>CM033625.1:9795044-10995044 GCA_019453435.1 Rhinogobius similis | reverse complement strand
GGCTGCTCCTAAG
This sequence comes from Rhinogobius similis, assembly GCA_019453435.1. Lineage (NCBI taxonomy): Eukaryota > Metazoa > Chordata > Actinopteri > Gobiiformes > Gobiidae > Rhinogobius > Rhinogobius similis. Next base: position 10,995,031 of record CM033625.1, on the reverse strand, counting down.
ATTTAAGACTCAGGTAGCAAAGCTAAGTGGTGTTTTCACACATGCATGTTATATTTGTTGCTTAGGCAAACATACTTCCATGAGAAGTTTGTGGGCTTCAGTGAGCTCAGAGGAAAGCTCAGATTTCAGACCCGAGAAGCTTTAGCCTGAAACAAGAGCATGCATACATGTGTGTCATTGGTGAGAAGCCAGTGTGTGATTGTATGTTTGATCTATAAATATCACCTGTATGATGGCCAGTATGTCAAATGGGTGAGGATGATATGTATCAGTGAAGCGTGTAGACCACTTTATAATATTGTTACACTTGTAACCAACGTGAATGCACTGTAAACCAGTATTACAATTGGAAACAAGTGGAAACTCTTTGGAATTTATATTGACTGTCATCAATGACTGTCCCATTTTATAGTATGATCTGGGCTGTCATTAGAAATGAACGAAATGAATGACAACTAAGCGGGGGCGATTGGTCTCCCGTCTGCTCACCTGTTTCACCTGCTGATCAAGCTGCTAGAGGCAGCCAGCCACCCTCCCCAAATCTCGCCTTTCAGCTACCATGGCAGATTTGGTTTTTGAGGACACAAACTTGACCTTTTTGAGCTTTGAATCATTAATTAATAATGTCCCCTCGTCAAAAACAAACCTGAAGAGATGTAGTTTGCTTCATTCACAGTTTAATTAATCATGTTTCCGAGGTTTTCTTCTCTGAGCACTCAGAAAGTAAAAATCAGAAACTCAAAAGGATCTTTGCGGGGATCACTGGACTTGTTCTAAGTATTTCTGCAGTTAAAGGCTATATGACAGGTTCTCAAAATGTTCTAATTATGGCTTAGTTTGGAGGGAGGGCACCTGTGGTAAATATTTTAGTTTTACATCTGTGAAGATGCAATTTGTGAAGACATTTTTAAAAATAAAAGTTATAAAAGAAGTAGTGCTGAGCTCTAAAACGGAATCCCTCTGTGATGTCATCAAAAAGTGACGTACCATTGAATATACAGAGACTATTTTACACAACTGACACAGTTTACACTGTCACTCAACAAAACAAAGTTTTTATCAGGTATAATCATTTGTCAAATCATAACTATTGTGTAATTTATATGGATTTTGTCAAAATGGTTGCTAGGTAACCTCTGTCATATTTGCCAACCAGTGTCCAACCAGGAAGTACAATTATAAACATTACAAGAACTGTCATAATGGGGACAAATAGGCAGGCATAGGTTTAGAAAAATCTTTAATATAATCATGTTCACTACGTTTTAGTAAAATGTGATGTCTAACCTGTCATATAGACTTTAAATTATGTTGAGTAAGAACACATGGCTCTATTAGCATAGCTGTCACACAGCTGCTTAATGGCTTTATTTATTTTTCATTATTTCTACTGTTGACATCCAAGGTTACCTGAATACTGGGCTGGAAGTGGTAGTTTTTAAAGTGTGTTTTCCAGATGTAGACATTCTTTTAAGTTAGAAAATGTGAATGACTAATGGCAAGGTGAACAAAAGCATGTTTAAAACTAAATTAAAATAACAAAACAATAATACATACTCACTTTAAGTACCAACACCGCTATGTTGATTTTAAATGAACATAGTTTAATTCTTGGTTCTCATCTATTTTGACCTCCATTAATGGAGTACATACCAAGGTGGTCTAGTCTTAAATTGCTATAATCTGGTGCAACCATTTTGCTCTCTGGCATTATGTCATTGTATGTTGTCCTGTTAATTAAACAATTAATGTATTTCTGCTCTAGGTCTGAGAAAATCTACTAAGAAACGTAGCGAGTCTCCTCCAGCAGAGCTCCCCAGTTTTCGGCGGAGCACACGCCAGAAGACCACGGGCTCCTGTGCCAGCACTAGGTTACCCATCCTTTTAAATTTGAATTCAAAGTTAATAGTGTACTCTCATTCATAACGTTTTAACTCATGCTTGCAGTCGGCGAGGCTCAGGCCTGGGCAAGCGTGGGGCAGCCGACGCTCGCCGACAAGAAAAAATGGCAGACTCAGACAACAACCAGGATGGGGCCAACTCATCTAATGCGCGCACGGACGAGGCTTCACAAGGAGCTTCAGGTTATATTTTACACATTTTTACAACATCTTTTATTTCAAACTAAACGTTTTAACAATCATGTGGTGTTCTCCCCACTTAGCTTCAAGTTCAGTCGCAGGAGCTGTAGGCATGACCACCTCTGGAGAGAGTGAGTCTGATGACTCTGAAATGGGAAGACTTCAAGGTATCCTGACTGTTTTGGAAACCTGTACAAACAATAATGTCTGCCCTTTGCCTGGATGGTTCTTGAACCTCCCTGTTTTTTCTCTTTAGCCCTCTTGGAAGCCAGGGGTCTCCCTCCACATCTGTTTGGGCCTCTTGGACCCCGGATGTCCCAGCTGTTCCACAGAACTATAGGAAGTGGAGCAAGTAAGAGCTGCCCTTCTATACTTTTCCACTTCATAATGTAAAGTCTTTTTACACTTTGTTTTTGTGTGTAGGCTCCAAAGCTCAGCAGCTCCTACAAGGCCTTCAGGCCACAGGGGATGAATCGCAGCAGCTCCAGGCTGCCATTGAGATGTGTCAACTGCTGGTTATGGGCAATGAGGAGACTCTGGGTGGATTCCCTGTCAAAAGTGTGGTGCCTGCTTTAGTGAGTGTTGAGAATTTTTATGATCTCTGTACTGGCATTGTTATGGAGTTCAAAGTGGAGCACAAAATCACATTTTGGATTGAGATTTATTTCCGTTTTATTTCCTCAGATAACACTGTTACAGATGGAGCATAATTTTGATATTGTGAGTATAATTCCTCTCCTTAAAGATGTTGTTTTATGATTTTAGTTCTTGTTAAATGTTCTGTATGTTCCTTTTTTCAGATGAATCATGCATCTCGTGCTCTCACATATATGATGGAGGCCCTCCCTCGATCCTCTGCTGTGGTGGTAGATGCCATTCCTGTCTTCCTTGAGAAGGTATGAAATGAAAACCTTGATGGAGGTTAATGGAAATTTTTCTTGCACCCAAGACCATTATAACATTAAAATGACGGGGAAGACCTAGAGGCCATAGAATAATGCATGCAACATTAAATACAATTAAAGTTAAAGAAAATTAAAAAGAAGAAAAAAAAAGTTACCGTAAAATGCGCACTATTGAGCGCTCCTGAGTATAAGCCGCACCAGCCATATTTACAAAGGAAAAACAACTTTGTACATATACAAGCCGCACCTGACTATAAGCCGCAGATGTCCACGTTGTAACATGAGACATTTACATTGCCGGGCCGTGCCGGTTCAGGCCCAGGGGGAAAGGCGCGCTCCACGGTGAAAAAGTGCGGTGTGCAGCCAGTGCTGTGTTGTTTTCCTCCTCATCCTCGAATAAAGTGGTCAAAATATGTGACGTGAGAAAAGACGCCTTAATGAAAGTGTGTGGCTGCTACACGGAGCGGAGGAGAGAGAAAGAGAGAGCGCAACGGAGGAGAAAGAGCAGGAGGGGAGCGAGAGAGCCATGGATGCCTTCCCAAAAAACTAAAGAAAGGAGCAAGGGAGGGAGATCATGTGGGCCAGCGTCAGCTGACGGAACAGGCCTGTCTGATACAGGAGATGTCCCGTTGGTGCAGGTAGAACACTAAACACTGTCAGGCGCGCTTATTCTGCCAATAAAACTACACGGAACTCAGTTTACGTAACTCCGGTTCTACACATGCGCGGGCTCGGTTCGGGTTCTGACATGTGGGCCCGGTCGAATCATGCAGCAAATGACTCCGAGTCGGGTTTGGACAGTACCTGCACAGGCTCTGGTTGAATCGTGCCCGGGTCGGGTTCGGACAGTATGTGCGTGGGTTCGGGCAGGTCTAAACTCTACCCTAGAGGCTGTTCCCGGAAAAATGCATAAATTAGCCGCATCGCTGTATAAGCTGCAGGGTTGAAATCATGAGAAAAAAATAGCGGCTTATAGCCCGCATTTTACGGTACTTTAAATATAACTTTTGTACAACAATTTCAATATTATGCTAACATTAAAAGTGTGCAATTTTCTTTTAGAATTCACATGTTTCGGGTTTTTGCAAACTTGTCTTTAGTGGTAGAATCCCAATTCATTGTGTTGTCAATTATTGTGCAAAGGTACTTTTATAGACTGTATTGTCTTGCTCCATGGGTGAGTAATGGCTCAGTGTGTTTTCCTCAAATCAAAAAGTAATACTTTGGTCTTTCCCTTGTTTATAATCAAATTGGTATACAGTGTGAATAATAAGGTAGACATTATGCACCCTTGATGTTCAGTGTTGGTGCTGATAATTGAGAATTACTGACCATTGGCACCTGGAAATTCTTTGTGTCTGTACCAGTGTACAGTTGACTTTAACTCTGACACCGCGCTCACACAGCATTCAGTCCAACTACGGTTGCTGTTTCGGAGCGGTCTGGTTGTAGTGTGCTGCTCACGTGAAGAGCAGAGCACTGCGGTGCTGTTGCTGTGACTGCACGCAAGTTCACGGGGGATCGTGCTCAGTTTGTAAGTTCACATGATAACAAAGGACTGATAAAAAAGCGGTTAGATTATAAGTACAAAAACTCATTATCCACTCCAAGAACTTCTCCTATTTCGTCCCAGGCCTTTTCCATTTTGATGTTGCTCTTATAAATGGGATGTGAGGTGTCATAAATAATGCTGCAAGTTTGAACCCTCAAGATCAATCTCTCATCGTCCATTGTCTTGTATAACAGATCTGATGAGGTGCAACACACTTTGTGTCCCCCATCATTTTGTAATGTTTACATGCGTGGAAGTAAAAAAGTTGTAGAGTGAACACATCGGCTTGATTTTGAAAAACCATCAGATGTATTTCACTTGTAAGATTTCCTGTTCCTTGCCTCAAGTGGAGGAGTTCAAGTATCTCGGGGTCTTGTTCACGAGTGAGGGAAGGATGGAGCGTGAGATTGACAGGCGGATCGGTGCAGCGTCTGCAGTGATGCGGGTGCTGTATCGGACCGTTTTGGTGAAGAGAGAGCTAAGTCGAAAGACAAAGCTCTCGATTTACCGGTCAATCTACGTTTCTACCCTCACCTATGGTCATGAGCTCTGGGTAATGACCGAAAGGACGAGATCGTGGATACAAGCGGTCGAAATGAGCTTCCTCCGCTGGTTGGCTGGGCGCTCCCTTAGAGATCAGAGCTCAGTCACACGGGAGGAGCTCGGAATAGAGCCGCTGCCCCTCCACGTCGAGAGGAGCCAGCTGAGGTGGCTCGGGCATCTGTTTAGGATGCCTCCTGGACGCCTCCCATGGGAGGTGTTCTGGGCATGTCCCACTGGGAGGCAGCCACGGGGTAGACCTGTGGCAGTAAGAATATTTGTTCTGGCTTCTGCCTCGAGATGTCAGAGGCAGACGAGAAGTCAGCCAACATTGTCCTTACACATGCAAAGATGATGTCTTCAAATGTATGTAGACCAGACTTAGCAGGGACACTGTTGCATCTTCAACACCTGTACTTGTTTTATAGGCAGACTGCATTGCATCCAATCCATCACTTATTTTAGAATTTAAGATGAACACTTAGTTGGTCATTTCATAGATACAGGAGTTTGTGCAATCAGTCTAAAACACTGGGTTTCCTTGCCTCCAATGGTTACTACGAATACTAATAGTTGATTTGATTGCCCCCTTTGTAGCTCCAGGTGATTCAGTTCATTGACGTAGCCGAGCAGGCCCTCACTGCCTTGGAAATGTTGTCAAGGCGACACAGCAAAGCCATTTTGCAGGCTGTAAGTGTTGCATTGTATTCTTGTTAAAATGGTAACCGACACCCATACACAAGTGATCTAAATATGCTTTCTTTTCTAGGGTGGGCTGGCTGACTGCCTGCTTTACCTAGAGTTCTTTAGCATCAATGCTCAAAGGAATGCTTTGGCCATAGCAGCTAACTGCTGCCAGAGCATTACTCCAGATGAGTTTCATTTTGTTGCTGATTCTCTTCCACTACTCACACAGAGACTCACACATCAGGTACTGGATCTACCAACAGCACATTCATGAAAGGAATTGACAGAACACTTGGATGATGTCTGCTTATTTTCTCCCTTCTCTTTCAGGACAAAAAGTCTGTTGAAAGCACTTGTCTCTGTTTTGCAAGGCTTGTAGACAACTTCCAGCACGAGGAGGTTTGTAACTTTAAAGCTGTATTTCTTTTCTATGAATTATAATATGTATACGTTTAAAGTCACATGGTTGTTTTCATGAATGCACGAACCAGAATCTACTACAGGAGGTGGCCTCGCGGGACTTGTTAACAAACATACAGCAGCTGCTGGTAGTCACTCCTCCTGTCCTCAGCTCAGGCATGTTCATCATGGTGGTGCGCATGTTTTCTCTTATGTGCTCCAACTGCCCCTGCCTGGCTGTCCAGCTCATGAAGCAGAGTGAGTATAGACTCGTATCACAGGGTTCATTTGTCATAAGTACAGTTTGGTTTTAATGGGATATGTGGCACATTTTCACTGTATGTACAATATGTGGTTTTTCAAACAGACATAGCCGAAACGTTGCGCTTCCTCTTGTGCGGCGCATCAAATGGCAGTTGCCAAGAACAAATTGAGCTGGTGCCTAGAAGCCCCCAGGAGCTCTACGAATTGACATCTCTTATATGGTAATACTTATTTTTGTTTCTATGATTATAAATGTCAAATGTCATCTCAAACTTTCTCCATTATGGTCCCCTAACATTTTTCTTTTGACAGTGAGTTGATGCCCTGCTTGCCTCGAGAGGGCATCTTTGCAGTTGACGTAATGCTGAAGAAGGGTAGCGCTCAGACAACTGAAGGGGCCATCTGGCAGTGGAGGGATGATCGCGGATTGTGGCACCCATACAACCGCATTGACAGTCGCATTATTGAGGTATAACCAAGACCATCACATTCAACACTCTAAATTAACTTGTTTTTGATGGGGATATTCCATTGCTTAAAGTCTATATGACAGATTAGACTACACATTTAACTAAAACACAGTGGACATGATTACGTTTCAGATTTTACATAACAGTCTTTATAGGCGGCACGGTAGCGCAGCAGTTAGTGCTCTTGCTTCACAGCAAGAAGGTCCTGGGTTAAACTCCCAGGCAGTGCGGGGTCTTTCTGTGTGGAGTTTGCGCTAGTGTGGCACTAGTTCATCATAAACTGTCCAAAGGTATTGCTCACTGACCTATTTCAGTTTGACCATCCAAATGATTCACTCCGATGAGTTTTTAAGCGCTTTCCACAACTTTCAGAGCAGAGTTTACCGTTACAGTAAAGCTAACAACAACTAGCATGCTAACGTCGCACTTCGGTTTGTTTTTTTTTTCGTTTTTTTTTTTCGGACAATAAAACACAAATTCATTAGATGCAAACGGCACACAGCGGTCTGACAGAGATGCTTTTACAATATATCTGTACTGGGATAACACAGATTTTACTTCATTATATGAAAAAAAAAAACCAGTCAGCAACAGATGTAAAGCACCCGGAAATGAGAAAATATGCTGTGTGAAACGTCATCACTTAACAATCCCATTACATAATAGTTTGGAATTGACCTACAATAATGCCTGATAACACTTTTGATTGTTTAAAATGTCAGAAAATTGTGTCAGCACGATGTACATTGATAGACTACATTGAGATCCATGAGATTTTTTCCTTTGGCACGGACATAAAAAATGTTAGCAATTGTGACTTCACCTCTTGAAGGTGTATTTCCAAAAAGCAATGCTACAGTGTCAGTTCTGTCTTGTCTGTGCTTGTGGACCCAGTCTCATGTCTCATCTAGTCTTGAGGACATTGTCTCATGCCACCACTAATGTAGACAGTGTGCTATTATAATATTTGTGCCTATTTAATGTGCGCAGTTTCCACTGACACATCTTTCATTTGGGTGGATGGAAGTACGCAGCTGGTAATCAGAAGTTTGATGCGGCACACAACTTAAAAGCCATATTCAATTGTAACGGGGACAAGTTCTGTAACTTGGTTGGGGAGTGCACATTTGATAAAATACTTAAGACATTCTTGTAGACAAGGCTAAAATAATCGGAATTGGATTTAATTCACCTGTTAAGTAAATTAGGCTTTCGCTCAGTATCGCTTCATGGAATACCCATGATTGGTATTTTATGATTTTTTTTCCCTGGTTGTATCTACTAATGAACATACTCATAATGCACTTACTTGTACTACTGTATGAGTGTGATGTGCCGTGTATGTTTTGCAAATTCCTCTTTGGAACAATAAATTATAGTTCTTTGATGAACATACTTTAAATCGCTCCGTGGTTTGTGCCGTGTTGTTGTTAGCAGCGGAGAAAAGCTAATGCGCTAACTACAGCCACAACTTGTCGAAGTTAAAGGGCCAGAGCCCCATTCTTCGTTAATAAGTTAAATGACTGCAGTATGTCAGTAATTGGACCTTTTAAAAAAGTAGAAAAATTTAAAAATATATGTCACTAAAAGTAATAAATATAAAGACAGATCAAAAATGTCTTTGGAATTTAATCCAGAACCGTTTCTGAATTGAATCGGGACCCCAAAAATCAGAATTGAATCGGATTGCCATGGACTGAAAGATTCACCCCCTTTATGTATATGTGTATAAATATGTATGTATGTGTATATGTCACACGTCAAAGGTCAACAGGCCTAGTTAAACATAATTTCAGGCTACTTTATGTTACTGACACAGTAACCATTAAGCTGGATAATTCAATGAATCCCATTTTAATGACCTTTGTAATTAAAACTTAAGCCGCAATAATTACCAGTAAGAAATGTGTAGGTATTTATTGGACCCTTTACATCTCAAATGTTATTCTAATCGAATTTATTGAACGATGCGTCAACATACTAATTAGTCATAGTATAATAGACAATTTCTTTCATGCCTGTTTTCAGTTTAATACGTCTTTGTAACACCTGTATGTAATGTTTCTGTTTCTACAGACAGCCCATCAGAATGGCGAGGATGAAATTAGTTTGTCAACCCTTGGTCGTGTCTACACTATTGACTTCAACTCTATGCAGCAGATCAATGAGGACACAGGAACAGCCAGGGGCATCCAGAGGAAACCCAACCCCCTCGCCAATCCTAACACAGGTAATTGTCACAACCATCATGTATACTTTTTATGGCAATTATATAATTATTTAAACAACATGTTCATTGGTGCTTCGTTTGTAGGGAGTCATCAGGAGGTGCGGCGGGAAGATGCACGAGCCCAGCTGATGAAAGAGGACCCAGAGCTTGCCAAGTGCTTTATCAAAACTCTGTTTGGGGTTCTGTACGAGGTGTACAGCTCTTCAGCCGGCCCTGCTGTCAGACACAAGTGCCTTAGAGCCATCCTCAGGATCATCTACTTTGCAGATGCAGAGCTGTTAAAGGACGTACTGAGGAACCATGCTGTGTCTAGGTGTGTTTCATCATATAGCCGCTGGGGCTGATTTCAGTGATCGACAAGGGAAGTTATTTTGTTATAACATGATTTTTGTTGTCTGAATTCTTACAGTCACATTGCCTCCATGCTGTCCAGTCAGGACTTGAAGATTGTAGTGGGATCTCTACAAATGGCTGAGATCTTGATGCAGAAGTTACCTGATGTCTTCAGTGTTTATTTTAGAAGAGAAGGTAACAAAACTGCTGTCTTCTGGCTCTTATTTGATAGTTGATAGTTGTGTTGATAGTAAGTTTTGCTTGTTATCTGCAGGTGTGATGCACCAGGTTAAGAATTTGGCGGAGTCTGAGAGTTTAGTGGTGACCTGTCCCCCCAAAGCAAGTCAAAGTGGAAGTGCTAGCTTGTGTCCCACCAGCAACAGCACGGCCTCCACCACATCTACTAATAATGCTACAGCAGACCTGGGCTCGCCCAGCTACCAGCACAGCATGGACGACTCCCTCGACCTCAGCCCACAGGGGTTAGTTTTAACATCTTTCATTGTAGTCTGTTGGCTGGGCTGTCCAAACTATGACCTGTGTGTCTAATACACACGTTATAGTTTGGACAGCCCAGCCAGGCATCTTGCTAAATTGGTTTGGATTTATCATTTACTTGTTATTGCAAATTTGAGTAATTCTACCACTATAACTGACATAAAATCGCACTGGTCCTGCCAAAGCTTTGCTACATGCACAAGGACAGTATAAAAATGGCCGCTGTGTTCCAAATACGAAGTATCCATGGAGGCCGTTCTGGCTCCATCAAGCCGGGTTTACATTCACTTTCTATTAGTAAATTGGTGCCCTTTGCTCTGCAACTGCTTCTGTCAAGCTCACCATCTTGGAACTAAAATGTCTGTTTTGACACACTCCAAATGATCCTAGTGTTTTTTTTTAATTTGTTAACTTGATTTATGAACAACCGATCAGCAGTAATAACTGACCAATCCGGGGCTTCCTTTTCCAGAGGTAGTTTTTTGCTCGCGTTAGCAACAGATTTGATTGACAGCTAGCGCAGCTCATTGCTGCTGTCTCCTCCCGCCGAGGGGCGGAAACCATTAACATTCTCTCTCCTGATTAGTCCGTGTAGCTGCACACAATGCAAGCACTCGAATTTCCAAACATGGAGTCTGGCTCCACTTTAGCCGCTATAACTGCTAGCTGTGATTGGCTTCATTTGGCTGAAGCCAAACTCTATGGGTGATGTCACACTCCGATTGTCCACTGCTTTTACGGTCTATGCAAATGTACCACTCCAAATGACTCACTATTGAGTCTGTCCTTCATGTAGCACTTTCGTCAACTTTGTTGTTTTTAAAGTGCGTCATAAGCATTCTGCTTTGAATATATTTGGACATCCTGCTGTGATCTAGCACAGAAGCCATGTTCATATGGGTCACACTATAATAACTAGTATTAGTGAATAGTTTAAAGGGGCCTATATAGATACTCATTCAATCAAGCATCTAGTATTGATACCAATTTTAATATTGATTAGTATCTAAGTATTGATTTTTAAAAATTATTTTATGACAACCCTACTACTGAACATCATACATACTTATATGTAAAAAGGACTGTTAAATTCACCATTTACTCCCAAATCTCCATATAAAGCCTCACTCCCCCTGCATTTATGTGTATGAACACTATAAGACGTGAGGGATTTAAATTGTAGGAATGCGTGACCTCCCAACAAAAGTTTCTTTGAGGCTCTAGACTCCATGTGGTAAAGTCACTGAATTTGTACCGGTTAGCGGAGGCTAGTAGTGCGTGCCAACTGTGATTTCACATTTGTAAATTAAATGAAAGGGAAATGGGGAGATAATGCCCCTGTTCACAGCTGAGATCTTTTAAGAGTGGATTTCTTTCTCAGATATCCAAGGCACGACGTTTACATGCAAAGGTAACTCAGAGTGCACTCTTGATCCAATTTTGGTCTCATCTTTCACAGACCGCTCTTGTCCCAGTCTCCATTGGGTCAAAGAATTGAATAGGTCCGAGCAGGGGCTGAGGGACATTCAAGGGTGTCTAGTAATTTAGCATTGGCAATAAAACCTGTAGCTGTAATACATAAAAATGGCTATCATACATACCACACTTTTTGTAAACATAGATGGTGCACAACTTGACTTTTTTACCCTGAGCATTTGATTTTCAGACATGCCAGGAGATGGGTTTCTCACAAGTAATTTGCACATTGAAATTCTTACTTACTTTCACTTAATGTGGCGAACCAAAACAATTAAACAACACGTGCTGGTCTGCGGTGGAGGGACTGTAACTAGTCACTACTGCTGATCGAAAACAAGCAAGTACATTTTCCTAGCAGTTGCAGTTGGATGCTTTTCCTGGTCTGCGCCTTGTGTCATCAGACTGCACTGTTATGCAGTGGGGATCCGAGCACACATCCAGCTTTCCAGATATGTTTATCTGAACCCCAGGTTTACATGCATTAACTACATTTAAATTGAAATGGGCCATTTTCCCCTTGTTTTTCCGTTATTTTAACAGTGTTAACATGTGTAGGGAACTTTTATTTTGAGAAACATTGAACTAGTCTCCTGCTTGGCTTGTCTCATTCCCTCAGCTATATGTAAAATTGGGAGATATACCGGTAGACACTGCACAGTCTGTGGCTAATATGAGCTGCACTCATTGATGGGTTTACGTTTCTTGCGCTAAGGCTGCGAACCCACTCTGCCCCACTTAAAAGTAAATTCAGCGCTAGTTTATGCTTAAACATGATTAACAAAAACTGCTACTCTTGTCCTCATTCAAGGCGCTTAAGTGATGTCTTGAAGAGGAAACGCGTGCCAAAAAGAGGGCCCAGAAGGCCAAAATATTCTCCACCAAGGGATGACGATAAAGTAGACAATCAGGGTAAGCTCCATATTTTTTTTTGTTTTCATTTGATAAAAGGCTACATTCAAATGTTTTATTTTTTATGTAGATCTAATTATTTTTGTTCCTGCAGCTAAAAGCCCAACCAGTACACAGTCACCCAAATCATCATTTTTGGCAAGCCTAAATCCCAAAACATGGGGTAAATTGGGTGCCCAGACCAACAATGCCAACTCTGAACCGTCTCGCACAGCAGGAGTGAGTGGACTGGCCCGAGCTCCACCCAAGGACTCCATTTCCAATAACAGGTTGGATAGAAATATTTTTACTGCTTGAATGTGAATTGTTTACCAACTGTGACTGCTGTTTTTCACAGAGACAAAATAAAAGCCTGGATCAAAGAACAGGCTAGCAAGTTTGTTGAACGCTATTTCAACTCTGAAAACGTGGACGGCAGTAATCCTGCACTGAATGTTCTCCAGAGACTTTGCACAGCCACTGAGCAACTTGGGCTGCAGGTACGAACTCTGGCCAGATGATTCCATTAGTATCAGACTGCTTAGTTCTGTAACGAGGGATACGGCTTAAGTTTTCTTTTGTTTTTTTTTTTTAAAGACCCCAAGGCTTAATTAGACATGACAGAATGGCGGTAAATGGGGGTGGAGGCAAGGAGGATATTCAGCAAAATGTTTGAACCGGAAATCGATTGGCATACGTGCTGCTGCTTAGATCACTCGACCTGCAGACAGCACAGTGCTTGCTTTTTCAATACTTAATAACTTTTATCAGCTTTGCAAAGCGATAAATCACAAAAATCCTGATTTTTAAGTTGACTAATTTAGCTTTGATAAACGGCCATGACTTACCTGCCCCGCACCAAGCACTGTGATTGTTATTTGTGATTTAGGTTTTCAAATCACGAGTCACATTTCAAACAAATCCAAGAGCATTAACATTTGAGGGTACAAAGATAAATGATTTGCTAGACTCATAAGAATCCCATGCAATTCATAAGATGTCTGTAGCGGTCCTTTTACATTGTAGCCTCATTCTGATTGTTTATTGTTTCATAGGTGGATGGTGGCATGGAATGCCTAGTGGAGATCTCCAATATTGTTTCTGAATCTGACGTGTCGTCGTTTGAGATCCAGCACAGTGGGCTGGTGAAGCAACTGCTGCTCTACCTGACCTCCAGCACAGACAGGGACTTGCTCAGTCGTGATTTGCGGCTGAAGCGGTTCCTCCATGTTTTCACTGACTGCCCGGTAACACTTCGTGATTTGTACAAAATCATTTTATTCTATTAGACTTTTTTTTTAAACATTCACTTTTTACATGTTTTCAGGTTCCAGGCATGGAGCCCCTGACTCGCTTGGATCCTACAATGAACGGAGCATTCTTGGCTTTGGTACACAAGATGAACAGCTGCTTGAGTCAGATGGAGCAGTTTCCCGTCAAAGTCCATGACTTTCCCAGTGGCAATGGAAATGGAAGCAGGTCTGTGGTTTTACTGTTTTTACTGAAAAACAATGCCAATGTTTGAGTTGTATGGAGGTTTCAACATAGCTTTTTTGTCTCTGCAGAGGATCTCAGGCATTGAAATTCTTTAACACTCACCAGTTGAAGTGTCAGCTGCAGAGGCATCCAGACTGCACCAATGTAAAACAGTGGAAAGGTGGCCCTGTCAAGATTGACCCTCTGGCCCTTGTTCAAGCCATTGAGCGATATCTTGTGGTCAGAGGTATGTTTCTACGCCCAGCTTCTGTTGGATTTGTAAGATTTGGTACTGTTTGACTGTGTTATATTCACAAAACCTGTGTCTTTTGAAGGATACGGTCGAATCAGAGAAGAGGATGAGGACAGCGATGACGACGGTTCAGACGATGAAATTGATGAGTCATTGGTATGTGACAGATCATGCGAAAACACTCCTTCAGTGTTCTGTAAGTGTAAGTTCATGAATAAATTTAACACTATACTTTGTCATGGTTCAGGCGGCACAATTCTTAAACTCTGGCAGCGTGCGGCACAGACTCCAGTTCTACATTGGTGACCATCTTCTGCCGTACAACATGACTGTGTATCAGGCAGTGCGACAGTACAGTCTGCAGGCCGAAGAGGAGCGCGAGTCCACGGATGATGAGGCGAACCCCCTGGGAAGAGCGGGCATCTGGACCAAAACGCACACTATATGGTAAAATGGCTGTGTTTGAGAGTGTGAGAGCCTGTGTGTGTGTGTGGGTGACTGATGTGATCATCTGCATATGGATTTCTAACAGGTATAAGCCTGTGAGAGAAGATGAGGATGGCAGCAAAGACTCTGTCGGTGGTAAGAGGGGTCGAGCACAGACCGCTCCCACCAAAACCTCACCTCGAAATGCCAAGAAGCAGGACGAGCTGTGGCATGGTGGGTATTGTTTAATCAAAGCTGTGATGATGAATAACAAAGACTAACACTGTTTCACCTCACAATTAGATGGTGTTTGTCCCAGCGTCAACAACCCATTAGACACTTACCTCACAACGGAGCCACCAGAGACCATAACCTTTGATGACCCCTCTTTAGAGGTCATCCTGCTGCTGAGGGTCCTGCACTCCATCAGTAGATACTGGTTTTATTTGTATGAAGTATGTATCCTTTTATGTAGATGATTATCCCTTCAAGTCACGTCTTTAAAGCTCATGACATGACTTGTTTTTCAGAATGCAGCATGTAAGGAGATCATCTCCACCACTGAGTTCATCAACAGCAAGCTGACCGCCAAAGCCAACCGTCAGCTGCAGGACCCCCTGGTCATCATGACGGGCAACATTCCCACATGGCTCATCGAGCTGGGGAAGACATGGTAAATGAGGATTTATTTAATTTAAAGAACACAACCACATCTTAAAGCTGGCTCCTAAAATCTGTTCTGTCTCTGCAGCCCGTTCTTCTTCCCTTTTGACACCCGGCAGATGTTGTTCTATGTAACAGCCTTTGATCGTGAC
Organism: Rhinogobius similis; assembly: GCA_019453435.1. Classification (NCBI taxonomy): domain Eukaryota; kingdom Metazoa; phylum Chordata; class Actinopteri; order Gobiiformes; family Gobiidae; genus Rhinogobius; species Rhinogobius similis. The sequence continues at coordinate 10,979,735 of CM033625.1, read as the reverse complement.
AGAGCCATGCAGCGATTACTTGACACAAACCCTGAAATCAACCAGTCTGATTCTCAGGACAGCAGAGTTGCACCACGTCTTGACAGAAAAAAGGTACTTGATTTTTGATTGATTATTTAATTCCTTTTTGTTGTACGTTTTAACACTTAATATTTGCACAGAGGACGATAAACCGTGATGAGCTGCTCAAACAGGCTGAGTCTGTGATGCAGGACCTGGGCAGCTCCAGAGCCATGTTGGAGATTCAGTATGAGAATGAGGTAATGAATTGTTGCCTTGTGTAAAAAATTTCGTGTTCCCCATTCAATGTTGAACCTTTTGTAAACATTTGTAGGTTGGCACGGGACTTGGCCCCACTCTGGAGTTCTACGCCCTGGTGTCTCAGGAGCTTCAGCGGGCCGACCTGGGCCTGTGGAGGGGCGAAGAGGTCACACTGTCAAATCCAAAAGGTAACAATCTTCAAATCACTACAAATTCTGACTGTTTCCGTTGACATTTTGGATCTAAGTCATGTTTATGTCACGTCATACAGGAAGCCAAGAGGGAACCAAATACATGTTCTGCGCCAGGGGTCTGTTTGCTGTTCCCTTCGGCAGGACGACAAAACCAGCACACATAGCCAAAATAAAGATGAAGTTTCGCTTCTTAGGAAAGTTAATGGCCAAGGCCATCATGGACTTCAGGCTGGTAAAGATACTCTCCTTTGCACATTTTACATGCTTATAGAGTTTTATAAGAGCATTGTATTTCTGCTTGGCCTCCCAGCTGGATCTGCCTTTGGGCTTACCCTTTTACAAGTGGATGCTGCGACATGAGCTGTCCATCAGCTCACATGACCTGGTCAACATCGACCCTGCTGTGGCTAAGTCCATACAGCACCTGGAGGATATCATTCGACAGAAGAAAAGACTAGAGCAGGACAGATCACAGGTATGTGACAATCAATGCAGACCCCAAATCTTAAAAATAAAAGCCACTTGAAATACCGTTTTGTTGTGTTTGTAGACGAGGGAAACCCTGCAGCAGGCGCTGGAGAGCCTGAATATGAACGGCTGCTCAGTGGAGGATCTTGGCCTGGACTTCACACTCCCAGGATTCCCAAACATTGAGCTGAAGAAGGGAGGTAAAGACATCGCTGTGACCATCTACAACCTGGAGGAGTACCTCAGGGTATGAGCCATTGTTATTTTTGTACTGGTATATTTAGACATTTTCCTTGTGGATCAATAAAATGTTTTTGTAGTTGTCTAGGTGTTTTGCATTTGTTCTTGTATATTAACATTTTGTTCCTGCTAACCTCTTTTCCAGTTGGTTGTCTACTGGACCCTAAACGAAGGGGTATCCAGACAGTTTGAATCGTTTCGTGAAGGATTTGAGTCTGTATTCCCACTGCATCACTTGCAGTATTTCTATCCAGAAGAGGTAAGAGTGCCATGTACACTAAAGTGAAGTGAAGTGAAGTGAAGTGGAAAGATTTCATGGTGTTTCTGTGCTGCAGCTGGACCAGTTGCTGTGTGGGAGTAAGTCAGAGACTTGGGATGTGAAGACACTTATGGAGTGCTGTCGACCGGACCATGGTTACACACACGACAGGTGAATCACTTCAAATATTAAAATATTAAAGTACTCATGTCATGTTCAACAAGCGCATTCTATAGTGAAGAGTGTTTTATGTTTGTTGTGTGCCTTCAGTCGTGCTGTGCGGTTCCTGTTTGAGGTGTTGAGCAGCTTCGATGCCGAGCAGCAGAGGCTCTTCCTGCAGTTCGTCACAGGAAGCCCCCGTCTGCCAGTTGGAGGTGAGTTCCCCTCGACCAGTACTGATGCAAGGACCGGAGGTGTTGGTTTCACTCGATGCTGGTGCACAGTGTTTTTTTAACAATGGCTTTAGATTTTACATGTGGCAATGTAAGGTACCTACCCAACTAATGACACGGAGCTCACACAGCACTAGTCCAGCTACAGTTGCTGTGTCGGAGCGGTCTGATTGCATCGTGCCACTTACACGAAGAGCGGAGCACTGCGGTGCTGTTGCTGCCGACAACACCGGCAAATCCACGAGTTCATTGGGGTTGACACGATAACTAACCATGTATATAGGAAGTACTAGTAAACAAAGCTGTTAGATTATAAATAGAACAAACTCACCATTCACTTCAAGAACTTCTCCTGTTTTATCCCAGGCCTTTTCCTTTTTGATGTTATCCTTATTAAAAGGATATAAGGTGTCATAAATAGTCTCTCGTCGTCCATGGTCTCGAATAACAGATCTGATGAGGGGAAACACACTTTATGACCCCCACATCATCAGTTATAACATAATGTTTACATGCACGGAGGTAGTAAAAGTCGTAGAGTGATTTGAAAACCCGCCGGATGCATTTCACTCGTGCCAGTGAACATTCAGTCCAATGGAAGGATCTGCAGTGCACCTCCGCTGGCACCACTGCACTACATGGTGTGCGCTATGAGTTCCTCGCACTTTTAAAGCTACTCAAAGGCTGTGGTCTTGACTGAACTGCGTGTGGTAAGAGCTCAGGGTGAGGAGGCTACGTAGCTTCAGTATAGCACAACTCTTATTAAGGCAACAAAAAAACAGGAGTTCAAATGTCCATATAAAAGTGCATTTTACAGGAGAAACGCGAAGGGCCTATTCATTAACTGTGGGGGTTTTACTTAATAGAAAAAGACTTCGAACAAAGCCTAACCTTTTACTTTAAAAAAAGTAAAAATTCAAATAAATATTGACTTAAGTAGTAATAGAATTCAAACTGTTGTGCTAATGTGTTATCTCTTCCTTGGTTTGTTATGATAAAACTTTCAAACACCCAGCACATTCCTAAACACTAGTGCTCAAACAATGGTGATCCCAGTCTAGTTTTCAAGTGAAAAATTCTAAAAAATAAAAAGAGAAAAGTAAAACATCAGTAAAGTAAAGCCATCTAATCTTGAAATCATCTCGGGCAGTTTTTCACCATGAGTTTGCAGTTTGTAACCCGCTCAAAATACATGCCGGATTTGCCTCGTGTCCACCCGCCATAACATACATTTCAATTACAATTATTGTCCTAATCACAAAAATTATATAATCAAGATTTTTAATGTAAACATAAACACTTTCCTTGATTGGATTCTTTCTAAGCAAATAATAATTTGTATAGTTGTGACTGATATTTATTTGAATATGAATTTATATAAATGAAATAATTGGGGTTTTCGTATAATGCAGCAGCCCTACATTACAGTACGTATTGTTTGTTTGTCGTCATGCCTCTAATCCAGTCCTTCTGTTGGACAGGGTTCCGGAGCTTGAATCCCCCGCTGACTATTGTGAGGAAGACTTTTGAGTCGTCTGAGAACCCAGATGACTTCCTCCCGTCAGTCATGACCTGCGTCAACTACCTGAAGCTGCCTGACTACTCCAGCATAGAGATCATGAGAGAGAAACTGTTGATTGCAGCTCGAGAGGGCCAGCAGTCCTTCCATCTTTCCTGATCTCCTCACATCTCACATTCAAATGCCTTCAACAGCGACTGATGAAATCATGACTTCCTCTTTAGTTTTTTGTAATCACATACATTAAGGCTCTGTGTACAGCCTTCTTGTTAGAGAAAGCAGCTTGCAGAAGAATAAGACTCTAAATATATATTTGCTGCCCCTGTCTCTCAAAAAAAAAAAATGTATAAAAAGAAAAAATGGAAAGGTGTTCCATGACTCACAGAAGTTAAAGTATAAAAAGAGTAAAACTTATATCAGTAGTTGAGTAATGTTAAAATGAAAACATCTGGGTGACATTTTAAACTGCATTGCTATGTGATATTTAAAAAGGGACATTTCCTCTCCAGAGCGACGGACTGCGTCACAACTGTGGGAGGAGGGTTGTTGGAGGAGGAGGGAGGGGTCCATTGAGCAAGCTAGGTTTACTTTAGCTCCAAAGATCATTTGTACAGACAAATTTGCAGACTTTGCTCATTCTACACATTTGATAGAATAGTTCTTTGTTCTGACATCGCTCCCTCGGTTCGTCTGTTCGGTTCTGTATTATATCGGCCCCAGTTTGTGTGTTGCTTTTCGAGTTCTGCTTCTCCCTCTGTGTGTCTTTGCCTCGAGTTGTGATGCTGAGAGTTGCTGTTGGTTGAATGCGGGTAGTGACGAGCGATCATTATTACCAGAGGTGGGCAGAGTACTATGAGCACTGAGGAACTCTTTGGATCGTCTGTTTACTGCAATATAAATAGTGCAAGTTCTGGTATTGGCAAAAAACGTGAACATAAGTTGCGCGCACACAATTTCTCTATAACAAATCGCTACTTCAAAATATTACCCAAGTTGAAGTAAAAGCTGAGCCAGACATGAAAAAGCATAAGCACCAAAAAGTAACTCAAGTGAGATGTAAAAGTCACTCTGCTTACCTCTGACATGATCATTATTCCCTTTTACCCATTTTGAGATTGCGTTCTGGCCTCATTTTTATTTTAGAGAGATTCAGGTGAATTTGCTTTTTGCTCCATTTTTTTTTAATAGTTGGCGTCTTTTCGTTGGGCCCTACCTGGATGTGTGGGGATGTTCTTGGCCCAACCGAGCTCTGAACGACCCCTCAACACATAAATGTAGCCGGGCGCAAACGTTTGGCTGGTCTTCTTGTTTCATAGAGAGCATTTCAAGTTCATTTATGGAGGTTAAAGTTTGTATGCAGCTCCACGCTCTGTTCTGGAGGCGCGGATGTCTGCTTTACCTTTTATAATTTTCTATTTGGTCTTTATTTCTTGCTGTAGTTGTTGATGATGATTATTATTATTTTTTTCTCTGCACTGCTGGCTTGGAACAAACCGTGGTGTGCACCTGCAGTCTGCGGCCAGGGGAGGGCGCCACTGTATGCTCTCCTGGCTCAATCGTTCATGTGCTGGTTTCTAAGATCTGCAATAATTTACTGCATCAGGTTCATGTTTTTACCTGAACATAAATAAAGTAACTGTTTGACTCATGGTTGTTTTTATTTTTTTTATTTTGAAATTATTACATGTTTTCTATGTTAAGCAGCAAAAATTGAGAGACATCTGCTTCATTGTGGGATTGTACAAGTTGCCATGGAGACTAAAGCGATAATGTCTCCAGCCTCTAAACTGGATTTCCAAATGCCTGGTTTTCTGAAGTTTCACCGTTCTAAATGTCTTTGTGTGTTTTGAAACAACAAGGCAAGGAATTGTTTTGGGAGAGGTTTTTTTTATTCTCATCGCTTCGCTGTGGGATCAATTTCTGAACAAGATGGATGAAACCACAGGGAGAACGGCCCACATCTTGTTAATGACCACAGGGGTTTGCATTGATCGCTGTGGCTCCATTCACATGCTGGTTTTAGTAATGGTGTGTACACAGTGGGGCTGTATTGTAAAATAACATGTGCTTTTAACTATAGCCTTACAATACAATATATAATTGTACTGTATAATATAACAAGTGTAAAATGCACTGTATAGTTTATGATGAAATTATGTGGGGACTCTTAAGTTACAGTAAAGGCTTCATTATTGTGTGCTTTTAGAACATGAATTTAAGTTAAAGGGTTCTCACTTAGAATTGTTAATGAACACATTGTATACATGTAGTTAACGTGCCGGATCACTTCCCACATTCACTCATTCATGCACCAGCGTATATTTGAACACGGTTGGCAAGGTGGGTGAAGTGTCTTGCCAAATGACACAATGACAGTTTGCACTACAGCCACTGCTGCCCCACAGTGGCACCTGCTATTCCCGTTGGTCACTCATGGTGGCATTCCAAGGCCAGTTTCTTTGTAGAGCACGATTTATACATGAGGCAATTCAAAGTGCTTTACACAACAGGAAGAAATGCATTAAGACAACATGACATACTGCACTACATGTTGAACTATCAGTGACTTCAGATTATTAGAAAATTAAGAGTGTTTATATTATACTAAAATTATTCTGACCTTTTATAGAGCACTGGGACTGCGCCAGTCCCAGTGCTATTGATAACTCTGTTGACTCAATGGTCAACTCTCTAAAAGCTGCTCTTGATGTTGCAGCTCCACTTAAACAGAAAGTAATCAGGCTAAAACGAGCCTCCCCCTGGTACAATGAAGAACTACGTTCTCACAAACAAAGGGTAAGAAAACTAGAGAGATCCTTACGCCGCTCCCACACAGAAGAATCCCTAAAAGAATGGAAAACTTGCCTTCTGTCTTATAAGCAGGCTCTGCGTAGGGCTCAAACCAGATATTATTCAAATTTAATAGAAGTAAATAAAAATAACTCTAGATTTCTCTTCAGCACTGTAGCCAGGCTGACAAACTGTCACAGCGCAGTAGAACCCTCAATACCAGTTACTCTAAGCTGCAATGACTTCCTTCTATTCTTTAACAGCAAAATCACAACTATTAGAGATAAACTAAATGAAATTACTCCCACTATCAGTACTGAGCAAGCCCAGACTGCAAAGCTAGTGTCCCATACAAATCCTTCAGTAATACTAGATAGGTTCACTGCTGTTGATCAGGCAGAGATAACTTCAGTCATTATGTCCTCCAAAACATCAACTTGTATTTTAGACCCAATCCCAAGTAGACTCCTCAAAGAAATTCTCCCCCTAATTATAAATCCTATTCTTAATATAATAAATACTTCACTAGAAAGCGGTTATGTCCCTCAGTCCTTCAAATATGCAGTGATTAAACCACTTTTGAAAAAGCCTAATCTAGACCCTGACATACTGGCAAACTATAGACCTATTTCTAATCTGCCCTTTGTCTCTAAAATCCTTGAAAGAATTGTGATTAAACAGCTTTGTCGCCACCTGCAGGACAATAATTTATTTGAAGTTTTTCAGTCAGGGTTCCGTGCATACCACAGCACTGAAACTGCACTAGTTAAAGTCACAAATGATCTGTTATTAGCTGCTGATGATGGACAGGTCTCAATCCTGGTTCTGTTGGACCTCAGCGCAGCGTTTGACACCATCGACCACAACATTCTACTGCAGAGGTTAGAATGTGATGTAGGTGTCAGTGGAACCGCCCTTAGCTGGTTTAAATCCTATCTATCTGATAGGTACCAGTTTGTTAATGTAAACCAGAGATCTTCCCCATGTTCTAAAGTAACCTACGGTGTGCGCAGGGTTCAGTACTCGGTCCAGTTCTGTTCACTCTTTATATGCTGCCCTTAGGTATGATCATCAGAAAGCATGGCATTAACTTCCACTGCTATGCAGATGACACTCAGCTGTATCTATCAATGAAACCTGATCAGACCCATCAAGTAGACAGACTTAGTGCCTGCGTGAAAGACATAAAAACTTGGATGACTCTTAATTATCTGCTCCTTAACCCTGAAAAACCGAGGTCATTCTGCTGGGCCCTAAGCACCTGCGAGACTCCTTATCTGACCAGATAGTTTCTCTGGACAATATCACTGTAGCCCCAGCTCTACTGTAAGAAACCTTGGGGTCCTATTTGACCAAGATCTCTCGTTCAAAGCTCATATAAATCAAGCCTGTAAAAACAGCCTACTTTCATTTTAGTAACATAGCCAAAATTTGAAAAATCCTGCCCAGAGATGATGCCGAAAAACTCATCCATGCATTTGTCACATCCAGATTAGACTATTGTAACGCTCTGCTTACAGCGTGTCCTAAAAGCTCTATAAGAAGCTTTCAACTGGTTCAAAATGCAGCAGCAAGATTATTAACAGGTACTAGAAAAAGAGATCATATTTCACCAGTGTTGGAGTCTCTTCACTGGCTTCCTGTTGAGTTTAGAATCAAATTTAAAATCCTCCTCCTGACTTATAAAGCTTTAAACAATATGGCCCCATCCTACCTCAAAGATGCAATAGTAGCGTACCATCCAAACAGAGCTCTTCGTTCTCAAAATGCTGGACTATTGTTAGTCCCCAGAGTCTCTAAAAGCACAGTAGGAGGTCGAGCATTTAGCTACCAAGCTCCTATGTTATGGAACCAGCTCCCTGTTCATGTAAAAGAGGCCGACACAGTCTCTACATTTAAGACCAGGCTCAAAACGTTCCTCTTTGAAATAGCTTATGGTCAGGCCAGTTAGGAACAGAAATAAAAACCTACAGTTTTAGCCTACGCCCTTGGAGCAACTATGCTGGGGGAAGTATGGCAGCTTGAACACTATCCTCTGGTTCTTCCTACTTTACCTATCAACAATATTTAATATTACTTCAACTGTAGTCTGTTCATTGCTGTTCACATGTTTCTCTTTCTCTCCACTTCCCCCGGGGAGTGGAGACTGTTTCAGACACTGCGGCGGCTGCTCCAGTGACGACCCCCCCACCCCCACCTGTCTGGACGATCTATGCGCCACCCGCCTGGACAGCTGGATTAGCCACACCTCGTCTGCCTGGACGAACTCCATCTACTTAGATGAACTGTTCCTCATCTCCTGCTGGAGGATCTCTCTACACTGGTGGACTGCTCCTCGTCCGCCTGGAGGAACTCTTTAAAGCCACCTCCCTCTTGAGTGGTTCTGGCTCCACAGTCCAAGTGGATGCGTCAGTCCTAGTTCATCTGCAGCCTGTCCGTCCGTGGGAGTAGGATCTCTCCTTCACTGTGGTTCTCCCCGAGGTTTCTACTTTTTCCCATGGGGTTTTTTGTAGTTTTTCCTCGCCGCGAAGGAGGGTCAAAGGACAGGGGCATTCTGGGACAGTTATCTGAACTGCTTTTACCTGTGGCCCATCGAGGCAACTGTTGTTGTGATTTTGGGTATTATAAAAATAAATTGATTTGATTTTATTTGATTAGAGTTAGTATTCAGTCCTTGTTAACGTATGGAATTGTCACCTGGTTTTGAACCTGACTGTAAAATATGAATGATAGATCCGTAAAACTGGCCGATAAGACCATGGGAGCCCACTCTGAGTGCTCCACAGAACAGCTTTGAGCAGGCAGCTGTGGGACAGACTCTGACGATCATTAGAGATCCCTCAGTATGAGCTCATGCAGTCTGGAAGGAGATCTATAATTCCCTCATGTAAAAGCAACAGGTATAAAAACTCATTAATTCCTCAGGAGATTTAATTAATAACATCTACTTCGTCATTTTGTTTTCATGTTGATGCTGCTGAGCTGCTCCAACCCAAATCTCCAGTGGAAGACGGATAAAGAAACCTGAATTCATCCAAGCATTAACCAGGCCAAACCTGCTGACCGAGATCAGGCTTTGACGAACTGGTCAGGCCAGAATAAATTTAAATGTTTGGAAATGAAACCAGCCGAGTTTAATTTGAAGTGTCTTTTGGCAATTAATTCTGGGTTTAGATAAAACAAAAATTTGGTTTGACACAGGGATTTGGCTTTTGTGTGAGGGTGAGGAGGAGATACAGTCCACATCAAAAGTTTAAGACCAGTTGAATAAATGGCAAAAATGTTTGAGTAAACATTTTATTGAAAACAACAATTAAACTGAAATGGAGTGTTGTGCAGCTCATCAAAAGTTTAGGACCACACCTCAAAAAACCCCCCGAACCCCCCTCAAAACAGAAACCAAAGTCCCAAACATGTAATGAGTAGAGCCACCGTTATTGTTGATTCACTTCAAAACATTTTCTCAAGACGGCTTGATGAAGGGTGAGGCCTCATGTCTGGGACTGTGGTCCATTTTGTAAACTTCCCTTGTCGTCCATCCCCAAAGGTTCTCAATTGAACTTAGATCAGGGACACACAGGTCCAAAAGAGTGATGTTATTCTCCTGGATGAAGTCCTGTGTGCTGGGGCTTTGTGAACTGTAGTGTTGTCCTGTTGAAAAACCCAGTGGTTCCACAGATGAGGGCCTCAGTCATGAGGGATGCTCTCTGCAACATCTGCACAGAGCGTTTGATGCTCCACTGCCCTCCATTGTTCCACTAAAGGAAAAAGCACCTCAGATCATTATGGCGCCCCCTCCCTGTGCTGCGTGGAAAACATCTCAGGTGGATCTGCAGTATGTCATGTCATTGTCGTGTCAGTAACATTGGAAACCATCAAGGTTACATTTTTTCTCATCAAAGAATAAAACTTTCTTTCACCTTTCAATGTCCCATGTTTGGTTTCTCTTGTAAAGTCCAAGTGGCAGTTATGTGCCGTTCAAGGAGACGAGGCCTTTGAAGACATTTTTTTGTTTTTGAAGCCCTTCAGTCACAGATGGTCTGATGATTATTGGGCTGCATTCGACACCAGTAACAGCCTTTATTTTGGTCGAGTGTCCTGACGGACAGCCAATCGGATCTTCTGGTGAGGGTTCAGTGCTTGTGTCATTAATGTGGGTCTTCTTCTTGAATGTTTTGTTCCATAACCCTCAGGATCTTTTAAGATCGAGAGGCCCTGCTTATTCAGCTCAACAACCTGACCCCGTTCAAAAAGAGAATGTTATTTTTTCCTTTGCCATCAGAATGTCATGACACTGAATACCTGACAGAAAATGACACTGAATCTGCATTTTTGCACAGATTTGGGCTTTTAAAGGCTTTGTCTCACTCCCATTTCTTGTTGCTTATTGAAGCTCTGTTTGGTACATTGTTAAGATCCAACCGTGCAACTTTTGCTATCTATTCAGCTGGTCTTTTTTTTATAGGGACCATATCTTCCTCCACAAGTCACTGGGATAGACTTATGTTTCTCCTCTTGTCTGTGTGTCCTCTGGGCTCCAGTTTCTGTCATCAACCCAAAACAGGCACATTAAATCCTCCAGCTAAGGTCAGTGTTTAGACCTTCATTTTAAATAATAACACGTAATGGAAGAGTACCATCTTTGCACCCCTTTGTCGGATGGACCCTTGCTCAGTTTGATCTGGACCTGGGCGACACTGATGACTCCCACTGCTGCTGCCCCAGGGACAATAAAATGTACATAAATTAACCCACATAAAACCACTAAAACCAATTAAACAAAGACATTCCCCAAATGTCAGTAAATGGCATATAGTTCTTAATCATGTCTCTGCCAGCTCTCAGCACAGATCTGTTCAACCTCTGACGGAGCATGACGGCCCTCTGCATGTGCATCATTTGCTAAAATGGCCTCTGGCTGTGAGGTTAGGTTGGCTGTTCAGGTTTTCATGATAAAGGAGGACTACTATGAAATTCTATAAGAAAACTGAAATGAAAAAACTTAAGTTGATGGGATGGATCTTTTAAGTATGAGTGAATCATTATAAGACGACCATCTTGATGTGTTCAATGATGGGTTCAACCACAGTCCAGACTTAAGTCCAGTGAAGACTGAGGGAGCTGTGGGGGATCACCACAGGAGAATGTGCAGACCTGAGAACAAGATAAAAGCATCAAAACAGGAAGTGATTACTGAACAACGCATAACTTAAATTGGCTGGACCACTGCGTCAGCTCTGAGTTTCCTGAAGTTTAGGTTTAGAAGTCACGTGTAGGTTTAATAATTGTGGCCCTTCTTGTGAGTGCATTTGTCTGTCAGTGATGATCAGAGTCAGACTAGAAAACGTTTCTCGACAAATTTAGCAGTTAGTCAATGTTTGAAATGTTCCCTGAAACAAATATTTACACATTCATCAGGACAGGAGGGACAGGTGCCCCTCTGGGCGCTTCAGACGCCGCGTGTCCCGCTGCAGGGGCCCACACTTCAGACTTCACCAGGAGGAAAACCACGAAAACATGGGCTGAAAACAAGAAGGTAGGGATTGACTTATTTTTGCACCTCAAAAATACCAAAATAAAACAAAATCTTAGACCTAAGAGAATGTTTAAAGTTTCTGTTGACGACTGTTCAAAGGTCAAAGCATCTAAAACACAAAATGCACTGCCGGCGATGATAAGATAATGCTTTTAGTGATTGTTACTGTTAAAACTGTTAACGTTTAGGCCACAATAAATTTTGGAAACTGCATGGGACACACTTTTACATGCAAGTCTTTAAATGCAAATTATATGAAAAAAAAAAATGAAAAAAAAAGCAGAAAACTAATGCAGCACGTTGTGGCGCTGTGTTGTGTTGGCGGCATCTGGTGGTCACGCGGCAAACTGCAGTTCTAGGCTTATCTCTTGACGTGACCATGAGGCAAATTGCTCAGTAAATACAGCAGCCTGCGGGATTATGAGGCAACATGAAGAAGAGCCATGAATCCAATACCATCAAATGTATGTTTCAAAGCCTTTTAAAATCATACAGCGGACTGCAGTCGCTGGGCTCAGGTTTTATTTACACAAACACACCTCTTACAATGTTTATGTTCTTGACAGTGAATAAAACATACATCAAATTATTTACTGTATCAAGCACATACCTTGCAGAGCAGAATACTTTAATTTGCCTCAATATTTTTGAACATTTTAGAGATTTCTTCATTCAATTGGCCACACATCTATTCTTTCGTTTAATTGTATGTTATCTCTGGGCTATCATTGTGTTTAGCTGTGTAATGAAACACTGTCTGTTTTTAGGGACATATGTAATGATCCGATGCCAGTGGGTTTGTTCCACTCGTACCCTCCATGTCAGAGAGGAGCGGACGAGCCCTGATAAGGAGGCAGAAACTCCAGCAAAGGTGGTGTGTGTCGTCAGCGTGTGTCGTCACCAGCCCTCCCTCCCTGCCCTTCTCCTCTCTCTGCCCTCCTCCTCTCTCTGCCCTCCCTCTCTTCTAGCTCCTCTCCTCCTCAGCACCAGTCAGTCCGCTCCAGCCCGCCTACTCCCACACAGCTCCGGCTCAGCATCCCCACTAACTGCCTTCTGTCTGTGCCACCAGAGAGAAGTCCGCGCCGGTTTGAAGACACACACTTAAGCCGTCCCAGCAGCAAAGCAGGCCTGGGCACAGTCGCCTCCAGGATGACCACCGCACCTCCATGGATGCTCCTCGCCTTGTTCTTCTTGAGGAGCACTTTGGCGTCTCCGTTCCATCTGGCTCCGGACACCCCTGCCCCGGCTGAACCTGCTCCCACCAGGCCCACGCCTCGGCCGGACCCCTGTGAAGGAGTGCCCTGCCTGAACGGAGGCTCGTGCCTGGCCCTCACCTCTGCGGGGCTGCCACAGGGCACCTGGGAGTATGCCTGCACCTGCCGCCTGGGCTACACCGGCCGCAACTGCGAGGTATGAGCACCAACTCTGCCACTTTTAACAGAAAGTGGATTTTATATGGAAAGCTGCTAATAGTTTTTTGTTGAGGGTTTTCTGCTTGATGACAAATGCAATAGTGGAGATAACGATTCGTTACATAGTCCTATACTAAGATTTAACAATACTCATTAATTTACATTAACATAATCTTTTAGGATTATTTGAAACAACAAAATACAAAAGCAACCATTTACATGCAGCATCATTCTCCCAGCAGTGTCTGATTTGAAGCAGTTGTCCTTTTAACACACACTTGTTGAAGGCATTAACATTATTGCACTAGACACATTTAGAGTATGTAGCACGAAAATGTGCAAATGTATCACTTAATAAAATTGAACCAATTTTAGACTTGGAAATTGTTGGTCAGAAATGTAAGAGGTGGCCCACATCTACTACGATACTACGACGATACTGCAATTATAACAGGACACCCATGGTCCTGATAATCCCTGTCCCACACAAGTGAGAACAAAGCCTGGCATTGTTACTGAAATGTCACAGGTTGTGACAAAAACAGCAGGGTGCAGTGCAGACAATAGGCTCACTGCGCTCATATTTTCACACTTAACATTTGTCCGATTCCAGTTCACTCTTGTTCTTGTTGAATGACAGAACTGTATTATTGACTCTATCCTGTCTTTTACGACAAAATGGCTGCTTTGCTGTTTTTTTTTTTTTAAAGTCGCTGATGTTTAAAATATTTTGATACAATCTCCCTCTTTTATTAAAAAAATCTCTTGGTTTATTCTGCATCAACATCTGCACATACTTGGTAAACGACCTGAGAGTGTTTTACTTTATGTTTCAATTAAATTCCATTTTAACACTTGTAGACATCATGCAGCTCATATTAATTAAATTTGGGCTGCTTTTGGATCTCCTTTTTGAACATGTTTGCGAGGTGCGCGGCTGAAGACGTCAGAGCTGTTTTGTGTGCTCCTTGCCTCTGCCTTTGGGGGGCTTTCTGCTGGTCGCATGTGCTGTCACTGAGACATGGAGATGAATGCTGGGGTTGCTGTGGCAACAGGAGAGGGGAGCGAGCCAGAGGAGTTGTGTGTGTCGGTGTGTCAGTGCTGCTCTATCACCTTTGTGCCAGGGACAATTGTGTTTTGTCTTGAAGAAAGTCAGTCATTTTTGTATTGTGTGGGTTGGTATTAGTTTGAGTAAAGCTAAGGAAGAAAAAATTGACTTATTTCTAATCTACTGTTACTTCATAAGGCTTTGCTAAATATCATGTCTAATGCTTTTGCTTATTGTCCTGTGTATTTTCTGTTCAGTGGCTGTTTCTAAACTGAATCACAATTACATTACTTTTATTGCATTATTTCTTTTTACAATACAACATTGTCCCCTCCATCACAACAAAGAAAAACATGAAGTCCACCAGAACAGAAGTCACACTAACAAGGACATTATGCATTGATTTTTCTTTTACTCATGTTGAGTTATCTTTACATTTGCCCCTCTCATCTTTATCACCCACATTTTATGATTCCTTATGGTCGTTGCAACAGCTTATTTTTGTAGTAGTCCAATGTAACTCAATAATTATCTTGTGTTAACGTCACAAATCTTTAAACTAAGCTGTTTTCCATGTAATTCTAGTTTAGTTAGTTTATTTATTTATTTAACATAATACACTAACTTTAACAGGAGCGATGCACCAAGTTGTAGCTCAGGTGCTAATTTACACCTGTAGTCCCTGGGCAGAATGATGTTCATAAAAACATTCCAGGAAATGGCGCTTCAATTATCAGTCCTTCGTACAAGTTCTTTGTTGACGATTTAGATGATTTAAATCTTAACAATCATCAACTATATAACAATAATGGTTGAATAAAATAAAAAACGTGCTTATGGTTCAAAGAAACATCAAACAAGACAATATATTATAGTTACAGCACAAACTATTATGAGCCAGTATCGATTGTGAACAGTAATATAATGTTCTGTGACTGAATTAAATCAGATGTCTTGTTCAGTGGAGCGCTCAGGCCTCTGTGGCTGTACTCTGAGTCATGCTGATGTACCAGCAGCAGGACAACGCTGCTGTGGCGTCATAAAGGAGAGAAGGGACAAGGTGACCGTCGGGGTAAACTTCAGCGCAGTGGCCAACAGGTGGCAGCCATGGCCCCCGGTGTCTGCTCGCCGTGAATATGCAGCTCAGGTCCATTTATCTCTCCAAAGCTTGTATGTGAGTGAGAGGGAGACAGCTGAACCTGCAGGCGGCACACTGTGACGTCCAAAGCCCTTTCTGAGAGTCTCCTTGGCCGTCCTGTCCCGGTTAAACGTCTTGAAATAGAACAAAAAAGCAAAGTATGGAAATGCACCGTCAAAATGAAAGTCACAGTTACACAACAATGACGTTCTGTGCCCAAACAAGCAAAAAAACCTCCTTTAAAAAAAATTATCTCTTTTTCAACCAAGTCCTTAGACAGTTTAAACACTCACATAAAACAAATTCCCTATAACCAATGATAGATCTCATTTCCAAAGCTTTCAGCATAGATTTAAACTGACCCAATGAAACCAGTTCTTTTAATTTCTAGACCTTCTGTAAATTATTCCAGACAACATTCCATAATCATTCAGGGTTATTGAGGAACTAAAGGCACGTTTTGACTGGTTCACTTTGGAGCTGATCTGGACTCTGAAATGTTACAAACCTTACGAAAGCATCTGGCTCGCTTTTTGGCTCCCTGAACGCTTTAACGTAAGAATGGAAAAGAGAGAACGCAGACTGAAGGGAAAACAAAATTATTAAAAGCAGATATAAACAAAAGTTAAACATTCTCACCAAACACTGACTTAATGATATGCACTGTTTTATCCTGTGGTGGTAACTTTTGTTTTGAATTGATGGAATTAGCAATAAAGCTAGTTTACATTAGCATAATTTGTTTGTTGTTTATCAACGCATGGCAAAAATATAATATTTTCAGTGCATAATGCATCTAACATTAGTAAAAATCCATTGCATTACATAAATAGATGCTAAAACGCGGTTTAGTGGCACAAAGAAGGTGGTGAAATAAAAAACTAGAAGTAGTTTCTCGTTTACGCTAGCATTAACTGAGCGTTGTAAATTGCTGAGATTAGCCTCACGATTAAAAAGTATGATTTAGATTTTATTTAGTTGAAAACATTTGTTATAGTTGAGCGTGGAGAAACATACCATTCCAAACCGCTCTAAAGTCACCCGGTCGGGGGCCAGGGCCAGTCCAAACATGGCTTCCTCCTTCTTGGGTTCAAGACAAAGCCACTACATTATTTTTTGCGGTGTCCAATCACTTTTTGCACTGGCATTTTCTGTGTGCAAGTAGCTTATTTATTAACTACAACTTTTATTTTATTGTTATGTGCCCCAACAAGTAAAAATATGCTCTCAGTACGGGTCCAAAACGACACCATGAGGAACTATTGATTCTCGCTTACACTTGTTGCCTTTTCTCAATATTGATCCGACTGGCTGGCCGTAATAGGCAGTTTGAATTTTAACTCGCACCAAAGTATAGATTTAAAGTTGGATACGTTTTCAGGCATATATTGGATTCTTTTATGATTTATAGCTAGAAAATATTGTATTGTGAGTAGTTTTTTCTGGTGAATTGACAGCTTGTAAGAAGTTGCCAGAGCATATACTCACATCACATATTTTTAGATGTTTTTGAAGTTATTGAAAGGAGTGAAGGTGTTTGGACTAAAACCAGGATAAAAACAAATCTGTGGTTCTTATGTCTGTTTAGAGCTGCACGATTTGGGAACAATACGTCACAATTTTTCTGACCACCATTTGCTGCATAGATTTGTGATTTCATTCATTCATTCATTCATTTTCTACCGCTTATTCCCGTTAGGGGTCGCGGGTGACTGGAGCCTATCCCAGTGACTTTGGGCCTTAGGCGGGGTACACCCTGGACAGTGGCCAACTCGTCGCAGGGCTGACACAGAGGACAAGGACATTGACAGACAACCATTCACTCTCACATTCACTCACTAGGGACAATTTAGAGTTGTCAATTAACCTGAACACAGTCATGTCTTTGGACGGTGGGAGGAAGCCGGAGAACCCGGAGAGAACCCACGGTAACACGAGGAGGACATGCAGACTCCACCCAGAGAGATCGTGTGATGTTAGGGTGGTTCAGAATTCAAAACCACGATGTTGGGGTGGTGCGGGATTCGAACCCACGATCTCCTTATTGAGAGGCAGAAGCTCTAACCGCTCTGCCACCGTGCACCCCTAGATTTGTGATTTATGTCTCGATAATAGGATTCTGTTCAAAGTTCGTAGTTTAAACATAACCAGGAGAATTGACAAAAACACTGACTATGAATACGATAAATATGAACTGACAAACTAATAAAAGAATCAATCACATGTATTTCAGAACGTTTTTGTCACTATTGTTACGTTTTTGCTGCTTTTTGTTGCGTTTAGTTGCATTTTTTAATCACTTTTAGTTGTGTTTTTGTCGCTTATAGTAAAGTTTTTTTTCACTGTCAGTTGTATTTTTTGTGCTTTTATTTGCATTTTTATTGCTTTTAGTTGTGTTTTTGTCACTTTTAGATGCATTTTTGATGCTTTTAGTTGTGTTCTTGTCACGTTTTTATCGTGTTTTTGACGCGTTCAGTCATGTTTTTGTTGCTGTTAGTTGCATTTTTGTCGCTTTTAGTTGCTTTTGTTTTGCTTTTTGTCGCATTTTTTATGCTTTTTGTCACGTTAATGTTGCGATTTAGTCACATTCAGCTATATTTTGCCATTTTTAGTCAAATTTTTTTGCTGTCAGTCGTGTTTTTGTCGGTTTTAATCATGTTCTTGACACATTTAGTTATGTTTTTGTTGCCTTTAGCTGCATTTTAGTTGCACTTTTGTCACTTCTAGTCATATGTGTTTTGTTTTTAGTTGCATTTTTGTCGTGTTTTTGACACTTTTAGTCGCATTTGTATTGCTTTTTGTTGCATTTTGACACTTTTATTCAGGTTTTAGTCACATTTTAGTCACATTAAGTCATGTTTTTGCCACTTTTAGTCACATTTTTTGACGCTTTTAGTTGCGTTTCCGTTTTTAACATGTTTTAACAAATCTAATCTACAGGGTTAGCAGTTTTTATGCAGAATAAAACAGGATTTTGTGTTGTGCACTATAAAAATTGCAGCCTTTGTGATTTACCAATTGCATCCATTCAAATTACGATTTCAGTTTGCTTTTGATTAATCGTGCAGTGCTTGTTCTGTTCCTTTAATTCCTGCGCCACATTCCACAACATCTGACTTAAATCAGAGCCATTCTGTACACATTCACCTGCCGACTTCATTGCATTTTTCCAATTACCTGACTGGCACGCTAATCCTACTTTGCGACTCCCCTTTGCTTCCCTATTGTGAGATCTACAAACCCCTCCCTCCACTTCTTCCTGCTTGGGTTTAATACAAAGCCACATTTTTGTTTTCGCAGTGCCATTTTCTGGGAGTTATATTTGCTGCTCAGCCTGTAGCTTATTTATTATTGAAGGGCATGTAGTGATGGATTTGGTCACTTGCTGTAGTACACATTAGGGCAGCAGCAGCAGCGCTAAACAGACATCTGTCTTTAGAAAAGGGGGCTCTGGGGCTGTCTCTTAATGTGGAAGACATCTGCTCTCAAATGTCCTCGAACCACACCAAGAAAGTTATACAGCTTTTTTTTAACCTCATATTTGCAGAGTTTAGTGCCTCACTTGTTTCTGCAGAAATCAGTGTGGTGTCCTTGGTTTTTTCTTCCGTCTAGAGTCTTGCTTTGTAAGTCTCTGGAAATCTGGAATGAGACAAATTCTGATTATATTCTATGCAAGAAAGGTAGTGGTTCCTAAATGAGCCTAGACCTAAATGTGGGCTCGGGTGTAGGTGTTGAATGTTGTTTTTGTGTTAACCTTTTATAATTCTGTTTTGTCCACCATTTGCTAAAAAAAAAAAAGGTCCTAAATCTCATTTTTACTGACGTTGGCTTCAGCTTTGAAAGAGGAATTGTCAAAACCCAACAAATGCTCAATGTAATGTCTGTCCATCCAAAACTTCCCAACAGCAGCTTTACTCCTCTTTATATTTACCCACAGATTCAAGGCAGGATTTCAAATTGGATTTTACTTGCTTGTTACCACTTAATATTAAACTAAATCGGGCATCAGAGGCTAAAACTATATATATATTTGTTTGTACTCCTAAGAAATCAGAAACATCTTCAGTTCGAATGGGGCTCGTTTTAGTCAAGCGTTTTAGGCTAAATCAGCCGGAATGAAATTTATGGCTACTCATATTTAAAATACTATGTGTACATCAAACCTAAATGTTATGTTAAAGAGTTATAATCAGGAGAACATTAATAAATGCATCACAATACAGTACACAAATGTGACTCGATGTGCTCATGATACTACTCCAGCGCCGTTTGGCACAGCAAGAAAAGAGTTTATCGGGCCATACTTTGGCAGATACAGAAAGAAAGCATCTTCATAAAGGCCTAACTCTGCTGTATCCGAGCAGAGAATACACAGTGTAATCTAATAAAAGGTTGTGTACCATACCATTACCATAAAAATAGTAGTGAAAGCATTTATTTTTGTTCTTTTGAGGCCTAAAACGTATTAAAATCGTAACAATATGACAATATGAAGTGTCTATGGAGTGTCTTGCAAACAGGCAAAGAAATACGTTACTTTACCATAGAAATCAAAACATAACCATAAGTGCTTCAACTTATGGGAAATGTGAGCGGAACATTATTTATCACAGAAATAATTGAAGATACATTATGATCTTTGGTCCAGTAAACTTCTAGAACGATTACTTATTATTATAATACAACTTCTGGATAAGATTGAACCCACAACCTCCTCGTTAAGAAGCATGCACTCTAAACACTCGCTTGTTGAAGACTTGAAAGGCGAACTCTTAAATGTTACTAGTTTAATGAGCTTCCCCCGACAAGACGTGAAGACATTCTGGACAGAGATGTAGAGATTAAAAGACATCACCTTTTCAGCAACTTTCTGCATTTCAGAGACAATACTTTCACTCGAGAACAAAGAAGACAAGTGTTAGTGAGACAGAAAGTGTGATAGAGTTGTGAGAATTAGCAGGTACATATAGAGGCGCTGTCACTGTAACTAAAGGCTTCATCAGGAGCCTGCAGAGGAGTTGGCAAACACAGGCTAATCCTGCTAATTGCTCAGGTGCAGATGGAGCACACTTTGGGGTTTGGGGAAAGCTAAAAAGGGAAGCTAAGTGTAAAGAAATGTGCAACAACTACACGTTTGCTGAGAGATTTTAAGACGTGTAAGACAATGTTGTTTGAGCTCTATCTATCTATCTATCTATCTATCTATCTATCTATCTATCTATCTATCTGTCTGTCTGTCTGTCTGTCTGTCTGTCTGTCTGTCTGTCTGTCTGTCTGTCTGTCTGTCTGTCTGTCTGTCTGTCTGTCTGTCTGTCTGTCTGTCTGTCTGTCTGTCTGTCTGTCTGTCTGTCTGTCTGTCTGTCTGTCTGTCTGTCTGTCTGTCTGTCTGTCTGTCTATCTATCTATCTATCTATCTATCTATCTATCTATCTATCTATCTATCTATCTATCTATCTATCTATCTCTACTGATATACTGTGCATATAAATAAATAAATGGCTATGTGATACTAATGGGTGTTTTTATTTTTATCCTTTTTATTTATCCTTTATTTAACCAGGAACATCCCGTTGAGAATCCTTTCTTCTTGAGTCCTGGTCAAGTCGCATCATATTTTGTAAGATTAGTAATATGTGTCATTTATGCTAAAATGCCACTTCAGTTTTCCTCAGCAGCCTTGAAAGATGGATCAAATGCAGAGGTCAAAGTTTCTTACAGGACAATTAAGTGCACCTTAATTTTAACCTTAACCTTCTAAAGCTACCATCTACCCAGCATGCATCACTCTTACCCATACATTTTATAAAACGCACTGTACATACTTTATAATATGCCAAGTACCTCACGATACAACGGGGCTATGATACAACAACACCAGATACATGGACATCCCAAAAGACAGTTTGCCAAATTGATGCTTTTGTTATAAAGAAAAACAAAATACATTGGACTTTCATATTCACAACGCCCTTAATATCAGTGCCCTTAATTTAAGAATTACTCACTTTTTCAGCTCAGCAGATTCAGCCTCAGTGCAGGAGTCAGCAGGTATTAAGTGCATAACTTGGCAATCTGTAATACATTTATTTTGATTAAAAGTAGTGCGTCGTGGCATCCATATCGATTCCAAATTGCCACGAATTCTGTCACAATATATTGTCGAGGCAATAATTTGAGGCCTGCTCTACTTTCTATTGGGTCTTTTGTTCTCCTACTGCTTTGTACTCCAGATATATATGATGAGATGGACTGCTTGAAATAACTGCAGGCAAACGAAACCATCCAGATCTTTCTCATTCTAATTGCATGTTGGTTGACTCTGTAACACACGTGTGTGTGTGTGTGTGTGTGTGTGTGTGTGTGTGTGTGTGTGTGTGTGTGTGTGTGTGTGCGTGCGTGCGTGCGTGCGTGCGTGCGTGTGTGTGTGCGTGGGTGTGCGTGTGCGTGTGCGTGTGCGTGCGCGTGCGCGTGCGTGTGCGTGTGCGTGTGTGCATCCAATTAGGCCGATCTGCAGTGTGGCCTGGGCTGATGGAGCTGGCTTGTTAGCTGCAGATGCGGGAGGTGGCTGTTTCTCAATGTGGAATTATCTGTACATCAATGCGCCGTGCTATGCTGGGATTTATTGTGCTACTTTTATTGCTCTATTTACCAAAGTAGTGGACTTGAACATCCACTGGCATTTGTTCACAACGTCATCCATCAGGTCAGTTTAGGATCCCACTGAGGCAGGACCAGACAGTGAGCAGTGTGGGACAACCCACATTAACATTAATGCGAGACAAGCAACGTACATTTTTTTTTTCATTTTTTGGTTGGTTTGCGCTCTCAACATGTCGGCTTTCATCTGGAAACAACAAACGTGTCCGATCTGCTCCTAAAGATGTTTTATTACTTAATTCACTCCACTTCATCCAAGACATTGTAACTTCGAAGGTTGTTTTCTTAAAATGCGTTTTTCTCTCCTCGGGACATAAAGATCACCCCTTAAAATAGATCCCACACACACCAAACTTTATAATCATGAACTCAACAAGATTTTGACGAAACGTACAGAAGGATCTCTGATGTCTATTTCTGAAACTGATTTATTGAACTTTTAAGTAAAAAAATTCAGTCCATTTTTTACTCCAAAACTAAATAAGAAACCCCAAATCTCCTCTGTAAAGTTTTTTGTAACTAATATGTTTGCAAAATGAACCAAGTTAACTAAATTTAAACCTGGTTCTGTCCGTTTTTCTGATTTATATGTCCCAAAGATGTGTAATGTTGGCTGTTTTTACATCTAGAATGTTATAGCTTTTTTAGAGATAGATAAATAGATAGAATGATAGTAACTAACACAAACATGTCAAAACCCATGTAAACTTAAATAAATAACTTTTACTTAGTATTTACTGAGCCACAAACTTTGAAATCTTGTCTTTGAGTCGACTTTATGTTTATATATTTGAGAGGATTAATACTTAATTAATACTTTTTTTTTTTTAGACCAATTGTCTTGTTTCTGGTGGTTTGCATTTGAAGATATTACAGTTTTTTTTCTCTATTGGTTTGGCTCATTTCTTGAAACAGAAATTACATTTTCAAAATAACATGGACAATCCTCCAAACCTCTTGGCAATTGTTCACAACAGAATGGATTTCTCAATCATTTGATCAAATGGCAGATGCCTTAGTCCCTGTCTCCATTGTCTCAGTGCATGTTTGAAGATGATTTAAGTAAAAGTTACCTACAGTTAACACAGTCAGCTACATTTAGTACATTTGTCAAATGAATAGATCTTGTAGATCAAAACTTACTTTATGTGTATGAATAAAAATAGTTATAATAATAATTATTATTATTTCCTTGGTAGTATGAGTGTAATCTGTGACGTCAAACCTTGGAGGCTGCTCTTGTTGTAAAATCCTCGTTTTCTGTCCAGTGTGAGCTGCTCCTCTGACAGTGACACATCTGAACATTTGGACTTGCAGAGCTTACACAACGCCAAGAGGACAATTCATTTTGGGGGCACTGACTATTCTTATCAAACAATGTAGTTTTGACATAAGTGAACGGTTTTGGGAGAGAGATGTGCTTTTGCAGGTGAACTATGCTGTGATCATCCATCCATACATTTTGGTAAAACAACCAAGAATGCTGAGAGTCTGGTCTGTTTCAAGAATTGAGCCAAAGCAACTAAGAAGGATCTTAGCCATTTTGGAGGCACTGACTGTTTAAATGGGAAAGGGCTTTAGATTGAAGAATGAGTGAACAGTTTTGGGAGAGATATGAGCTTTTGCAGGTGAGCTATAGTGTTGTGCAGAACTGTAAGACTGTTTTGCCCAATGATCTTAGAGTTTTGAGAATGTAATTTCAGTTTCAAGAAATGAGCCAAACCAATGGAGAAAAACTATAAAACAGAGACGTTATTGATCTGCATGGAATGTTCCAAAGTGTACAGTTTAACTTATCTCCATGGAGACAAACAGGTCACACCACCTGGCCAACTTCCGGGTCAGATCTGAATGCAATGACACCCCAGACAAAACAATAATATCTTCATGGAAACAAGCAGGTGGCGGACCCTTGAACCAGAACATAGTGCACTATAAAGTATTAAATCAATTGAGATACTCCTTTTATTTTTTGTAAGAATTGGCGTAAAGATATCATTTGAAATATAAATAGGATATTTTTCTGCAACACATACAATACGGTAAATGCATCTAATATTTCCTCTTCATTTAAACCCACGTTGATTTGCACTGGACTCTTTAAACCCATTGAGATATTTCACTCCTTTAAGACCAAAGGAGCGGGTGGATCTTGAGTGGGCCACAGATCCTATTCACATCATGTCCTCAGATGTCAGGATGTAGACTGGACACATGAATAATGGCTTTGCATATCACACATCAGCCTGAGCTTTGATCAGTGCATGCATTTGTGCTGAAAAGACGAGACTTTTTACAGCCGTGTGCGACTCAATTCACTTTCTTTATTTGAGCGGTTTGAGGAGCAAAAAGGGAAAAAATAGAGATGGGTAGTTTTAATTATGATACAGTTTTGTCCAGAGTGCCTGCATTTATTTTTCTCCACTATAACACTTTAAATACAGAAGTGGTTAGTCCAGCGCCCCCTCATGATGGACTGGGACTCATGCTGCTTAACTTAGCATGACTCATGCTTTTGTCGGCTACATAATAATAACCTATGACACACGTGCATTATTGTTTTATGTTTTTTAATATTTTAAAACACAACATTGGTCTTAAACAAGTTAATTGAAGAAACAAGTCTGTTGAGTTGCGGCTAAACCTTGTGGTGCTGATTTTCTTTCTAAAACATCAGACTAAAATGAGCCTCATCTCAAACTGAAGCTGTTTCTAAACCCTTTGGAGCACTAAACTGATTTACTCTGATTACACTTGGAAACAAGCTCTGCAAAGAGGAATATCAGATTTTAAAGCCTGCCTAAATTTTCTTTGTGAAATACATGAAGAAGTGAAGCTGGTGTTTGTAGATTTTGCCTGATTGACACTAGTTTTGACAATTCCTCTTTCAATTCTGAAACTAATTTAACAAAAAAATTGTTTTAAGGACTTGTAATAAAGTAAAAAAGTCCAGGCAGAATCCATATGAAAGTTCTACTTTTAGTGTAATTTTTAAACTTGTTTGTTTGTTGCTGCTGAAAGCTCTCAAGCTACTGGTCGGAAACCTTCTTTACAGTTTGTCACCATAAACATATCAAGGTAGCGAGCATCAGATTTTCAAACAAATTGAAGAAAATTGAGCCAAAATGGGTACACAATGCTGCTGAAACATAAAATAACATTAAAAAATGAAGAGCAGTGGACGTGTATCAGAACATAGTGCACTATAAAGTATTAAATCAATGGAGATACTCCTTTTATTTATTGTAAGAATTGGCGTAAAGATATCATTTGAAATATATGGTAAATAGGATTTTATTTTTCTGCAACACATACAATACAGTAAATGCATCTAATATTTTCTCTTCATTTAAATCTACGTTGATTTGCATTGGACTCTTTAAACCCACTGAGATATTTCACTCCTTTAAGACCAAAGGAGCGGGTACATCTTGAGTGGGCTACATCGGTCAAAACATCGGTGAAGACAACAATTTTCTGTGCATCGGGCAACTTTATTGCAGGAGAATAAAACATGAGAAGGGAAACAATTAAAACAAAGCTAAATGCTCTTAATTCTTTGCGTAATATGTCCCCTTTAAACAAAGCTTCATGGATCTCCTTTGATTTAGTGATTGTCCCAAACAAAACTTCCGCCCGTACAACAGCCCCAGTCGCTGTGGGGCCTCTCTGCGTTGGGTTTACATGTTCTTCCTGTGTCTGTGGGTTTCTTCTGGGTGCCTCTTTCTTATTTGCTTCATCCTAGCGTTCACATAAAACCCATCATTTTGCAGCGCACACATAACACTTACTTCCCCTCTCTGGCCTCCATTGTCCTCAAACCTGTCTTGTGCTGCTCTTGTCTGGCCTCGCTGCTTTATATACTTGTCCCTAATGAAAGGGTGAGTTGTGACACGTAAAAATGGCCGAATCTGCCCTCAGTAATTCCGGCCCATAATAGCATTTTGCAACGACTCCATCATCGCGCTGCCACTTGTAATGATTAGTCTGGTTGGCTCTGCTGTCACTGTAATGAGAGTGCGCACGTACAGTAACAGCTGTTTGTTGGTATACACATTTTCGACCGTGTGGGTGAGGAATAAGACAATGTAGGCGGGTTTAATAAGGTGCTGAGGCATTGTTGGTGCAGATGTTTGTGTGCATGGGTGGGAGTGTGCGAAAATGATGTGTAAATTATTATGACAGCCAGGAGAGGTGTCATGTAGAGCCGGGCGATACGGTGATGAAAACTGAATCGTGAGCTCGTCCCTGTGCTTTTATTTTTGAGAAATTGCGGTATTGTGATTCACTGTTTGTCTCTTTAATGCAGCTGTCTGTTCAAACACCCTTTTTTTCCCTGTTGTTTAGCCTCTGGAGCCTCTGAGCAGATGACTTTATGACTCTTATAGACCAGAGCGGCACAATTAAACCAAATGCACACAAAATCACAATTTCAATGGATGTAATTAGCAAAACGCAAAGGCTGCAATAATTTTTTTCCACAAACAACAAAATGTCTTGCTTTGATTTGACTAAAACTGCTAAAGCGTGACCAAAAGCAATAAAAATGTGTTCAAAAGTGACAAACTGTAAACAGCAAACGCGACTCAATGCACCAAAACTAAAAATGACAAATACGTGACTAGAAAACAACAGATGTGACTAAAAGTGACAAAGACGTGTTTAAATATGACAAACACTACTGAACGTGACAACAACGCGACTAAAAGCGACAAAATTGTGTATAAATTGTGAATTTGAGCTGAATCCAATTAAAACGCAAATCTAATCTTAAGCGCATTGGCCAGAAAAATCACAATTAGATATTTTTCCTAAATCGTGCAGCTCTGTTAAAGGCAATAGAAAAATACGAAGTGAACATGAATCGTGATGAAATCGAAATCATGATCTGGCTCCAAGAAAATCGTGATCATTTCGCCCAGGCCTAGTTTCATGGGTCGTTTGGAGAGTTAGCTTTTCGTTCAATCCAGAACTCCTCGTGCTGTTGTTGGCAAAACATTTCAAGTCGTTTGATTGGTTGCAACTGTGGGCAATATTGACAAAAACTAGTATCTTGATATTTTTTGGGAGTGTCCTGATAATAATATTCAGACAAAAACATGTTAATCCAACAGAAATGTGTTAAAACATGTCTTTCAATGTATTAGTTGAGATGTAATTATGTGACAGAAGTGATGTGACTGTAAAAAGAATCACAAAAATGCAGAAATATTTTTTATGTTTTACCCTTTTATGAAAGTTTACAAAGAACTTTTTTTCCATTTTTGTTTTTAATTATCTCTTTTTGCTACATTTTTCTTATTTACCATATCAAATTGTGCATATATTCAAAATAACTTTCACCAAAAAAAAGATGGTTGTCCATCCCTAGAAGCACCTGAAATGGAATTGAATCAGAATAAAGTGAAATAAATTATGATTGGAGGAGACTGCAACTAACGATAATGTAGAGTTATCGATTAACCTGGTCATTATTCGTTCGTTTAATTGAATATTTTAGATCCCGAAAGGCCAGTAATGAATAAGAGATGTTTAACAAAAGAAGAAAACAAAGAACAAAGAATAAAACAAAAAGAAGAAGCTTAAGAGATGCTGCTTGAGAACATCAACATCATCAACAGAATTGGTTACTCGTTGAAAACACACATTTTACACATATCTTTTTAGAGTATTTACTGTTCTGTCAGAGGCATCTTCTCTCAGCACATGACACACTATTTCGATTAACTTGTTTCAAATGGAGAGTTGACTGGCAAAGGTACTAGGCTTTAATTGTCTTGCATTGACTGATACGTGACCAACTCTGCAGAGAAGAGAGGGACGACTGGATATGACCTGCCTGTCACTTATATTTCCTTCTGTCCTGAGTGGGCAGGATTTAGCAATTAATCGAATTCTAATCAAGATCGAGATTCAGTCATGTGCGTTAATGAGATGCTTGGTTTATTTTCACGTCCAGTTCTCGGTCGGTGTTAAAAGCATGTGGTTTTATTGTGTTAAATGCACTGTCTTGTTTGTGTTCATGAAATCAAGCCATTTTTGTTTTGTTTTTTAAAATACAGTGTTAAATCGAAACAAAAATTGACCTTTATCAATATCGGGATTCATTTTATTGCCATAACGCCCAGCCCTATACTTTGCAGGGCTGTAATCGACTAAAGAAATTCTTGGTCGACTAAAGACATGTCCTATCGACCGATTTGTCAACTAAAAAGGGGGCGTGGCAAAAATATAGTATCGCCATGTATCTGACCCAACCTGCACTCAAAAGACCGAAACTGCACAGGAGTTCATGCAAAAATAACAATTTATACAGAAAAGTAATATTAGACAGTGTATTTATATGTTAAAGATACAGATTTACTCCAAAATCTTCAGCAAACTAACTTAAAATCTTCGGTACCTGTTTATAATAACTACATCTTATTTTTCCTTAATAAAGCATTAACAAAGACTTAATTAATAATGAATATATAGTTTATTAAACACGATTCCGGCTTAGTAACTACTTCATTAAGGTTAAGGTTAGAAACTGGGGTTGGAATATTTGTTAAATAGTTACTAAGCCTGAATCATTCTTAATAAACTATTTGTTGATCATGAATTAAGTCTTTGTTCATGCTTTATTAAGGCAGGAATAAGTGTAGTTATTATAAAGTGTTACCAAATCTTCTCGTTTTTGCTGTTTTTGCTACATAAATGTGTTGAACGCAAATAAAATAATAAGAAAAATCTTTGTATCAATTAATTTAGGAGGCGAATATACAGTACTGGGATGCGGCAGTCACAGTAACAGTCAGTTTTTGTCAATCTTAAACGCTGACGTCAATCTTAAAGTCCAAAGGCGGTGAAAAACAGAAGTGTCTCTTTCTGTCTCATTCCCGTCTGCCTCTCTGACGCACACAGCCTGTCACTTTAGTTCATCCGACTATACGACACTTGATGAGTGCGACGACACCGCCGGAGTTCAGCTCTGTGTGCGTATACCCACTGTCTCCCTCGTCTGCTGCACATCCCAATAAATGGCAGCCTAATCCCCCCAAATCCCCCCAGGAGCAGTGGAGCACCTCGGGCAGAGAGAGGCGAGAGGCGCAGTCACCGCCGCGGGCCCCACACTCAGATGAAAAGTATTAACACGTTGGCCCTGTCTGCGGAAAGATAGGGGAGGAGAGGACAGTTTGGCTCTCTTAAGGTTTAGAGTGGAATTTAAATGAAAACCTGAAAAGTCTTTATTAAAGGATATTTCTGATGTTATGACAGAACACAAATTAGCGCTTTGTATCAAGTAAGTATGTATTTATTCATGTTCTTCACTGTTATTATGCCAATATATGTTCAGACCACTCTAAAACTGTCCAATTACGTCCTATTTATGTGATTTTAAAAACATTATTGTCTTGATACTTTTACTATTATAATGACAACTACAATTTCAAATACAGTTCATTCTGATTTCATTACGATAATAATAAAAATGCTATATATTTTTTAGACAATATACCATGCCATTTTGAACAGAAAAGTAGTTTCCATACCGGTTCCAGTATCTGTGTGTGGCACCTCCAATCATCACCAATAATGCACTCACACCTTTCACACAGACAAGGCAAGGGAGGTGAAGTGTCTAGCTCAAAGACACAACAACCCAATGCACTTACTGGGCCAACCTTCAGTAGGCAAAAGTCTCTCCAAACTTAGCTATTCCACAACACAGAGCAGAAAGCGACGCGACAAAAAGTTGTGTTTCCTCTGTGGATCCCGTTGCACCCGGAGCGGCGGTCGGCTGTGGCTGCTGAGCCCTGGCTCATTGGCCCCTGCTCGAGGTTTGGTGTGTGCCTCGTCTCTCCTCTGGGCCCTTTGCTTTGTCTGTGTCCCGTGGCGGCTCTCTGCTCCCGGTGCAGACGGCTCCTCTGAAGGCGCTTTCTCAACTGGTTCATCGTCATTAGTTGTGTGGGTCAGGTGGTTGTGGGGATTGTTTTTAATGCATTGTAAAGCACTTTGTTCAGCATTTTATTTATGAAAAGCACCTTATAAATAAAGGTAAATTGATTGATTGATTGAGAGAGAAAGGCTATATTTGTTAGAAAAGACACCCCAGCTCTCTGTCACCCATTTACGACTCAATTCTCAGGCCTAAATCAAAACAAAGACAACAATAGGGCTAATCAAAGCCTGCTAATAGGAGCAGGATGAGCTACTAACGATGCTAAATATGACTCCAGTGAGAGTTGCCACCTTAGAGCAGTTCAATAGACTGAACTAATAACATAATGGACCTGGCTCTGACTATTTCCTGCCCGTCCTTATCCACGGAACTGTTTACAAAAGCCTTGTGGAGAGCATCTTGACTTTTAACATGCTGATGCGGTGCAGAAACTCGAGCGTGCAGTGGAAGAACATACTGCAGCTCATTGTGAACATGAGCTCGAAGATCATAGAGCGGCCTCAGAGGGCTTTGAGCAGCGTCTGTGAAGAGCTCCAGGGGAAAGGGCTGTGCGCATCGTTCAGGACTCTTCGCACAGCCACTTTGAATTATTACCTTCTTGGAGTTATAGAGTAATAGCAGCAAACAAAAATATCTTTAAAAACTCTATAACCGAAGCAGCTAACTCTATGATTCTCCACTGATTTATTCTGTTACTTGTGACATATAGTGCGTGTTATGTAGGTCAGGGGTTCCCAAACTTTTCTGGCTGAGACCCCCAAAATATCCATTCAACCGGCTCAGGACCCCCAAAGTGAGATGAAAATAACCGTAGCAATAATTTTAATTGTCAAAGGGTGTTAAATCAGGTCTAATATTTGTTATTTGAATAGTTTATTGCCTTATTAGACCCTATTTCACTAAAATATACTGTTTTTAGGAAAAAATAGAGTAAAAACAGTGTCATATTAATTTAAATTAGATCTTGAAATCATCTCTCGACCCCCAGCTCACCCCCTACTTTGGGAACCACTGATGTAGGTTATGTAACAAGTGTTTTATAAGGTCAATTTTGAAATGTTGAGCTAATTGTGAGAACGTTTTTTGTATTCGTATTCATACAATCCCCATTTGACGATGCACTGTCCTGTCCAATAAAGCCTACAGACCAAAAAATCCTTAAAAAAACAAAACATGTCCTGTTGACAGAATACATTTTTTTGGCTACATATTTTTTGGCATCTAAATTCAAACATCCCTGCTGTTATTTTTAAAAGTACAGCCTTTTGCGACATGTTTTGGGACAGGACTTTTACACAGCCTGTACAAAACCGTCCAGATCGATGGTGTCTGGCTCTGCTCGTGCTGCTGATCCACGTGCCTCCCGCTGTTCCACTCCACTCAGCAGGTGCATTGATCTGCTCTCCATCTCTGTCACTCACCACAAACACCGACAGGACACAAGCTTTACCGAGCAATAATGTGCACATGATGGGAACAGTACATTTAACGTCTGACGGCGCTCTTTCTGTTTCATAGCACCGGATCGCAAGCACAAACTTTTTAACTTGGCTTTATTGCAGAAAACTTTGCGCAATAAACTATAATTTGTTCATCGGAAACGGTTTGTCTTGCTGTGGGTGTGAGTGTGTACGAAGCACTGAGCGGCAATCAAAACAAAAATGCAGACACTAGTACATTTATCACTCGGAACAAAAGAGACAGAACAAATATAGAGAAGCGTTTTTTGTAGTAATTACACTGAAACAGATGGAAAACAAATGACAAATAGCATTGTTTACTGTGTATATGCAAAAGAAATACAAAATGGATAATTTAGAGGCACAAAAAGTGTTTGTATTTTGTTTAATGTGCTTCTTATTAACCCAATATTGTTTTTTATAAGCAACTGACTAACCCTACAGTGTAAATCAGGGGTTTTCAACTATATTTTTGCCCCAAGTCACCCTTGAAAAAGAGGTTTCGGTCTTAATGAGTTCTTACCTGGTTAAATAAAGGTTAATAAATAAACGAATAAATATTTCCAAGGGGGCAGAGTTTTTGGAAGGCTATGGTTTAGAGGCCGGATGACAAAACAATGTTATGTTTTATCTCTGTAATATCAATATATATGATTCAACAACTGAACTCTACTTTTATTCTTTGAGTGAAATAAGCAAAATATTACAACAATATTTCTCTGTCACATGACTAAACCGGACTAAAGCAGGACTAAACCAAGGCAAACCCAGTGTTAAAGAAGCCAGACTTGAATAGAGCAGATGATAG
Source organism: Rhinogobius similis (assembly GCA_019453435.1). Taxonomy (NCBI): domain Eukaryota; kingdom Metazoa; phylum Chordata; class Actinopteri; order Gobiiformes; family Gobiidae; genus Rhinogobius; species Rhinogobius similis. Next base: position 10,947,608 of record CM033625.1, on the reverse strand, counting down.
CAGATCTAGGACTAGACCAGGTTTAAATGAAGACTAATATCTACCACTACAAGACCAAGCTGAGCTAAAATAGGACTAAAGTAGGTCTAGGACAATCAGATCCAAACCAAAACTGGTCTAGAGTAGGTCTAAATTAGGAATAACCATACCTTAAACAAATCTAAACAGGTCCTCATGATATTCTAATTATGACATTGTTTGGTGGGTCAGCCATGCCGTAGTTTTACATTTTTGAAGTTGCAGTTTGTGAAGAAATGTGATTAATAAAAGTTTAAAATTACATGAAGTAGTGTTGAGTTCTAAAACAGAGACAATTTACAGATGACTGACACATTTTATGACAGTTTAAATGTTCATTCAGCATAATAGAGGTGTTTTCAGGTATTATTATTTGTCAGATCATAACTGTTTCGTAATTTATATGAATTTTGGCTCTTGTTCCCAGTTTTAAGAGATGAACAACTTAAAAAAAAATATATATAGCTTTTTGATTCTTATTTACTTGCCAATACCTTAAAGGACAAAAATATCATGCAAATTTTAACCATGTTCTAACATTGTTCTGTCATTAAAAACATACCTGGAGTAGCATTTAGCTTGATTCACGCTTGTTTAATGAATCCTGGTTTGAAAATCTTCTCCTCCTGCAACGGTCAAAAACACACATGTCAGTTATCGGAAAAAAAATCGAAGCAGCACACAATTCCTTCAATGTGTGACGTTTTTCAATAACTGACGTCACTTATCCGAGAATCTTCCTGCTCTGAGCATTTCTGCCGTCTAATCATCAGCGACATGTCTCTGTACAGCTGCATGACAAAACACTGTGGAGATACATTGCCTCTGCAGCCTGTAGAGGCAGCTACAGCTAAGTTAAGATGTCGTCTGCAAAGGCTGTGATAAAGTTATATTGTTCTTTTATTTTCAGTTCTAAAACATGAGATGTCAAAGTAAAGACACTCAGGAGCATTTTTAAAGGCCAATAACACAAATACAAATGCATAATGTTTGTCCTTTAAAGTGCGTATGACGGGTTTTCATGATTTTCTAGTTTTGACTTTAATTGATGGACGAAAACCTGTTGTGAATATAAATGATAGTTTTCCACCAATTAAGTGTCAGTTTGTGAAGAAAAGTTGAAAAATATGTTCACATTCACACTAGGGAGACACACCAGGGACAATTAACGACTAACAAACACATTTTTCGGACCCTTTAAACATTAATTTAACAAAATAAAGGTGTTACCATTTATTTTTATTTGTCAAATAATAATGTGACATTAGAGGAGATTTGGCCCTGTATAAAACAGGGTTGCTAGGCAACAGTTGCAGAATTTCCTCATGTGATGTCATGATTCACAACCAGGAAGTAAAAATTTAAACCTAAAAATTTTGCCGAACTTAGATAAACATAGTTAATTCTTTAGAAGAATCTTAAATATAATGATCTTACCCAGGGCCGCCGCTTCCATAAAGCACGTAACGCACAGCGCGTAGGGCACCAAGTGCTCTGAGGGGGCACCACATCGGCTGTGCCGTGGCCGCCTGGCCGTGGCGAAAACGAACGAGCGCCAAAGTGAAGCGCGTGCACGTAATTTAATAAAACCGCGACGCCAAGGGCTCTCTCTCTTTCCTCCTCGGCTCCTCCTTCAGAGAGGGGCCAAGACCCCAGACAAAGTTTGAGAGAATGATGAAGACGACAGAGAGAGAGTCAGTGGAGGAGCCTATGACCTGCCCCTCTGCAGCAACGTCTGACTCTGAGGCGTTTAGGGGACATTTGGTGCGTGGGCTTTTATTGCACGTAATCCGTGAATAAATATGATGCCAATGATACATTCACAATGACAACAGTTCCTGTGCATTTCTTAAAGCTGAATAAACTATATTTATTCATTTTTTGCAAAAAATAAATAAATAAATTGTAGTAGTGGTAATCATTTACAGTTACGAATATTTCGTTTCTTTTACCCTTGAACTCACCACCAATTGGCACCATCAAGACATTTTGCATAGGGCACCAAAAAAGCTAGCAGCGGCCCTGATCTTACCTGTGTTTTAGTAAAATGAGTACTTGAACCTGTCATGGGCACTTTAAGAAATACTAAGGAATCGTTTTGGAAAGTGTTTTGTTAGTCATGGGAAAACGGCTCCCAGGCTGGATCATACTGCTGGATATTGCCCGCGGTGTAATCTGTTAACCACCTACAACACCACACTACAACATGTAACATTTGCTCAACCTTGACTCCAAATATTCCTTGTCTAACGTCTTTGCATCACGTCTCGTCCGTCTCTGACTCCCTGCTACCGACCTCGATCAGTGGGCTTTCCATCACAGTAAATCACCTCTTGGTCTCACCACAGGGGCATGGAAGGGCAGTGGGAGGATCAAACATGGACCACAACACCGCTGCTTTACACCCAGACCCAGATTTCACCAGCACTGCCCCCATTTCCATCTCCATGGAAACACATCTGCCCCGAGAGCAACAGGTGGAGCAGGAAAAGTACGATTAGACGGAGAATAGCTCTAATGGACATGACTGTGATCACACTTAAAGTTTGCTCTCTCAACATATCAGCTTCCATTTGGAAACAACAAACGTATCCAATCTTCCCTCTAAATATGTTTTATTCTTCCATTTAATCCACTTCATCCATAGATTTCTCTGGGACATTGTAACTTCAAAGGCTGTTTTCTTAAATGCATTTTTCTCCCCTCGGGACATAAGGATCACCAACTCAACAAGATTTTGACAAAACTTATAGAAGGATTTTTATATCTAATTCTAAAACTGATTTATTGAACTTTTAAGTTAAAAAAATGAGGCAAAATTTGAATTTTGGGACAATTTTAAGTCCAGTCTAGTTTACTTAAAGACTAAATAAGAAATCCAAAATCTCCTCTTTACATTTTTTTGAAAATAATATGTGTACAAAATGAACCAAAAAATTTAAACCTGGTTCTGTCAATTTTTCAGTTGTATATATGTCCCAGATATTGGTATTTTTGGCCACTTTTACACTTAAAATGCCTTCTTTCTACATGAAAACATGACCTAATGAAAAACTTAATTCATTTTTTTCTTACATTTATATGAGAAAGCTAAAGGAGAAGTTTCAAATTGATTGAAGGTTTTTTTCCTATTGACCTGTACTTCACCTTATCAAGCTTGTTCTACTTTTTGACTAAATCCCAGCTCAAGATCAGCTATAACTTGTCACCCCCGAAGCTTTAGATAATTTTAACCGGCAAGTACCTCCTATACACAGTAAGACGTGACCTAACAAATGCTCTTGGATTTATTGACTAGGGACAAAGGAGAAAACGTGTGTGGATGGTTCCTTGATGTCTGCACCTGTTGAAAACCGTGTCACCTTGTTTCTGGCGCTGGATGACTTGTTTTAATCCAGAGTATGTAGGGCACTGACACTGACTGAGATGAGAAATGGGGAGCAGACAAGAAAAGTATTTTTGAAAGAGGCGTCCTCAACCATGGACCTAGTTATTATGTATGTATGGCATTGCTAAATAAGTATGTCAAGTTATTTCACTGCAGCGAGGCCAGTGTGACTCGTTTAAGTGAATGTTTTATGTTCAGCTGCACAAGTTTTCCTCGACATAATGAGAAGAACCCATTTTGCTCGATAAACTGTGTACATTGATGATTGGGTCCACTCGGCATCACATAAACTTCATGAAGAAATGTAACAAAATACTAAAGATTGTTCTGCATTTGCCAACAAGAATAGACTCTTTAAAAAGCTGGAATAAGAATGTTCAAGATTTCAGAATGGAGGCGACTGGAGACATTAATACTTATGATTATATTCATAAGAAAAAAATGCAAAAAACCAACAAACCAAAGATTTCCAGGGTAGAAATGTCAGTTAGTTTTGCTTTTTTACTCTATTATAAAAGATGACACACATATTAGTTTGTAGCATCAAAATAGTTTAGTTTAGTTTAGTTTAGTCTTTATTTGAAGGGACAGTGTACAGAGACATTATGCTCGTAAGACAGAGATGATCTGCACCAGATTGTAGCTAAACAGCTAATTTCCATCTGCAGTCCCTGGGGTACAAAAATAAGTTACACAGTGCAAAGTAATATAAAACAGTTATTCATATTTCAATAGCAGTCACAGTGCAGTTTAACAATTAAACGTAGTAATTAAAAAAAAAAAACTTAGTATTTTAACTTCACAAAAATAGAATTTTGAGTAAAGCATGTTATATTGTGTTTGTTGATAAAATGAAAAACTATTGTGTGGTCAACATTTATAAAGTATTTGTACATCAAAACGTACAAATCAGGAATATTCAGGTTCTTAAATCACATTTAATTTGTCAAAAAACCCACCTTATTAATCCAAGTTTTTACATTGAAGTCACATTATGTTCTACTTCACTTTTGCCTCAAGTTGTCTCCATTCTGGAATTTACAATTTTTAGAACGATTCAGTTTACATTCTTTTAAAGAGTATATAGGTAAACTACCGGTTAATGATGATGGCTATACCAATCACAATATACTTGCCAAGAAAATGAGTCAGCATGAGAAATAGACATTGTTGTAGCAATACTTGTAAATGGAAAATAACACTCCACTTGCTTTGACACTTGCTGCTGCTGAAATATACAACTCCCGCCTTGTAAACTGTTATTTAAAATACTTTACAGCTTGTTGTTTCCGACTTCCCCCATCAATACTCATCGCATGCACGCCATTACTCAAAAAGACACGCACTTTCTCTATCAACCCTGCTTCAGTGAACTTGCTCTAATAACCAGTGCTTCATCTTCTAGCCAGTCGGATCACGGCGGGTTATAACATTTTCTTGGCAAAGTAATGATGAAACAACGCGCCATACTGAGAGACAGCTTAAGAGCCGGGAGGGGGCTTCCAGCACCGCAGTCCGCATCTGATTTCATGGTTTAGAGGAGAAAGGGAGACAAACAACATCAAAACAGCCCTTGTGTGTAATAAATGAGGGCTGTTTACCTCAGCTGGGGCACTAACAATAATGTATTTAAGTATGAGACGTCTTCTGCCTTCTAATGATGATCAAATTGTCTTTAAGTTGTTCTGGAGGGAACTCATGAAACAACAGAGGAAAGAATAAGTGCAGTTTAGACATTGTTAGCGTGGTAGTCTATAATAAATCAAGTTAATATAAATGAATAGTGTATTTACTTCGCAGCGGTTGTGCCAGCGTTGCTTACGAAGTACAAACTGTGCTTCTATTAAGATGCACACGCTGGCATTGATTGTGCATCTCATCTTCACTGTTGACGTTGAATTATTGGGTAAGTAAATGCACACCGGGTGAGCCATAATTAATGTGTGGAATATATAAATAAATATGTTGTGCTCTTGTTGTGTTCGAAAATAGAATGAGGATGTAGTTTACCAGAGAGAGTCCTTTTAATCGACTCGATTTAGGTGTTGGAACTGGCAACCCATAGACTCTTCTGCTTCTGATAATCATTTTGAGATCCAAACCAACAAATGACAACATAAAGCATTTAGCCGTCATGTCATGTTTTTGTAACTAAGAATAAGTCGACATAACTCTTAAACCTGAATGAACTGATAAAATTCTTACCTGCTCTACTTTTTAAAGGACTCGTATTATGATCGTTTTATTTTTTTCAGCTTTTTAATCGTGTTAAAAAACTGACAAAAACATACCAGGAGTTTTATTTAGCTTCATTCTTGCTTGTTTGAGAAATCCTATTTAGTACGTTTTCTCCCTCTGAGCCATTGATTGGTCAGAATTTTCCAGTTTTGTGACGTCGTATGAACAGCTCCAAAACCTCTTGTGCTGTTTTTAAGTCTATAAATAAACGGCAGACTCGCTCTGAGTATTTCTGCCTTCAAACTGCATTCATTGCAACTGCGCGCTGCATTTAGGGCTGCAACTAACGATTATTTTCGTAATCGATTTCGTAATCTAGCAATTATTATTTCCATTAATCGATTAGTTGTGTAGAACATGTAAGGCCTGTGAATATGAGCTTTTTACAGTAGATAAAGTCATTTAATTATGTCCTGGTAGAGAATATTTACAGACAAAAGACGAAGACATCAAATGCTTAATGCGTTTGCCATTTCATTTTGTGTGGTTACAGCACTGTCTGAATAATAAAATCACTTCGCTCATGTTTTGGAGTCTGTGTAAAGATCAGATAACACTTATTCGAGTACTTGATTTGTTTACAACTATTTCTATTATCATTAGTTGCGATTAATTTCTCACAACAACAAAAATACAAATAATGCATAATACTTTGGACCCAGCCTTTAGCCAATAAGGATTTGTCGCTCTGCACAGAAGTTAAAACTTACAGAAACTTTTCCTGTCATATATCATCTCCAAAGTATGGCCGTCAAACTCTGAAGGCTTCTATAATTCTTTGTTTGGATCTTTTTACATGAACATCATTTTCATATTTAATAAGCAGCGTGATGAGTGTGTGAGGTGGAAGATCAAGCGCGTGTTGTGAGGTGACAGCCGCCTGCTCTCTGACACTGAGCTGTGATAAAGTCAGAGCTAATAAAAAGAAGTGGTGCTATCAAGGGTCTCGACTGGAGAAACCATCAATCAAACAGTCACACCACAACTGTCATTATTACAACGAGAAAACAAGTGCCAAAGAGAGCTGAGTCTAGTCTGTCACCAGTCATCGTCAGCGCAGGCAGAGGAGGAAAGGAACTAAAAACTAAAGAACAGCAGCAGTCTTTAAAGGGGACACAACTTTAAATAGCTTTTAACCTTGTTCTATCAGAGTTTCCTCATCATTAGTTTACTCAAAGTTGAATTTTGATTGGTTCTTGCATGTTTGAGTAATCCTGGATTGTCCTGTTACTGAGGCTCAAGTGCTCAGAAAATTCCTGTGTTCCCTTGCTCCCTTCCCCTGCCCTCATCTGTGTACTTAGATGATTATTTGAAAAATTCAGACTTTGTTATATAGCCGCTTTTCAACAATAAAAACAAATGACAATGTGCTGCTTGTTACAGTGAAATGTCACCATGAAGAGGCGGGGCTTATTACTTCTGCAGTTTTGATCATGAGGTCAATGGACCTGACCTGAACATGTTTCTTTTAATTATTAGCTTGGTCTTGGTGGATTAGAGCGCTGGGCATATAACCCGCCAGAACACAAATTAAACGTGTGTATTTGTTTTAAAGAGGGATTAGCAGTTGCAATAATAGGTCAAAAGCAAATATATTTTATATTCACTGGTTTCAGCTTATGTTCATCTATATCATTTTTGTTTTGATTTGCGCTACATTTGTATCACTCTGAAACCCATGAATACTTTATCCTCATGCATTTGACCCATCAGGGCTTCTGGGCAGCCTGTCATGAGCAGTGGACGACAGCCGTGCAGTGACAAGTGGAAATCCACTCTGACATCGGCAGAAGCCATGAACTCCCCAGAGACAGGCCCCGGAACAGAACCCGAGCCCTTGCTCTGAAGACAGAGTGCTAGTCACTCAGGCACGAGTCAGTTTTTTACTATAATGGCAGTCGTGTTAGCAACAGTAAAACAAGAAGAAATGGTTGGTCACTTACAGTACTCTACAGAAATTGTAAATCAGCCTCTGTGTTATGTATTTTAAAAGTTTGGTTAACTCTTGTAAAGCTGTTTAGACTTCATTCATAATTCAGTCATGTCTATTCATCAATGATATCCATGGTTTTTCTTTATCGAGCCACATCACAGCCAGTCCTCTGTCATTCAAAACATGTACCTGTCTGCCTTGTTTCTGTTCCTTCAATCAATTCTGAAATCCATTTTGTTTAGTTTTTGAAACAAACCCCCAAAAAAAGTGATTAGTTTTGTTGCCATATCGCCCAGCCTGTAATTCATCAGCGTAATGTTTTCAAAAGTACTCTTAAAGTGACATCCATATCATGTGACCTGTTGCTTTACATTGTATTTACCCCAAAGTGTCGCAGCAGCCGACTTAACAGAAGTCACACTTTGTCCCCTGCAGCTCTCTGTACTTGAGTATAAATAGATTTTCAGAACACTATGGCTTTATTCACTTGAGATTCTCCTTCCCTCTCTCGCTCCCTCGGCTCAGTCCTGGTTTATTGCTCTGTCTGTTTGCGTGCTGAAAGGTAATATTCTTTTGAGCGATGATGCCAGGTAATGATGGCTGCTCATTTAAAGCCATTTGTTTGACGACAGCACAGACACCTGCTGGAGCACAACAAATCTGCCCCCGCTGCGCTGCAACTGACACCTCAACCACAAAGACGCAACTGGAATTCAAATTAGACAAACAAAACTATGAGAACAAAGCAGAGGCGTTGTGACTAAATTATACTTTTACTCTATATATTAACTGAAGTGGGATTCTCCAACGTGGCACGTTTAAATACAACATGTTTCACTACTTGGGAAATATACTTTACTGTCCAACCACACATTCAATATTTAAAACACTGTTAAAGATGTATATTTCTTCGTAATTGCACGTAATTTATCCAGCTTTCTTCCACATCTGGGGCAAAATAACAATGTTGATTTTGTTTGTGTTTTTGGCAGCAAAACAGTATTTGTTTTTTGCATATAAAACCATCATAAGAGAATCTAGCTATAACTCTGTGGGGGACGCAATCCATTCATTTTAATGTAGAAGTGCTGCTCAATCCCCGACTGTTCAAAAACTGCCAGAGCAAACTGTTTCAAAACATTTTTGTCGCTTTTTGTCACACTTTTGTCGCTCTAAGTGTTGTTGTTGTTACTTTCGGTTGCGTTTTTGTCACTCGTTTGTCATGTTTTTAGTGGGTTTTGTGGAGTCTCTTGTTGAAGTAGTTGGTGCAGCATCAACAGTGTATTAGATGAAATAGATACAACTCATTTATTTGCAGTTACAGTTTTTTATTTTGCATTCAAGTGAGCAGACCCTCACAGCGGGTCCAGACCTTCCTCCTGAATCATCTGCTGTTGTTGTTGTCAGGGTTTTGTTTATTGCCCCTTGGCCCTGATGTTAGACCTGGTGTTGGTCCTGGTGTTAGTCCTGGACTTGGTCCTGGTGTTGGTTCTGGTGTTGGTCCTGGTGTTGGTCTTGGTATTGGTGTTGGTCTTGGTCCTGGTCCTGGTCCTGGTCCTGGTCCTGGTGTTGGTCCTGGACTTGGTCCTGGTGTTGGTCCTGGTCCTGGTGTTGGTCCTGGACTTGGTCCTGGTGTTGGTTCTGGTGTTGGTCCTGGTGTTGGTCTTGGTCCTGGTGTTGGTCCTGGTGTTGGTCCTGGACTTGGTCCTGGTGTTGGTTCTGGTGTTGGTCCTGGTCCTGGTGTTGGCCCTGGTGTTGGCCCTGGTGTTGGTCCTGGTGTTGGCCCTGGTGTTGGTCTTTGTGTTGATCCTGGTGTTGGTCTTGGTCCTGGTCTTGGTCCTGGTGTTGGCCCTGGTGTTGGTCTTGGTTCTGGTGTTGGCCCTGGTGTTGGTCTTGGTCCTGGTGTCGGTCCCGGTCTTGGTCCTGGTGTTGGTCCTGGTGTTGGTCCTGGTGTTCGGTCTCGGTGTTGGTCTTGGTCCTGGTGTTGGTCCTGGTGTTGGTCTTTGTGTTGGTCCTGGTGTCGGTGCCGGTGTTGGTCCTGGTGTCGGTCTCGGTGTTGGTCTTGGTCCTGGTGTTGGTCTTTGTGTTGGTCCTGGTGTCGGTCTCGGTGTTGGTCTTGGTCCTGGTGTTGGTCTTGGTCCTGGTGTTGGTCCTGGTGTCGGTCTCGGTGTTGGTCTTGGTCCTGGTGTTGGTCTTTGTGTTGATCCTGGTGTTGGTCTTGGTCCTGGTGTTGGTCCTGGTGTCGGTGCCGGTGTTGGTCCTGGTGTTGGTCTTTGTGTTGGTCCTGGTGTCGGTCCTGATGTTGGTCCTGGTGTTGGTCCTGGTGTTGGTCCTGGTGTTGGTCCTGATGTTGGTTTTAAAAATGTAGGTCGAAACATTTCAAAGCCATCTTTCATCCTTGTCCGCGCCAAGAAACTGTCAATCTGAATTTGCTTTTTTTGTTTCAATCATTTTCAGCCATGCAGTGTTGTTTTAATCATGCTTCATACCCCATTTACTGTATTTTCGAAGCCATTTTCAAAGTTTAGCCGTTTCAGTCGCACCTTATTAGCATTACTCTTCTGCTCCGTCCTCCCACAGCTGCCCAATTTACATGCCTTTATACATCGAGAGCCAGATCCATCAAGGTTCTTGGTTTCACTGGTGTGCCGCTATCTCATGTGTTTTTATAGACAGCGTTGGTCTTTGAAGCCACTGGCCCAGGAAGTGATGGACACGCGGAGAGTGGAGCTGGGGAAGGGATGCTAACACTTTGATGTTCTGAAATAGATAACTTTAAAGGCTTGCTCACAAAATCCACTGCCAACTGTTAATGCCTGATCTACATACGTATATGAGCCTGATTGGAATCAAAATGTTATTTTTGTTTCCTTGGAACGTCACGATATGCTGTTATTTGGAGAAGAAACATCACAATTTGATGATTATTTTGCCTGGGATACAGGACACACTCTTAGATGGTGTTTGCAGAGATGTGATTCTGGTCACTGAGGAAAAAAGAAAGAGGACAGAGGACTGAAAAACATTGTGGATTTCTGCAGATGGACAAAACTGAGAAGAGGTGAGAGAAGTTAAATTTCGTTCTAAATGACAGATTTCTTAAAAAGTTCCTTGGTTTCACATTGTCACTGAAATAAACAAATCTGATTGCACAGTTCTGTCTGAGTTTGGCTCTAGGCATGATAAAGGCAGCGGTGACTAGACGGGTTTCTGTACAAAATCACATAATGCAGGACTTGGACATGGAGTCTGTTACGGCCCCAGGCCTACAGATCCTGCCTCCTTTTGTGTTTTTGAATATTGTGTTTTGTGAGAGTCCTATGTGCTGGAGGGAGTTCGGAGGTACATCCAGGATCGTGGTTGGCTGCAGCAGACTGGTCCCTGATTGGTGCCACCTGAAAACACCTGGCCAATCCCGTGGCTCCACATCAGCCCCGCCCAGTATTTAAGGACTCACTCCACACCTGTTCGGGGCTGCTGGCCTGTGTGTGGCCAGTATGCCATATTGTGCCTCTGTTGTCAGGGCTGCAGTGGCAGCGCCTGTGTTCTGTGTGGTTTGAGGCACGTGTGTTTTGTTTCGTTTAGTATGTCATGTCTCTTTTTATTTTGTCACCCGTTTCTGTTTATGGGCCTTTGTTTTGTTAGGCCTGTGTGACCCATGCATTCTGGGACTGACATATCGTCTGTATTTTGTTGTAGTTCTGTTAATTTACCTTTACACCCCTGTTCATTAAATTGCATCTTTATTTAAAACATTTTCCCATCTTTGGTTTTTTTGTTACTTCCCCTACCCTAGCAGAGCTGGGTTGTAACAATTGGGGGCTCGTCCGGGATAATAACACCCTATCCTACTGATGTAATTTAAACAGGTTTGTATTCGGTAAGTTTTTGTATTGGATTATCTAAATTGTGTTGTATGGTGATTGGGTGGTGGAAATGTTGTTAGTTTTGCTTGTGGCTAATGTGTGGTGCAGTCTATTCTGGCCCTGAATGTCTGACTCCTTATGCTTATGTGTGCTAGATGTGATTGATGACCAGACTGATCACCTGTTCATTTATTACACCTTCTGAGCCTCACTTTTGTTCCAGCGTCCCAGGGATTGGGCTCGGTTCCTTGTGCACCTGGCCAGTCTCAAGGATTGCTGCTGCTGGAGTCCTAGACCCAATCACTAGCCCTGGCTGTGTTATGCTGACTTGCCTTCCACCTCTCATTTTCCTGCAACCATTGTAAGTCCATAAATTTAGTTTATTACAAATATTATTTGTAACTTAAGGGGGAGGGTGTTACGGCCCCAGGCCTACAGATCCTGCCTCCTTTTGTGTTTTTGAATATTGTGTTTTGTGAGAGTCCTATGTGCTGGAGGGAGTTCGGAGTTCTTCTGTGTTGTATTAGTTTGACTTTGTTGTAGTTCTGTTAATTTACCTTTACACCCCTGTTCATTAAATTGCATCTTTATTTAAAACATTTTCCCATCTTTGGTTTTTTTGTTACTTCCCCTACCCTAGCAGAGCTGGGTTGTAACAGAGTCTATTCCCAAATTTGAGTCAGTGCTGAATAATGATGGGCAATACCACTGATATGAGCCGACACAAAGTAATACTACGGCAAATTTTGTGATATCAATCCAATACCGATACCAATGAGTTTTGCACTAAAACGCATCATTTTGCCTTACCCTTTTTGAGCTTATAACCTTCTTTTATTGTAACTTGTGCCTCAAAACAACCTCAAAAGTTTTTTGTTCTTTCATCTGTCAACGGGCGGCAGGGTTTTTGGAGAGTCAACCTGCTCCAACTGTGCCAACAAATGTGACATAGTAAAAACAGATGAAGCGAGGGCTACGCAAAACAAATGTTCAAAAAAAGTTCAGGTACCTGGGTGCTCTTCAAAGATCAGGACGACAAATTTAGAAAAAAGTAGATAGCTGAACACATTATGTTAGAATGTACATGATGTTGAAGCTAAAAGAGGATCTGAGGCACTCTGGTGTGTTTAACTTTAAAAGTCCTTTATTCAGACATGGACGCCAACGCATTTCGACACCATTAATTAGAGTGAATCTTGTGTGCCTCCTTTGAGTCTGTTGGTGTGGAAGAATCTCAAGCGGGTCCTGAATCATCTGTTGTTGGTTTTTTGGTTTTTCTGTCTGTCTTTATTTAGAACATGCAAAAACAATGGTATCAAGACAGAACCAATGAAGACAATTACATTCTGATTCTGCTGGTCTTTTTTGCAGACATTCGGCACCAAAATAACATAAAATAACATAAAATTATTAACATTATTAACACTTGTATACTGTATATACATTTTTTGTTGTTGCTGTCAGGGTTTTGTTCATTGCCCTTTTCCTGGACTATTCCCCTCCTCGACATGTGCCTCAGCTCATATGGGCCACTCCTGGTCCTCCTGTTGTCATTTCTCCTGGAGTCTTGGAAAGCGTGTCCAGTGGTTGGCTGAACCCTTACAGCCGTGTCCTGGTGTTAGACCTGGAGTTGGTCCTGGTCTTGGTTCTGGTCTTGGTCTTGATGTTGGTCCTGGTCTTGGTCGTGATTTTGATCCTGGTCGTGGACCTTGATGACTCTGAGCTGAGCGGGTGTCTGCTGCTTCTGGATAGGTTTTTGTCTCCTCCATTGCTGTGCAGGTTAGAACTTGCCAATAACCTGTTCTTCAGATTGACGCCTTCAGAGATGGTCAGGCGTTCCATCGCATGTGTCAGTTCATCCATCAGCTCTGCCAAATAGTTAATCAGAGAACTGGCAGGTGGAACATAAATTGGTTTTGTGGGAGCCTTTCCTAAACCATTTTTCTCAGTTGGTCTGGAGTATGACTTTCGTAAAGCGGTCCCTCCTCTTGTGAGTGGAAGGCGTCTTGTGTTCCATTTCCTTTGTCTTCTGCAGTTCGTGGCAGTTTGGTGGAGAGTTTCTTTAAAGTGAAGTGTTGTACTGTCTGTGTTTCATTTCGAAATTTGGATGTCTCCAGGATGCATCACCATGGCGACTGATCTAGAATCTAGAAGGGCAAGGGCACTTTTCCCTGTTGATAATATTGGACTTTGCCATGAAATATCTCAAAGGTAAATTCACAAATGTTGAACCTGATGATTTCTCTCAGTGACTAGACTTAAAAGCTCTTTGTCTTTTGTCTTTTTTAAAAACAATATTCATTTTTGCTGCCCACCATGTTAAACGTTATTGGCTGAATGATGTTGTGACGTCACATGAACGCAAGCTATTGGGAAAACATGGCTGTGTGTAATAATAAAAACACTAAAACAGACTTATAACTCATTCATTATTGGATTTGAGTCATTCTCTATTCCCTCCCCTGTTGTGTAGTTTAGCTTATCCAAGGGCAGAGGTTTTGCATTCAAATTTACCTGCTTGATCTTTGCTCCCACTGAAAAGGCTCTCTGTCAAGGTCATTTTGTGCGTCTATCATGCATCCTAAATATGAGGCCATTATACCTTTCTTAAACTCACTTCACTACATTTTATGGCTCATTTGACTTCCGTTTTAGGGTCGCTGTAGATAGGACTACTATCAGTATTGTACACATTAGAATTCTTTACACAATTTCCTCTGGCTCTACCTCAAAATAGTCAGCTGAATTTGGCCCAGTGAAATATGCTTGGAAATGTTCATTGTGAAGTTTGCTTTCTGGAGTGCCCTTGAGCAAGTGCCTAAGTGTGACTAAATGAACGTTATCAATCTCTCTCTCACGCTCCCTCCAGCCGTGCGGGGAATGATAATGTGTTGTTTTGAAACTCTAGCGATTTAATGACAGTTAAGTGTCAGCCTGATGTTATGCACAAATACAGGGAACTGCCTCATCGTCTTTAACCATATCATAATAACACTGTCATTAAAAGGTAATTTGCATACTATAATATGAGCAAGATTATTGCCCAAGTTTGATATGATTAACTCTATAATTAAGACTTTGCTTACTTTTTCTAATCTGTACTGAAACTAGTATCGAAACTAGATACTCATTTGAACGTTGTATTGATACTTTAAAAACCTATAAATGGGACAGAATTGGAAGATTTTTAGAGTGATTTGGATCTATCTCAGAACTAAATAAATGACTGTTTATTATTCTCTTGTGGTATTGAAATTGGTATTGAGTATTTGGATCTTTTCCTTTGGATCGATGTTTAGTGGCATACTAAGTGTAATACTAGATCAGCAACTGTTCTCTCTGTGATTATGCTAGAAATCTGAAATTAGATCAGTTGAGCCTATGTAGTATCCATTCATTCCATCCATTAAGAAGGCCAGAACTGATGTTTAAATACATTTTTATTGCTTCTATTCCATGTCATTCACCAGCGTCACCATTCACCAGAGCTATGCAACAACAAACAGACAATAATTACCATATTGTCCTTATGTTATAATTTATTACTAGCTCATACGTTAGTTGTAAAAATGGTTTCAAATTAACTTTTTACCCTAGTTTTTCAGTTTTTTCCACCGTTAACTACTGCATGCTTTACTTTGCTTCTTTTCTTTGTCTGTCAAGCGGACTTCCATTGCACAAAATCCGTGTCGGGTCGGCGGTTCAAATCTATTTGAAAATACTATAAATAAATACATAATACATAAATCAGACACAAATCTACTGTTTTTGAAAGTAAGTAGTGTCAAAAAGGGCAGATTTCATTCATGGTTTTCCTTTTTTAATTCCTAGTCTTGTCTATAAAGTTGCAAATTAAGGCATGTACATTTTTGTTTTAATTTGACTGAACTCATTGTGACTTAAAGAATACTAAAATATGACATTAATATCGTTCTAATTTATTACTAGCTCATATGTTAGTTGTAAAAATGGTTTCAATTTAACTTTTTACCCTAGTTTTTCAGTTTTTTCCACTGTTAACCATTGCGTGCTTTACTTTGCTTCTTTTCTTTGTCTGTCAGACTTCCATTGCACAAAATCCGTGTCGGGTCGGCGGTTCAAATCCTGCTATCGACATAAAATATCCTTGGTTAAGCGGTTGGCAGTGCAAAGACACTTGACCCGCCTCACCCTCAGTTTCTGTGCGCGCGAAATGCTGAGTGGTTCCTTGATGTAAAGCGCTTTGAGTGTGGAAAAGTGCAATATAAAATGTGACCATTTCACCTTATAACTTTGCTTAGATAACAGAGCTAACTCGAACATTAAAACCTATATTAGGGGATAATATCCATATGTTTAGACAAGATAAAATAATCCTTTTTCTTCCTCAAGGGTAAAGTTATGTTGAGCACAGCTGTGTACTCAAAGTTCTGGAAGAAATAAGGAAGAAAAACAGTGTTACACAGTAAAGTGCATGCAGAGAGTAAATTCATATGTTATTGTGAATTGTGAATAACCACACACGAGAATGCAACATTTTTACTGATAAATTCTCATTCATATTTTGGAGACTTCTTTTTCTGTGTGGGAACTTTTATCCCTTCCTGTATCATGAAAAAAATGACAACACGACAATCCTTACTGGACGCTTTAGCCACCCGTCCACTTCACTGTGAACACGTTTTTTTCACGCTGTTGTTAATCAGGTTTGTCGGCTGTTTCCCCATTTCTGCTGAGAAGTCGTGTTGTCCACTTTTATCCATCAGCTCACGTTTTTCCCGCGTCAAACCTCGCGGGGCATCTCTGGTCTGAATACTAAAGGGAATGTGGTAAAGCTGAGGGATGATTTTCAAGTCTAATTTTGTCACTGTCATGAATAAAATATGTTGTTTTAGCACGGCTGCAGATACTCATTATTATGCCTTTGCACATTGGAGCTCAAAATGACTGCTGGCAATATTAAATTTTAATTCAGTGCATCTCGCTAATTGCTGGATGATTGATTTTATAATTAGAGTATTTGTTCCCACAGTGTGATAGATGTATAGATAGGAGCTCATTGTGCGTTTTATTGTATGGATTAGGGCTTGCACAACAATATATTCACAATGATCGATATCGCACAAAAATACTATAAATAAATACATAATACATAAATCTGACACAAATGTACTGTTTTTGAAAGTAAGTAGTGTCAAAAAGGGCCGATTTAATTAATGATATTCCTTTTTTAATTCCTAGTTTGGTCTATAAAGTTGCAAATTAAGGCATGTACATTTTTGTTTTAATTTACCTGAACTCATTGTGACTTAAAGAATACTAAAATATGGCAT
Source organism: Rhinogobius similis (assembly GCA_019453435.1). NCBI lineage: Eukaryota > Metazoa > Chordata > Actinopteri > Gobiiformes > Gobiidae > Rhinogobius > Rhinogobius similis. The sequence goes on along the minus strand of CM033625.1, from coordinate 10,930,853 downwards.
TAATATCGCTATAGCAACACAAAACATAATTATCGGATATTGTGGAGCCCAAATGAACAGTGATAAACACATGAACTGCAGTTTTGTGTCATGTTTTTCCAGCTACAATGAGGATACATAATAAATGGACTGATGCACTAGTTTCTCGTCATTATGTTGGATTCAGCAAATGTTTTACAAATCTAGGTTGGCTCGTATAACGCAGATGAATGTGGATCAGATGCGTTCATTTTTAATATTAATCTCATCAGTTAATCATGAGAAATATGAGAAGATACAGACCAGACACATTTGACTATTTTATTTATAACTATATACATTTTTTTCAGAAATAAAATGTGGCATAAAGGAAAACATTTCTTTGGGTTTTAGGTTAGCATGCTTACGTTTGCATTACATACCAATGTCGTAGAGAAATTGTCAGTCTTGGAAAACATCCGATATTTCTATTTTAATCTTGAAAACGTATGAAATAAATTGAAAAAGATTGAGACAGTGTGAGTTTTCCTTTCTCTTCAAGTAAAAACTGCCTACATGACTTTTAACCTTCAGCAACTAAGGTTTTTTAATCAATTAGCATCTTTTTTTCCTATAGACAGCAAACAAACTTAAGAATTATACAGTATCTTTACGTTATATTTAGCTGATCTGGTGAAAGGGATTGTCTCCATAGATATACTGTAGATATGTTTAATGCCATACTGTGGTACATTCCGGGCAAATCAATCTTTTCTCCATGCAGACAGGCAGACAGCAGACCTAAGACGAGAAAAACTAAATAGTGCCGGACCTATAATGCTTACCTTAGATACATTTGGCAAAGAGTCACAGTAGGGATTCAATAGGAAATGCAACTTTTCCACTCTTCTAAAATATTTCCTGGTAAATTGTGTCTGTTTTACACACAACTGACTCTTCGTAGAGGTTGTTGACAGGGCGTTACCTCAGAATAGTAAACGGATTGTTCTGTAGATGTAAAAAAAAAGCAACATCGCAGTAGCATTTAGCCCACAGCTACCGTTAGCATTCTTGGGTAACTAAACAAATTATGGCTGTTAGACCACTTTATTCTCCTCCACATCTTGGTGTTTGTATTTGGTACAATTCCTAAACTCTGTATTTGCTCTTGTAGTTTTTGAATAGTGAGTGATAGAGCAGGTCTTCTACATTAAAATGAATGAATGCTTCCCCCACAGAGCTCCACTGATGCTGACTGTGTCTATAACGCTAAAGGGGATTTCATTTGTTTATTTATTGTAGATAAGATTTGATTCTGATATTTACATAAGGTTATGTGTCAATGGCATAAAGTAGTTTCAATATTATAATTTATTGTGATATTTTCCTGCATCAATGATATAACACACTACAAAGTTTTCTCGTGGCAGCTCTACATAGTCCACCATAGATAGTGTAAACTGATTTTTTATCTTTGTGAACTTAAAACGACCATTTGAGAAAATGGGGAGCTGAGACTAACACAAACTTTATTTATCCACAATCAGTGCTATTTTTGACAAGAAAATTCAGTTTTAGTTTTAGTCTTTTGTCTAAAATTAGTTTTAGTGAAAATGTTATAAGTTTTAGTGTTAGTTGATAAAAATGTCATGCTAATTTGGTCGACTAAATCCATGATAGTTTTAGTCGACCAGAAAAGATAGATTTTTATTTTTATACAATAAAATGTATTGCATTGCATCATGATTTATCCCCAAGAAGTTGAGTTTGTTTACAGTTTGGTTTGGAGCTCTGGGGTTGTTCTTTTAATTCTTTTTGTTTAGTTTTTATTGTTCATTATTGTTTAGTCGACAAAAATATCTACTTTTAGACATAGTTTTAGTGGACAAAAAGTGGAGTCATATTTTTGGTCATTATGATTAATTTTTGTTTTGTTTTCATTTTGTTTAGTCTGCAAAAATGAGACATTGACGAAAACTATGACGAAATCATTTAGTTTATGAAACTGACAAGGGATTTTCCATGTCAGAATTCAGCCTTTAATTTACTAATATATAATAAAATAGCTATCAAGTAAAAACATGTATGTTATATTTGCTCAGTGACTAACCCTCATCCCGTCTCCTGTAGCCCAGATGAGACCAGAGCGCTGTTTGTTTTTAGCCGTTTGGGACACTGTAGCCAAATAGCAGACCCCACACTGTGCTGGGAGGAGGTCGGCGCGAAACTGTACAGTCTTGTGCTAATTACCCTCACGTTACCTAGATACAGTCGCCATGGTAACTACTCATGATAAAGGATACAGATCTGGCAACCTGCTGAGTAACTAATCATGCTGTGGGGCTCATTATACTCACTTTTCTACAAACAAACGGCTATTTTTTGTGACAGTATTTTTCTGGGTTTATTTATTGCCTTTTCAGAGCCGAGTGAGTCACCGGTTAATTTGAGCGATTTTGCTGCTAAAGCCCAAACCTCCGCCATATAATGCTCCAAATGACTTTCTCATGAACGTAAGCGGTCGAGAGAGCGGTGAAATTGGACTCTCGTTTAATTGCTTTTATGAAAGAACGAAAGTGATTTAGCTGAGCAAAGGTCAACGCTTCATGAGAGCTTGTTTAACCAAATCTGTTAAGCTCCTGACCTGCTCTCTATATGAATTAAAATGTTGTAAAGAAGTTGAAAAATATTGTATAAGTGAAGTGAGTCTGCCCTGGTTGGAGAGGGTGGGATTTTGTCATCACACATCATCAGAATTTTCAGCTTTTCGAAAATTAAAGTCTGTATGACAGGTCCTCGCGATGATCTACGGTAATTTTGACTTTGGTGGTGTAGAACCCGTGATTGATATTTCGCATAGTTTTACATTTGTGAAGTTGCAGTTTGCGAAGAAATTTTGATAAATAAGAGTTTAAAATGACAGGAAGAAGTGCTGAGTTCTCCCTCTGTGATGTAATCAAAAAGTGACGCACCATTGTAAATACAGAGACAATTTACGGACAACTGAGACACTTTTCTGACAGTTTAAACAATCATTCTATAAATTAAAGGCACTGTCAGTTTATTGTTTGTCAAATCATTCATTCATTCATCAATTATTGTGTAATTTTGGCCCTTGTTTTCAAAATGGTTGCTAGGTAACAGTGGTCGAATTACGTCTCCCTATGTCATATTTGCTTTCTATCTCCAACCAGAAAGTGACATTATAAACATTATGAAATATAATCATGTTCACTACGTTTTAGTGAAACGTGTTGTCTAACTTGTCATATAAACTTTAAACCAGTGGAGATTTTAAGATGCAAAATAATAATATGGCATTTATTCAAAAGTATTCATAGCTGAGCTCGGGATAGAACGTCCAAAAATGGCCGTTACCATGGAAATCCGCCATGTTTGCAGCTGGTGTGTTAAACTTACATAGAGAAACATTAGCCAAAACAATGTAAAAAGTGAACAAAGAATCCATGGAAGAACCTGATAAACTGCTGTTACTTCTGGTAAATACATTTATCAATCTATAGTATAAGAATACTTTTGAATTAACGCTAAGTTTAGTATTTAGCATCTTAAAATCTCCATTGATTTAACATTGGGCTAACTGAAAATCCTGCTCCATCGGACGACACACATAACAGAATTTTCAGTTAGCCCAATGTTAAATCAACGGACATTTTCAGATGTCAAATACTAAACTTAGTGTTCATTCAAATGTATTCTAACATCATGTATTGACAAATGTATTTACTAGAAGTGACTCGGGAGGTTTTCAGGTTCTTCCATGGATTTTTTGTTCACTTTTTTACATCGTTTTGGTCAATATTTCTCATGACAGATTTCCATGGTAACAGCTGTTTTTTGATGTTCTATTCCGAATTCAATACAGAAAAAAACATGTATTCAGCAGGAGTGACCCAGCAGTCTATTGGCTTGTTCACTGCGCTTTTGTTTACTGTTCATCGTTGTTTTGGCTTTTGCCTCCTCTGGACGTTGTACACGCTGCTGACCAAATACAGATTCTGTCCTAACGTTCTCTTTTTGACTTTCGATCCCGGGCTCTGTGCGTGGATTGCCGGCACTCCAGCCACTGTGTGTATTTGGAGTGTCACTGAGTAGTTGGTAGTCGGCGAGCTGGTGGAAAAAAAAAGAAAAGAAAATGCCAAAATCAATAAGTGTTACAAATGCGCATCTTCAACAAATTAGCTCTTTTGTCAAAATGCGTTCAGCAGTGGTGGTGGAAGAAGTACTACGTGTTGTTACTTGTTATAAAGGGACAGATACAGGAGCAAAAAAGGAAAAAAAAATAATAATTCATATTTCACATGTTTTGAAAACTGTTTAAATGTTAGATGTAAAGATTTTGATAAAGAATTCCATGGACTTTTGATCAACAAGGGTCAGTTTGAATACATTGTTTTTGTTAATTTTATTTGTATATTTGTGTTTGCTCAGAGCTTTGGCTGGACCTAAAATACTTTTGGCAGAATGTCACCATGAACATGCTAAAATAATTCCTCAAAGGTACTTTCCACTTTTCACTTCAGCTAAAAATGCTCTAAATAACTTACAGTACAGACACCTAAAAATGTTGCTTAAGTACATTACTGTATTTTCGTTCTTTCCATCATTGATTCTGCAACAGATTTAATGTCATGTTTTATATTTTTGTTTTGTAGAATATATGTCTGTGCCTCAAATACATTTTTATGATTATAACAGAGACAGTTGTCGACAAAACATCTTCAATTCAATCTACAGACCGGGGTATCACCAGCCTTGTTTGATTTGGTTTAACTGATCACACTAAAACCATAAATGTTATAAGAATGAATGTGAGTGGTACTGTGGGTTAAGCGAGTGACCTCCAAACCAAAAGGACCTGTGATGGGCACAAAGAGATGAAGGAGTATGATACGAGAAAGCATTCACAGAAATGACTTGCTGCTCTAATGGAATCTATAATTAGAGAAATTGCTGCGAGGTGCTTCAGTTCTTTCAATTGTGATGTGCATTTCAGCTTTTACCAGCTAACTATTTACAATTTATAGTTATTTAATGCCAAATCTCCTGAAACTTGCCATCGTCTGTTTGACAAATTCTGTGAAGCTGACAGAGAATTACCGTGTAAGACTGGAAGTAGTGTGCAGGATCATTTTCTTCCCCAGTGCCACTCACCCTGTCTTTTATGACTCTGACTCAGCGTACACACTTCAGCTCTGCTCCTGTAAGACATTATGACTTGTCACACAGCAGTCAGTGCATTGTGCCCTGTAATCCACATCCACGCACAAACTGCAAGTAGAAAATGCCCCCCGACAAGTTCACCCACGCTGCTTTTGCAGCATCAATATTTCATCAAAGTGGGAGAAAAATACCGTGGTTATGTAGGGGGTGAAACGGATCCTGTTTTTGTTTTTCCTTCCTTTTTTAAATGTTTGATCTTTTGTCTTTGGTCATTGGTCCTGCCTTTGGGGTTAATTTGCCACTAAAACATGAACACTCTGCAGTGCACTGCAGTTAGCTCAGGGTGCGATGTTAAGCAGCTGTGCTTCGGCGAACATCAACAGCCAACGATAGGTTGACTGCAGACATTACTTTCTCAAATTACAAAGCTGCTGAGTTCCAATGAATTCCCTTGAAAATCAATAAAGTGTGTTTAAATCAGGTCTAAATCATAGTAAGTAGCCACAACCTCAAGCTTGGATGCAGAATGTTTATTGGCAGACGAGAACCACAAAAAATACATCAGAGTAAATGGCGGCTTCTAGCGATGAGAGCTGCAGGTTCCCGGGCCTCGATACCCCCCAGTTAGGATATAAAACAGAATAATTAGAAGAGGGCGGGAGGGAGGGCACGAAACAACCAACGCTGGTCTGTGTGAACGGGAAGCTTAAAGAGAGAGTGGAGTCCACAGAGTGGAAGTCTAGAAGCTGCTGTTAATTTATTTATTTGAAAAGAGACATTGCACATTATTCATCATCAAACTATGTAAATGTGGCCGAGCTGATATGAGCTCATTTGAGTTGGTTGTCCCTTTGCTAGTTTTGAAAAAGGCATCCTAAAAGTGATATACAGAAACATCACACATCAAAATGATTAAATATACAATCAAATTGTGAAGACAAGTATAATTATTATGTACAAACAGTGGTCTCAAATCTGTTTCCACAAGCTCCTTTTTTCATTCATTTTAAAGAGAAGAACGAGGGAGACTGTCTTCAGGTTCAGTTTTGGGAGGCTCTGATGGAGAAGTCACTCTGCACTCACTGGATATAAAGTTCTCAAAGTCATTCAGTGAAGGAGGAGCATGTTTGAGCCCAAACACTAGACAGATGTTTTGAATTTAAGAATATCCCAGTTCAATAACTTCTTTATTGCAGAATATTTCAGTAGTGATATCTATTGTACTGAACCCAGTCGACTCAGCACTGTTCACACGACTAACTCAGACTCATGTCGCTTCAGCGGGAGGAAATAAACAAAGATACTTCTTACATTATATTTATGTGCAAGATAAGCAGGGATAATTGTTTCATCTTGTCTTCAGTTTATAATGTGCATATATATATATATATATATATATATATATATATATTAGTTTTCTTCTAGTCAGACAACGTTGTGAGTAAGATGTATTTATCTTGACATGTTTCGGCTGACTGACCACGCCTGAAGCGCTGGATTAAGGAGGCCATTGAAATCAGGAAGTGAGGCACAGGCACCAGGAGCTTCCTTTTATCACATTCATGGGGCAAGGGACCACCAGGTGGCAGAGGCCTGCCAGGTCCGTCAGGCTGACCACGCCTCAGGAAGTAACACCTGATAAATGACACGTCACCACCAGGACCGGTGACAGGTCTGAAGAGGCTCACAGAGAGCAGCCCAAACATGTCAAGGTGAATACACCTCACTCACAAAGTTGTCTGACTAGAAGAAGCCATATTTACAGGGATAAATGTTTTCACTTGTCATTAACCTCATCAAAGCTGTATTTAGAGCTTTGAAACTTTACTTTAAAAGTTCACATTTTCCCCAACCCTCCCATACGTGCCCTCTGCTCTTTACTACCTCTGTTCTCAGACTGGTAATGATACACGTCGGACTCAGTAGTAGTGCAGCTCTTAAGGTCAAAATGAGACCACGGTGTGCTGTCTGTATCTAATTATAGAGCAGTTTATTCTCTACGAAGCAAGATGTGTGCTTTTATCATTCCAGTTGCAGTTAGCTTTTCTGTGACGGCAAAACCCACTCTGGTGAACTTGTGAAAAGCTCTTATAAACTCATCGTGGTGAATAATTGGGATGTATTTGGTAATTAAGCAATGTGGACTGCTGCAAAAAGTTTCCTACTTCTGTTTTTCACTTTTTAAGATAAGGTTTCACTTTTTCTTTAACAGCACATTATGCATTGTGCAGCTATTAATCCAAAGTTAATTGACGATAAACATTATTTGAGCATTAAAATAACAAGTCAAGGGCACTTGCTTTGATGTCTTGGACTGTAACGTGCACATACGAGCATTTTCATAACAGTTGGATCCAGGGACAATGGAGTGGCATTAGCAGTCTGCTCCTCCCTCGGCCCAGTCACAGCTCATTAGTGCTAATCTGCCTCGGCTTTTGGTGACACTTCTATCAAACTTCCACACTCAGCTCTGGTGCCGGGCCGTCTCAGCAGGCCCTCTGCGCTGCACTCCACTCTTATCTGTTCTCCAGCGCTGCACCCGCCTTTGTCTATGCCCGCGCAGAGAGGACGCAGTTTGCAAGCACTTTTGTCCGTCTGAGTCTCTGGCCATTTCCATTCTAATCACAAACTGCAGAGGTTGAGGGCTAACAGCAAAATGTGAGCTAACAAGTATTTTCGCTTTGAGGGAAAAGTGACAGGATTATTTAGGATTAGCAGAAGGACCTTTAAAAAGCTATTAGGCTATAAGGTCATTACTGTTGAAATGTCCTTTAAACGGTGTCTGAAGGTAGAGCTCTGAATGAACTGATGAGCCCTCAGTCGTGCACTCGTCCACCAGCCTGAGGTCGACTGTTTGAGCCCCACCCCGACCCGGTGTTGTGTTCTTGGCACTTCACTCACCTGTGTGAATGAGCCGTGTGAGCGAGGGATCAGCGATGGTTGGTAAGGATCATGTAACAGTATCTAAATTCCACTTAGAGATATTATCATGACATGCGTCTCACAGAATATTAACAGAATGGCAGAAATGTTATTTTTACTTTTAAATGACTTGACAATGAATATATAAAAGTGCTAAATAACAGTTACATCTTCAAGTAGTCTGCACTAAAACAGAGAAAAGTATACATGAAGAGTTCATTTGCAAAAACAGATAAATGCCATTAGATACAATTTTTGAAGATTTACAATTTGTCCAGAAGTGGTATCAAAAGCCATATTTTAGTGCAATAAAATAATATCCCATCGCTTTCTGAGCAAATCCTCTCACCTATACTGTTATTAATACTATGTGTAGAAGATGGGATCAAAAATAAACACATTTTCTGACAAATTTTCAAACTGAAGATATCTGTTTTTGCAAATGAACTCTTCATATTTTTTTGCTGTTGATGCAACTAAACAATCTATTTAGGCATTTACCTTATAATTCAATATATCGTGACAGCCCTTTATATTATTGTGAGACTTGTACGACGATACAGCGATATCATTATATTTGGGTTATTGTTACGTCCCTTGTGGTAGGCGCAGATTAGCCGCCTCGCTTCAGTTTTAGCTTCAGTAGTTTACAGCCCCTGAGTATGACGTGAATGAATTATGCACGATTGTAAGCAACTTTGAGTGTATGGAAAAGTGCGCTACAACTGTATAACATATTGTACAATGTGCTCAATTTTAAATATCTTTATGGCCTCAATATTTCGGTATAATGTTTACTGTAGCATAAAAGCAAAATGCCTGAGTTAGACCCACTTTTATTCTTTGACTTCTATCCATGTGAGTTGTGTGGTCCTCTGTGCCTTTTATTGTTAGATGTATTTTATTATTTATATTTAAAAACACTTTTTTTTTATTGTTTTCTCACTACTTATTTTTGTATTTATTGTTTCAATATTGTATTATTTCGATGCTTATTTGTGTGTTTTCTTGTTTTTCTTTTAGCATTTTGGAAAGGTTTCAGTTTATAAAATGTGCTACATAATTAAAGTGGCTTGGATTACATTAAACTTAACATATTTTGACTAGAAGCTACAGTATTTAAGTAACTATTGATCGCTGTTAACTTTATAATTTTGTCTAAATATCTACAAAGACGCCATGATGTGTTTAAACGATCCTGTTCTGTGCTTGTGTTGGAATCCATATGCCCTAAGCAGCTGATAATGACATAAAAGTGGCTTCGGTTTACACAACAGAGTCAACCGAGAGATCGTTCAAGGCTGAACCCACAAGTCGTGATGCATTTGATAATTAGAAACATCTGCGAGAACTCGGGATCAATACAGCCAAATGGAGTGAAACTGAGCGCAACTGAAACTATTGGCTGCATCATTTATTGTGGAAGAAACCTGAAAGAACAGAAGCGTCAGAGGTTTTTAACTTTAACTTATAACTCTCAACTCAAGTATGTGCATCTCATTTTCGGGGTGGCAGACAAGTCAGCAAAATATGTTTATTACTTGGCAGCAAAACTGTAGTAAGATGGTAAATTTGGAGTGAAGCTCTCTCTTCGCTTACTACTCATTAGAGCAAAATGTCCAACACAAGCGTTAACTCAGCAGGGTCTAAAATGCTGATTATTATTTTATCATTTTATAGATGAATACATTGAGTGATGGCATGAATCATCAGAAATACATGTGTGTTTTCTCAATTACGGTTATGACATGTTTCCTTAGGGCCGTAATGGATACAAAGCTTACATACAAAAACATGAGTCTGATTCATCTGTAGTTATATAAGATAAGTCGATATTTTTTGTCTCATCCTTCTACTCAGTCACCTGCTTGTTTCACTGATGATAGTAAAGTTTAACGTTATACTGTAGAACATTCTTGGCAAAGTAATAACATCTCCAGGCGGCAAACTCTCAACTAGAAGATTTACATAGTACCTTTTAAGTGGACCTACGTCTTTACAATTTAAACTATGTCCACACATTGTTCCCTTGAGTTGTGTATAAAGTTACTGTCTCGTCATGCAATATTTATAACAACACTGTTATATAAGGGTGTATTTGTGCAAAGTGAGCTTTAATTTGAGGAGAAAGGGCTTAAAGGTCCCATAACATGCAAAATCGACTTTTCAGAGGTTTTAACCTTCCTACAGTGCTATTTGGGCCTCGTATGTGTGCCCAAAGTGGTTTTTTGATTGATTCCCGCATGCTTTCGCTAGAGAACTATCTTTTTTGTCCCCCTCGGCTGAGCAGGCAGACGGGGGCTCATCCCATGGATGACGCGGCTTCCCATGGATGACGCGGTGTTTAAGCCATGCCTCCAGGAAGCGCGCAGCCGCAGAATAAAAACAGCTAATGCTAATGCTACACAGTAATTACACGATGGATACGACAGATCGAAGAGTTAGCTTGTTATTTACGAAGGGGCAACGTCCGGCGTCGAGGCACTGGAGCACGCCAAACTCCAGGTCAGATCCAGGGCGAGGACTCAGCACGACGCACCGTCAGTACGGATAAAAGGTTTATTCCCGTGTGTGTGTATCGCTGTTTACCGAGCAAACGGGCGATGCGCACTATCTCCGCTCTAGGCTTCGCACGAGTTGGGCGGGAGGCGCGTGTTGGGCGGGGGAGCAGCCTGCTCTCGGTTCGGGCGTGTCAGATATCAGAGTGAGTCGTTTTCTTTTGCAAGGTGGGGGCCAGTCCAAGAAATGGGTGTTTTTTGGAAACTGTTATGTTATGGATATTGCACAACGCAAAATTTTATCAACAAAGCCCTTAGAATAGACTGTGTAAAGGGCAAAATAGCAGAATATGGGACCTTTAAACAGAATAAAAGCCTTAAACAAGACGAGCAGAAGTTATGCAAAAACATGTCCATTTAGAAAAGCATCAATTAAGCATGAGGCACAAAAGTTAACAGTATATAATGAGCACGTGATCACAGTAAAACATGTGCTTACATCAATGTGAATGACAAATGAGTCCCCAGAGTCAGACTCTACTTTCTGCGCTATAGAATAATGGTATGGTATGGTAGTATGTACTGTTGTGTAATATATCACGGGAGATAGAAGCCCATACAAGCGTCACTGCAGGACACCAGGTTTGTCCTTAAACTTTATTGCTAATTAAAATATACTTACACTTTAATGCACTTGACAGGCTGTCAAAGCCTGTCTGACCTTTACACTGTTATCATTATTCACTCTCTGCACACTCCAAGCCACTTTTGTAGCCACAGCAGCCTCGGAGCAGACTGATGGAAGTGAGGCTGCCGATCTGCGCCTTCGACCCCCCAGATCACCACTCACTCATCACACTCACCACCAGAGCCGCCGCTCCCACTAAGCACATCACGCGCAGTGTGTGGAGCGTCAAGTGCTCTGAGGGGCACCAGCTCGACCAGGCACTCTGGACTGAATGAAAGAATGGACTGTTTGTGCAGCAGCGAAACTACAAACAAACAAACAAACAAACAAACAAACAAACTGCCTTTAGTTCTGTATCATTTCAAAACAAACAGGACTCATGCGTCTCTCTCTCTCTCTCTCCCTCTCTCTCTCTCTCTCTCCCTCTCTCTCTCTCTCTCTCTCTCTCTCTCTCTCTCTCTCTCCCTCTCTCTCTCTCTCTCTCTCTCTCTCTCTCTCTCTCTCTCTCTCTCTCCCCTCTCTCTCTCTCTCCTCTCTCTCTCTCTCTCTCTCTCTCTCTCTCTCTCTCTCTCTCTCTCTCTCTCTCTCTCTCTCTCTCTCTCTCTCTCTCTCTCTCTCTCCCTCTCTCTCTCTCTCTCTCTCTCTCTCTCTCTCTCTCTCTCTCTCTCTCTCTCTCTCTCTCTCTCTCTCTCTCCCTCTCTTGCTCTCTCTCTCCCTCTCTCTCTCTCTCTCTCCCTCTCCCTCTCTCTCTCTCTCTCTCTCTCTCTCTCTCCCTCTCTCTCTCTGCACATGGGCCGCTCTACTGTACAGTCACAGTCACAGTTTAAAAGCCATGGAGGAGGGCAGGGGCACAGTGTGGAGCAGGTTCCACAGGGGCCAAATGGTCTTTAATTTAAGTTTGCCTCATACACAGTGAAAAGCGGCGAACTGAGTCGACATCACGGAACACAAAGTCAAAGTGCTTCAACTTCTGACAAATGTCTAAATCGTGGTTTTATCAATTCAACAGAAAGCATCTATAGTGTGCAGCCTGTGCTGTTCTCTAGAGCGTCGATCTGTCCTGCAGGAGAAGCGCTGTGTGTGATGCTAAAACATTTGGACATTTAGGGACTGAAATTAAATATATATATATAAAAACAACTATTGTAACAGTCACCACAAGGCTGTAGTACAGACATCAAACCACTATATATTTTTACACTTTTGAAGAGGGTTGGAAAGGGGGGACCACAGAGCTTTCTGCCTAGGGCACTCAGATGTCTAGCAGCGGCCCTGCTCACCACACTCTCACACAATTCATATTACTGTGTTTAGGTGCATATTGTCTGCATCTTTAAAACACACATTTCATGTTAAACGTAAACATTTTGAAATACAAATAGACCATCTCAACCTGACTTAACTTAAGCGTGCGTACCAACCTAAATACGACAATAACATGAATTGGTTTTAATTGCTATGCTAAATGGACCATTTATTTATTTTAACTGTTTGTAACTTATTGGAATTGTTTGATTTTTTATTTTTATATCATCTAGAAATGTTGCTTGGTTACCCCCACCTTAATCTATGTCAGGGTCCAAGCACACATTTTTAACTCTGAAATGCTCCTAAATCCATTAAAAAAGAAAAAAATATATATATTACAGCTGTTTAAGCCAAGTATATGTTATTGTTTGTGCCGGAGGGGAAAAAATGGAAAGGGACTTGGATGTTAATATTTGCAATATGATATAATATAGTAAAATATATTAAATAAACTGTTACTTGGTTATTATTTTTGTTTGATCATGCAAAAGAGTACTAAACCACAGTATGAAAAAATAATCTCTTCCTGGAATTTCTCATTTTCAATAGAAAGATATTTTCATCTTGCACTTTCTCACTTCCTGTTTTTTATTTTCTCTTTTTCTCCAGTTCTTCACAGACCCATGTGCCAGCAGCCCCTGTCTCCATGGCAACTGTAGCCTTAGTGACGGCGATGCTGGAGAGCTGGCCTTCACCTGTGAGTGCAGCGATGGCTACGAGGGAGTGAGGTGTGATCAGATCCTGCTGGACCTGCCGCCCGCCGAATGGGAGCCGGCCACCGCGTCCGTGCCCGAACCTGCCACCCCGGTCGCCCCGACAACCACAGCCGCCACTCAGCCTCCCCAGCCAACCACAGAGTCCTCCACCACACCGCCTGCCGTGCCCACTTTGCCGCCATGGCAACCCAAGTCAGGACAGAGGCTGCTGGTGGTGCCCTGGGAGGCGGATCGGGTAAAAAACAGCCCACACTCACTTTGTTTACACGCACAGAGAAGTCAGAGGGCGCTAAACCCTTGATTTTCAACCAGTGTGCCGGGGAACACTAGTGCGCCTTGAGGTTTTGCCAGGTGTGCCTTGAAAAGTTTGAGTTAACAGATTCTCAAATGCAGCTGTAATTAACTAATTTATCTTTTTGGAGAGTCCTGAGCAATTTTTGCACCAAAAAGAACCCAAAACCATCACTATTAGGCAAGGCAAGGCAAGTTTATTTGTAGAGCACAATTCATACACAAGGCAATTCAAAGTGCTTTACATAACAGGAAAAGTTACCAAATTTAAAGAACTAGACACTGGCACAGACATTAATTAATTAATAATATACCATATTTTTTACTAAATGGACTGATTTCGTAATGTTTTAGGAGTAGGTGGTGCACCGTGGTAGCTTTTAAACCCAAAAAGTGTGCCGCAACTCAGAAAAGGTTGAAAAACACTGCGCTAAACAACCAAACTCAGGTCGTCTTTGCCCCAAAACACGTCAGACCGTTCTTGTCCCAGTCTACACGCAGATAAAAGGACAGAAAAGGTACAAGCCTCCAAACTGAGAGCCGTTCAGAGTTGTCATGGAACAGTCATTTTGAGACCGCTTCATTTAACTTACACATTTTTTGAACAAACCCAGTGCATAGGATAATCAGGAGTAGTTGTTTGTGTTATTCAAAGTGCATAAATAAGTGATGGTGTGCTGTTGTGTTGCAGGTGACTGAGGGCTTGCACTGTTTAAGCCCTGAGCTGTGTGAGCTGTCATCTGGAACTCTCACTCTGGCTCTGGAGGTCCCCGAGGAAACGGCCGTCAAGTAAGCCCACTCTCTCCGTATCTGCTTAGAAATCGACTGTCTTAAGGCACTGGGGTTTTTATTATTTTGTAGATGATGTTTTGTTTTATCATTCTGAAACCAGGAGAAGATAAACAGATAATAATTCACCTAAAGTGTTCAATTTGTTATATGACTGGGCTACAATTGGTCATTGGTACCTTTTTTAATGGTGGAGATGGTGGAGGAATTGGAAAAACAAATCAAACGTCGAGTTGTCATCTCAGTAGCTTTTTGTTTGGCTAACACTGATATTGATATGTAACTTTTGACCACAAAGTTAGGGGTGCTCCTACTTACAGTTCCAGCAAGACGGCTTGGACAAATGTGGACTACCTGCTCACAATCCTGTATTCATCTTATTCCGAAAGTTGCCGTTAGCGCCGCCATCTTTTTCCATTGTAGTTTACATGAAGCAGGCGAACTGAACAGAAAATAAGTTCTACACAGACTAAAAAGCTGTTTTCAGGTTGCCCAGGAAATCGGTGCGTTGCTGACTTGTTTTTGCATGTGTGCGTTAAACATTTTAGACAAATCAATCTACTTTACATAATGTTTTAGTGAGAGGCTTTTCCTCATTCGCCATTTGCGCGTCAAAGCCCCTTTACTACAGGAGTGTGGATCATAGACATAAAAAGAGGGAAAAGTGGGCGGGGCGGAGTAAGGTTGTAAAACAATAAATTTAGCAATCAAAACTGATACCCAGATTCAAATCAATCCAAAAAAACGTTTAAAAACTAAACACTCAGTTCAAAAAGTATCAATAGTGGGGGAAAAAATCTGAAAAATAGGACAAAACTGAACTTTTCTTGAATAGCTTTAGAATGATTTATTATTGTGTTTTCAAAATCGTGTTAAACATTTTAACATTGTGATATATGCGTTCCAGTTGAATCAAATCTCTTATTTATCGTATCAGTTCTGGGTCCAGACTAAACTAACTGATGGTGCAAAGATAATGTCCTAATGTACTCATCCAATTCCTGATTTGTAGACACTTCTATTCTCTTTAAAGGAGGTCAACAAACTGTCTGTGTCAGCTTTTCTAATGCATTTTTGGAGAAAACAAACATGAGCTAAATTAATGTTACGCACAACAAAAGCACACTGCACAAAATAACCTTGAAATAGAAGCTCTCTGACTCAGCATTTCATGTTAATATGAACCAACACCGCCCGACGTCTGCATTCACCTCATCACAGCAGCTTGATAAGGATTTCCATATAAGGTTTGTCCGTAAACAATATTAGGTCTTGGTCAACATGAGAAAATGAATCATGTGGAAGAAATGTTGGACCAAGATGAATTGCTTAATGTCCTTGATGTTATTAAACGGTGGGTGACTAATCAACAGCCGTGACTTTGTTTACAGCACCACAACACAAAAACATGCTCAACATCCAGAGTCTGCAACTATAAAATCAATGCACAAATGTCTAGATGTTATGCCTGGATGAAAAGGGCTAGTTTTAGCTAGGGCTGCACAATGTATCGAAAAAATATCGTTATCGCACTTGTTGTTATCGTGATATGTGTATCGTAAAAGACGGGCGATAATATCTAATGGTTAAATGCATTAATCTTGCGTTTCTTGTGCGGCCGAGCTTGTTTTTACTTGACTTTTTTTACAGTACTTTACTGTTTTTACCAATCAGACTCAGATGTTCACCCCCAAAAGTACAGAGGTGAATGTTTAAGGGTTTTTAATGAAATCTCTTGCTTCAAAATCCTCATAATCCTCATAAATTTTCCACTATTTCATACAAACATAAATGAAGATGAATGTCTGCAATGTTTAAAATGCCTCTGTAATGTATTTTCATGGTTTGCTGAGTAATGTACAAAGCAACTCCAGGTTTTAACACTCCAAATGTTTCCAATGTGTGTGTATTTGTGCCGAAGTTGCTATATTTTGAAGTAAGAATTGAGTTATCCTTCATACCTGGAAAAGAAAAGAAAAATATATGCAAATCAGGAAAAAATATATAGATAATATTATTATCGCAATACATGATACCCATATCGCACTTATTTCCCATATCATATTTGTTGATGTTGTCTTTTTCCCTTCTGGTACCACTTTAAAGGAAAAAAAAATACTTTGAGCTTTTAACCATAATATAATTGTTAGTCCTTGTCATTAAACCACTCGAAGTTGTATTCAGAGGGATTCATGCATATTTGAGTAATCTTTATTCTCTTGTGAGACGCCATTGTCCATCCACTGATAGTGGATACTTACTTCACCTCGTAATTTAATTTTCTTAAACAGTGACACGCACAGAATTCATTAGCAGCGTGTAGCCATTTTTGCGCAAATAAAAAAAACAACAACCTAACCTTCATTGTGAACTGCAGCTCTCCTAAGACGACGTAACTTAGCAGATTTTTTTTTTTCCCAGTTGTTGTTTTAAATCAATATTGCTATTTAAGATGTTCAAAACATAAAATAATGATCCCGGGCGTCATATATTAGAACAATGTAGAAGACAGAAGCACAATAGTCTTCTTTAAATATCTACTCTGTAATTAGCCTTGACAAAGCATGAATGAAGACTTAAAGTGCCTCTGACAGGTTGGACTACTCCTTTAACTAAAACGGAGTTAAGATAAATATATTTAAAATTCTGCTAAAATCGTTGCACATTTTAGTCCAGTTTAGCTTTTTTTTAGGGTTTTAATTTTACTTCCTGGTTGTAAATGATGACATCACACTAGGAAATGACCAAGAAACCATCCTGTACACTGGGCCAAAACTGCTCCACTGTCACAGATTTTTTTATTTGACAAAGAAAATACATGTGAACACCTTTATTTTGTTGAGTCAATGTTTAAAGGGTCAAAAAAGTAGTTTATTTTGTGTAAATTATGCATAACCTTATCCATAACCCAGTGTGATGTCATTGATTTGTTCACTTCCTTCAACAGATTATTCAGTGTAACCCTAAACCTAAGTATAAATTATAGTTTTACACCAATCAAGCAAAAAAAGTTGAAAAAAGTCAAAATTACAAATCCTAAAAACCTGTCATATGCACTTTAATTCATAATGAACAAATTGTTTATTAAGCATGATTCAGACTTAGTGACTACTTTTTTTGCAGTTAGTAGTGGCAGTACAGACTACACTGTTATAGGGTTTGGGTTTGGAGTTTTTCTAAGCATGAATCATAATTAACTCACTCTTTGTTCATTATTAATTCTTTGTTTCATGCCCTTTTGCTTTTATTCAAATGATTATAATGATGCTTTTTTCCCTTGTCTGTCATATTCATTGGATGACTGGCAGATTGTCTGTGGGTGTCATCTTTGTTTTACACATCAAAACAGGCGAGCACAGTGAAGTGTTATCTGGCAACAACTGCGCTCCTGCGGCCAATTCATGGGTTTCAGCTTCCTGTTACATTTTGAGGACCTTTTCCCATTCATAGGATATAATATTTTGTTTTGAACTGTAAATCACTATGAAAACACCCCACTATCTTTACTTTATCGTAATTGAACAGTAATGTTGGGTCTTTCTTTCACAAATTTGTTGCTCTTATTTATGGACAACTCACAGTAAACCCCTAAATGTAGTAAAGGTTACTCTAAGAGCTCAAATGTTTTAAGATAAATTAACGAATCAAGTAGGCAGCAGCTTTTGAGTTCCCGAATTGTTTTTACGACAGCCCTTTGCAGAGATTTGACCCCGGGGCGTAGCTTCATATTCTGTGCCCCAGGTATAAACCGTCTTGGTGGGCCCCGAAACATAATTTTGAATATGTTTTAATTTATCTCAGCAAATTTGTTGTTATTTTGACATTCACTATTGCTAGAATACGCACCTTATTTTTTGTCGATGTAATCCCTCATTCGTCCAGGCGTGTTCCATCGTAGAAAAGGTTACAGGGTCGTCATCCGGACGCTGTTTGGAGATGGAGACGTCTCGCTCTGCAAACAGTGTCCGGATGACGACCCTGTAACCTTTTCTACCACCCTATGGTTAATAATTTAATAACAATAACTCGCTAATCTATAGACATCCTGTGTAGCTGTTTTGATTTTGCAGAAACTACCAGACCAATTTAACAAACATCACAAAACGGATTATTACTGCAAGAAAACACACTCACTACACATTATAATCACTTTTATTTGTATTTATTTGTCAGTTTTATTTGTTAACTGCTTGGCTAATATGTAAGAACTGTTTTTTTTTTTTTCTTCAAAAGGGTGACGGGGCCCTCAGATGTCATCTTTAATCATATTTAGTATCTCAAGACTTTACTCAACCACAGCATAGAAAAACTACTTCGGTAACGCTTTAGATTAAGTTTCCGTAGTAAACTATTTATAATGCGTTAATAAGCACTTGTTATGTGTTAATAAGCACTTATGAGGCATTAAGGAGCATTTATTAGCGTAATAATTGAAAATAATGTAATATGCAGCTCATTGACGCTCTGTACATGTGGTTTATTCACTCAAACATGTTTCGGCTGATGCATTATAAACATGTATAAGGCGTTATAAGTGCATAAACTAACAACTAGTGCTTATTAACATCTTATAAATAGTTTACTAAGGAACCTTAATCTAAAGCGTTACCAAAACTTCACATACTTTTGCGGGCCCTTTCCTTCCCTGGGCCCCGGGAAAACCAGCACCCTTTACCCCCCCAGTCTGACGCCCCTGATTTGACCGATTCTTTGACCTGTGTGTACCCAGATAACGTTTGAACCAGTTACCGTTAGCATTTAGCCCGCTCTCCGCCCCACTTTCGAATATAGAACACAGTATATATACACCTGCCCTCAAAAAAACTGCTCTGGATTCCAGCCTGTGCAGTTGCTGACTCGTTCCCCGGGGCACAGTGCACTCCCGCTCCCTCATTTCACCTGCCGCAGCGTGAGCCTGTCCATTCACTTATTATTTTGGTCAGCGCCCGCAGCTCCACTGTCAGACCCAGAGTCCGCTTAAGTGAAAAATCTGGGACAGCGCTCGTCCTGCCCCCTGTCTGATGTACCATTTGATCCTGTAATTTACCTGCGAACGCCAACACGACCTACAAAATGTCAGACTTTTTTGCCCTGACCTGATAAAAAGTAATTGGTAAAAGGTGGTGTTTGACATTTGTTTTTTTGTTACAGGTGGTTAAAGAAAATATGACATTTGTTTTTTTGTTACAGGTGGTTAAAGAAAATATGACCTGTAAACTTACAATGCACTATTATGTATTATTATTTAGCAATTTTGGTCAGAATAGAAGGGGCACGGTGGGCCTCTTGTTGCTTATCAAAGAGGTTGTGATACCCCTCCAAGAATGAACTGTAAATTGGTGTTTGATATAGCATTGTCAAAAAATAAAGTCACACATTAATTAATCCTAAAACTAGTATTGACACTAGATTATTAACAAGTATCAGTGCTGAAAATAATACATAATGAGGCTCTCCTGAATAGTTTTAGAAAGGCCTGGAAATATTTGAGAAATTATTTTATCATTTTGTGCTTAAAATACATTTTATTGTCTAAAAACTATCAAATGCTGAGACTGTTCCTTTGTGTTAAAAGTGAGTTTGAAACTTTAGTGTCACAACATCAAGAGATGGACTGATAATGTTTTTTTTTTCATGGCCAATGCCACAAAATCTAAAAGTGGCAATATTTTAAGGACAATATATTTTAAGAAATTTTAGAAATTTTAAAGTTAATTACTGTCTATACTTTTCACTGCTCTGTAAAAGGATAATGAGGAATACATAGAATCTTATACAAATAATTTTTAACCCTCGTGCTCTCTTCAATTGAGCTATACACATTTGGTCAAAGATCAATATATGTTTTTAAATCAGGAAAAATACTTATTTTATTTTAAAATGTTGCATAGATCTTCATCTTTGCACTGGCTTCCTGTTCATTTTAGAGTTGATTTTAAAATTTTATTGTTTGTTTTTAAAGCTTTGAATGGACTGGCCCCACAGTACATCTCGGACCTGATCCAAATGTATCGCCCCCCGCGCGCTCTGAGTTGCGAGGGTCAGCTCCAGCTCGTGGTGCCTAAGACCAGACTTAGAACCAGGGGGACAGGGCTTCCTCTGTGGTCGGCCCCAAACTCTGGAACGCTCCGCCCCCCAGGTCCGAACAGCCCCCACTGTGGAGTGTTTTAAGTCTCGTCTTAAGACCCACTTTTATTCTCTGGCTTTTAACACCGCGTGAGTCGTGTGGTCCTCTGTGTTTTAACATTTTTAAAATGTATTTATTCTATTAATTTTTATTTTATGGTTTTATCATTTGGCTTGGATTTGATTTTACTGGTTTTACAAGCAGTAAGATCAAATTGAGTTGTTATTTTATATTGTGTTTTGCCGTTTTATGTTTGTGTCTGTGCAGCACTTTGGAAACAGGTCTGTTTATAAAAATGTGCTACAAATAAAGTGGATTTGGATTTAGATTGTATGTTGAGTACACAGATTGCCCCAGCAGCACTGAAGGATGGGTCAAATGCAGACACTTTTTCTTACGGGAACAATAAAGTGTACCTTATCTCTGTAACTGGTTTACCAATAACACCCAACCAAACAATGAAAAACTTCTGCTTAAACTGGAATGTTTGGAGCAAATTAAACATATTAAACATATATGCGGTAATAGTAGTTATAATATTAGCAAAAGCAGTGGTACTGAACATAGAATGAGATTTGGACTGTGTGATAATGGTGTGGTTTAATAGTTAGTTATAATAAATCGTTTTTTATTCTACAAACCCTGATTATTTCCAGGTTATTTGAGGCTGTTGCATTTTGCTGTAATTTTCAACTGTTTATACTTGACAAGAGTCCTAAATATGCTCTTGAGCAACATGATCCTGCCCCACGCTGGGTCCTGTCGGTGGGATTTGGCTTCTCATTTTGAGCCGGGGGCGATAACATGAAACAGCCTGGCGTCATCAGCCAAACACCTCGTGGCCATTTGGACCGAAGGATTTCCTCTTGATAGCTATTATCCTTGGAGCCACGCTGGCAGCTTGGATCACTCCGCGGGTTCATCATTTATGTGCAAAATTAACTGTTAAAATTAAAATTGGATGCTTCACAATGGAATAAACAAAGAGCCAATGCTACTGATGGCTTAATCACATTTATTTTTAGATGAAAGGCAAGACTGTGACTAATATACGCCAAAATAAAACTGTGCATTGATTTTCCTTATTATAGCTGATTACGAGATGGCAGTGCTGGAATGCAGTTGTTGTTTTGTTGTTGATCTACTTAAATATCTTCTTTAAATACCAAGCAGATCTTCTTGGATGTGAGTGAAGTCCATGCACTTCGGTGGTGGAAGAAGTACTCACTTTTGTTACTTAAGTAAAAGTACAGACACAGGAGCAGCAAATTACTCAAGTATTTTTGAAGTTTTGCTTTAAAATGTGCTTTAAAGTATTACAGACAGATTTTGAGAACTGTTTGAGATGAAATACTGCTTTTGATAAAGGACTGACCTGATCCTTGTTCAACTGTAGCAATTCAAATAAATTTTCAAATTTTTATTGCCAATTTTATGTGTATTTTTGTTTGCTCAAAGCCGAGACTTGAACTCAGAACCTTTAGGCAGAATGTCACTATGAATGTGATTAAAAACCTCAAATAAAATGAAAAATAGTTCCTTTTCCTTCCTTTCCTTTTCAAAACTATAAAAGAAAATGTAGTGCACTAGAAAGTACAGATACTGCTCTCAAATGTAGTAAAGTGAAAAGTATTCACTGTAAAATGTACTTAAGAAAAGTACAGATATCTAAAAATGTTAGTTAAGTACAGCACTTTTATTTTTGTACTTCGTTACTTTCCACCACTGATGCTCCTCAGAATGACAAGTATATTTCAAATTAAATCAAATTAAAAGTGAAGAAACTACAGTATATTGTCATTTTTGAATGCCTGCTGAAAAAAAGGAACTAGAGAAAAGCATTTACTTTTTTGAGGCTTTAATGACGTACAATACAACATCAAAAACATACCCAAAGTTGTGTTTTGTTTTGGCTGAAAACGTGAAAAACAGAATCATTTTAAATGGTTTGCAGTGGCTCAAAGTTATTCCTCACTTTCTTAATGCATTCCTAGAATCCTAATTATTCGTTGCGATTAATTTATAAGCTCTTTGCACAACTTTTACAGGACGGACGATAAAACGCTTCTTAATTTGATGCAGATAGCACACAGAAGTCTAATTTTCAACCCAAGAACTTCTTTTATCTACCTGTACGAGGGTATAGCAAAGTTTAATCAACTACATGGACAAAAGTTGAGTCCATCTCCCTTTCAAGAGCTCAGAACACCTGCCTGCGACTGTTTTATGTCACATCATAAAGCTCCCTCATCTTTTTACAATCCAGAAATCTTCTCCAAACTTCTGTTCTCAAATCGCGTATGACCAAGACTGATGTACAACGTTGTATAAAAACCTTCGAAAACGCGTAAAATAGGGCGTTTAAATGTCTCCTTCACTGCGATGTCCCCCAGAGTGTCTGACAGTGACGAGACACTTCAAGTTGCAAGTCATCTAAATGTTAACGACAGGCTGTTTATTATAAAATATCTTAAAGAACTCTTTTACACTGCTGCTCATTTGCTAATAGTCTATAATGACAACGTGGAGTGGTTTCATGGACATTTAAACACGTCTGATGACTAGATTACAAGCCCGAAGAGCTTGCGTGGCCATTAAACGAGCCAAATCATATATTATTATCTCTGTAAAGCCCTTTTTGCGTCCGTTTCTCTGGCGTGTGGTGGGATGGGCTGATGGGTGCTGTTTCCTGGGTGCAGGGTGCTGGTGGAGGCCAGTGGGGCTCCGGTGCTGTGGCGCGTGGGGGAAGAAGGGTTCCTCCGCTCCTCCATCCTGAACGGCACCACTCTGAGCTTCCTGCAGGCGGAGGACGGCCTGGTGCTGCCCGACCACCTGCTGCCGCTGGGACAGAACTACTTCCTCAGTAAGACACACACACACACACACACACACACACACACACACACACACACACACACACACACACACACACACACACACACACACACACACACACACACACACACACACACGCACGCACACACACACACACACACACACATAGAAAACTCATACTATTCTCGTCACATGGTAAGACATGGTTGAACTTTACAGGTTGGTTCACCAGAAAGAGCAATAATTAAAGTTGTGTCACTGCTAGGGTCATGATTTGGCAATTTAGTGTTATAATTATTGTGAGAAAAAACAACACGATCTAACTATAATTCACAATTACTGAGAACATGACAACAGTGAACTCTTTAATTCTGTCATTCCCATTGTCTAACACTGTTCCTCAAGTTTGTGATCAACTTTACGAAATCAAACAAGTGAATGTGACAAAAACAGCCAGATAAAAACTTGATTATACTTAGGTGTATTTTGGGACAATGGATTGAAGTAAAAATACTTAATTTTGCTTCTAATATTGTCAAAATTATTATGTTTTGGTTCTTACAATGATATTCTGACTTGAATAAACACGATTATCGGTCAACCAAATAATCTTGACGTCCCTTGTCATATTGTTTTCATAAATAGAACATTTTGTGTGTAAAATGGCCATAATTATCCATGTTTGGTACAAATGAATCTGAAAAATGGACATAAGGATATAAGGTACATAAATATTTATATCCTTAGTTTTTAGGTTAAATTCAATCTTTGCTTAATTTTTAAATGTAAAAGTTACATAAACCCGACTTGAAGTTAGATTTGAACAAAAGTCATCAGATTCTTAAGTATAAGATTGTTACGTTGCTACTTTAAAGGTTGATCTTTATGTGCACACGAGAGAAAAATACATTTTGAGAAAAAGATAATTGAAGTTCAAAAGTCCCATATAAATCTATGCATGCAAGTGGATTCAATGAAATAATAAAACAACATCTGGAGAAAGCAGACTGACCAAGAAAAGAAAAAACAAAAAAGCAACATAACCCTGTATCCTCAGGCAAGAATTGAACCATCCACCCTCCAGTTTATTGGCTAAAGGCATAACTAATTGCGCAGATTAAAACGGTTGCACATTTTGCCAAATGAAAAGTCCAAGGACATATCATTTCAAACTATAACTAAAGCTGTAAAAGTAAAGTCTGTTGGAGTTTGTAAACATAAAACTTGAAATCGTTCCAAAGCTGACTCATGATGAAAATTTGGCAGAAATAAAAAGTTTTCTTGAGCGAAAAATATATTTATCATGTCTGCCTCATTTACCCATTCCATTCGTTCTCCCAGCCTGAAATAAAAGCAATTAAAAACTAAGTGCTTCCAATTACCTCACTTTTGTCATTAGTTCGTTGGCTTTGAGCTCGTAATCAGCCGCTATAAAAGAAAGTTCATTGGAGACTTAAATGGCCACAAATAGCTCATTTACAAATGAGCCAAAACATGAGCCGATTAATGAATTTCAATCATGTGTGTTTACTGTGTTTATTTACACGGTTTGCTCCTGACTCGTCTGCAGGGAGCGCCGGATCACATTAGCATATGACTCAAAAGATTGTATTAGCATTTTCAAAAGTAGGAAATTTGACACTTACTTTGTCACAGGAAAAGATGAAAATAAAATAAAAACAATTTGATAGCAGTTCTCACAGTGTTTTAGTGCAATGTGAAAAATGCTGCTACTGGGAGTGCTTTACTAAACGCACAACTGACAATAACGAAGTATTTAGGTTTATATTCTCTCTTCTGGTTATGTATTTTATTTGTTTACCATGTTGAGGTACAGTATATATAGAAATTGTGCTCTCTTTAAAGGAGACACATTACGTAAAATAAACGTATATGATGTTTTAATCATGTTAAAACGGTTTCCTCATCATTAGTTTACTCAAAGTTGTATTTTGATTGATTTGTGCGTCTTTGTGTAATCTGTTTTGTCCTGCGAATGAGGCTCAGATGCTCAAAAAACGGCTGCAACGACTGAAACAAACATGTCTATTGTACTTTGAGACTTTTAAAATACATTATCAACCAAATAAAGCTTGAAATGTTGGCACTGAAGGTTTCTAGAGGTGAGAATATTTATTTAAAAAGTGTATTATTGATGCAAATCCCAAGCTGCTTATTATTTCTTGACATTTTGATTCATTAATGTCACTGTCTTTGTTATAAAAAGGTCTTTTTGGATGTGTTTTAGAGTCTGAGAGAGACCATTACGACAATCAAAATGCAACCACAATTATCCTTTGTCTTCGACCGGTCACGATTAGTCCATTGATCATTGCAGCCTGAGGACAAGTACTACACCCAAGCCTCTAATGCAGGAAAATACAGGATTATTGCTCAGACATTCATGAATCTACGAGATGAGAGAACCGTTACAACATAATTGAAAGATCATATACGTTAATTTTAAAGGGAGCAGTTGCCATATACCTCAACATGCTAAACTAATAAATAAGACAAATATAAAATAAACATGAATACTTCTTTAAAGTGCCTATGGCAGGTTGAAATACACGTTTAACTAAAATGCAGTTAAGATAAATATATTCAAATTTCTACAAAAATCTTTACAAATTTAACCCCAGTTTAGCTGTTTTTTAGGTTTTAAATTTTACTTCCTGGTTGTAAAGTATGACATCACACTAGGAAATTACCATAGCAACCACACTGTACACTGGGCCAAAACTCATCTAATGTCACAGATTGTGTTCATTTGACAAAGAGAAACACACGGGAACACTTTTATTTTGTTGAATTAATGTTTAAAGGGTCAAAAAAGTAGTTTATTTTGTGTAAATTATGCATGACCTTTGTCTCCCCAGTGTGATGTCATCGGTTTGTTTACTTCCTGTGATTGTTAACAGCTTTTTCGACTTTTCTCCCCAAATAGCGACTTGCTTGGTGCAAAACTATCATTTGTATTTACACAAAGTATTAACACACTGAATAAAGTCAAAATTAGAAAATCATAAAAACCCGTTATGCACTTTAATGTCAATTTATCAAACTGTGTAATTACCTGCAATGGAAAAATTCAGTCAGTTGGACTTCTTTTTTTTTTTTAAAGATATATATTTTGCTTTGGGGGGTAGTGGGCATTAAACTAAAGCATACATAGATCATTATTTTCCATTTTGTTCACTGTAAACTGTAATATTGATCAGAATCAGAATCAGAAACGGTTTATTGCCATTGTCAGTGATCAAAAAATCACAAACATAGGAACTTGCTTCGGCGTAAGGTGCAACATAAAACAATTAATAAAATATAATAAAATAAAATGGCTTAACAATAGAAATAAGTCCATTGACTGCAGAGCTCTGTTGCTGGCCCCTTCCATCATCACATCGAACATGAACGCAACCTATTAACAATAAACGTATTAATATATCCAGATGACATTTTTTACCATTGCAGGTTGGGAACAATACCTTAGTCTACGTCTTTGCTTCACGGTTAGGCTCTTTTTCCCCCCAGTTTGGTCCATTACCTTTATTTCATTATAGCTTTTTGTATGACCTGTCTAATAAATCATACGTTACAAATCTGTATTGTGACAAATAAATTGGCTGGGTGTTCAAAAGGGTAATTGGAGACTTGAAGGCTGCTCTGACCTCTGGATGTGGTTTACATACCTGATGCCTGTTCTTCTCGGCTGCTTGTCTGGTCACCTTGGCTTTTGTGACTAATCGCGTGTCGGCCAATAGCGCGACCGAAGAAGAAGGCGAAGGGGGCGGGGGGGCAGTTTGACATTGGCGAGCGACATCACACGTGGAGGGATAACATAGAAAAGCCTGAAAGAGGAATGCAGAGGATTAGAACGCTCGCTGAAGGTCACAGAGCAAATAAAACAAGAAAAATGAAACGTTTTTGTGCCTTCATTTGCAAAGAACTGTGTCTCGCATTGACGTCACTGCTACGGATCTATTAGTACAGGTGCTTTGACAAGGCGTCCTCCGATTGGTCGATGCGCGCTCGTAAAGTCTGTGTCATTTCGCAGCTCAGAGCGTATTGGCTGAGATAGTCCTCCTAAAAATGGAAGTCACTGATCTCTTGCGGCTATTTTTAGCAGCTGCTGTCAGATTTGATTGAAGATACAGTTAGGATGGCCAAAGGAAAAGGCACACAGTATTGGAGATCAAATCTTCTGGCTGTTTGTGGAGACGTCGCAATAAGTGGATGAGACTATTTACCAGCAAAGTCATCAAATTTAGCACTTAAATTGAGAAAAGTGACAAGTTACGCCAGTGATGGTGTAGAACATTTTGAAATTGCGAGATTGTCTGCTAAATAACTGTAAACTATGACACCTGTTAATCATTCTTTTATATTTTGGATATTTTTAATCACAGTATTGATCTAAAACGACAAAATAAGAGAAACAGGTCAGCTCACTTCCAGGTTGATCCTTTACAATACGTCTCTGTGCCGCACTAACGGACCATGACGGATAACTGCAGATAACGACAGCGAATTGTGGGTTTTTCTTTCATTTGTGCCAAAATGGCGACAGGGTGGTGCTGAATCTCACGTGTATCACCAACGAAGAAGAAAAAAATGAAAATCGGAGCATCATGAAAGTAAACCGAGATACATGGCATCTTGATTGCAGGAGAATAAAGACTACTCAGACATACATGTATCACTCTAAATACAACTTTGAAGGATAAATGAGAAGGCAAAACAATTATAATATGGTTAGAAGTTCTTAAAAGTCAATTTAGCAGAACATCTCACCTTTAACGGACAAATTATTCCATGATCAAGTACATAGCTAAGCATTGTCTTTATACTTAAAATAAATACTCATATCATATATCAATCAATCAGTCAATCAGTGTTTATTTATACAGCCCTTTACAACACTCAAAGGTGAAGTGCTTTCCAATGAAATACAGAAAAATAAAAATACATACAACCATAATACAATACTAAACAAAAAATAAATAAAGATAAGTGCCACTACACTACTGAGAGTTAAAAGCCAGTCTGAATAAGTACGTTTTGAGCCTTGATTTAAAAAGGCCAAAGTGTGTGATGGGTCACATATCGAGGGCAGTTTGTTCCAGAGTTTGGGGCCAGAAACAGAGAAAGCTCCATCACCCCAGTGTTTGGGTCTGGCTCTGGGGACTTCCAGTAGAAGATGGTTTACTGACCTTAAAGTTGACCTTGTTGACCTTGGGTTTCAAAAGTTTTTGGTTTGACACAAGTTATTTCAAAACTCGAGTTCCTAAGTTACTGGAGGAAAAGAAGCTCAAAGCTGGGACTTGGAACAGAAAAAAGTAGGCAAGATTTCAACACATTTGTGCTCACATTATCAGCGTTTGCGCACACTTTTTTTTAAGATATTGATCATTTATTGGTCCAAGTGTGAAGTTGGCCCCCCGGTGTGTGCACAAACGATGCACAAATGTTTGACACCATTATGAGGTCAATCGGAGACTGCGGGGGTCCAATTTCACACCGGTATGAAACCACAGATACCGACTCTCAAATATAGTGAAGTAGAAGTAAAAAGTATTCACTGTAAAATGCACTTATGTAAAGTACAGTTACCTAACAATTTGACTTTTACTTTTGTACTTTGTGACTTTCCACCACATGCATTTCCCATTAATCTAAAGCAGGCATGTCCAAACTCAGGCCCAGGGGCCAAATGCGGCCCTCAGACCATTTTTTCTAGGCCCTAAGGCTTCCTGGTGAATTGGCTCACATTGTCCTGATAAGTACTAGTTACAGCATATTTCAGATTTTCTGCAATTCCAACCTAAATAACTAATATTTTGGTGCAATACAGACCTGATATTAAGGCACTGAGACTGAATGTAAATGTGGTGGTGCTTAAAACATCAGATAAATGCACCTTTTTTAATGTTTCGCGATTGATTTGTGGCCCTCCGCTTTCAATATGTGGCCCTCGATGTAAACATTTTGGACACCCCTGATCTAAAGCATAAACACTGCACATCCTCCAGCTTGGAACTCCAGACCAAGATCCTAACTTTAGACGTGGAGAAAGACACTCGGCTGTTGTGCTGCAGTTGCCCTCTTGACTTTGAAGACAGGGACAACTGCAGAGGACAAATTCTGCAACAGAGTCTTTAAAAGTACACACTGTCATTGTAGGTGTGTTGCGTGTCGGCGCCCCCACTGCCCCGGAGGTCACGCTGCGTCTGAACCTGACGGTGAAGGCCAGCAGCTGCGTGGAGCCTGGGAGCAGCTTTAGCGACCCGCAGTGTTCTGGCAAGGGCAGATGTATCACGCAGCCCTCTGAGGTAAGAACAAAACGCTCATCCTCTCAACGCCGTACCCCCATTTGGTTATATATGCGCGGAAAGAATAGCTGACGGTAATATATGGAATTAAGATTTAGGGTACAATCTCACTACATCGTCATTACTCATTGAAACGGCAGTGTGAAACAATGGTATAATTATAGCGGTGCAAGGTGATGAAATACAATGAAATGGCCAAACTTATGAAACTTTTCTGTAGCTGCAGTGAGAGTGATTAAAATGTCTATGCGCAGATAAATACGTTGCTTATCACCTTTTCTGCAGTGTGTATTATTGTGCCGTTTACTTGTATGCTACAGATTAAAAATGAACCCGGAGGGAGTAAACAAAATGCAATGTTTAGAAAGACGCACAAGGCTCGAAATAGAGGTGTTGTACTAATCACAACTTTATGGTTTGAGGCCAGTTATTAGCACTCTGCTCTTGGACAGTTGGACACCCCCCTCTCCTTTGTGTGTTATATCATCTGTGTTGGGACTGAGGTTGCAGCTATGTGTCTGTCTGATCTTGGGAACTATGACAGGTTGGTGCCATAGTGGGGCAGCAGTTGTTGTGTCCTTCCCCACCCACCGCTTCACCCACTCTGCCTCCAGTGTTCATGTACGCTGCTGGTGTGTGAATAAGAGGGGCTTTATAAGAGCGAATGATGGACAACAAATGAGATTCGCCCATTGGTGTGTTTACAGCATGTATGTCATGTGTGTTCATTAACATCAGCCACCTACTGTAAATAAGTATTCATTCATTCATTTTCTACCACTTATTCCCGTTAGGGGTCGCGGGTGACTGGAGCCTATCCCAGTGACTTTGGGCCTTAGGCGGGGTACACCCTGGACAGTGGCCAACACGTTGCAGGGCTGACACAGAGAGACAGACAAGGACAGACAACCATTCACTCTCACATTCATACACTAGGGACAATTTAGAGTTTCCAATTAACCTGAACACAGTCATGTCTTTGAACGGTGGGAGGAAGCCGGAGAACCCGGAGAAAACCCACGGTAACACGGGGAGGACATGCAGACTCCACCCAGAGAGAGCGTGTGATGTTAGGGTGGTCCGGGATTCGAACCCACGATCTCCTTGCTGGGTGGCAGAAGCTCTAGCCGCTCTGCCACCGTGCACCCCTCAACCAAATATAAATTATAATAAAAATGATAGCTTGCCCAGTTGCCACAAAAGATAATGAACAGTACTAGCAGGGCCAGTGAAGTGAAGTCGTCTGTCTGCATTTTTATTGCCAGAAAAACATCCGATAAACTCATTAATTGATTTTTAGGGTAAGAGTAGTTTTTGGAAGTCAAAGTAAAAATATTCTATAAATTACATTTTGTCTTTAATCTTTGTCTTGCTAGATCGTTTGCCTTTTTGCTGCACAACACACACACACGGGTGAAAGATCAGACAGAAATCAGATTACTCACATCAGATTTGGCTGCAGATGTTGCCTGTCAGATAATGATCTGATATTGAGTCTGCACGTAAACATACCCACTGTTTAGTCTCTTCGACAAGAGCTTGCAGAAAAAGTATGGGCGCAACTGAAAACTCTTGAAAGCTGAAAAAAGTGTGAATAAGAAAATTATTTACACCAGCGTGTTTCCTTTGTTTTCCTCAGAACACCTTCTTCTGTGACTGCGATGACAGCTACACTGGAATCTTCTGCGAGGAGTTCGACGCCTGCCACCACAGACCCTGTCGCAACAACGGCACCTGCTCCGACGTGAGGCAGGGAGCTCTGGGACGCAACTTCACCTGCTCCTGCCCCCCAGGTGCGCCCCTCCGTCAACAAGAACAACATTTTCGGCTCTTTTAGACCGTGGCTCTCGTGTGCAAGTCTAATTAGCATATGTGAGGCCGCAGTGCTCTTCATTAGGCAGATCAGAACGGTGAGAGAGAGAAGCGCGTGTTCTGTTTGGGGTTGAGAACAAAAGTGGGTCGGACCTTTGATATTTTGAGATGCGTTTCTTGGAAGCCACTCGGGTTCAGGGCCTTGGAGAGCTAAATGTCAACTGTTTTGTGAGTTGCTTTAGTGAGCAAAGGGTAAAAAATCTGGCTCAGGGAAAAACAAAAAGAGAAAAGACAGCAAAGAAGCACGAAATGTTTTGAATGTGGTACGTGATGCATCAAAAAACTTTTAGTCCATTGCACGTTTATAACTGTTCAGTCCAATAAATCACATCCAGACTCAAAAAGAGCTACAACATCCACACTGACTCTTCAGTAACAGATTTGGAATGAATACACTTTGTAAATATAGAGCAGCACGATTGCATCTGTGCTTCTGTCTTCTGGCGATGTTTGCTGCCATGTCATTATTTCCCCTTCTCCTTCTTTTCCTCAGAGCTTCGTAAATATTACATCTCCTTGCTTCCGAAAGGTCACCTCCAGGCTTCAATTTTATTTATTTTTATTAGACAGAGACATTGCACAATAAACATTTTGCAGAGACAAGAAAGTGCTACAAGCTCCTTTTTCACCTGTATAATGCTGAGGCAAAGTGAGCATGTATTTTGAGTCAATGCTCCAGGCAACTAGCAATTGTGGTAAAAGTTATTTCAAAT
The DNA here is from genome assembly GCA_019453435.1 of Rhinogobius similis. Lineage (NCBI taxonomy): Eukaryota > Metazoa > Chordata > Actinopteri > Gobiiformes > Gobiidae > Rhinogobius > Rhinogobius similis. The sequence goes on along the minus strand of CM033625.1, from coordinate 10,898,620 downwards.
TGTATACTATTTATGCTATTTAATAAATATATTCTCATAAGTTTATTTGCACAACTTTCAAAAGCAGTGGTGAACAGAACAACATAACTAAAAGTTCTGTACTAAAGTTAAGTTTTTAGGTATCTGTAAGTCACTTTTATAGTGGATACTTTATCATTTGAACTGAACAGAAAAGTAGAAAGTAATTTCATATGGTTTGTGTGGTTATTTTTTAGATATTTATGGTGATATCTTGCCTAACGTTTTGAGTTCAAAACAAAAATATGTATATAAAATTCACTAGAAAATATATTTGAATTGCTGATTTCAGTTGATGAAAAACACAATTCTTAATCAAAATCACCACATTTAAAACTCAAAATCTGTCTGAAATACTTTCTTTTAAAGTACAGTACATAGATACTTTCAGTAGATTTTTGCATGTGCTATCAACTGTTTTACTTGATTAATTTTGAGTTACAAGATTAAGTACTTCCACCACTGTTCAAAAGAAGTCGTACAATAACCATTGTCTAATCTCGATCCAGGGGTACCTTGCTTGAAGATTGGCCCAGATTTGTGCATTTTTTGGAAAGCAAAATCAACACAGAGAGAGACTTTCAAAGAGGCTTTTTTGAACATTTTCCTTTTCATTTTAACTACTGTTTTGTTTTTCTCACTTGCTTTTTGTTGTCAGGTTATGAAGGCGAGCGCTGTCAGCTTTTGGTGGACCACTGCCTCTCCCAGCCCTGCAAGAACGGAGCCACATGTTTCAGCAGCTTGGCCGGGCCCAGGTGCTACTGTCCCGAAGGTATTACCAGCCAATCATCTCACTACATTTACCAGTGCCAAAAATAAACGGTCTTTTTGCACCTCGCGTAGTAGAATTTTAATGCCACTGCTGCAGGGTGTTACGTTTGGAAACAGCCTGCAGCCAGCATTTTATGGACAAATACATAAAAGCGGATGTAAAGATGTTGGGACATTTTGAATGCACAGGCGAAGCAGCGGCGTTGGTGGCGATGAATGCTAATAGGACCTTTAAGGGAGCAGAAACAGCAAAGAGAAAGTGTACTTAGTAGAAATATTCTAGTGGTCGGTAAAACATCCACTGAATTATACATCGCAAGTCACAATAGCAGAATGTGTCAAGGAGTGATGTCTAGCAAACAGTTCAAACAGACAAATACGAGACGTGAGATGTGAGCAGCACTGAATAAACTGAAACAGTCACTGTTAGGTACATCTCGAGTAAGGACTGGTGATCATTCAGGTCAACATTTTGACTTTGCCTCATACTTTTTTAAGCCACAGGAGAAATAACTTGGACACAATTCTTTATTAGTGAGTAGTAACTAAAGTTCTGAATAACTCTGAACGACTGTGTTTTATTTTGAGTGTTTCATGCATCACAGTTATGCACAGGTTTACAGAGCTTTTTGTAATAACTTCATTTAATCTTTATATGTTCTACTTTTTTGTCAGTTAGACCCACTTTCAGCCACTCTTGTGATGTGAACATGAACAACTGGGTGATTCCTCAGACTAAATAAGACTGGAGGAAATAGGGACTTAGTTTGAACTCGTCCCTAGCTCTCACAAATCCTACGTAAACACATTCATTCATTTTGAGGTGCCTGCACAATATTGGAGCAGCTTTTTCAGACAGCAAAGTGAAGGTGGTGGACCAGCCAAGCACAGCCACTCAGAGCACTGCTTCTGGTGGTTTATGAGAAATAAAATACCTACATATAGCTGCAGACAGCACACAGTGGTCTGATTGTCACAAAGTCCTGCTTTTACAATCTACTCTTTTGGGAGAAAACACAGAATTCACTTAGAATAAAGAAGCCTGGTAGCCCAGCTTTATTTGGCGTAAGGAAAACAAACGTTTTTTTCCCTTCATTCTACTTCTGTTGAGCACTGTAAACTATGCACATAAAACTCTAATGCACAAAAAAAAAACTCAAACAAACAGAATTACATGAACAATTAAACTCAATTAGAGCCACTGTGTCCAACTCATTTCTCTTGTGGATCAATAAAGTTTGTCTAAGACTAAGAATTCATTAAAAACAATTGCCAACAAAGGCTGTGTTGTTTCCAAAAAGGTTACTTGTCTAATTAGAAAGTACTTGCCCTTGTGTAGCAGGAGCTAAAAGAGTGTGGCCCCTTGTTCTTTCAATAAGTGAACATCAAATGGGAACTGGAACTAAACGTAAGTACCAGGGGCGGAAACTAAAGGAACTGTGATCAAGAAGACAGTGAGAATGAACTGTCACTGTTGTGTTTATCATATATGTTTGTTGATAGGGCTGGGCGATTTGTCAAAAAATTATTAACATGATTTTCTTGAGGCCAGATCATGATTTCAGTTTTATCATGATTCGTGTTCACTTTGTATTTTTCTGTTGCCTTTAACAGAGCTGCACAATTTAGGAAAAACATCTAACTGTGATTATTCTGACCAGTGCTATAGTGATTAGATTTGTGATTTATGATTTAATAATAGGATTCGGTTCAAAGTCACATTTTAAACACAAAATTGTATTGCTTTTATTCGTGTTTTTGTCACGTTCAGTTATGTTTGTCATCTTTAAACACGTCTTTGTCAATTTTAGTCACATCTTTGCCATTTTTAGGCATATTTTTGTTGCTTGCAGTCACGTTTTGGTGCAATGAGTTGCGTTTGTTTTTGTTTGTTTTGTTTTTGTCGTTTTTGAACATATTTTTATTGCTTTTGGTCGTGCTTTTGTCACTTTTTTCAGAACAAGTTTGTACAAAACATTTCGTTGCTTGTGGAAGAAATTATTGCACTTCAAAAATTACATCCATTGAAATTGCGATGTTGGATTTGGTTTAATTGTGCAGTCCTGGCCTTTAAGAGGTAAATAAAGTCATCTGCTCAGAGGCTCCAGAGGCTAAACAACAGGAGAAAAAAGTGTGTTTGAACAGATAGCTGCAGTAAAGTGACAAACAGTGAATCACGATACCACCATTTCACAAAAATAACAGACTGTCACAGGGACGAGCTCATGATTTGATTTTTATCACCGTATCGCCCAGCCCTAGTGCTGCTGTCTAAAGGCTAGTCACTTTATTACTGTACATTTTATTGTCAAATTACAAACAATTACACTTTCTAGCACAAATATCAGTTAAAAAAAAATAACCTGATCACTATTTGACAATTTTGACAAAGCATATTGTTAATTAAAAACTTGTAATGAATGATCAGGTACTTGTGTGATATGGAAATACAGTTTTCTATTACATGATTCATGACTATTTTGTTTTTCTCCAACACATGTACACACGGCACATAGAAGTGTATATTTTTGGGCTCTGATCTGTCACATAAAGGTCAAAATTTGATTCAGGGACAGTGAGTATCCAACAACTATCAAAGAAATTATTCACAAAGGTCTATTTTTTCTGGTTGAACTGAACAGGGTTAACTGAATTGGGTTGCTGTCAGATTAGTTATACGTTATAAAATAAATATACTTTATAGTGCAGCTATCTGTCCTCAACAAGCAGCAGGGCAAAGCACATTTTTCAACATGTTCTGGAAGCTGTGCGTCGGACCATATCTGTGCCACTGCGATGCTAATTTAAACCTCCCCTCTTCTCTTCTAATTAGTCTTCATAGCCACAGCGACCTGCATCCATCTCTCCGGGGAAATGTGGTCACAAATCTTCAACTGCTGTTTTCTACCAAAAAACATACACAGAGAACATTAAACACGGGCTGCATACAACGAAAAACAACAGATGGAAATAAAAGCTGGCCCCGAGTTGTTGTTTTGTTGCCGGCACGGTTCCAAACAGTGGGCTGAGATCGTGATGTGTGGAGGTTTCACATGCAGCACTCCAAAACCGGACTGTTCTTGTGCCGGTGATGTGCAAAAATAGCTTTGAGAACAGGAGTATGTGAATATTATTAGTCAAAAGGCGTTAAGGCACTTGAGGTTTTCATAGGATGTCCTGTTTAGTGAAACGATCGACTTTACAGTTTCACAGAGAACTAACTGCACTGGATGGCATTATGCATATGTATTATGCAGGTGTTTTTATTGCTCTAAAACAGGCATGTCCAAACTCAGGCCCGGGGGCCAAATGTGGCCCTCAGACCAATTTTTCTTGGCCCTTAGGCTTCCTGGTGAACTGGCCCACATTGTCCTGATAAGTACTATTTACAGCACATTTCAGATTTTCTACAATTCCAGACTAAATAACTAACATTTTGGTGCAATACAGACCTGATATTAAGGCACTGAGACTGAATGTAGATGTGGTGGGGCTTAAAACATCAGATAAATGCAGCTTTTTTGAACGTTTCGCGATTGATTTGTGGCCCTCCGCTTGGTCTATATTTCAATATGTGGCCCTCGATGGAAAAAGTTTGGACACCCCTGCTCTAAAACATCTTGAGAAACATGCATTCTAACTGTGCGCTGATCGCCTTTCCACAGGTCTGGGCTCTTATGTATGTACGTACAAAATGATGCGTACTGTATGTGCCTTTCAACGTTAAGTTTTCGATCTATGAAAAGAGAACTTGACAAGGAAATTTGTGTTTTGTCCGCACGTACACTTTTACACTTTCAGTAAGAATTCCACGTTACGCTTTATAAATGAGACCCCTGACCTGTAACGTGTCAGGGTGGTGCAACCTTCTTGGCTTTATGGAGATTAATGGGTTTCATTTAAGAACATTGGTGTATCCTCCACCAAGTCTAAGCTCACGTGTCGTCATATATTGGTTCTCGATAGTCACGTTTCCTTTGGTTGGCTTTGCATTGAAACGGTCTGAATGTGTCTCCGCTGTCTTAGCCTTGAGAGGTTTACCTTTTAAAGTGATCTGACCCTCTTTTGTCTACCAGAACGCTTTTGAGTGAGAGGCTTGAACAAGACAGAACACAGACTCAAGTGAGACAAGTGATAAAACAAGACAAGCTAACACAGAAAAAAATAAATATCTCACTATGATGAAAAACAAAAAATATGTTTTTTTCTTACATTTATGTGAGTAAACTACAGAAGTTTCAAATTGATATCTGTAAATTTAAGATTTATTTCTATTCACTCTTGCTTTAAACTATCATTCTGACCATATTACAGCTCAAGCTCCACAGCCAAGCAACAAACGCCTTTGTTTTTCAGCCTGATTAAAACTGTTTCTCACACTTCCAGCTGCGCCAGTCCTTCACCTGCACCTTTTATTTTTACAGAAACATCATGCCTCAGATAAGTATGACTCGTTCTGTATTATTAATAATTTTTAGTTGCGTAACAAACGTGAAAAGATGAAAACACTGTGTCTGAAAGTACTTTTACAATGCGGATTATACAACATTTAAAGCTGAAATTGTGTTGACAGCAGAACACATCACACCACTGCAATAAAAAAAAACTCTTCCTTGCCTTAAATCAAGTTTGTATGAATGCTTCCACAGCCCGGAGCTCCACGCAGAGATATGAGGCGCGCTGTAGAGTTGATCTGTCTCCGTCAGGACCACACTTCACTTCAGACAACACTCTTTAGTCTTCCGTGCCTCTGTCTGATGGAAAACTGTCACGCTCTCATCTGGAGGCTTGTCTTAGATGTTAAGTTTCCACAGCGACCACTAGAATGATGTCGAACTGTCACGCTGTCACGGCTGAAAAACACTCTGAGGATTTGTGATAAACTGACTTCATGAAACGAGATACGTGTCTGCCATCTATCTTTGCCACCGTCTATATTTTAACTCCAGATTTATTCATGGGAAAATAATGTGTTCTCTTCCATTAAATCCTGGGAAATGTTGAATGTTTAAAATTCCGACTGGAGGCAAAAATGGAATGGACTTAAACGCAATTTCAAAGATAAACAGATGTCTAATGTAAATATCGCTGTTATTACTATATCGACTCATCGTTCAATATTTTTGGAGCTCTGTATTTATTCTGTACCGTTTGCGTGCACTTTTGAGAACTTTTGCTTTGTTTTTTGATAAGATTTGGATTCCAGAGAGTGAAATAAGTAGCTTTTATGACTTATGATTGACACCGACTTACTGAAAAAGGCATTTCATTCTGCTAATAATTTGTTGTAGCTCATGTTTTAAACTATATTTCACATTTATGATGACTATGATTGGGTTTTCCAGCTTTAGGTTTACTGCATACGGACATAAAGTAGTTTAAATATTACTGTTTATTGTGATAATATCTCTAAAATTCACACTCACACTTCAATTTTTTTTATTGTGACAGGCCTTGTAAATACTAACACTATTAAGTTTTTTTTTAACAAAAATAAGCAATCATTTTTGATATTCCAGGGTAGAGATGTCAGTAGTTAAATGTGATTTTTCTAGCCTCAAATCAGTGTTCAGCTTCATAAAAAGTGTAATTTGTGATGAAGGATGTAGTAGATAAAATGAGGCAATATTGTGAGTAATTCTCCAATAGAACCTAAAAGTCAGGATTTCAAAAATGGTAATTTGTTTTATTGTTACTGTATTGTAATCTCTTTTTTAAATAAACTAATAATGTAAAATATAATAGAAAATGTTTTTAAACCTGGCTCTGATACACTCATGCATCTTAGTGGTTTTCATTGACAAAATACCATTTCATTATTTGTGGTTTTTTGTTGTTGTTTTGTTTTAGTGTCCATTGTCAATTGTGGACACTTAAGTATTTAATTTAAGTCAACAAAAATCTATACGCCATCACAATCGCAAAGCAGCTGAAAAGAGAAGAAATCTTATTAAAAATTTCTGCCACTTTCTTTAACATAATACAACAGAAAGTCTTGATAGATATATTTTTTTAATTGTTATTTAATTCATATGATTTGGTTGTTGTTGCTTTAATTTTAATTTTTAATTTAATTTTTTTAATTTTTTTTCTATAGACATTTGAGGAGGTTTTTAAGTACAGTCCAGGGAATTCCAGAGTTCCCAGCCGCAGATATTCCCATTTGTTTCTGTGTTGTTCTGTCAATGGTTAATCACAGTTTCTTGAAATCAAATTATGTTCCACTTCACTTTTGCCTTTTGCATTCTGGAATTCAGAATGTTTTTGTTTTCCCAGTGTCTATTAAACAGCGTCTATTAAAGTGGCACGATTTTGGAGGGAAAATGCAATTGTGACTGCTGTTTTTCTCACAAGGTTTCTTTTCTGCAAATTGTAATTCAGTTCACCGTGCACAATTTAAACAATGTCCAGGAGCAATAACGTTTGAGAGAAGATTGACCAATGAACTCTATACTATGGGGGTCATTATGAGAGACCATTCTATCTCAATCATTTATATTTCTTTATTTCGATTTGATTTGTGATTAACTGTGCAAACCTGCTCCAAATCCGTAGTGTGATCATAATTGTTGTGTTTTAGGTTTAAATTTGGGTTATTGTTGATATTGGCTGTTGCAACAACCAGCTTATCGTTGCAAAAGTCAATGGTAACCTTCAAAATAAATACAAGCAGATACACAGGAACTTAGGCGGAGATGGGTTGCAGTTATTTTATTAAGAGGCTTTTCCTTGTTTGTGGTCATTTTCATCATAATTATATTTTTCTCATTGAAGGTTCTGTATGTTTTGAAGGCAAGGAAAGAACAACGGTTAATAAAATAAGCACCACTTATTAAAAAAACAATTATTGCCTCCATTTTTATCCATCTAACACTCTTATCCTTGCTGCTCAAGTGTCTGTCAGCGAACAGACGGCTGCTCATGTCCAAGTGCCAGGCTTGAGTTAACAGCAGCTCTCATGGAGTGTACTTTGGGAAACCGTCTGAACATTTATACGAGTTTAAACTAAAGTCAGAAATAGTATGAGACAGATGATGCAAAACAGTTTGGGAGCTTAATTAACTTCACACACAGATCGTACTGTAATGTATGCAAAGATGAAAATGACTAGTGTGCTGAACTGGGAGTAGGAAAGCGTTGGAGTTGCTAAGATGAAATTTGACATTAAAACTGTTTATATTAGAACCTAAACAACATTGTAGACGGTGGAAGTGCAAGATTATGTTGGATTAAATTTGATTGAGGTGAATATTTTGGCGGTGTCTATCATGGTCCATTCTTAATAGATTCTAGTCATGATTGGTTTAATTTTGTTTACTGCCCATATTCACTTCTGTTATTGCATTACTTACATTTAAAATAATGCAATTAGATATTCACAGTTATAGTAAAAGTAATATTTGCTGTGTGTGAGGGGAGTGACAGGCATCGAGGTTGTTTTTGACAATGAACATAAAGGTAGTCGGTTCAAATTACTTTTGTCTGTCTTTGTCCACAGTAAAGAATGAGGTGAAATTTGTGTCATATTAATTTATTGCTGCAGCAAGATTTTTTCAGAATGCATTTATGGATGGATTTATGCATGATTTGTGTAAATAGCCCACGAGACAGATTTTAAAGTGAACTTCTTTGGCTTTAGGGAGAGGTGTGCAAGTTAAATTTGCTATATGTTATTTTATATATTTACAATATTGGAAAATACGGTTTGGATTGTATAGAAATAATTTAATATAAGAATTGGTTAAAATTTCAATTTAAAGCAATACAGTCCTTAGCGTTTACCACACAAAAGAAAACTCAAACCCATAGTATGGCAGGTACGACTCATGTCGATGAAAAATAAGCTCTGTTGACATGGCAATTACCAATTCAAAACAACCAAAAATGCATTTCGCGTCGGTTAAAATTCCTCAAAATGGCATCTATCAGCAGGAAGTTGAAACCCATTAATGACTAGAGCAGCAACAATAAAATAAAAACAACTAATCATGACCAGTCAATGATGAAAAATAATCAGTGTTGTATTTTGCTAATTGTTTTTGTCATTTGGGCTAAAAAGACTTTAAAACACATGCAAAAAGACCTTTCATAACAAAGACAGTGACATTATCAACTCATGATGTCAAAAAAGAATAAACAATGTATGATTTTTTTGTCAATAATACACTTTATTTCGTTAATATTCTCTAACTAGAAGCCTTCAGTCACCGTATTTCAACCTTGAATTGGTTATGGTTATATTGTATATTCTCAATACACAATAGAAATAATCGTTTGACTTGTTGACTATGAAAATGATTGTTAGTTGCAGCCCAAAAGCGTCATGTACCAAACAAGAAATGACTATACAATATACACCCAGGCATTTCATGTTTTGGGAATCGAACCAATGACCTTCTTGTTGTGGACCACTGTGATCATACTGTACACACCGGCATCATTACAGTTTTGCGTCGCCCCTTAAGGAACCCAAATGTAAGTCCCACCTCCTGTGTCAGCTGAGGTTAGTGCAGGGAACAGCGCCTCTGGATCCCGGGAGAGCGTTTCCCTTGACGACTGCAGATACGGCCTGTCTTTGAGCGCCTGAATGATGAATGCTCTGCCCACGCCGTGAAATAAAGTCCCGTAGATCAATGCATGCTTTGTGAGAGATCTCTTCATTAGCCCAATGGACTGCGCTCGTCGGGTGCAGTCAGCGGCTGGATTTAGGGGGACGTTACAGTAAATGATGTTAGTACGACCCCGCGCGCAATTCATCACACCAGAGGTACGCCGTGTGCCCGTTTGCTGAATGTAGAGAGTCTCTCCTTTTTGCAATTCTCTCTACAATAGGATTCTCAGGGGATGGAGTGAAGACAGTAGAAGGAGATGGGAGCTATTTTTAGAGTTGGTGAGGTTCGAGATGCTGAGGTGCATAAGCTAATGAGAGGAGGTGCGCAAGGAAACCGTGCTCCGTGAAGAGACAGCTAGCCCCTTAAAAAGTCCATGTTGTGCCAATCACTGCGCGTTCTGCTTTGAAAACTGATTAAAAAGTCACTCGCCCTGAAAACACATTTTAGTTGGTAGCTGTACAAATTCAGCATTAGCCCAAATCCCACTTGTGTTACTACCAAGGGTAATAGGTTTATTTATGAGGGCCCTGTGCAGGATGCTCTGTGTGGGACTTTAATTTGACAAAATTGAGAGTTTTCTAAATCGTCCACATACATTGCCGCAACCAATTTCACAAGTAAGCGTAGACTGGAGGCAAACAAATGGCACAAATACACACACCTAGCATGATTATGACCGTTTCAATTACTCTGCCGTTGATATTTTGCCATTTGCCACCTAAAGGGTACAAAATATGGTAAATCTACTTTTATAAACTTTATAAACTTATAAACCATGGAGAGTTTTGTTACATTCACATGCATAGGTTTAAAGAATAGCAAAAAGCTGTATATTTTGTTTGTCACAAAATGCTCTTTTCAACCAGCCAGTGTCATGAGATGGAGTGCATGATTCTTTTGTTTTAGCCGAGTCACAATTTTTTCAGTTCGAGTCACTTTCAAGTCCTCATTGTTTGAGTCCAAGTCATTTTAAACTAGTCCAAGTCCAGCCCATTTAAGAAGAGGTTTATAAATATTCTACTAACTGTGCCACTGTGAATTCTCATCATTTTAAACCAATTTAAAACATAAAAGTATAATTTAAAACATATTTTAAAGGCAGATATATAGAGGTAGGCAGTATGAGGACTTGACAGCTTTAACTTTTCAAATCCAACATTGAGTCTTTGGTCCACAAGTCCCAGTTCAAGTCCCTAGTCATCAGTCACAAGCCCCAAAAATGACTTGAAAAAAGTGTTGCAAGTTTGTGAAATACCACTTCTTTCTCTCATGTACGTAAACTACTGAGCTATTTCACAATCCTGTTTGTTTGTTCTGTCCCAGGGTACCAGGGCCCCACGTGTGAGCAGAAGGTGGACCCCTGCGCCTCCAGTCCGTGCCACAACAACGGGACGTGTTACCCCCAGGGGCCCGGGCCGCTGGGCTTCGGCTGCAGCTGCCCCGCCGGCTTCACGGGCCCCACATGTGCACAGCTGGTGGACTTCTGCGCTCTCAACCCCTGCGCCCATGGGGTCTGCCGCAGTGTGGGCAACAGCTACAGGTGCCTCTGCATCCCAGGTATGGAGGGGTTTATGCACATGGGTGTGGGCACTGGGGAAAATGTAACGCTTGTAAAACTTCAATGTACAACACCAATAACAACAACACATTTCATCATAATCAAGTTACAAAGATTGATGACAGGTTTTCACAATTTTCTAATTTTGTCTTTATTTGGTGTATTAATAGTTGTTGTAAATATAAATGATAGTTTCACAACAATCAAGTGGCCGTTTGTGAAGAAAAGTTTAAATATCTGTAGAAAGTTACAGGAAGCAAACAAATTGATGACATCACACTAGGGAGACAAAGATTATGCATAATTTACACAAAAGAGTACTTTTTTTTACACTTATTAATTAATTTAACCAAAAAAGTGTTCACATGTATTTTTATTTGCAAATTTAAAAAAAAATCTGTGACATTAGATGAATTTGGCCCAGTTTACAGCGTGGTTGCTAGGTAATTTCCTAGTGTCATCATTTACAACCAGGAAGTAAAACTAAAAACCTCCAAAATTGCTAAAGCGGAAGAAAATTTGTAAAGTATTTTAGCAAAATTTGAAATATATTTATCTGAACTGCATTTGAGTGAAATGAGTAGTCCAACCTGTCATAGGACCTTTAACCCCTTGTGTGCTACTTTTAAGTCTGGGGTTGAATCAGATGTTTTTCTTGTATAAAGGTTTCTTGTTTTTCCTCCCATAGAGTAAATTGTTACAAAAAAGTTAGAGTTGCAGGTAACAGTTTTAAAGACTTAATTCCTCCTCTCATTAAGTACCCCGTCTGAAATGACTGCAGAGTATTGAGCACAGAAAACAGCAATTGCACTGGTTTAAAAACCTAAATAAAATAATTGGCAGCTCATAACACTGTTGTACCCAGGCAATTTATTTTTATTGGCTGTGTATAAAATAAAATAAAAACTTCCCACGACTATTATCTGCAACTGGTAAGAGCAAAATTACACATTTTTTGTTGTATTTAATGGAACACTTTTGTGTTGCATAACACTTAATTCAAAAAGTCACAGGATGTCTTTGTCAAGTGTTGCAGAGTGACCGACTTGCCAGTGTCACATCCCAGGACACTGAATAGTTCATAAAAGATGTGTCTCTTCCTGGCTGATGGTGCTGTGCGTGTCGATGCCTCTGTGATGAAATCAATTGAGCGGAATGATGACTTATCATTATGCATTTTCTTGCAGTTACATTTCTGCAGAGCAGGATAGATGGCTCTCAGCACAGGCCATAAACATGATGTGACACTGCTGGTCCTGTGCACATGTTTCACCAACTGTCACACTGGATCTGCCACTACTGAGATCCTGTTCCACATGTTTCTCTCTGCATATTTAATTTAAGCTATAGCGCTGACAACTGTGTGAATTTAAATCTGCATATTTTAACACTTTGGAAATCTATTAAATACAAAGTCTATGCTGAGAGACACCTACGTTGAACATGTCTGAACACCAATGTAGGAACAAGGCCTGCATAGTCAAATATTACTAATACCAGGGTTTGTACAGCTTTTCAAAGATAAAATGCAAGCACTTCTCAACTACTTTCAAGGTATACTCACAGTTTTGTTTCCAGCACCTTCTGCTTTCTAGCGTTTCTGTATATTAGGGCATTTTAGAAAGTAGCATAAATGATCATGTAACTCATTAATATGCATAAAGCACAACAGCATTCATGGCTGGCTCACTTGTTCAAGTTCAAATCATGACACCAGCACAAAGCAGTCGTAGACGCAGTTTCAGAGTTCTTCAAAACAATAATGAATAACAAATTGAACACTACTGGTGCGCTTTTCTGTTAAAATGGGACGGATACACATTGGCAAGTTTTAATTTCAAGCATTTTCAAGCACTTTATTCCAAAAATCAAGCACTTTCCAAGTATTGAAAAGTGCCCGATTCAAGCATTTTCAAGAATTTCAAGCGTCCGTACGAACCTTAAAATAATACACAGTTATTGTTATTGCAATGCTCAACACGCGTATTCAACTTCAATTTGTGCATTATCGTATTTGAATTCCTCTCCTGGCCTGTCCCTTTGTCCTTCTGCGTCTTCATCGTCCCGTCGTTTACCTCACCTCATTTCCCTCTCCTCGTCTGTTGTCTGTTGCCATGGCGAGGCAATTGCCCGATGTGTGTGAGCGCGTATTGCTTTAATCAATTCTCCGCTGTGACTTCGCTGCTCGGGCAGATGCTCCCCTCCAATCCAATGACTCCGCACGGACAGCCCTGTCTAATGGGACCGCCGAATATTGGAGATGTGCAATTAGCAACACAGACGTAATAAATGAAGATGCTTTGTCCGCACCCACGATCGCGCACACACACGCTTTTTGCACGCCGCTGTAGTCCAACTCTGACCTTTTCTCTAGCTCATCAGAATGCAGTGTCCGTCTGAGAGTCTGCTCTATCCCACCGTGCAGACACGTTTATGAGAAATGCCTATAGGTTCTGTGGAGCTGATTTGTCCACTTATTCCTCCTCCAGCTTTCATAATCCACTAAATACTGCTGGTCTAATGCAAGTCTGCAAGCACTTACTGCCCAGAAATATTAAATGTTGGCTTAGAATAATGGTTTTATGTCATAACTTTCCATGTCCTTATTTCATATTGGTTGAAAAGTTAAATTGATTAGAAAAAAGATTATAAACACCTTATGTTCAAGTAATATTCATTTGTTTGGTGTAATGTAGGCTTGAGTTTGATAATTGTTGAAAACGTATAACAGCTGTTGTCATGATACTACAATTTCAAATTTTGATATTAAGGAATCGGCTTGACACTTGATTTTGATACCACAATTATAATAAAATAACATTTAAAAATCACAATATTTCTTAGACAGTAGACTAATTTGCAACACAAAATAATAGTACTTTCTTAATATTACCATATGGTCTTATACTAGTTCAGATAAAGCTCAAGATTATTCTAAAAGAGTTCAGAACAGATTCAGATTTGGTCCTGTTGATGGGATTTAGTATCAACACTTCAATGTATCTAAACTAATTGTATTTAAAGATGCACTATGCAACTATTTTGTTGAATATCTGCCATCTGCTGTCTCAATGGAGATGTCATTATTTTGAGGTTATTTGAAAAGCACACCAAAAGCCATTGCCAATCACTTTAATTCACACAAACCTCATTTGGAAGCCATTCATCAGTGCTTCAAAGTAAAAAATAGGATCCAAGACAGGTTATATTTTTGAATGTGTTTGTTATTGCGTTTGGAGCAGTACACCTTTAATCCAGCTTTCCAATCCGACTTTAATTACAGAGCACTTTCACAACACAGTCGACCAAAGTGCTGTTCTCAAATAGAAGGCAGCTATAAAACTCGACAAAAAACAGCACCAAAACAAAACATATCAACCATCAAACTAAATCAAGTTAAACGCCAAAAAATTAGTTTTAAGAATTTAATTTAGAAACAAGAAATGAGTCTGCCTCAGTCACTGTAAAAGCCTGATCACCTCTAAGTTTGCTTTTAGTCTGTTAAAGTCTCATTTAATATAGGGTAGGGCAGTCTTTTTCAACCTTTTTTGAGTCACAGCACGCTTTTTTTATTTGAAAAGGTTCAGCGGTACACTTTCTACTGAAATATTACCAAATCACAACTTTTAGGGGGAAAAAAAAGGAGTATAACGTGGCATTAATAGTCTATGTCAATGTCTGGAGCTTTGAATTTTTGCAACGTTGATTATTTTGCTTTTCTTTTTGGGATCAGAACTTTTCTCAGGACACTCCAAAATGGTAAAATATTTAGTTAAATCTATGTATGAATCTGTTAACCCAAATTTGACACTTTTGCAAGGCACACGTGGCAATACCTCAAGGCACACCAGTGTTCTCCGGCACACTGGTTGAAAATCAAGTGGGTAGGGTACAGGCAGAGGCAAGATTGGAAAATGGGAGCACGAGAGAGGTGAAATGAATTGTTTTAGCAAGGTATGGGTCAGTGCTTCTAGTTTGGTAGCATCTTTGAGCACACTTTGCCACCTCTTGCATCTTTCCTCGAGCCTCTCACCCGCAACGACAGTCCGCTGACCGAGTAAACCGAGTGAAAACATTGGTAATTGGACAAACATTGGCTGAATTTGACCTTATGTTGCTCAGTGCCAAGTCTGTCTGACTTTGGAGCCCAGTATCCGTCTTCCAAAGCTCTTGTGATATAGAGAAGGATCGGTCCTCCAGCCGGCTGTAATCCGACGTACATGAGAGGTTGCCAGCCCCACTGCCTGTCTATGGAAAAGCACTTGACATTTCAATGGCATTTCACAGAGGCGGCCCCCGGAGGCTGTAACCGGGATCCTCATTTATTCCCTGTCTTCCTCAAACACACACACGAGCCAAGGCCCAGGGAGGGATTTGTAGAAAGTTTGTCAGCGCCGGCATCCAACTGAGAACTTTAGTGTCTCCAAGTGGGAGTGAAGCTGATGGGAGCAGATTGCCCCTCCAGTCGCAAAGAGCCTCGGGAGATGATGGTTTTGGATGTTGCGCTGTTCATATACGCACATCATCCACAGTCAAAGCAACACGTTTGAGGAGAGAGTTTGTGAATGCCAAAGTTTGTATGGAGTCTTTCCAAGAGATGTTCTCAGAGGAAAAACAGGTGCCATGCCAAGTGTCTTTGCTCTGCTGCTTCTGTTGTTAGCGTTTGACAGATGGTTAAGAAGCTAATATTTACCACGTATACTTTTTCTCATTAAACTCCTTGAACTGTTCTTAAAGGGGACATATCATGCAAAGTCGTTAATGAGCTTTCTACCTTCTTACAACAGTGCTCCTTCATCATTTCATTGTTTACTCAAAGTTGTAAACGTGCTTTGAAAATTCCTGTTTTCACTTACTGTCTCCGCCTACTTCCCTGTACCTAGTTGCGATTATATGAAAAATGAATACTCCGGGTTCTGAAATGTTATGTAGCTACTTTTCTAAAATAAAAACATGTTAAAATGTAAAAAAGGCTTGTAAACATCCCTTGTTTTCAAACGTTTTGTTGGTCCACAACCATACATTTGGGATGTGTTGCTGGCTTGTTGCCTGGCTCGCTAAAAGATGTTCATTCAGATAAAATATTACAATATTTAACTGTACTGCATGTCAGTTTAAATTCCCACATTCTCTTATGTTACTTGTGTGATTTTAAATGAAGCTGAAACATATATTAGAACGCTGGTGTGCAAACTACTATAATTTTACTGAGGACCACACTGAAAATATATTCCATGCGGTGCGCTTCAGAGCTGTGGTCAATACTTTGAATCATTGAAAGGGATATATTTTATGCAGCGTAGACTGAGCCATGGTATGTTTCATAAGGTTTGAAACATTAGTTATATGTAGTAATGCAGGATTATTTATGATTATTTCGGCCAATTCAGCAGGAAGTCCGAGGGCCAACAAAATGGGTGTCAAGGCCGTTATTTGACCGCCGGGCCATAGTTTGGACACCCCTGTTTTAGAGCATCTAGTTTATCGTCATCACTAGTTCAAGGTTCAACAGTCACTTATTTTCCCTGATGGAGAAATTCCTTTTGAAGTAGGGGTCAGCTGCATATACCCACAAATAAAAAGCTTAATTTCAAGAACATAAACAATACAGATGTTTAATCAGTGCCACTAAACATATATGTTTTTCTCCAAAGTCTGCATTCCCCTGCAACCCACATCCTTTTACTGTCACAGGATTAATTGAAGATCTTTCTAGTAAAAAGCCCTAAGCATATCATTGACAATTTGAAATGATTGCATCCCAATTAGATTAATATTCAATTAATTCCACAGCCCCTA
This sequence comes from Rhinogobius similis, assembly GCA_019453435.1. Lineage (NCBI taxonomy): Eukaryota > Metazoa > Chordata > Actinopteri > Gobiiformes > Gobiidae > Rhinogobius > Rhinogobius similis. The sequence goes on along the minus strand of CM033625.1, from coordinate 10,881,862 downwards.
TAGTGTGTGGACTGTTTATACCTGTTACTTTTACAGACCAAAATCCCATATCGTCTTCTAGGCTGCATGAGCTCATATTGAGATGACAACTAATTTAGCCAGTCCATGTCAAAAGTCTCCAGAAGATGCAATGTGAAGTGTCTTTGAGGGGCCAAAAAAGCACTATATAAGTCTAATGCATTATTAGTATTAGAACATCAACCAGTGTCTCGAGGCCAAATCCTGCGACTGCCAATAACACATCATTGTATAACATGAGTCTTATAATATATATATATATGTACAAACACACAGTATATCTAACTATTCTATAAATGCCACCCATGTAAGGTCAAGCACAAACAACATGTCAAATCTCTAAAATACTGTTACCCAAGCAGCCCCGAAATGTCTGCCAATACTAAATCAGCATTTTCCTGCGGCTAAATCCACTTGCGAAAGTCGTGTATGACAGATTTGGGTCATGTTGTTTACTCACACTTTTTGTTGCTTGCTGTTTTTGTTGAACAGAAAGAAACAGAAGATGTAGCACTCGTCTGGTGCTTAGCTCCACTTTGTTGTTCCAGACACAGACGTGTGCGCATCAGTACACAGCTGCCATCCTATGGAAACACAGAGCACTGCATTGGATCCAGGCTGTTTATGCTGGCAGTGTCAATACTTAGGTACAAGAAATAGATGGGAGAAATTACAAGGTAGCATCAAAATAATGGTTTCTTCATAAATAAACAAATTACATGCTATTTTATACCAATCCACCTTTATTTGTAGCATATTTTTGTCAGCACAAGGTTTCAAAAGTGCTGCACAGAGTAAAACAACATCAATAATCACTTAAAACCACATAGATTGTATTCATTCATTTTCTACCGCTTGTTCCCGTTAGGGGTTGCGGGTGACTATCCCAGTGACATAGATTGCATAAATAGTATAAAAAAATGAATAAACATGTCAATAAAATATATTAGCAATAGAAAAATATAAAATAAATAATAAAAGACTGTCATTAGACCAAACAATTCTCATGCCGGGTTAAACGCCAGCGAATAAAACTGTGTTTTTAAACAACACCATAATCTGACGGGGCAGTCTTTATGTGGGGAAGAAGCGCATTCCATAGTTTGGGATCAACCACAGAGAGGGCCCAGTCGCCCGGCTTTTTAGTCTCGTTTTCATGTCAACAAGTTGAAGTTGGCCCTTATTCAAATCAGCATCTTTCTATTTGTAGCGGTTTATTCAAAGAACACAATTTTCCCAACAGTAGTGATATTTAAAGTTTAAGGTCATTCATGGCTCAAATTCAATTGAATCCTTCACATTCGCTGCTAATGAGGGTAACTGTGGTGAGTCAAGTGTTCACCCACTGGCCATTGCATGGTTCAAACTTCATCAGAGTGCACTTTCTGTTGTTGTATTCCTGGGTTCTCCTCTGACTGCAGGACACGCATAAAAAAACATACCAAATCATCATGGGATTAATATAAATACGTCGACTTTGTTTTTTCCAGGCTACCACGGTTTGTACTGTGAGGAAGAGTACAATGAGTGTCTGTCTGCCCCGTGCCAGAACTACGCCACCTGCAGAGACCTCATCAATGCTTATGAATGTGTCTGCACCTCTCAGTTTGAAGGTAAGCAGTGCATCAATTACTAGATTAATTTTCAGTACAGCCATTTTGTGAGCCTGTTTTTTTTTACTCTGTACAGGCAGACACTGTGAGATCTACAAAGACCCCTGCCTGAGGATGCGCTGTCAGAACGGCGGACGCTGTGACAGTACAGGGCTCAACGCTTCATGTATCTGTGCGCCTGGATACCACGGTGAGTGGCTCTTTGATTAGGACTCGTAACTCGACTTGAGGTTCACATTGATGATTCGGACTTGCCAAGTACCAGACATAATCATAGACAGCTCTCTAAGCATGCTTGGTTCATTTAGTAAATTGAGCAAATCTTTCAAAGATCAAAGAAAAAATTCTATATAGTATAGTAAATGTATTTAGTATAGTAAATCTTGTTAAAATACAACAAAACTCATCATGACTCAGTCTTTTTAAATTAATATAAACCCTTTGACTTGTATTCTTATTAGTAGAGCTGTAGTCGACTAAAGACCTGCCCTATCGACCGAAAGGGCGTGTGGCAAAAATACAACAAAACTGTAAAGTATTTCCATGTATCTAAACCAAACTGCACTCTGAACACAACTGTAGAGGAGTTCATGCAAACATCAAACTGTTTATAAAGTACTTGGAGACCGTGTATTTATACGTTAAGACTCCAAAATCTTCAGCTAACTCACTTCATATCTCCTTGTTTTTGCCATATAAATAATTTAATAATCATTTTATATAAATAGAATGATTAGTCGACTAATAAAAATACCAGTGGCCGACTAATTAACTAAACGACTAAAGGACTACAGTCCTACTTATTAGCGCTAGAGATCAACCGATATTGGCATTTTTACGATTAATGCTGTATTAAATGTATTAGAATCCAGAGCAGCTGATGGCCTACTAAGCTCTGCCGATATTTTGGGTACATATCTAGGGCAGATTTTGACAATTTTTCCCTGAAATAACTACAAACTTATCCAGACAGTGCTATTTATTATCAGCACTGAGAATCCACATGGGATATTCCTGCTCAACGTGGACTCGTGCTTGAACAATAAGGACTTGCAACTTCAAGAAATAATGACTTGTGTAAAATAGCCTACCAAGAAAAAAAAATCAAGTCTTTACAAATGATCCTGTATTTCAAGGACATGTCTTTTCTTGTCTGACCCCGTCTCTAATCAGGCGAAAAGTGTGAAATCGACATCAATGAGTGCGAGAGCAACCCCTGCCACCACGGCGGCTCCTGCATCGACCAATCAAACGGCTTCACCTGCCACTGTCCGCCCGGGTGGGTGGGGCCCAGCTGTGAGATCCGTAAGTCTCCCTGTCGGCGAGCATCTGGTTCATCATGTTCTCGGGCAGGTTTGTGACAGGCTCCGTGTTTCATTAGACTTGCAGTGGAAGCCGGCACACACTGATGACACACTGACCAACATGCCGCGTCACTCCCTGTACATCATCATCGGGGCGCTGTGCGTGGCCTTCGTCCTCATGCTCATTATCCTCATCGTGGGCATCTGCCGCATCAGCCGCATCGAGTACCAGGGCTCCTCTCGTCACGCCTACCAGGAGTTCTACAACTGTCGCAGCATCGACAGCGAGTTCAGCAACGCCATCGCCTCCATTCGCCATGCCAGGTGAGTGTTGTCTGTTCTGTGGTGTGTAACAACAACAAACTAGAAACAATGAAGTGAAGCTACGGTACAGTGAATCTGTCTGCAATTTTAAAGTGGACCTTTGAACCTGGATTCAGAGGTGAGGTGAGGTATCCACAAACTTACACAGAAGATCCTGGACTGTTGAAGCTGATATTTTCAAATAGTTTTTTCTACTCACACAAAGTTTAGTTTAGTTCTTCAGTTGTGAAGTTTCAAGAAATGCTTAAAGGACCAACTAAATGCTTTGTAAATGCAAATGCGTTATATATTACAGTCTCAATGTATGTATTATTGTTTATTATTTAGCATATAATGCATGATGTAAAGAGCATTTATCTTTATCAAGTACAGGCCCTTTAGCTCTATCTGCTTCTTAATTGTATGCAGCCTACAGCAGAACAAGGTGTCCATCCAAGTCTGAAAGGGATAAAAGGTCATTTTTAGTCAAAGGGTTGATGACTTGAAATGCGTCAGAGTTTTGGCGAAAATTCAAGAGCAACTAGTGACTCTAGAAGCTGGTTTAAACACATACCTCCCTGTGTGTTTAGGCAAAGAAGACATTTTCCCCTGATTTAAAATGTACTAATATGCGTTTGCCTTTTTTTTTAGATTTGGCAAGAAGTCTCGGCCTGCAATGTATGACGCTACCCCCATCGCTTATGAAGACTACAGCCCTGATGACAAGCCTTTGGTTACTCTCATTAAAACAAAGGATTTGTAAGCAAACAAACCATGACAACTTTTAGAATTAAATACATGCTGCATACACAAACACACACATCTAGTAAATAAAGTGCAGACTTTCTTACAAAAAAACAGACAAAACAAATAACTGCAAAAGTGAATGTAAAATTAACTTAAAAAAGTAGATTGTAGTTTGAAGAGATCAAATCTGGAATTTGATACATCTATTTTCCTGTTTAAGGCTGTCTTGTAGCATTAGAAGAAGCAAACTTTTCATCAAACATAAATGAGAAACAGGCAACATTAGCAGTAACTTATAGACAACATTAGTCTTTCCAGCCTGTCTGTCCATATGGGGCGGCGTTCAGACCCGTTTTTAAGCCTACACTTGGCAGACACAGTGTTGTAGACATAGGTGCACTCCTATGAGGCACACCATGTATATTTTCTATATTCAGAAACTGCAGTAGGTTGCCTTACATTGTGCATGGTTAAATTTGTTGTTCTACACATTATTTAAATCCTATTTGTACTTTGGTTGTATTGTATGTTGGATAATAATTTACTCTGCATTAGTCAAGATTGTGCCAAATATTTCTCTGGACCATACGTGGTTAATAGACTCAGACTGAACTGAACTTGTGATACAAATAATTCATAATTAAGCTTTATTTTACAAATACATGTTGTCTAGTTTGTTACAGTTATCAATGGTATATAGAAAAGAAATGGAATAGGCCTACAGATTGTATCTCTCAATATCATTAATAACAACAAAGGATAATAGAGTGGTTTGATGTTCTTGCAATGTGCCAATACACTTATAATAATGAATAATATACTCTCGGAAGTTGAACTGTGAGAAGTAGAGACAAGATGAACATTGACCGCACCAATGTATACTCTATGTGCTTTTGTGTCAATGGAAAACTTTCAGTGTGCAGCGGTGTCGTTCTCCTCAAGGTTAAGCTGTGATTTAATAAACCCAGCTAATCTTCCTGTTTTTCTCCCCCTCATTTTAATACCGAATTCATATGATTATCTATTCCCTCTATTGAATGATGTAAACAATAAAAACTGAAGTGAAAAAATACTAACCTGTTTATTGTGTGTGAGTTATGTGTATTTTCTGGATTGAGATATAGGGGTTCTGTCTTGTGTATGTTGATGTGCTTTTATCACACAAAGTTGGGATTTTAAAGTGAACAATAGAAACATTTCAGAGTCTGCTATTAAACAGCTTTTAATAGAGCTAATTGATAATATTTGGTGTTGTTGGTCTTTTCAAAAGCTAACATTAGACATTTGTTTTAGAAAATTTCAACCATTTTTTCTTTAGCTAGCTAAAATTACATAGTTAATCAATTAAACTGTACTTTTACTTGTGCAAACCTGTTCCTTTTCATGAATATTTATTAGGGTTTAGTCAAAGAGCTCAAATAATTAACATATTTGACAAATCAGATGATTTTTGTCCGTTTCCACACAAGTGAAAGGTTAGGTGTAGAGGTGGGGCAGCAGGTTTTGAGTTCTGCAGTAGTTTTTCATTTTGTGTGAATGTTGCAAAATGTGTGCATTTTTCAACTCTGAAAAACACGATCCCGAGGACCACATGAACACAGCCTTAATAGCCTGATTTTGCCCTGTTTAGACTGGTTAAATTCTGCTAAAAACATATGTGAATTATACACGTCACACATTATAATGGCCTTTATTAAATTGGACTACAGTGACCTACCACCAAAACAATGTAGTTTCTAATAAATATATGGTAAAATCAATACATTTTTTTCCTGTTAAGGGACGCAGGTGACTGGAGCCTATTTATTTATTTTAGACTGAGGTAGAATTAGACAGGAACCACCAGGTGCTGTTGTGCATAGAGCCCTTGGATCTGGTTCAACAATTGTGGATTTTCCAACTGTGGATTTTCCAATTGTGGATTTTCCTATTGGATATTTGATTTGTAGTCATTCTTAAAAATCGGTTCTTAATTTACAGCTGCTGTCAAGTTGGTAGGTCTCAAAACAGGCTGACAACACAGACAACTTGACTTGTTTGAAGCTGTAAACAAAGTCAGACAAACCTCAACATATTCCAGGGACTGTTTTTCCATCACATCCCAAGGTCACACCACCAGACTAAACTGTCAGTCGTGGGAAAGGCCATTTATGGGCTGGTGGTAAAGTGAACAGCCTCGGTGACCTCAGGCTTTATCCAGATGTTCTCTCGTGTAAACATGTCTAAAAACAGCCTGCCACAGTCCGGCCATGTCGCTCAGCACACCTACATACATTACAAGTCCAGGCACAGCAGGAGGAGGAGCAAGTTATTGATGGCTCCGGACAAATGCTGTGGACGGTGGATGGAGATAGAGCTCTTGACCTTTGGCCTCTTTGGTCCCTGGGGACTCGGTTCATTTATCGTTGGAGGCTTTGAGGTCTAACAAGACAGAAAATCCCTGTTACATGCTTGAGTTTAAATTGCTCTCTTATGGCAATTTTGTTGTTTACGTCAATCTACATTTTTCTTTGCTTTAAGTAAATAAAATTGACATGTAGAACTAAAACAAAAAACGTGTATTTGAAATGTTTTTGTACAGTCTAAGTTTCTTTCAATTTTATTAAGGGATACAGCTGTAGCCACATCTGCCCTGAGGCACAGTGAATGAGAGATAGCTCCCAAACTGAGCCAAAAGCCCACCACTTTCTCACTCCCACGCCAAATTTATACGTTCATTTTTAGCCTATAACTGTCTCAAGTTATCACAATCAGTATGGATAATCAAATAAATAACCTAAAAATGTTAAATAGTCTTCCTGAGCTTTTTTTTTTACCTTCACAATCTTATACTTTACTTTAAGATTTTGACGGAACATACAGAAGGATTTGATATCTAATTCAAAGTAAAAATGGCAAAATTTGAATTTTTAGGCCAATACTCAAAAACCAATTAAGACATTTAAAAGACCCTCAGCACATTTGTGCAAAATGCAAAAAAAAAGGTTCTGTCCATTTTACAGATTTAAATGTCCCAAATATGTGCTTTTTTTTTTTTTACACATAACATGCCTTTTTCTATATTAAAACATTACAGGTTGAAAACTTGTTACACATTTTTTCTTACATTTATGTGAGTAAACTAGAGGAGAAGATTCAAATTGATTTCTTCACCTGCAGTGTTTCACCTTAAGGCGTTTTAGATCAGTATTGTGATTTGCAATGAATGAAATAAGGCTCTAGATATGTTGTAGTTAAATACAAAATACTTTTAAGCATAGGGTGACCAGATTTTCATAATTAACTGGGACACATCCGGGTTGGAGTGGGGAATTACAGTGAAATTGTAAAAAAGAGCGGATAATTAAGTACATTATTATACACTTGGTCCATTCACGGCTCATTCATGAGTCACTAAACAGTGTAATATGAGAAACTTCTGTTCATAGTGCTCTGATTTTTTGTGTTCTTGTCATTTTCAAGTACAATTCTGGTGGCTGGTATCGAATTGGTAAAAATTAGGGACAACTTGGACGTGACTTGTGTAAAACAAATAAAATAAATGCTTTTGGACACATCTTCTGGGACATGGGGCTCAAAACTGGGACTGTCCCGGGTAAATAGGGACGTCTGGTCACCGAATTTCAGCACAATGTGGGATAGAACGTCAAAAAACAGCTGTTACCATGGAAATCCGCCATGTTTGCAGCTGGTTTGTTAAACTTAATAGAGAAACATTAACCAAAACGATGTAAAAAAGTGAACAAAAATCCATGGAAGAACCTGATAAACTTCTGGGTAATTTTATACATTATTATAATACATTATACATGTATTATATTACATTAATCAATATATAGCACAAGAATACTTTTGAATCAACGCTAAGTTTAGTATTTAGCATCTTAAAATCTGAATTGATTTAACATTGGGCTAACTGAACATTCTGTTATCTGTGACGTCACGATCCCGAGATCAATACCTATTTTTTAATTTTTTTAAAAGACAGAATAAATAACTTATCAAATATCTACACCGTTTCCGACCGCACCTGAACGCACCGTGATGGCGGGAGAGGGGGAAAAAGAACATTAGCGCGGGCTCCACCTGCTGGCGATGGCGGCACTCGCAGCCAGGCGGAGCAACACCTTCATCACATCCAGCCGTCCAGAGTGAAGGAGGAGGACGGAGAGGCGATCTGAGAAGGCGTGTGATGTGAGCCCGAGCTGCCGGACTACGCCACCACCAGACGCCGCGGAAAAACACTGACAACAACTTTCTTTCCCTCGCGAAAATGTGGCAGCCCGCGTCGGAGAGACTGCAGGTAGGACGCTGACTGCCGAGGCGCTTTTACGTCGACGCGGCTGCTGTAAATAAATGCATAACAACGGTGTGTGGGCAGCCGCGACCGCTCCAGTCAGGATCGTAATGTAATGTAGGATGTAATGTTACTGTAAACTAGTTGATCTTTCACGTTTACGCTTTTTTGCACACTGATTTGCGCTCCTTTTGCCTCTCTGCTACGTCTCAGCGCACCTATTCACGTTACGCAAGACGGGGGGCACACGAAAGAGCCCCTCTCTCTGCATTCCCGTGTTTCTTTAGCCACCTATCGTGACATTTTACGAGCAATTTCAGCAAATAAACGTTGCACAAATGCGTTACAAAGGTGTTACTGCCAAATTAAATCGATATTCTGTCTGTAAATTAACCTACAGCAGCAACAGGCCCGCTCTCGTTATCACTGTCACTCTTTTGAACGTTAGCTAAACCAAGATGCTAAATCCGTGCAGTTTTCCATGTGCTTCGGGGGGGAGAAAAAGCAGGCTCCGGTGGGTAAACCTGCTACCCGTGACCCGCTAAGACGTGAAAAAACAGCCGTAATGACTCGTAGTTTGATATGTGTAAGGGCAAACCGTGCATGCACCGAGCCCCGGCTTCACGTCTCCAGCAGCAGCCGTAATGTTCTCCAGATGTGGGCCTCTGTGGAGTGGCTGCCAAGTGAACTTCTTGCACAATCCTCTGCCCAGGCGTCAAGAAAGATGGAATCAAAGCGTATTAAAAGTGGTGTTCCCGTGTTTTTCTTTCAGTCTGATCTGGAGATAGACTACCTGCAGTTGTAAATTTGGTGCACACACTGTGATCTCTTCAAAACAATTCGCTTTTACGCGTTTAGTGCTGGAAAAGTCTACCCGAAGTGCCATCTGGGTGCTTTTTTTTTAACATCATTTCGTGGCAACAAGTAATGAAGATTCCTTGTTGGTTCGTTTGTAAGTTCTTGTGTGTAGTGTGTTCAACAGGTGTCAAACAGAAATGTAAAGGCAAAGGTAAACATTGGTATTATGTCATAAAAGTCCATATGACAGGGACTCATGTTTTTCTAATTATGACAGTGTAATGGTAGGGCACCTGTGGTAAATATTTTATCATTTATCATTGTTCACACTTGCACATTCACTGAAGATTAACCCTCAGCTAGTTCAGGACTAAACCAAGTCTGTATGTGGACTAAAATGGGCCCAAATTGTGATCTCCGCTTTTATTAAGAACTTTTGGCCCAACGAGATGATTGGTTACTTTTTAAAGTGCGTATGACAGGTTTTAACAATTTTTTACTTTTGATTTTATTTGGTGAATTAATACCTATTGTGCATAAAAATCTAGTTTTACACCAGTCAAGTAGTAGTTTGTGGAGAAAAGATGAAAAATGTGTTTAAAATTGCAGGAAGTTAAAACTGATGACATCACACTAGGGAGACTCATTCCATCCAAAGGTTTTACTTAATTTACTCAAAATTAACAACTTTTTTATACCCATAAAACATTACTTCAACAAAATAATGGCGTACACAGATATTTTGATTTGTCAGATTAAAAATCTGTGACATTAGCTGAGGTTTAGCTCACTGTACAAAGTAATTTCCTTCTGTGATGTCATCATTTATAACCAGGAAGTGATGTTACAAAACTAAAAAATTTCTAAATCATGATACAAATTTATATATTTTTTGCAAAACTTTAAATATATTTATCTTACCCGTATTTTATTTACTTAAGTAATCCAACCTGTCATGGGCACTTTAAGATTGTCGTCTATAGGCTATAGGCTAATTTATCATTCACAATATTGTAATAGAACATTTATTACAACTGTTAAGCACAAAAGCTTGTTCGTGTTTTATGGACTGAAAACATCCATGTTATGGACATTAGTTTCCACATAGGTGCTTAGCCTCTTAAAGCCTTTTGAAGGACACATATTCTACTTATTACTTATTACTTTTTTGAGCTTTAAACCATGTTCTTACAATGTTTCGATATCAACAACATACCTGGAGTAGCATTCATTTCCATGCAGGCTGTTTTGAGAAATGTTCAATTCAAAATCCTCCCCCCTCTGAGCATCAATAACACTTCCTGCTGAACTCATTCGATCCGTGGCGACTTTTCGAATCATCGACGGCACTTATCCTAGAATCTTCCGCTGTTTTAAGTCCTTAAATCATCATAATTATGAGTAGCACCTTCACTTCAAGCAATAATAAGCTAAGCGCTTGGCGCTAGGGCTGGGTGATATGGCGAAAAAAAAAATATTATCATGATTTACCAGGGGCCAGATCATGATTTTGATTTTATCCCGATTCATGTTCACTTTGTATTTTTCTATTGCCTTTAGTAGAGCTGCACGATGCAGTGAAAATATCTAAATGTGACTTGTCTTTTCTGCGATTAGATTTGCGATTTATGTTTTAATAATAGGATTCAGTTAAAATTGGCATTTTAAACACAATTTTGTTGCTTTTAGTCACATTTTGAATCATTTTTTGTTTAGTTTTTGTCACTTTTAGTCACATTTTGGTGCATTAAGTCGCGTTTGTCTTTTGAACGCACTTTTATGAATGAACTATGTAAGTGTCTTTCCAGACTGCAAACAACAAATGTAATTATTTCTTAATAAATATATGTTTTTAATTGTTTCAAAACATGAGATGGCAAATTAAAGGTCCTCAATAGCATGTTTAAAGGCTAATAACAATACAGAACATGCATAATATTTTTCTATCTGTTTACACCTTAATTATGAGATTCCTGTGGGCTCAGTATTGATACAGAAAATGAAAAACACTCCCACTCAGAAAATGTGGTTGAACATTCCAAAAGAGAACACTTGAGTAAACAGTCTTATCTTAACTACTTATCACTCAAGTCCGACCATTAGCATCAGACTGGAACAAAATGTATGAACAGAACGTATGAACAAAATGCATGAATCACAAACTTCCTCAAAAGGACTCATTTACCGACGCTGCATTTGGTTTGATATGATCCAAAAATCATTATTTCACTCATAATTTAAATAACTATTGCTTCCATTCTGTTTCTGTCAAATTACCTGTAGAAAAGTCTACACCTTATTAGTAATGTTTTGTGACACTTTTGTTTTAAAGTCTTTGAAGATTAGAAAAGATACTATGCTCCAGGTTTTGAGGGGCAAAATGAGCACGTATCATCCCCATCATTCTTAACCAAAATAAAGTAATTGTGTTGTTTCGATTGCCACATTTTTCCATAAAAGTGAAAGCTTGTGATAACTGGCCAAGGGGCTCTTTCTGGACATGTTTTGTGTGTTGCTGGGACCATCAGGCGGTGCGTCCACACTATTATGACCATGTTGTTGCTAGTTGTTTTCATTCACTGTGGCGCTCATCCAGATTTTCTCGCTCGTGCTGTCCTCTGTTGCCATGACAACGCCTGATGTCTTGCTGCACTTTTGTCTCATGGATGATGTGAAGAGGTGGGGACATGCATGGAGCGCAGGTCAGGTCAACGTGGCATGATATGGGCGGCTTTTAGGGCTGTAATCCTTTAGTCGATTAGTCGGTCGATGGTATTTTAGTCAACTAATTATTATAAAATGTTTCATATGGCAAAAACAAGAAGATATGAAGTGAGTTAGCTGAAGATTTTGGAGTCTTAATGTACAGTGCCTTGCGAAAGTATTCGGCCCCCTTGAACTTTGCGACCTTTTGCCACATTTCAGGCTTCAAACATAAAGATATAAAACTGTAATTTTTTGTGAAAAATCAACAAGAAGTGGGAAAGAATCATGAAGTGAAACTAAATTTATTGGATTTTTCAAACTTTTTTAACAAATAAAAAACTGAAAAATTGGGCGTGCAAAATTATTCAGCCCCCTTAAGTTAATACTTTGTAGCGCCACCTTTTGCTGCCATTACAGCTGTAAGTCGCTTGGGCTATGTCTCTATCAGTTGTACACATCGAGAGACTGAAATTTTTGCCCATTCCTCCTTGCAAAACAGCTCGAGCTCAGTGAGAGCATTTGTGAACAACAGTTTTCAGTTCTTTCCACAGATTCTCGATTGGATTCAGGTCTGGACTTTGACTTGGCCATTCTAACACCTGGATATGTTTATTTGTGAACCATTCCATTGTAGATTTTGCTTTATGTTTTGGATCATTGTCTTGTTGGAAGACAAATCTCCGTCCCAGTCTCAGGTCTTTTGCAGACTCCATCAGGTTATCTTCCACAATGGCCCTGTATTTGGCTCCATCCATCTTCCTTCAATTTTAACCATCTTCCCTGTCCCTGCTGAAGAAAAGCAGGCCCAAACCATGATGCTGTCACCACCATGTTTGACAGTGGGGATGGTGTGTTGAGAGTGATGAGCTGTGTTGCTTTTACCCAAACATAACGTTTTGCATTGTCTGACCAGAGCACCTTCTTCCACATGTTTGGTATGTCTCCCAGGTGGCTTGTGGCAAACTTTAAACGGCACTTTTTATGGATATCTTTAAGAAATGGCTTTCTTCTTGCCACTCTTCCATACAGGCCAGATTTGTGCAGTATACGACTGATTGTTGTCCTATGGACAGAGTCTCCCACCTCAGCTGTAGATCTCTGCAGTTCATCCAGAGTGATCATGGGCCTCTTGGCTGCATCTCTCATCAGTCTTCTCCTTGTATGAGCTGAAAGTTTAGAGGGACGGCCAGGTCTTGGTAGATTTGTAGTGGTCTGATACTCCTTCCATTTCAATATTATCGCTTGCACAGTGCTCCTTGGGATCTTTAAAGCTTGGGAAATCTTATCCAAATCCGGCTTTAAACTTTAAACTCCACAACAGTATCTCGGACCTGCCTGGTGTGTTCCTTGTTCTTCATGACGCTCTCTGCGCTTTAAACGGACCTCTGAGACTATCACAGTGCAGATGCATTTATACGGAGACTTGATTACACACAGGTGGATTTATCATCACCATTTATCGTCATTAGTCATTTAGGTCAACATTGGATCATTCAGAGATCCTCACTGAACTTCTGGAGAGAGTTTGCTGCACTGAAAGTAAAGGGGCTGAATAATTTTGCACGCCCAATTTTTCAGTTTTTTATTTGTTAAAAAAGTTTGAAATATCCAATAAATTTCGTTCCACTTCATGATTGTGTCCCACTTGTTGTTGATTCTTCACAAAAAAATACAGTTTTATATCTTTATGTTTGAAGCCTGAAATGTGGCAAAATGTTGCAAAGTTCAAGGGGGCCGAATACTTTCGAGAGGCACTGTATAAATACACCATTTCCAAGTACTTTTCTGTATTCACCTTGTGCGCCGCCATCTTTTTTCTGTTGTAGTTTAACTGGAGCAGACGAGCTCAATGGAAAATAAGTTCTGCACAGACTAAAAAGTCGTTTTCGGGCCACCCAGGAAATTGGTGCGTTGGTGACTTGTTGTTGCACATGTACATTTATCATTTTACACAATCAACTTTCCCCCGTTTTCGACGTTTGCGCTAACGATGTTCTCGTCAAACCGGAAGTCCCTTTACTACAAGAGTGTGGATCTTACATAAAAAGAATAAGGTGAATAAATATTTGTTTTTGCATGAACTCCTCTACAGTTGTGTTCAGAGTGCAGTTTGGTTTAGATAAATGGAAATACATCATCAATACATATATTTTTGCCAAACCCCTTTTAGTCGATTAATCGGTCAATAGGCCAGGTCTTTATCGCCAAGAATTTCTTTAGTCGACTACAGCCCAACAATAAAATTTACCACATGCATTTTTGTACATTTGACCAGCGACTAGTCTTAACTCAACACTAGAATTATTTCCAAAAAAGGCTGTAGTAGTAGTAGTATTAGCACAGGCAGACACAGCCAGTGAGTTTTCAGTTTTGTTTTGTTTTTTCGCCCAGAAGAGGCTATGCCAGTTCAACAGCAGATTGCACAATAAGCAGTGGTCTTAGCATAAATGCGGACACATGGACTGCTCTAATCCAAGTTGGCAGAATACGCCTATGGTTGCTACTAAGTATGTTTTCCCCCTGTCAGCACCTCTCTTTGAGCAAACACTTTGACACTTTGACTGTGTGAGGCTGACAGCAGATAGGGATGTATGGACGATGCAGGACATAAATAGCTGACTCAAGAGTTCACATTCAGAATGAGCCGAGGAGCGTCTTGTCGTAACTCTAGTCTTTGTCTGAGGCTTATTTGTGATTGTAGACACTGTGAGGTCTGTAGCTTCAGTGGACAGATAAACTAGAACGGTCCAGCTTTACAAGGTTATATGTAGTTTTAAATACAGTTTAAAGTGCGTATGACAGGTTTTTATGATTTTCTAGTTTGGACTTTATGTGGTGGAATAAGACCTGTTGTGAATATAAATGATAGTTTTACACTAATCGGGTGTCAGTTTGTGAAGAAAAGTTGAAAAATATGTTGAAATTTACAGGAAGTAGAGCAGAATTCCAAAACATGATGACATCACACTAAGGAGACACATGAGGGACAATTTACAATCAAGAAACACATATATCTGATCCTTTAAACATGAGTTCACCAAAATAAAGGCGTTCCTCTATGTTTTTGTTTGTAAAATAATCATTTCTGTGACACTTGAAGTTTTCACCCGGTGCACAACATGGTTTCTAGGCAACGGTTATAGCATTCCCTAGAGTGATGTCATGATTTACAACCAAACAAAAACAAAATTTAAACCTAAAAAACTGCCAAACTGGGATAAAAATTGTTTTGTTTTTAGCAAAATCTTGAATATAATTATCTTTACTGTGTTTTAGTAAAATGAGTACTTCAACCTGTCATAGGCCCTTTAAGGTCAAACCATTATCAGTTTAAGTACATTTTTTAAGCAAATGTTTTAACCTCAGCAGAGCAGCAGAAAGCCACGAGTTGGTGTCTGGTTAATTCAAGTTGCACGTGTGTTAGCTTGGGCTGTAGTACTTTAGTCGTTTAGCCGATTACTCGGTCGATGCTATCTTAGTCGACGAAGATTTTTATTATTTGGCAATTCAAATTGCGAAAAGGGGAAGATATGGAGTGAGTTAGCTGAATATTTTGGAGCCTTAGCGTATAAAAACACTGTCTCTCTCTACAGTTGTGGTCTTTTGAGTGCAGTTTGGTTTAGATAAATGGAAATACTTCACAGTTTTGATATATTTTTGCCACAACCCCATTCAGTCTAACCGGTCTTTAGTCGACCAAGAATTTCTTTAGTCGACTACAGCCCTAGTTTTAGCAAACATTGGAATAAAATTTGTTTGAGAATAATCAAACGTATACATTACCTAAAGCAGGCTATTTATATAAGTTCTATTTGAAACTGACAAGAAACTGGCCTTTGTTTTGCAACTAAACCTACTATTTGCCTATAATAACTAAAGAATAGCCCATTTCCATCCGTGCTGACAAACCACATCCCTAACCCAAATTTTGCAATTGTTATTAAAGGCTAGTAGACAGACTTCTAAATGGGTGTGTCTGATCTCTTTTCCTTTTGCATCTTAATCTATGCTCTTCGGCTTAAATTGTGGCAGGAGTGTGACCAAAACTGGGTCTTGGGGACCATAAAAATAGTTAAATTTAACCACTCGCTGAAAGACGAGAGATTTACCCCACATCCGCACAATGCCAGGTGAATAACAACACATTTTACGGAGCGTGTATTTTGTCGTTTGTGCTATACTTTCCTGTTGACGCGCCCTGGCTCTGCTTAAGTCATTTAGCTCGTTTGCTGTCTTCATTGTTGACGTCAAAGACTTGTTGAAGCTTTTATTGCCAGTTAGAGATTGCCACCCCCGGGCTTTGAGGTTCTTTTAGTACCCACTTCCTCCTCCAGAAGTAACCGGCCAATCGTGAAAGGTTCAGCAGCCCTCCCACAGTGTCCCACCGTCCAATCAGACGCGTAGAAAACACCGCCGTAGACCACTCACAGTGCCGCTGAGGTTGTTCAGACAGATTTCCTCTCGTAAACCATCCGAGGATCAGAGGGGGAGGCAGTAAACACGTAGAGGGACAGCTCACAAAGTTGGAGCGGCCCGGGACGACGAGACCAGGGGGTAGCGCGGACTTCATTATAGCTAAGCCCCGCTGAATTGTTCCCTTCGCCTACAAACAAGAGCTAATCACTTCAGTACACTCAAGGAGCAGGCAGACTGAAGGTGATGTAAAAACAAGTGCAACAATGAGCAAAATTAAGTCAATATGGCTGTTTTTCCTCATGTTCTGTTTGGGTATTTTGCTCGGAGACACTCAAAGTTATCAGCCAGCTTCTTCAATGGGTGACGTAGTCTAATGAAACAAATATGAAAACCTTTTATTTCATTCAGCCAACTTCACTTAACTTTCCACGCTACAGTTAAGTAGTCGAACTGAATTTTTCCCAAACACCAAAATAATTGATTATTTTGCTCAAACTAGTTGCTGTAACCTTACCGTTAGACACAATAGGTGTTCATGCGACATCGCAGCACTCTTGAATCCTTATAGCGGTTATGCAAATGACTTGACAAGATACTACATTTCAGCACTGAGTGGCAGAAACCCTTGAGAGTCAATGGTGAATAAACTAACTAAAAAGTGAAAGAGCTTCTGCAGTCTAACAACAAATATAAAGATTTATAACTCTGCTAAGTGTTTAGTTTGTGTCTGACAACTCAAAGAAGTAATCATATAAACAGTAGTAGAAAACCAGATAAACAACAAGAACACTGTAGCTATGCTCACATTTATCACCTTGTGATCACATACAGTTCAACTGATTACCTTTCTTTTCTTCATTTTTTTTTTGCATAATGGTTGTGAGGCAATTGAAGTGTCCTAAATCTCCAACAGCTGTTAGCAAAACAAGCTAGCTAACCTCTACACAGTCGGGAAACTGTGGAGAAACTACATTCAGTTAAATGTAAGTTAAGGAAAACAGATGCTCCACGGGCAAAAACGGGCAGAAACACATATTATCAGTTGTGCTGGCCATAATTCTGCCACTCAGTTGGAACGAGGAGTATTTTCAAATAAAAGAATGTCTGTACATTATCTGTAGTTTATCACCGAGCTGGAGACAGGTTGGAATTCTATAGTGGAATTTACTGTTGTCATAATGCAGATTTGTTATTTTGTTTTTGTTTTTTCAGGTTTATGGTTCATATCTCTGTAATTACTGGGCCTATCCACTTGTAACAAAAACTGGCACAAAGTTAAACGTCTTCTCTGTTAGCATACGTCAACAGCATCAGAATTCATTTCTCCCCAAGGGGCTATTAATAGCCTTTTATATTTTTTCCTTAAGGATTTTTGTGGAGGCTTTGTTGAACAGGACAGTGCAGTGTGAAATGGGACCGAGACTGGGGAAGGACATGCAGCAAATTGTAAGAGACGGATTCAAACTCACGACACCATGGCCTGCCCACATGGCAGGCATGTGTGCTATCCACCTGACCATTGAGCAGCATGTGGTGCTATTTTTCAACTCCAAAGTTTTGATTCTTGTCAGTTAAAACTGACTTATTAAAATTATTCATATGACAAGTTTATGGAGCCGATCTGAATGTTTGTGGATTTCTATTTTGGAGATGACTTTGATGCTTTGTGCACCTGAGTGAGGTGACAGGTGTGGAAGAGAACAACATGGACTTAGCTTGAAGGAAAATATTTAGAAAATATTTCTTTGAAAAACAAATCTCCCAAACCGTTACATTGCCGATTGCCCAGTGTATGAGATAAGGACATCAGGTTGTGGAACATGAACACAACCTATTTGAGATATTGCTAATGCTAATTTGGCTAATAAATATTGCTGAATGCTTTTTGTTTGAGAGATTAATAATTTGTTCTGAACTTTTTGAACCAGATCATCAAGCCTCGTGTTTTCTTTCTTTCACCACATTGACGCCAGTGATTGCGGAAGCGAAGTTTGAGCTGTTGAAGACATCTGTTTGAATGAAGAGTTCATTCTTTCATCTTTGGATCCGTTTCCGTGTGCGTCTGGGCTGCTGTCTTCAGATGTGTCACAGACGTGCTAATGTTGTTTTGCCCTTGAGGTCTGCCCTAAACATGCACTCATTCATTATGGCATTAACTACGGCATTTTGAGGATGTACAAGTAGCTCTTAACAGCCAATTTGTCTGTCCGTTAACACAAGAATAGATTTTATTTGAGTCAAAGTTGGGTAGTCTCTGTCTTTTGGAGGCGTGGTGAGGCATTAGATCCTGATTTTGACCTGAAAGCGTGGTTCCTGCAGACAGCTCTCTCAGGGGTCCAGCTATGGAGCTTACCATCTGTGTTCTGTTAAAGACATCACTGCGGGAGTCAGGCGCACAACACTTGTTCCATTGATTGAACTGAAGATGCAACCGAGCTGTTTACTCATTCACACCGCTCCTGGGGGCGTGTCATTTTTCTTTTTTACGTGAAATACAAGCAGATATAAAGGTAAAGATATAAGATAAAATTCAAACAGAGCAGAGAGAAAGTACAGTAGCCCAAAGAATAAACCAAAAAATATAAAAGGTCAGTCTGGCATATGTCCCCCCTGTGTCTCATCACAGTGTCAAACATGTGTCCAAGTTCAAAGTAAAAGTAAATTTACTTCAAGTTACAAAAGTTACTTCAGCCCAGTCCTTGGTTCCGTCATCCATGTCCTTCATATTATTTTTTTTACGGCAGCCAAATGTACATTCCACAGGTATCCATCCACCAATTCCATTGTTGCTGTTTTGTGTCCTAGATACACAGGTGGACAGTCTGCAGTGCATAAGTGCATCTTTTTAAAATGTTATTGATGCATGCAATTTAAACTTTTGTGATCTAGTTTTAAGAACATTTTGGCATTACATTTGTGACTGATGTTACAACAGATCCACCATTATACTTCTAATTAAAAATATATTTTAGTTAAAAACAAGGTTTAGGGTTATATGTGTAATATATAATTAAGATTTGTTAATCTGATGAATATTTCCATTTATTATTGTGATTTTGGTGCTGCAGAATATGGTTTATTCAACACAGTTTTCACATTTTAATAAATACAGCTGCAGCTGTCTTCCTCTAAAGCATCTTTGCTATCGGCTTCTGCATGGGATTGATTGATTTTCGCCTGGATCCATAATTCTTAGAGAAGTTTTATTTTATTGAAGTAAGCCAACTGTAACAATATGCACAGTATGCATGTGAGAAAGATTGGTGAGTCAATTCTGGGTTAAAGTGGAGTTAATTCAAAATTTACATAGCCTTTGTGGAAATGCTTTGTTAAATGTCGAGCTCTGAAAATAATTCTGATCACTTGGTGTAATTGCGTGACTGTCAATCTCTCTCTTTGTTTTCATAATCCGAAAATCCTAAAGGGGGCTATTATTCAAAGATTTGCAGCTTTTCTCCTGAGTGCTGCCATTGTTTGGTTTCAATCCTAGGCACAGATGAGATGCTTAGCCCTTTACCTGAGCGCTGATTCTGCTCCAGTGGTGACCAAAAAGGCTGTCAACATCTCAAGTTAATGCTTGAAATAGATTTAGGAACAAGAGATGCTTGTTTTAGAGACTTTCTGGGAATGGGGAAGTAAAAAAAGTATGTTATAATATTATGAATAGACTTGCAGCATTAGGGCTCCTGGCTCTGCTCCTTGTGGGGGGTGAGGAGTCCAGAGCCGCAGGAATGTGAGCTGCTGTCAGGAAGCTGTAAAGTGCTGACGCCGAGGTCAGAGCACGTTTACGCACATGTGGCTTCACTTTCACTACTCTATTTGGACGTTTGTCTGTCTCTCTCCTTCATCTCCACCCTGTGCTGTTCCGTTTTATCTTCCTCTTTCCAGACACCTCACTTTTGTTCTGAAAAGATTTCTCATATATAGGCACCTTATGTTCATATTCTGAGATTTCTTAATTACTATGCTTTGGAGGGAAAGTTCACCTTAACAGGTGGCGGTTTTCATTTATATATTTTAATTTTGAAACCTTACGTGTTTGATTCTGACCTGTGTGTCGTACCTTGACATGTTTCAGCTGCACTCTGCTACTCTTCTCAGAAGTGTCACGTAATATTACTTCGATGTGTCTGGTCTACTGATTTAAACAGATTTTGGCTCTGTCTTCCTACTTGTAGCTGTAGGACAACAGCGTCACCTGCAGTCCAACTTCTTCAGAACTGTGCACCTGATATGAAGAAGTAAATTTACAGTCTGGTGGACGCGTTTCCGGATCTCGATGACCTCCCAATCCATGAGGTGGTTGTCCATTTTCAGTCAAAAATGGTGGACGTGAGCTGTTGTGGCCGTGTTGGACAGGAAGCGCTTTCAACACCCAAAAAAAGGAACATCGAACAGATGCAAGAAAAGAAACTATCAAATCATGCACACAAGCCATTAAACAAATAAATAGTCATAATCAGTTTAAATCAGTGGACCAGACACATTACAGTAACATCATTTAACACTTTTGAGGAAAGTGCAGCCGAAACATGTCAAGGTATGACGCAAAAATACAAGTCTGACTTTTATCATTCCTAAACTTAGTGATTGTTGAGAGAAAAAATGTATGAGCTCAAAAGTTGATTTTGCACGTGTCTTCTTAAAAAATGATGCTTAAAGATTTTACTCAGTGACTGCTGGCTTCAAAGTTTGTAGACACTTTGTTGGGAAGGCAATTTGAGCATTAAAATCTTTGCACTTTAAAAACATGGAGGAGCTCTTTTAAATCAAGGAGGTAAACGCTGCCTGGCCTTGCCCAGTGGAACTGAGTGTTTTGAGATCACAAGAGGGAGCTGGTCCAGATATAAAGGATATCATTGACAGTAACAACACAACACAGTATGTCTTGATGAAGGAAACCACCATTGGCCGTTATAGAAGACAAAATTGTCACTTCTGCTGGGGATTTTCACATTACTAATAGCCTCATGTAGAACTAAATTTAGCCGCTAACATCAACTGCCTGACATTTTGCCAACAAGTACAATCCAGCCCAGAAGACTCATTATTCATCCCCCAAGTCAACAGATTGCTGTATTATATCCAGAGACAAGCTATGTAGAAAAACGATGTGATCCCAAATTTGAGGCTACGCTGCAGGTAATGGACACAAAACGCCATTTCCTGAAGTTGATTGAAGACCCTCTCCTCAGCGTTCCTCACAATCCAACCCAAGATTTATGCTGGCCTCTTTGGCAGGATTTACCGCTTTCATCGGCTGTAAATGTTGACCATCTGGATCACAAATAACCTGGACATTGTCAGCAAACACAACATTTTTAGGCCGAGTACCTGCCTGAACATGGGTCTTTTATGTAGAGACCAAAGCTGTATATGATAAAATGTCATCAACAACCAACAAAAGTCACAATAACTAGTTCATATTAAGGATTCTTTATGTAGGCGTGTACCATGTTACTTAGTTCTACTTACCATTAATGCTGTATATTTAAGCTCACTCACATGCTGCGTTCTTAGTCCTTCTAAATGAAAATTCTCTGACCTCGATTAGCTTCCAGAACCGATCTCAAGAGAAACATCCCAAGGCTAACGCTAGGCTAATGAGAAACCCAGGAGAGAATGTAAACACCACATTTCTCACATTTTTGAAAAACGTTGAACCCTCAAATGTATAAATACTAGGTTAGCTGTAAAACAAACAAACTGAAAACGTTCTTTGAAAGGTGGAAGATAAACAGAATCATTTTCCTTCAACAATAGGACTCCAATTTAAATCAAAATTACACACATACAGTACATTTCGAAAGTGATTATATTTAAAATCAGAACAGGCCCTCTCTGTCTCTCTGCTCAAACTCTTGATTTCATTACTTGTGTTTTGTCTGGGCTGCTCTTGACAAAGTCCAGAAATTCCAGCAGCGAGTTGTGCAATGTTGTGGGCCAGCGTTCGTGTCCGCTCAGTCCAGTCGCTCCCCTTCAGACCCAGACTCGTCCTCTCGCCTTCACATTCCTCACGGTGCCCAACTAACCCCACACTCCATCTCCATTTCAGTGGAATTTTTCTACTTTGCAATGTGTTTGAAGTGTGTCAGATTTTACTAGTCGTTGTGGGTGGTAGGGCTGCACAATATGGGAAATTAGTGCGATATGTGATATGAGTGTCAAGTATTGCAATAACAATATTATCGCAATATTTTTTTCTCATTCAGATCTATTTTTCTTTTCCAGGTATGAAGGATAACTCAACTCTTACTTTAAAATATAGTAACTTCGGTACAAATACGCACACATTAGAGACGTTTGAAGTGTTAAAACCTGGAGTTGCTTTGTCCATTACTCTGCAAACCATAAAAATACATTACTGAAGCATTTTAAACATTTCAGACATTCACCTTCATTTATGTTTGTATGAAATAGTGGAAAAAGTTATGAGGATTTTGAAGCAAGAGCTTTAACAAAAACACTTCAACATTCACTTCTGTACTTAGCAAAACGGCGCTTTTGGGGGTGAACATCTGAGTCTGATTGGTAGAAACCCTAAAGTACTGTAAAAAAGTAAAGTAAAAACAAGCTCGGCCGCACAAGAAACACAAGATGAATGCATTTAACCATTAGAAATGATTTCCCGTCTTTGCGATATGCATGTCACGATAACAACGAGTGCGATAATGATATTTTTTCTATATATTGTTCAGCCCTAGCGGGTGGTCAGTCATACAGCTCGGTGCATCTTATATAAAGTAAAACGTTTAAATATCGGGCGTATCATTAATAATATTCATATTATACTACTACACAGCTTAGCAATTTTTATGCTAACTGTCATTAGCTCGCTTGAAATACAAATAATACCAAGAAAGTCCAGCTGCAGCCGCTGTACGGAGTAGACGTTTGTTGGCATTTGCAGCTGAGTGGAGCTCCACTTCGTCACATCTGGTGCCAAAAAACAGAAGCATTTTGAAGGAATAACGTTTTCCTTTACGATAGCTACATGGGTACACTGGGTAAGACTAGGGTAAGGGTTTGGGGCAGGGTTAGGGGTCTGCTGCTCATCCTTCTCAATAACACTGGACCTTTAACAATCATTATCTCCTACACTGCCGCCCTGTTGCTTGGATACTTTCCTGCTTCTCATTTAATATTCAATATAAAGAAATGAAAGCCAAAAAAGGGTCTTGTTTACGCATTTTTCTCACAGCTGTTTTTTCTTTTTCTCCTAGCACTTTCAGACTATGCTCAAGACCAAGCTAAATGTGTTGACGTTGAGGAAGGAGCCATTGCCCACAGTGATCTTTCACGAACCTGAGGCCATTGAGTTATGCTCCACTACGCCGGTCGCAAAGAGCCGGACCCATCCTGGATACAAGGTACAGTCACAGGAACAATCCTTAAATCCAACACCATATCTCAAACTTTACTGTCAATGTCGATTCTACTCAAGTTAGATTTTCTCTTTATATTGCATCCTTTTCTAATTAGTCTGTTTAAATAGTGTATATGGGTGAGCATGTACAGTACGTGGCTGTGGGTGGATTTGTTTTCCATGGCTCTGTTAAGTGTCAGATGCACAGTTTGAGCCAGTGAGCCGGGATATTTCTCTTCACTCTGTCTTTGTCCTCACAACCGAAAAACAAACAGCGCTACACGTCTAAATAGCTGCCACGATCTGTTATTACTCAGCGTGCGTGTTTGGCTGTCAGTGCCACAACAAGCAAAACACCAGCAGTTGAGAGAAATTCTCTGTTATTTTTTTAATGTTGTTCTTAGTTCATTTAAGTTGTTGTTGGCCTGACATGACATGATCTTTTCAGCCGATATGATATATGATACATATATCTTACTGTTGCGACCGATAACCAGTAATTGCAGATACCGATAATAAGAATTTTATGTGTGTGAAGTTATTGTTAAGTTCACATATTAACTTTTTACAATAGCAAAAATAATAACTAAATTTATTCATCTGGAATATAAAACAATTTCTGGCATGATTGTGTAAACATACAAGCATATTTTTAGCCGACATGGCCTCTATTTTTTATTTTTATGTAAAAAAAAAAAAAAAAGTCTAATTAACCTTGCCCAATAGCCGATACCAATATCTTGGGAACTCCACCAATGACTGAGGATAGAGGTGACAATACATACAATTTTACATTTGTCTGATAATTAACTACTTTGTTTAAAGGACTGTTTTAACACATTTATCTTGGATTGACATAATATTGTTATCGAGATACCACAACAAATTATTGAGATATACATTTTTGTCAATGTCTCACACCTGTTTAAGGCAAGGTAAGGTGAGGTTAAGTATATTTGTCTTGTAAATATGTCATATTTTGATGAATTTGAGAAGAAACATTGTGTTTTTACAACTATCACAATTGACCTTGTGAAAATTCATGGTTACCGTCATTTGACTTTATCCTGTTACGGACGCCATTGTTGAGACCATTCAGAAACATAGCATAATTGACATACGTAAAATGGAAAAAAAAAAAATCACATTTTGACTTGAAAGTGGATGGATGGATGGACAGACTTTGGACCAAGTCGCACATTTCCGACGAGCTAAATGTATATTAATTTTCTTTGGATGTCTTTCTTCTGTTCTCTCTGGTCATGTGCTGGTCTTTGTGTTTTTGTGTTCTGTTTTATATATTTAAAAACTTTGGTAACTGGTAATTGGTATGACAGTAGTCCTATTTTTCTTCTCACTGAAACCTATGGATAGACAATGAAAATCCAAATGCGATAAATAATTTCAAACGCTGCAGTTCTCTGAAAATCTGTACGGTGTAATGTGTAAAGTAGTGCCAAGAAAACAGTCCAGGAACACTCAGTCCCCAGAATAGGACAAAGAACTAGAAACAATTAATCACTGATAAAATGTAGTACAACATAGTCTGGGGGAGGTGACCAGGTCGCCGTCTGCAGTGTGGAAATCTAATATCAGCACCTCAGAGAACATAAAGTGAAAGTCAAGTTCAAGTTCAAAAAAACAAACTGATAAGCATAACTGTGAAAATATCCAAGTAACGGCTTGAGTCATGGTGATCAAAGAGAAAAGACTTTACACTGAGGGGGAAATCTGTTATTAAAATAAGTACGCACCATAAAAGTTGTTTGAAATATTAAATACACTAATATCAAGCATTTGCAACTTGAGGTGATTTTTCATAGGATTTAGATAAGCCTGGTGCCGTTGTGTTTGGGCTGCCTTCATAACAGCTAAATCCTGTATTGTTGTTTAATCCTATTATGTCTTTCACAATCAAACCTTTGGCTTAATATACCTCTTAACTAAAAAAAACAGCCGACTTGTCAGAAAAAAGCTCACTATGGATTATAGATGCGGTTTAATTATTGATCATTTTATGGTACTATTATGCATTATTTGGGCTTTTTAAAGTTGAGACGTGTGATTCCTGGTATAACTTTGAATAATATGTGACTGGAAAACACCTCCGGGCCTTAGTAATAAAAGTAATGTGTGTCAAGCCAAAACAGTTTGTGGAGGTGACACCAGGTTGCTCAATTTGACACTAATGTTTACAGTTAGGCTTGAACTCCAAAACCTGCCACTCAGGGAGCAAACACTCCAGTTGGCAGTTGCAGTTGTAACACTCTTTATTACTTGTACTGCAGCCCTGATCCATTTTTTTTTTTTTTTTTTACATTTTAAAGGCAGACTGTAGAAGGAGTAGAAAGCACAATGTAAAAGACTTCTATTGTGAAAACATATTTGAATTCAGAGACTCCATTGTCTGAAACAGTTGATATCCCAATGCTAATAATTGAAAAAAAAAAAAAAAAGCATTACAGAAATTATGTTTTACACAAAGTGTCCATTTTATTCTAAGTTTTGTTCACAAAGTTAGATTCTTCAAACATTTTGGTTGGTTTTATGACTTAAGTGAATATATTTATGAAAAGTTTAAAAAAATGTGGCAAAGAGAAAACAGACAGTGTTGGAGACAGACTATTTTTGGACGTTAGATGGCATGGACTATGAAGAACTCCACTCTGGACTCTGCCGTCCCTCGCTGTATGGTGTGAATCTTTCCAGTCTTACTCATGTGCTTACCCTTGTCGCCGTGGATACCACTACAGTTATTTGCCAGAATACCAACCACACGAAGAAAAATCATTTCATCTGTCCACTGGTTCTTTGTATGCACATGTGCCTGCTCCTGTTGGCTTGTGTAACTTCCTGTCTGAGTCACTACCTGCCTGTCTGTGTATCTGTCTGCCCACCTGCTCCACCAGCTCTGCTTAATGCTTCAAAATGCCACTGTTTTCATTTCTGCCTCAAGTTTCACGGAAAGAAAACGCCAAGGAAACAGGTACCATTTGTACTCGCTGCCATCCTCCCTCCTCTGGCTTCAGTACGCTCAAAACAAAACCATTTATTATGCTCTCGGCATCTTCCATATTGCTTATCTTTTTACCTTTCTCAGCCCCCAGTTGAGATCCCCGTTCTGGGGCAGGCAGGAAGGCTGGCCGAGCACGGCTGTCTCGCTGCCAAAGCTAACAGCTAGTGAGGATGAAAGGCCACCTCTCATTGCCCCGGCTGGCCTGCTGCTGTCAAAGCACTCCACTCTGCATCCATTGAGAAAATGTGTCTCTCTGCAGCCTCCTCGGCTCCCCAGTCAGGCCCCATTAACAATGATCAGATTGTTCTTGGTTTGGCTTGAAGACCTTTACTTAACCCCACTATCAGAAATGTGTTCTTTCTAATAACTTTAAATTCCAATTATAAATGTTCAGTGAAGCATCTTAAAGTGTTGTCTGAAGTCCAGTCGTGGAAGATAGTTATAACTTTCAGAAGAGTCACTGACATACTGAACAGCCCTTTGTGCCCGCTGTAGTCTGATGTCAGTCCTGGAAGTACTGTGTGTTCTCTGAGATCAGAACGAGCAGTGACCACATGACTTGTAAACCCAAGGGAGAGATAGCAACTTCAAGTAGTGTTTAGTGATAAATGTATGTCCCTCAGATCTCTTAAATGATACAAAGGTGTTTTTTTTTAACAATACATGGACTACAGTACTTTGGAGAATTACATAAGACATAAGATTTAGTTTACTGTGGGTATCTTATTTTGAAGCTCTTGAAACATTGATAGTACTGTTACTTTCTTAAAATGTTGTGACATTCAAGGGTCAGATTTCAGACAGTATTACAGACAAGGTTTAAATGTTCTTGAATATCTGTTTCTGTGTTTTGAAATCAATACATTTTGGAAGGCCAAGTTGGAAAAGTGGCAGTTAGTGTAAAGTTGTGATGCCACTGTCGGCCATAGTGTTTCCTGTAGGAGTTGTAGTGAAGGCGTCTTTCATCCACACTGAGGTGCTCCTGTCCAGGCCTGGAACATTCAGGGACACGTACACACACACACAGCCCACATGCAGAATAAACAAGCAAACACGCCACACTAAAAACACAACTCATCCATCTATGCAGCGCAGCCAGCTGTACTCTGCTGATTCAATATGTTTAGAGGAATGTTAACAACCTCCTCAAGAATGCTGCATTCCGAAGCAGTGGATTTCCAGTCATGTTGGGGCATCCAGACACAAAGGGAGGAGCTGGGATAACCTGCTTTTATGATGGAGACACAGGAGGCATGTTTCGAGTGGCTCTGGTCCCGCAGACTGATTCACTTGAAGCCCTTTTGCACGATTATGTTTTATTGGTGTAGTGCGTTTCCATGTTCCTGAAAACAATCTGGGTCCAGAGGCAGAGGTCTGCTACGTAAGCAACTGACGTCACCCAAACAAAACATGTTTTCTTTACAGCCGATCTCAGCTATTCACAAAGATGTTTACTAAATCCATCTAGGTTAAGTGATTTATTTATTTTTTTGCAGTATCTTGGATTCATCTACTATTTCAGACAATATTCTAACAATGAATCAGGATTCAGGAATATGCTAAAGTGTGCCTGTAATGTAGTGTGGCTTTATTGAGGTTCAAGTATCACACAAAACCTTAAATGTAACCGCAAAAGGGCAGAATTATACCATTGTTTTGGCATGTACACCACATATTTTTATGTAATACATTGGGTTTGGATATTGTTAGAGGCATAGAAAAAATCATATTTTCAATCCTGTCGTGTGTGCTGTTTCAATAGAACAGAAACAGAAAACACCTTGCAGCTGCTTTTGTGCAAGTATGTCTGCTGAACATAAACAGGAACTATGTCTATGATGCCTTGGAGATGTGGTGTTCTTAGTGTTTGGTGAAAAATAGTTATGTTATTTGTTGTCACCTGAGTGCATTCTCTCTTACTCAATCATTGTGCTGCGATGTCCAGCCAATGGAAAAACTTTAGATCATACTGATCCACTCCATAGTGAACCCCTGGAAACAAAACTGTGCCAGAGCGACATTTATCCCAGTCTGTTTTTCATCCACTTCTTTGCTGTTGTTAGACCCATAGACAATTAATTATGTACTTTTCGATGTGTAACACGTTGAAGGACACACCATTGCTGTTTAGGACAGGGGCATAATTTTAGTTTTTTGTATTTCACACAGTGCTGAAACACAAATATACAAGATATGTTTCTTACTTCAACAAACAGAACAGCACATAATGCACTAAGTCACAGATTGGGATTGGGCACAGAGTGATGATGGGTTGTGCAGACCACCTGTTCAATGATTTACATGGATGGACTAATGCTGAAACAACAGCCTCAAAGTGTCACGGATTGTGCCTTGGTATAACTGTGTGTTTCCAGACTTCATCTTAAAGGACTTCTTCAAAAACATCCTCTTCTCCAGCAGGAAGCTATCTCCTCACTGAACCCTTCAGATCATTCCTTCTTTTTTACTGATGGACAATCCAGCTGTGAGTCATGCAAAGGCAGCTGCTCGTAGTCTCTGAATGCATCGTTATAACTCTTAAAGTTTGCAAATAAGACTCTGTTTATGGGCAGTGAATGTTTGCTTCATACGTTTTCAGTTGATTGCATTCTGTTAGCTTGAACAGCTTGGCTTTGTTTTAATTAAAGAGGTTAGTTATTTGATGGGCGGAAGATTGACAGACATAGTAACTAAGAAGACAAACAAAGAAATGCTTTGCCATATCAAAGCTGTATGTGGTGGCTTGTTTGAGTATACAAAGAACTGTATTCAATGTTTGCTGCTTGTGTGTAACAGAAGTTTTCTGCTCGATGTGAGCGAAAGAGATGTATTATCCAACCAAATGGAATTTAGCGAGATTAGCCTATGACTATAGCCAAGACTAGCCAACTTCTAAATGTCAAGGACACAAATATCTAGTTTATACAGTTCTGACCTGACCTTTTATCCACTATCTAAAGGCTTTATCTAAAGTCCTGACCTTCATGTTCTGAGCTTCTGACTTCAAAGCTGCCCTCAGAGCAGCCTGAGAACAGTGAAGAGTCGAAGAGGACGATATATCCTTAAAAACCCAAAGCCTAATGGTGGCCACATGTCTTAGCACACATGCAAATGCTTAGGCACGCTCCTCCCTGCACTCTATGTCAAACTATGTTTCTCTTTCTGTTTCTTTGTATTGAGAAGATTTTGATTTAAACTTGTTTACTTGATCTTCTTCAGTCTCTGCAGAAGTGCAACTTGTTTTGCTCATCCCTCTGTAAACCCCTCTGGGTTTTTTCTTCTTCTCTTTTTTATGAATTACAACCAAACTGCATTTTGAATGGAGCTATGCACATGATGGGAATGCTAATGAAGACCCCATGTTACTGTAACAGTTGGACCTTTATAATAACCAGCAAAATATTCTAACAGGATAGATTAAAGTAAATTAAAAATGCTTTCAAACCCTACAAGTATATTCTTTTCCTTCGCTAAATTAGCTGCACTTTGTTGCAGAGCCTCATCAATGCACTTCTTGGCTTGGGTTTAACACAGCCCTTGAACTTGCCTAAAAATGTTTTGACACTACTTATACTTATCTTGCATACAGGGCCAAGCTCTCAACATGGTTTCCAGAGTGCACGGCCTAAGAGATGATAAAAATAGGAGAGAATGAAGCGAAGGGATTGTGAACAGGAAGAAGACACACATGGAAAGTTGAAACAAAGGGGGGACTCTGTTGATCTCTGGAATGATTTAAGCTGCCTTTCTGACGTCCCAGAGCCAGAGGACTGGTGAGCTCACTGCCAGAGGTCCGGACAGCAGATGTGAGCTGGTCTGAAAGGGCTGCTGCACGCACTCGACGCTTGTAACCAAAAGCTCCATCATTAGAAAATCCTGCGACACACAAACGCCACATTTGGTTTGATTCATGCGTTACACAAGGCCCACATCTGCACAGTTTGGCTTTGGCAGTCAGAGGGAATCATGTTTCTCTGTCACTGAAGGATCCTGCACACTGCTCTGTCTTCATTTTCATATTTTAACTGAACTAAATTCATCCTTCTTTCTTTAAGACCCTGTACGCAAATTTCATACATTGATCCAAACTAATTTCTCTTTCCTTGTGCATTCCAATTTCATTTTATTACTGCAATTCCCAAGATTCACAACTTTCAACAAAGCGGAGTTTCAGAGTCACATCGTTACTATCAGCGCCAGCACTACACATATATCACAAAAATGACTGTTTGGTTTGGTCAAATGCCACCAAAGTTGATGAATGTAATATATAAGTTCATGCGATATTCACAGGGAGTCTTCATTTTAATCATAGGTATGTAATGGGGGCAGTGTTGTCTCAATCTAACAGGAATCTGAATTTCAATCAGTCTGCATTCTTCACTTCAAAAGTATCTGAAGCTACGTTTGCTTTATGAGGGCTAATTAAGTTCTGCATTTCTCTCATACCTCCATGTTTTTCATTCAACCTGCAGTGTGGACTTATCCGTGCACATCTGGAGCGTAGCAGTTGCTCATGTCAGAATTCTTTACCGTCATCTTCTAAACATTTGTGTCTGATATGGCATTCTCACTCTGGTCCAAATCCTTGTCTCTTGAGGCACCAGATTCTCGATGTAGTTCTAACAAGAAGGAGATGTCAGACTATAATTTTCAGTGTTCCTCAAAGCGATGGTCATCATTTAATCAAGACAATGGCAAGACACTTACAGTCTGTTCAAGTCAAATGTGATCGTTGGTCACTTAAAGAAGACCAAGACCATCGAAAACAGCAATTGATGTAATTGATCTGAAACCGTGAGTTAAAAATAGCTCCAACACTGCAGAATTAATCTATACAAGTACAGAGCAGTGGGTGGAGATAAGGGGTAGGTGAAAACAGCTTCAAATGCAGAATTACCCAAGAAAACAGATATCAGTGCTTAATGATGACGGAACACAGTTATAACATGGTTAAAAACTCATAAAAGTGTATTTTACAATTAGGTCATCTTTGATATTACACACTCATTATGTTTTGCCTGTACAGTAAATATTCTGACTGTCGAGTGCTGCAAAGTAAGTTTGAATGATCTTAAAGGTGCACTATGTCAATTTTCTGGTGGAGAGTCTGCTTCCTGCTTGTCTCCATGGAGACGTTATTGCTTAGTCTGGAACATTGTACAATATAGCATTAAATTGATCCACTGTATTTTGCATCGATTCATTTACAAGCATGTTATCGATAAGAATTATGAAAAACATAGTCATGCTGTGACCAGGTCGCTTCTCCACAGATCTGACCTGTAACTTTGCTTGGTAGTATCACATGCTTGTCTCACTAGAAATATAAGTTATACGTATAATGCTGTACTGTGGAATGTTCCAAGAAAAGCGTCTCAGGTGAACTTAGTGCATTTTTATTATAAGTAACAATGTAGTGATTTCTAAGCCCAGGATCAGTTTGTTTGATTTTATATTGAATACATCAAGCCATAATCATGATCCGAAAATTATAGTTGCAAGGTAAAATATGCAATACCAAATATAAGCAGAAACAATAAACTGTATATATTTCTTCTTTTATGGTCTTTTCAGGAAAGCCAGCAATCAGACAATTCAACTCTGAAATAGAAGATACAACCCTATAATCATTTTGCTTTTCTGTTCATCATACAAACAGCTCATTGTAGACGGCTTTCCCGGACTCTAGTGGGGATTTGCTGCTTGTCTGAGTGACTTTTGGCAGTGAGTGTATGTCAGTGGTGGACCAATAAACCACTGCGCCTTCAGGAGATGTGTGAGGCCCTGGCACTGGGCTGGATGATGGATCCCACCCCGCGGTCAGCACTAATGAAATGCAGGCAGAGGAGACAGCTGCTTCACTACAGCCGCATGTCACAGTGTTTCCTATAGGACCACAAATTAGTACTGTTTTGTACCGCTAATGCTAGGGCTAATGCCACAAATTCACATGAAAACTCACTGAATAAATGGGCATGAAGTTTAATAAAACTAATAAGTAAATCTTGTTTGTATGAGAACAGTTTTTGAGATTTAATGTAATATATGAAATATGTCTTTGGATTATTCCCAGCTTTACTTTTTATTGAGGTTGTGTTTATTTTACTTTGGAGTGAAATCTAGAAGAAAGAAAATCTCTTTTGTAATTTAAAGTTGCACAGCCCTCTTTTAGCTCTATTAGCCTATAAGCGAGCACATCTCAACATACAAGATAGTTGCGGAACGAGATAAATGTAGTAAAAATCTGATATTTACAGACATTAATTAAAACAATAATCGCTACACTAATCTATTAGTTAAATATTCGTTAGTGTCAGCCCTAATCTATATCATTGCACCCAGTGTAAATTAATCAAAACATAACTGACTGGCTGTGACTCTAGTCTGTTTTTAGTTTTGTGGTGACACCTTTTTCACATAAGACTGGGCAGTCCAACTGTGAGGCCAGTGGAGGGTGAATGACTGCAGTATTGTTCTTTAAAGATCACATTTACATTGTGGCAAAGGAGGCCACAGAGAATTTCAGTGTCAGACTAAACACATCTCAAAGAGTAGGGAAGCAGACAGATCATTTGATAAAGGAAAAACAGGAAATATAGCCACTGCCAGGAGTCTGTTGGATGTATTATGTTGTTTCATTTCTCAGAAATGAGTAACAGAAATTAAAGTAACAATGATAAAAAAAAATAATACGTAACCCTGATATAGCGCTTTCCAAGATGCCCAAAGAGGCTTTAGATAGAGGAGTCAAACATAGACAAACAATTAAGATAAAGGCTGTTTTGAAGAGATCGGTTTTCAGATATTATTTTGAAGAAGGTGGGGGTGGCTGAGTTTCAAATAATTACCCCAAATCGTATCTGTGCTGAAGAGAGTGAACTGTATGTATATATTTTGACCCATTCTGTCACTGGGGCAACCTGTCAGGAGCACTGAGCTGCTTGGGGACCCATCTCCAGAACTTTCAACTCGGCTTGATAAGGACCATGGTAGCTGAAGGATTTACCTTTTGTGCATATTTTTGGTCGATGTGGGAAACCTAGACACAGGGAGAAACATGCAAACCCCGCACAGAAAGGCCAAAGTGGTTTTATGCTTGTTGATAAAAGAAATAGAAATACCATGTTTTAGGGTATTTTGTAGAAGAATGTCCTCCGTGTGATGGTTATAACGTCAACAAAGCATTCTAATTTTTTTGTTCTCAGT
This sequence comes from Rhinogobius similis, assembly GCA_019453435.1. Classification (NCBI taxonomy): domain Eukaryota; kingdom Metazoa; phylum Chordata; class Actinopteri; order Gobiiformes; family Gobiidae; genus Rhinogobius; species Rhinogobius similis. The sequence continues at coordinate 10,848,069 of CM033625.1, read as the reverse complement.
GGTTGAAGCCATTATTTTTAATGGTTCATATCTCTCACTCTCTTGCAGGTGAATTACCTTGGAAAGGTGACAATCTCTGGGAGCCAGTTCTTGTCGGGCTGCACCGAGGGAGCAGTGGTGGGGCTAGTGGAGCACAGAGCCTTGGCTCAGCAACAGGGCACATACCCTAAAGGGAGCTCTGTGCTAGAGATCCGACCCTTCCAAGTGCGCCTCCATCACCTGGATGAGCACGGAGAGGCCTCCTCAAACATGGACACATACCAGGTGGCACGGATCGCCTACTGCACAGCTGACCACAGCGTCAGGCCCAATGTGTTTGCATGGATCTACCGAGAGATCAACGACGACCTGTCCTTCCAGATGGACTGCCACGCCGTCGAGTGTGAAAACAAGCTAGAGGCCAAGAGACTGGCCCACTCCATGATGGAGGCCTTCCGCAAGACCTTCCACAGCATGCGCAGCGACGGGCGCATTCACAAGAGCGGCTCGACGGACGACTTCACTGAAGACTCGTCCACTCCTGAAGACACCACTCCAGACGACGGCTGAAGGACTGAACACAAATCTCTAGTTCCAGTCCTGATCCAAGGATGGACAGCTCTCCTTCTCCTCTAGTCTCTTTCTCTTTCATTTGGAACACAAATCAACTGACCCTGTGAACCACCATGCCCAGGTTAATGAAGTAGCTCTGAAACAAAGGGAAGGTTGATGATTAAGTGACATTTTCAAACATGGATAGCAAAATGCTGCCATTTGAATCAAATGCCCTCAAAGACCCATGAGGGCACCTCCTGAGATTGACTAGACATTTCCATTTCCTGTCTCTCTTACTCCCTGAAAAGACACACTTTGTGGTTCTTAAGCTTTTTTTCATTTAAGGAACAACTAAAGAAATGTGGTTCCTGTTAAGACCTTAGCTCATGAAAACGAATGCTACTCTTGCCATGTGTGGACCCAGCTAAAATAAGACTGTGACTTATTTTGGGTTCCATCTCCGGAGTTCCTTCCACGCTGGAGCACACTAGTTCTCGTATAGAAGAATGGATCTCTGTTACAATGCCTTTGACCTTGATAATAAGTAACAAATGCCGTAACTTAAAGCACTATTCATGTCATCACTATGGTACTACCCAAGACCAAAGTAGAGGCGTTCCCCGTGTCTCTACTGAATACAACAGAAAGTACGGAGCACCTGCCTGGACGAAGGTGCTCAAAAAGAACATGTAACGTTTTGGCTGAAGGTTTGGCCTGTCTGCACGCATCTCAATCATTCACATTCTGTTTAGTAAACCAAATCTGGGCTGTTTTTTTTTTTTTTGCAGCCTGCCAGAGTATGTGCCTCACTTTCCTCTCATGTTACTTTAAACCCTGGTCTCATCAAATACACGTGGCCAAGTACTTGTATTATTCGTATGCGTGGTAGCTTCCTTCTGCACGGTTGGCGTATTGTATATGAATGTACACGACTGCTCGGATATTTGCGTGTTAACTGATGAGTATGTTTGGTTTGGGAGACGATCCAAGACGTACAAAAGTCATGGTACTGTGAGCGTACTGCCACGTTATATGTTCTTTTTAACTTAGGAAGGAAGATGCAAAGGTTTGAAGGCAGGGTTGTAGCTGCCTTGATGCTTGGTCCTAAATAATAGCCATCCAAGGCAACTGTCGAAACTTTTTGAATGCACTATAGTCTAGTTATAGTGGCAGCAGGTAGTGACCAAGGAGCATCTGTATGACTGCTCCACACCACTTTATTTCCTTTTTAACTTGACCAGACAGTACTGTGATCATGGTGGCCGTAGGCAGTTCACGGTGGAAACCTGTGTGGCTCCAGAAGTCTGCTAACCCCAACCAATTTTATAAATGTCACTGAAGTATATTGCTTCATATCCTAAATATGGTACAACATATTGCTATATTTGGTCAAAAATGCTAGCAAGTACGTTCAACTATAAGTTAGCATGTTACCTACTGTATGTGTGGGTTGGTCCTTCGGACTTTTTCCTCAAAATACAAACATATCAGCTATTCAAAATAATATTTTTTATATTCAAAATAATATTTTCATTCTTTCTTCATACCAACTAGAGATAGACCAAGATTGACCGATATATTTGGCCAGTTTGCACATTTAAAGGAAAAATATTATGCATTATTTGTATTGTTATTGGCAATGCTTATGAGTGTCTTCAGTTTGAAATATGCTTTAGAACTAAGAATAATAATGAATAAATAAATAATGCTTTTACAAAGAAAAATAGAACTTTATCACTGCCTTGGGAGATGCCATTTTGACTTATCTGTGGCTCCATCTACTGGCTGTTGAGGCAGTTACACGTATGTAAATGTATACCTACAATGCTCAGCTGTAAGCAGTGGCTCCGACGAAGTTGTAGTTATTGTGATTAGACGGAAGAAATGTTCAGAGCGAGTCTGGCGATGATTTAAGGACTTAAAACAGTAGAAGATTCTGGGATAAGTGACGTCAGCATCATCTACGTCACACATCGAGAGAGAATTTTCAAACCAGCATTCATCAAACAAACCTGAATCAAACTAAACGATACTCCAGGTATGTTTTTGGTTACGGAACATTGTTACAACATGGCTAAAAGCTTAAAAAGTAAATTTTGCATAATATTGGTCCTTTAAGTGTATCAGATGGTAGCCTTAAAATCCAATCAGAGGCCAATGTTTCGTTTTAACTATGCATACAACTTCATTCGAACACTTAGGTGCAAAGAGGGCATAGCACAAACTGATTTCTTGCTCACTTATCCAGTTTGTTGTGAAACTAGATTGTAGATGAGCTTATAGTCAATTCAAATCATAAAATACAGGGAAAATTATCAAAATTCACTCTATAAAATGACCCCAAAATATCGGCAGAGCTTGTCATTCATGAATTTAAACTTACATGTGTTACACCAACTACAACATACAATACAGTTTCTGGGTGGTGAACACTAGCTAAGTGGCTAATAGCACAGTATCCAGCTAAAGATGCTTCTGTCACAGTCACGCTGGGCAATTAGTCCAAAACATACCAGAGCTTGTCACAGTGTGGCTTGAGTTTATCCATCTAAAACCACTAATCCCACATTGTTTCCTTTTTATTTTTCGGTTTCCCTGTAGGCCACATTTTATTGCTGATTTTAAGCTGACTTCTGTAGCCACACGGGGCCACACATCTCAGTAAACTCCTCTTTGTCGGTCCACTTACGCTGCCCATACGTTCCAGATTAACTACAATAAGAACAGACTTATTTAGAGTACAGTGTTACAACAAGGGTACGGCACGGAGTAGTACGCAAAGACATATTTAAATCTTGCTTGATAAGCTTATATACAGGTCCAGATGTAATCACTCTCCAAGTACAGTATAGAAATGAATAGTTATATAACAAACGATAGAACATAGAAGAACCATAGTGCGATCCAGAGCAGTGTTATGAAGCCTACTGTGAAACAAGAATAGCCTGATAGCGGCGTGTGCGAGTGTGATGTGGACTGCGTGTGCGTGTGATGAGTGAGGAGTGTGCATGGACAGGCCAGAGATAAGTTTTTATAAAGCTGTATAATACTGTGTCTTGTCCGTCGGAAAGCTTGGGCGCGCTTTAAATGTTCAAAAATGTTACCTTAAGTGTTTTCTATACAGTGTTTGCAAAGATCAAGAGACAATTGCATATAAAGTACCTACCAAATGCAATGGCGTGGTCTTTTTGTTTGCACTTCTTAAACAGTGTGTGGGAAGACATGGGATAAGTACACACTACACCAGTGCTATTCAACTCAAGGTTTAGACCAGCTTTAGTGCTGGTTTAGACCTGGTTTTAGTCCTGGTTTTTACTAGTTTAGACCTGGTTTTAGTCCTGGGTTACACTTGCTTTTAGATCTGTTTTTTGTCCTGGTTAAAATCTGGTTAAATCCTTTTTTAGTTCTGGTTTAGCTCTGGTTTATACCTGGTTTAGTCTTTGTTTAGATGTTTAAGTCTAGTTTTAAACCTGGTTTAGTCCTGTTTTAGACATGGTTTAGTCCTGGTATAGACCTGGTTTAGTCTTGCTTTTAGACCTGGTTTAGTCCTAGTTTTAGACCTGGTTAAGTCCTGGTTTAGATTATTTCGTTCTGTTTTAAACCTGGTTTAGTCCTATTTTAGACGTGGTTTTAGACCTGGTTTAGTCTTGGTTTAGATCTGGTTTAGTATTGGTATAGACCTGGTTTAGTCTTGGTTTTAGACCTGATTTAGTCCTAGTTTTAGAACTGGGTTAGTCCTGATTTAGATGATTAAGTCCTGTCCTTTAAACCTGGTTTAGCCCTATTTTAGACCTGGTTTTAGTCCTGTTTTAGACCTGGTTTTGTACATTCTGGTTCAGTTCTGGATTGTGTAATTCTGCAGCCTTTCATATATTTCATTTGTATTTCAAAAGTGTTGGCACGTTGGGAACATTTCCGGCCCCAAGGACAAAACCATCTGAAAATCTGGGGATCTGTAAAACAAAGTTGCATTGCTGCCTACACTATGGTCCTCTGTGACAGAACTCTGAAACTCTTAGAATCCAGAATCCAGCCACTTGTAGAGCAAACACATATGTTCCCCAATCCTGCCAGGGGGCCCCGCAAAGCTAAAAATTTAGCCTTGTTGTAGAGTTTTATTTATTGCTAAATCTGTCAATGCAATATTCTCTCCTGGAGTTTAAAAATGATGTCATGTTCATGGATTATCTAGTTATCTAAACAATGGTGGGCCCCTGTTTGAAAAGGGCCTGCACAACATTAGAAACGGCCCTGTGCTTTACATACGGCTCATTGTGTTAACATGTAGTCTATTAGAGGCGAGTAAGAAATTATTCAAAAAACGTATCTTATTGTGAATGTTGTTTTCAAGATAAACAGATAAACATCCATTGTTTATCGTAAAGGAAATCAGAAGCAACTTTTTAAAATTGCAATCTTTCAAACAAGAGTATAAAGTGGTATTTCTTCACTTTAGCAGGTAATTTTGCCTTCCGTTCACATTTAAACCTCAACTAATACATTTAAAGACACTTTCTGTTGAACTGACAAGATTAAAAAAGGACTAAACCAGGGACAAAACAAGCAATACTAAACTAAGCTTTTGGCCTGTTTAGTCCATGTTTTCACCAAGGAATATAAAATAGAACTAAAGCAAGACTAAAATCAGAATAAAACAGAGACTATAACAGCACTAAACCAGGGACAACACAGAACTAAAGCAAGACTAAAACAGGATCAAAACAAGGACAAAACCAGGACTAATATCAATATCGGAATACTCAAAAAAATATTGAGCTATTCAAATGTGTCAATATTGCTCACCCTAGTCAATACAAGAAAAATAACTATTTACAGTAAGCAAACAGAGTAGTCTAGTAAATCAAAAATGGCATCAAATACAAACACAAGTGTGAGTTTCTCTGAACAATAACCACGAGTCTTGCTTGTCTACATAATTGTGTCAGAATCTGTAACAAAACACATTTAATTTCCACTGGGTGATAAATGCCAAATGCAGTGGGAGTAGAAGTGAGTCATGGAGCGCACATGCGGGCGCACATGATCTGCACAAACTCCACTGCTCTGCTCCTTCAGTGGCGGCACCAAGGAAACTCCAATTCCCGACATTCCTCATGTTTGTCAGTCCTTTTTATAATGTTTGTCTTGTTGTTGTGCTGCTCTCCCTCACCGCATGCATCAAAAGGACCACATCAGTGAGAAGATACTGGGCGCCTGACGCTGTAATTGAGAGCAAAATGGATGCTGCTCTGAGCGTAGAAATGAGCGCACTGCCTCCCTCTGGTGGCACAAGGAACTATCGACCTACTACGGCGAAATATCGTTTAAAAAGGCAGAAATAAAGAATCTAACTCCATCCAGCAACTACAGTCATGGTTGAAGCGAGGTCAGAAAGGTCAGTCTCTCTACTCTCCATTTATTGTACATTTATTCACTATCTGCGCTGCACTTTGCCATTTGTCAGTGGTTTTAGTGCTGTGTACACATGTCTCCTCTCACTCCTCACACCTAATTTCACACTTCTTTCGGTCCTGTCCAATAAAGACTTCAAAATAAAACATCTAGGGTCCAGAAGTCATTCATCTTAAAAGCGGGGCATGTAAGTATTTAGGTGGAAAGTCTGAAAAGCTCTTTTCTTTAGAAAGATTTTCTTTTGCCTGGAGTGTTCCATAGAATGGCATAAAACTTTGTCTGAAAAGTTACATAGTTCACCTTTAAAAGTTAGCCCCTGTAGTGTTTTGAGTTAGAATCAGTGGTACAGACACTTGCCCACAGAGCTGCGGCTGGACTCTGGGCCTCTGGTAGTTGGTCTTTGTTTGTTGCTGTTTGGCTGCACTGTCCTGACCCACTTCAGCAGAGCCTGAGCAGAGGGGCCCCAGAAGGAGGCCCCAGGCAGCCCACAGCTCTGCTCCTCTGAGGAATCCCCCACAATACCACACTGTTATTACTCCAAACCAGCCCGTCTGTCCACATGCCCAGGGCCCGCGCTCTGGGCCCCAGCTGGGGAGGGGCCCTGTGCCAACTCTTGCTTATAATCAGCCCTATCTGCTTTGTTTTCTGTGGGCTCCCTGTGACAAAGCAAGGGGCCCCGGCCCCCGCAGGGCTGTACTGTAAACACATGGGCCCGTTACAAAAGAGCTGGCATTCATTCTCCCTCAAGTGTTGCACCTTCAGTCACCACCGAGAGCTCCTGAGAGCAAAACAAGCACAAAACAAGCTCAGGAGCTCGCTTTAGTTTCTTGTTTCTTCCCATGTAGCACTACTACTACTACTACTACTACTACTACTACTACTACTACTACTACTACTACTACTACTACTACTACTACTACTACTACTACTACTACTACTACTACTACTACTACTACTACTACTACCACTACCACTACCACTACCACTACCACTACCACTACCACCACTACCACTACCACTACCACTACCACTACCACCACCACCACCACCACCACCACCACCACCACCACCACCCCCACCACCACCACCACCACCACCACCACCACCACCACCACCACCACCACCACCACCACCACCACCACCACCACCACCACCACCACCACCACCACCACCACCACCACCACCACTACCACTACCACTACCACTACCACTACCACTACTACTACTACTACCACTACCACTACCACTACCTCTACTACTACTACTACTACTACTACTACTACTACTACTACTACTACTTCTACTACTACTATTACTACTAGCACTACTACTTCTACTACTTCTACTACTACTACTACTACTATGACTTCTACTACTACTACTTCTACTACTATTACTACTAGTACTAGTACAAACCGGGTTGGTGTAAACTGACTACAGCCTGTGCTTGTGCTCAAGCTGAGACTCAGACACAGTTCTGGGAAATAGTAACTAAACCTACACGTGCACTGGTCAGTCACAGTTTGGAGTAATAATATTTATAATTTTATTTCTACTTGTACTTGATTAACAAAGTGTTGCTTAAAATGTTTGTCCCATTGAAAGGGGCCTATATCTGTTTGGTTTGATTTTTTTTTCTGTAATTGTCACATTGCAAAAGATATTAAACTAATTAGAAGTGAAGTGTAAAGCAGAACTTAGAGGCAAAAACAAATCAGATTCATGCTTTCTTCATCTATAACATTTTATCAATTGCGCGTTTGTCAGAAAGATCCAGGCATCAGTATTTGACATTTGTGACGAGAGCGGACCCTAACCCTGTGCAAGGGTGGTCCGCCCCGTGTCACTTCACCCAAAAGACATGTGTGCCAGACATGGAATAAAGAGTTTGTGAGAGCTGGGTAAAGTCAGATGAGATTGAAACACAGTTTTTCTTCGTATTGTAAGTAGCTGAAGCGCACTGGTGCACTCACAGAGAGCTGTGTCTGTGACAGTGGTTTATGAAGAAACATAAGAGTTTAAGGAGAAAGGCAGGCTCAGTAATCCAGGAGGAATGTTGGCATCTGCACCAATCTCCTGATGTTTTCCTAAAGTATTTTGTCTGCAAAACCACCTGGGGCAGTTAAGAGAGACGGAGGAACTTACAAAAATTATTTAATGGAACCAGCGAAGTTACACAGCTACAGTCTAACAACAACAACAACAACAAACATGACAACATGAAACTCTTTTGTGTTTTGTGTGCTCCCACTGCTCTTTTTCACAATTTTCATGGAATGTTTGGTATTTTCCAACTCAAAAATTGGATTCAATAATAATTTTACAAAATCTGTACCTGAACCTTTTGGCTGCACTTGTGGTTGAAGAAGTTTAGTTTAAACCCCTTCGCTGTCTTCGGGTCATTTTGACCCCATCTAGATTTTTTGTTTTATTTTTTTATTTTATTGCAATGAAACTTTCATGAGTGTTCCAAAACATTATCTAACATACAATTTATGCAACATTTTAAAATAAAATAAGTATTTTTTTTTCCTTGATATGAAAACGTATATTACTCTTGTGCGTTGCTCAAATGAAGAGAGCACAAGGGTTTAAATACATATAAAAAAAATAATAATAATAAATCAGTGTTTTTCCATCTTTTTTGAGTTACAGCACCTTTGATTGAAAAGCAGCACCAAAAATATTACCAACTCACATCTTGTATAGTGCAGCTAATATTTTCAGTGTCACATGTATAGTTTTTTTAAATTTGGTAATGATGATTGTTCTTTCTTTTTTGGATTAGAAGTTTGTCCAGGACATCAAACTGGGCATTTTTTCAAGGCACACAGCAATACCTCTTTAATAGACTTTCATTTAACTGAATAAATACTTGAGGAACGGAAAAGATTCAACCTTCAAGTTTTGCCAATGATATAAGCGCTCTGGAACTCAGTAAACCAGACTGTTGTGCTGTTTCGTTCTTTGTCCACTTGGTGTCACCAGAGCTCAATGTTTAAACCCCGCATGATTCGCCACAACATCCTGCAGGGAAATCCTCCTAAACACACAAAGTAATAGTGACAGACCCTGTACTTTCCCTTTAAGATGACATTGAGGACATGTGTTTACCTTTATATGTTATATGTGTTGATTAGAGTCAGTCATTTTTCATGCATTCCTTTTAAATCAATCAATAGATGTTGCTTTATTGTTTATTTGATCATCAGCATCGGTAGTGTACTGTGTCAGCTCTTCCTGGGGTCATTTTAGATTTCCAAAATATCAAATATCCACAACTTAATAAATACACTACCTGCTGCTTTCAGGATAAATACAATGTCAAGAAATGCAATACAACACTAATGTCACTTTATTTGTCCCGATTCAAGCACTTCAAGCAGTTAATTACTGGGATTATGCAGCTTTTCCAAACTCTGAGACGTTGCAACCCCTTTATTCACCCAACAATCGCTCGGGCCCCCCAGTAATAATCTGCTCTATATTCAAAAATATACAGTATGTAATTTCTTTTTCTTTTTAAATTTACAATCAAAAATAGAAATAGTGATGACCTGGGCTCAATATTGATTTAAAGAAAATATGTATCTATTTAAGATAATATAATATATAAATTGGCTTTCAAGATCAATATTTGTTTCTGCTTTTTTGTGGACAATCTTTGGAGGCCCCTCTGCAGTGCCTCTGAGGCCCCCCAGGGGGCCCCGGACCCCGCTTTGGGAATCACCGCCATAGACCCTTTAAAACGTGATCTTTAATTTATGGTATAGTATTTAATATATCTGTCGATGAAACTGTGGGCTCAACATTTCTGTCAGTATTTTTCCAGTGAAACCCATATATCTGGATTGTTGATCAAAAATATAAAGTTCATCTAAAACATAATGTAAAACATGATGTAAAATACAATAATAAATGTGTTTAAAGCAGCTCTGATGTCACTCACATGTGTCTGAGCGCTTTTCATTTTCTAAAATCATCTCAGTTGTTCATATTTTGTGATATTCTGAGGTTAATCCCAGTTTCTCCAGTGAAATCACATCATGTTCCACTTCACTTTTGCCTCCATTGCGAATTTAGAATGTTTTTGTTTGCAAACTTTAAAGGGTCTATAGCTTGTTTTACCTAAGATACGAAAAAGACCAGCATTTACAAACTTGAAAAAAAGAAAAAAACTCTATTGTATTTGAAACAAGGACATAACTTACTTCTCAAATCAACATCATCTGTTGTTTGGTTGACATTGGCGCTTCTTCCTTGTTGCAGTTCCACACAGACAGTGAACAGTGTTAAAGAAGCTTGTGCAGCTCCTCAGAGCCATTAGGACCGAGCTCTTTCCTCTCTTCTTCGCAGAATCAACCATCAGCAACGATCTGATAATCCATTACCTTTAGCTTTATCTCCTTAATAAAAGCAATTACTCATCCTCCTCTGAGCTGAGGCTAAGCCAGGCTGAAACTGAGCCAAAAGCCACAACTGCGTTTTTGAATTGACCCACGTTTCCTGAGTAATCAGTTACCCATAAACCCCCAAAGGTCGTTTGGTTTCATGGCGGGTTTAGGCCCAGGTCTATGTGCCGTCACGCAGAGCTTTCATTAGCTCCATTACATTTAAAGCTGCTGTTAAAAAGCCGTACTGACACTTTTTGTTCTTCTCCAATAAGAATTGTCCATTAAAATTACAATATTATTCATGGCCTACGTATATATGGGCCCAGGTATTTAAAGATGCACTGTGTAACTTTTCTGGAGGGTTTGCCACTTGCTTGTCTTCAGTGAATTGTCTGGAATGTTACAAAGTTTGACCTTAAATGTATCAATCTCCATGGAGACAAGCATACAACATCATCAAGCCAAGTTACAGGTCAGATCTACGCAAAGGAGAGCCCTCTCACAGTAAGAATGCTTCAAAGAATGTTTTTTTTTTTTTTTTTACAAATTTAGAAATGTTTGAAACACCAGTATTTGAATAAATGCAAGTTTGAATGCATAAAGTGAAACATTGATCGCCATGGTGACAAACAGGCCAGACAGACAGACCCTTTCACAAGAAAAGCTGCACAGAGCACAGAGAGCCTTCATGTTTCACTTTCACACACAAGTAATTCAGTCCAATTATCTGTGATTACAAAACCTCGTTATTACCAGCAGAGGGCGCAGTGCAGTTTAAAAGGATGTGGCATGTCGAGTTAAAGCTAGGAGTCTGGTGAAGGTGACTTCTAAAGCCCTCAGGAGCAGGAGGGCACCACCCCATGACATCACAGTGTTTTGACCTCTTGAAGGACAAAGACAGGATAGAAATATTCAAAACATGCCTGAACGAAATGAAACACAAAACAACTCCAGGCAGCTTTTGATGAAAATAAGATCATTGCGTGGTTAAAAGTTTACAAATGTTTGCGTATGGCATTTGAACCTGATCCTTCATCCTGGAATTGTTTATAAATGAACTACAATTTCAATAGAATTCAGTCAAAAGTACATTCCCACTCCGCCAATAGCGTTCCTCACTGCAGAAGAAGCTGCTTGGATGAGTGGCAAAAGCTGTTCACTTATTTTACGATGGAATGAACTGAGAGACAGGGCCATGCATTTAATCGTACATGATCATAATTTCAATTTTTTTAAACATTACTAAAATATATGCGGCCTGGACTCTTTCCACCAACAGATGTGATCCGTCCCACTCGCTCTTGAAGTAAAGCCCTCGCCAATAACAGTAGTCCGCACCAGTGTGTCCCAACCAGGGGTACAGGGACCCTTAGTGGTACATGAGCAATTACCACAGGGTTCTTAGAATGGTTTCCGGAAATGAAATATACTTTTATCTCATGAAAAAAGTGTCATTAGTTGTAAGTTTAGAGTCTTTTAGGTGTATCGTGGACCATAAATATAATTAAAACTAAAAAATAATTGCAATAATTGACAATATGCAACTATAAACCCATTAATTTGCCTGAAGTTAAAGGGTACTCGAGACAAAAAGTTGGGAACCACTGGTCTACACGTTCTTACTGGAATCAAACCAGCGACCACCTGGTTCATTTGCAAATTCTTAAACTTGTCTGGCCCTCAGAATCCGTCCTTTGGTGGCAACATTCAGCATTTCTGCCAGACGTGGGATGTGGAGAACTGGCCACTGCACCTTATTTCTACTAAATGATACTGGTAAAAGGTCAGCGATGCCCCCATTTGAAGCCCTTCGCTCAGCTGACAGAGCGGCCAGCTACGCGTGGGAGTTTGGTTTCGAACGTTTCTTTGGTCGTCCGTAGTTCAAAGCTTAGAAAAAGTGAAATGTATTTGTAGTGCGTCGTGCCTGTGGGCTGTTCTAAAGACAAACGCTGCTCTTTACTGTCGTGTAATCCTGGATCCTGTCAGCATCGAGGTCTGTAAAAGGCTGTAAACCAGGACCAAAGAAGGAAGGACTAAGAACTAAACAAGGACCAAACCAAGACTAAACCAGGTCTCAAAAATCAAGCAACTGCACTTTGGTTAAACTTAAGACTGGGGTTTATAAAATCATGTTTCAAGGAACATCATTTTGAGTCAGTTTAAAATAAAGGAGCTTTCATATAGTGGTATTTGTCTGTTAGAATATCTACTTTATAAATGGAAGCAGTCGGCAAAGCTAACCGTTTCTCACAGCTAATGCTAACCTTTATGAAAATGTAAACTATAAAGAAGCAACCTATTAAAATGTAAAGTAAACACTACCTGATTGTTTTTATTCACAGATTACTTCTTTTTTTATTAATTTGATTTATTTTTTACATTTACTATGCTTCAAAATTAGCATTAGCTTTAGCTTTGACCCACAAACACTTCAATTTATCAACACAGACGTGTCGCTGGGGAAGTATTCACCTCATTCGAAAAGTATTTAACATGTTGTCAGTGATTTATACATTTTATTGTGACTCTGCAAAAACCCCATAGAGATAGAGCTGGACAGGAAGTAGTGACGCTAACACTGAGCTAGCCAAAGCTGCACAGCCCATTGAGCTTTGGTCCTTGTTTACTCTATAATTGCTTGGCACTGCTTAAGTCCAATGATAAACTTCACCAAAATGGTCAAACTAAATTATTGCCAAGATTTGCAGCTAAATATTAAATAGAATTATGTTGACTCTGTTTTAACGAAGTATATGTACAGCACAATCTGAGAAAATCTAATAAAATAGAGAACAAACTGCAAAAGTTCGACATTTTAACCCGATTATTTAATTTGAATAACCATAATATTTTACTTTCATAGCTTTGACCCTTTACTCTGATTGCTCTTTCTCTTAGTTCTTTAATCTGGTGTCTTGGGGCTCTATTTTATTTAAACAAGACAAAATTAATTAAGCTGAGAAGAGTTCTGCCCTGGTTAAAAATGATCCGGCTCGTTCAGTCCTCGGGGAAATTTGGCTCAAACAAAGCCACCGGGAACAGCACAGATTAAAAAAAATGTTTAATCAACGTTTTGTGTCCAAATTTCGACACTGTTACATTTTATGACATTCAAAAACATTTGCAGTTATGTTTTTGTTCCTTTTCATTTAGTGAACTTTTAGAATAATTTGATTTACTGTGTTTGACTATGTGGTTAAACTTTTCACTTGCAAAACAATCTATGTTTACTGTTTTCTCAACTGGAAAACTGGTTTTTGGGCCGTATAATCAGGCTGTGCTTTTGTTAAATCCCCACCTTCTGATGTAATCGGGGTTTTAAAAGTCCATCCACCTGCAGATTCATGATGACAACACAGCAAAAAACAACTTTAAATAAATAGCACTAGTTTTGGTTTATGAAAATGGCTTGTTTATAGGATGTATCTGTTTATTTTTTTAATAAAACATCTTCTACACATTATTAATAACTATATAGTTAGAAGATTTGCGCAATAAGAACAAAAATAGAATTTTCATTGCACTAAAATAGATTTGGCTTTGGGAAACACTGCTAGACAAAGAGTAAATTGTAATCCTTCAACATTTTTTTCTTTTTTCAAATGGCATTTATCTGTGTTTGTCAATGAACTATTACAATGAATTTCAATGTATTATTTGTTTTTATTATATTTATTTGCCATTATTTTTTGTAAACATGAAAGTGAGGGTGAGGGGTTCAATAGGTTACAATACAATACAGTCATTTATTATTTTAAAGGAGACATATTGTGCTTTTTTTCAGACACTGAAACTATGACATAAAAATATCATAATTTTCCATGTTGTTCATTGTAAAGCACAATATTGATCTTAAAACGGCTTAATAATAGAAATGGATCCAGTGTTTTCCTGTTCAAAAGTGCAGAACTGATCATCATAGAACTGATCATCATAGTTTCATAAGATTGTCTTTTTTTTTATCAGTTTTTATTTTTGAAAAGTGTCTACGTGACATTTTAGAATTCTAAATGTGTCAGTCAGACTCTTAATCTTTCAAATAATCATACATTTTGACTAAACTACTGATGTTGAAACACAGTTGTAACAAGGTTAAAAGCTCATTTAAGTTGATTTTGTATAATATGTCCCCTTTAAGGTTCAACAGGAAATATCAAAGTATAGTTTAAAAAGCAAAGTGCATACATGATCCCTTGAAATCTAGTTGTATAGTTTAATAATTGATTGTGACATGGAGAGTGTTGTGTCTCTTAACATCCAGCAGAAGAGACGTAATATCCTCATCGTGCAGCAGGGGGAGATGTGGGACGCTGCATTCACTCCACAACCATTTCTTGTCTTTTTCCCAATAAGGTGTCTGTCCTCAGTAGTATAGCATTAGACCTCAGATATTAAAAAACTGCCAACACCAATCACCATTTTACACTTCCTCATACCTCACAGAAGTCATTTAAAAACAATAAACCAACGCTTTGAAAAAATGGGTTTCAAAAGTGATTTTCATAATGCGCTTCTTGTCATGCAGTCTTCCTCACTCAGCAGCCTGCTTTCATCCCGGGTAAGCCTTCAAAGGGAGATAGTCTCTGTGGAATATAGAGATCCAAAATGTCTTATAGGAAAAATAAAGGATTCTGGTTTGCTAATTTAAGACATGTACTTTTTTTTGTCCTCTATAAGCTAAAACACTCAGGCGGAGACTTAAATGTACCCTGGCAATCACTCAATATTACATTTAGCCACTAGAGGCAGTGTACAGTCACATTTTGTAACAGTCTTTGATAAGCCATATCTGTGGTTTGACCTACTTACTATTCAGTTGTTGTTGTGTCCTTGGGCAAGACACTTTGCCATGCCTAGGATAAGAGCGGCGGTGTGGTTGGTGGTGTCACAGGAGTTACACATTCAGATAGATTCATTATCTCGCATGATTCACTGTAAGAAAATAAAAATGTTTTGAAATGTTTTGCTCTAATGATATGAACACAATTTAATACAGAACCAAGCAGCAAATGAAAAATAAGATAAATGAAATAACATTAGAACATTAGAACATATTTATCACGTTTATCTGCCTGTATTTGAAAGCAGTATTTGATTTCCTTTGACTTTATACTCTATTCTAAGCTCAAATCAGGTCCAATAATGAGAGCCTGTTGGTCATTCACGTCACATAAATTTATTGATGTCAAAAGATAAGTACATTCATTTCTATGGTGACCGAGTTTACAGCTGGAGTGTGCTTTTCCGCAATGCTGATGTTGCACTATATAGTACTAGTGTTTAAGAAAGAACAGAGCAAATCCACATACAAACTTGACATTACAAACCTGAACGTCGTCCTAACACGGTAAAAGCTAAAAGTGCAGCCATTTCCAATCTACATTACAATATATACAGGAAACGAACAAAACGATTTTCAAAACTTACAAGAACAAATTTCAAAGTCACAACAGAGGCAGAGACGACGAACCGACGTACACCTGTCAATACGTTAGAATATTATGGGAAAGTGGAAGTATTTCATAATCACTTAAAGATGCACTGTGTAACTTTTCTCAGATGTTATTGCTTTTCCTGGTTCGTTCCATTTACCGTTTACTGTAAGAATGCATGTTTTCAGTATGTCACAGCAATAAAAACGTCCATAATTGTACCATATTTTGGAATATTCTGTGCAAAGATATAACATAGGAGCAGGTGGCAGACCCTCCAGCGGAAAAGTTACATAGTGTACCTTTAATTTAAAATCAAATGTCATTTAATACTTCAATACAGGGAAAAATGCATGTGTTGGACACCATTTGAAAGGTAGGAGATTCTACATTCTGGTGATATGCATGAAAGCAATGTAAGTTACATTGTTACTGCAGTTATAAAATACATAAATAATTTATTTATTCAATATTGGAAATAACGGTTGAATTCAAATGGCTCTAGCAAAGAAATAACTCACAGTTGACAGAGCAGATATCGCCCTACAGGTCAACAAAAACTGTAAAATATCTGAGCTCTAGGTCCAAATACGTTGACATAGTGCAGGTAATAGCCATTTTTTTTTTACTTTTGCATGTGCAATGTGTAATTGTGCACAAAAACTGACAATAAGACAAACATGTTCAATAAAATGTGGTAGAAAATGATGCCATAAGCCTTAGGGACTTGTTAGCTCATGTCACTCATTCCCCTCCATGTTAAAAATGATAAAATACATATACATGAGACTAATTAGCATATGCTTCATGCTAACACATGGAGCAGTTTCCCCTGCGCCCCCTGGGGGCTTTACCTGGGATTGTGACCCATCGTTGGGAAGCCTTGAGGGTGCACTGTGGAACTGTCAAATACACTTTGGATATTATTTAGCAGAAAAATGCTGCCCAAAAGTGCTAATGAGCTCCACAGTTAGATTTCTGGACCATATTCACAATTTAAGGTACGAATTGGATGAGAATGAGCTCATTTTGAAGAGGAAAAGTAGGAGAAAACAGAGATACTCCAGAATCTAGTTGCTTATTGTTGGAAAAAATGCTTAATTTTTTTGTATTTTTGGGGGGGCAACAGTATTTGGGTGAAAACATATTTGTGTATATTTTATTTCTGAATTTTTTTTGGCACAAAAATGATTGAACGACCACAGCCTGAATAAAGGCAAGAAAATATGTTGCTCTTTTGTGCTATTGTGTGCTAATTTTTTCTGTACAAATGGTCATTACTGAAATAAAACAACTTTCCCATATTGTCATTTTTAGACTTCCACATAGTAGCCTGTAGACCGCTTGCTTACTTTTTAACAAATCTGCAAAGAAATAAGCTTTGTTTAAATTTTACAAAACAGTTTCAGCATATCCCAAGTCTTTTATAATTTTCATAATAAATAAATAAATGAATAAAGCTCAAAATAAATATCATTTGGTCATGTGTGAATCTGTGAATAAAGATATATCTTTGTGTCATCTCGAGCAGTTAAAACCCGCCTCCATAGAGTTATAAGGCCAGTTTGTTCCCAGTAGGAATGTCCAACCTGCACTTTTTTTCTAAACAAATAAAAACTTCTTAAAGGGAGAGTTGTCGGATGTGTTGTGCTTGCAGACACTTGCTGGACAAACATGGATGACATTTACAGTTCAGTAGTAGTTAGAGAAGTTGAAAGGGCGATAGTTCTACAAAGTCTCCAGGAGCCAGTCAAACAGGCCGGACACTCTGCCCTCTTCCTCTCGCTCGCTCTTCTCACAGAACTGCAGCACGGCTCGAAACAGGTCCCCCACCCGCCACGCCTTCTGGGTCATCACCAGGACCACCCGCTGGAACTGGAAGACAGAGGCAAAAATAACACTGAAGGATTTGTAGGCAGGGTCTTGTTTGGAAGTCACATGTGAGCAGGACGGGTGTGAGTCGGGAGTGAGACAGGAGCGAGACGGGCGAGCAAGTTGGGGGTGGATCGGGAGCGAGTTGGGAGCAGGTCAGGAGAGAGTTGGAAGCCAATTTGGAGCAGGTTGAGAGCGAGTTGGGAGCGAGTTGGGAGTAGGTTGAGAGCGAGTTGGGAGCGAGTTGGGAGTAGGTTGAGAGCGAGTTGGGAGCGAGTTGGGAGTAGGTTGAGAGCGAGTTGGGAGCAGGTTGAGAGCGAGTTGGGAGCGAGTTGGGAGTAGGTTGAGAGCGAGTTGGGAGTAGGTTGAGAGCGAGTTGGGAGTAGGTTGAGAGCAAGTTGGGAGCAGGTTGAGAGCGAGTTGGGAGCAGTTTGAGAGCGAGTTGGGAGCAGGTGGGGAGCAGGTCGGGAGTGAAGTGGGAGCAGATTGGAAGTGTGTTGGGAGCGGGTCAGGAGAAAGTTGGATGCAGGTCGGGAGCAAGTCGGGGGGGGCATGATAGGGAGCAGGTCGGGAGCGGATTGAGAGCATGATAGGGAGCAGGTGAGGAGCAGGTCAGCAGAGAGTCGGGAGCAGGTGAGGAGCAGGTCAGCAGAGAGTCGAGAGCAGGTGAGGAGCAGGTCAGCAGAGAGTCGAGAGCAGGTGAGGAGCAGGTCAGCAGAGAGTCGGGAGCAGGTGAGGAGCAGGTCAGCAGAGAGTCGGGAGCAGGTGAGGAGCAGGTCAGCAGAGAGTCGGGAGCAGGTGAGGGAGCAGGTCAGCAGAGAGTCGGGAGCAGGTGAGGAGCAGGTCAGCAGAGAGTCGAGAGCAGGTGAGGAGCAGGTCAGCAGAGAGTCGGGAGCAGGTGAGGAGCAGGTCAGCAGAGAGTCGAGAGCAGGTGAGGAGCAGGTCAGCAGAGAGTCGGGAGCAGGTGAGGAGCAGGTCAGCAGAGAGTCGAGAGCAGGTGAGGGAGCAGGTCAGCAGAGAGTCGAGAGCAGGTGAGGAGCAGGTCAGCAGAGAGTCGGGAGCAGGTGAGGAGCAGGTCAGCAGAGAGTCGAGAGCAGGTGAGGAGCAGGTCAGCAGAGAGTCGAGAGCAGGTGAGGAGCAGGTCAGCAGAGAGTCGAGAGCAGGTGAGGAGCAGGTCAGCAGAGAGTCGAGAGCAGGTGAGGAGCAGGTCAGCAGAGAGTCGAGAGCAGGTGAGGAGCAGGTCAGCAGAGAGTCGGGAGCAGGTGAGGAGCAGGTCAGCAGAGAGTCGAGAGCAGGTGAGGAGCAGGTCAGCAGAGAGTCGAGAGCAGGTGAAGAGCAGGTCAGCAGAGAGTTGGAAGTGAGTTGGGAGCAAGTCGCGAGAAAGCTGGGAGCAGGTTGGAAGCATGTTGGGAGCTGGTCCGGAGTGGGTCAGGGGAAAGTCGGGAGCAAGTTGGGAGCAGGTTGGGAGCAGGTTGGGAGCAGATCGGGAGCGAGTTTAGTGCGGGTCGGGAGCGGGTTGGGAGCGAGTTGGAAGCAGGTCTAGAAGTCCAGCTCTAAATAAGGATTCCTCATAGGTCCAAAAACCAGGAAAGGTCTAAACTGGGCCCAAGCATGGAGAGAGAACTAAATGGACAAGATCTAAACTACAGGACCAACCCACAGGTGGAACCCACAGCACATTTGGAAAACCATAGACCCACGTCAGACTGAATGGGTACCTTGGCCTCCCTCCGCTCTTTGGACCTCCTGAAGTAGAGCGCAGACAGGCCCAGCTCAGAGGCAGCGATCCACTGCAGAGCCACGCGCAGCTCCCAGTCCCTGCAGTCGGAGTCCAGCAGGTCACAGTTCAGCACCTGCAGCTCCCTGGGGTTAGTGCTGCCCCCTGCTGGTTTCACTGCACTAGCCTCTGCAAGCACAAGCACACAGGTTTTATGTCATTGCATTTGTTGGATAAGAGAAAGATCACATTTTAATCACATTTTTAATTATATGGAACTAGTTGTACAATATGAACTAGTGCAGGTTGTATTTTAAAGTCTCCAGACCTTTAGTTTGTCTAAATGATCAGAATTCTTGGTACCACTTCCATAATAACTACATCTTACTTTTGTCTTAATAAAGCATTAACAAAGACTTCATTAATAATGAATCCATAGTTCATGATTCAGGATTAGTAACTACTTAATTAAGGTTAAGGTTAGGGTTAGAAATTAGGGTTCCAATATTTGTTAAATAGTTACTAATCCTTCTTAATAAACTATTGTTAATTATGAACTAAGTCTTTATTTATGCTTTATTAAGGCATGAATAAGTGTAGTTATTATAAAGTGTTACCGAATTCTTTCAAACCATTTAAGGACATTTGTTTGCCTATGACAGGTTGAACTATTTTACTAAATTTTACTAAAGCACAGTTATATGTAAGATTTTACAAATACATATTTTAATTTGGCCGTTTTTAGGTTTAAAATTTTACTTCCTGGTTGTTGTATGTTTGACTACAAAAATATATGAGAACAGCTTTATTTTGTGGAATTAATGTTTAAAGCAGGGGTGTCCAAACTTTTTCCATCGAGGGCCACATATTGAAATATAGATCAAGCGGAGGGCCACAAATCAATCGTGAAACATTTAAAAAAGCTGCATTTATCTGATGTTTTAAGCGCCGCCTCATCTACATTCAGTCTCAGTGCCTTAATATCAGGTCTGTATTGCACCAAAATGTCTGAAAATGTGCTGTAAAAAGAACTTCTCAGGACAGTGTGGGCCAATTCACCAGGAAGTCTAAGGGCCAAGAAAAATTGGTCTGAGGGCCGCATTTGGCCCCCGGGCCTTAGTTTGGACATGCCTGGTTTAAAAGATCAGAAAATTGTGTTGTGTTGTGTCTATCAATTATATGTACAAGAGGTAACATCCCACAAAATAAAGACAAAATTAGGAAATCATAAAAACCCGTCATACACACTTTAACTTTCATTGTAGGATACAGTATAGACTTGATTTAACTAAAAACGTATTATTTACCTAGGACTAGATTATACTACTTAAAATGTTTTGATATAGTATACTTGACTTGAAAATATTTTCATAATTCATGACTCATTTGTCATTTAGCTAACCTTCCAGTAAGATAATTTATTTACATCCACCTTCATTATTAAAAAGATACAGAACATAACGTCCTTTACGGTTCACAGACTGTCAAGAGAAGCTACTACGAGTGTTGGAGGAGGAGCTGAATAATTAAGCGGTTAATAAGGCTGAACAGACTCTAGAATCCAGCGTGCACTTACCAGGGACGGTCCCCCTCATCACAGCGGCGCGGCTCTTCCCCGTCTCCTCGCTGCACAAGCACAGAAACACATTAGAGCTCCATAATGACAAAATGTGCAATTAGCTTCTCCTGCAGATCACTGCCTGCCCGCTATGTCTTAACTACACGTCAGCCGCCTGCTGCTTTCAGACGGGCAACATAAGACGCGCAATATGCCACGGGACGGCATCCTGTCAGTGGCGGACTTACCATTAGGCAACAGGCCACAATTGCCTTGGGCCCCCAACCAAAGGGGCCCCCAATCAGATGCCCTCTGATCATCAAGGCTATCAAAAATAGTGACAAAATAGTCTGGGATTGTGAAATGTATTAATTCTGCCCAAACCAACCCCCCGATAAAGCTGAATAGTAAATAAAATATAGCATGATAAAATGATAAATGAAAACATGTGTTAAAATGCACCAACAATCAGGAAATATGGTATAATATTCTTCTGTGAAAGGACCCCCAAACCCCATGTGATAAGTTTAGAACGTACAGTGTAATATTTCAAATGTAAACAAAGAAAGGAAAAAAACAAAAGACTCCTTCAAGAGTAACTCAAGAGACACGACAGAAAAGTTGTAGAAAATAAATGTGAATCGTATGGGACCACCTTATTGAGGGAGTTACTGCAGCCCTATGCTCCACCCAGAGCTCTGAGGTCTGAGCTCCTGCTGGCTGAGCCTAAAGCCAGACTAAAGACCAGAGGGGACAGAGCCTTTTCTGTGGCAGCACCTAAACTGGAACAGTCTGCCTCTGCCTGTCAGATCTTCTGAGTCAGTCACTTTTTCTCATTAGTGTTCAATACTAATTAGTCAGGGTTGCCTGATGCTTCAGCTGTTTTAATGCATATCTTTGCTCTATACTATAAATATACTATAAATATATACTATATTTATAACCATGTTTGTTTTTATTCTCATGTAAAGCATTTTGGTCAACTGAGGTCTTTTTAAATGTGCTATATAAATAAACTTGAATTGAGGAGGGGCCAGTACTTAATTTTGCCTTGGGCCCCCAACTTCCTAGGTCCGCCACTACTTCCTGTCATGTTATTACAAGCATCGGAGAGACAGTTTTATGAGAAAAAAGTCATCTTTATTCTATGAGAGTTACCTGATCACTGTGCTTTGAGTGGGCACATCGGAAAATGCGTCCAGATCTGTCAGGCCCAGACTGGAGGCGCTGCTCGTCCCGTTCCTGAAATACAGCGGTTCATCATATCATTTGTCATGACAGTTTTTACAAAGACAAAAAGTTCACAGTTCATAAGCTGGTGGTAGAATGTGAGCAGAAGCTTGGAGAGCCTGTGGCAGAGGAGCAGGTGAGACATCCAGCAGAATGAGGAGCCCCGGGTCCATGGGAAGGGGATGAGGCGGTCTGGAGCTGGAGGTGTCTAATAATGTCTATCTCAGCTGATATCACTCAACAGCCACTGGCATGCTATCACAAGGAACAGTCACAGAGCGCTAATGCACAACAGCGTGTTATTTAAAGGTGCATATGTAGGATGAAAGGCCCTCGGTGAAGAGAAACCTGTTATTTGTGTTATCATCCTCTTAGATAAAACTACAGAGAGAGAGTTTCTGCCCTAGACTTTTCATTTAATAAGGCTGTCAGTGCAGAAAACACATGATTATCCCGTGCAGCTCTATTCCCTCAAATCATACGTGTTTGCTTAGTGGCGTTTCAGTGGATAAACACACATTTCAGTTATGCCACCTTTCCTGTGTGGGGCCACTGGTGTGTCAGTCTGCCCCAGGGCATGTGCGGCTATAGTTCCCCACCATGAGTGTGATGAGGAGTGCATGAATAATGTCCCCATTTGTATAGTGACATTTACGTAGTCTTGAGTCTTACGTAACACTGTTTTATAATTAGTGCCACGGTTCACCTGCTGAGTCATGTTTCACGTGCAGGGCTCCGAGACATGGGGTCGTGAGGGTCCTGAGTGTAATCACAACAGAACATCATGCGACTACACCTTTGCAGAAGGTCACACTGTATTAACAAGTCTAAGTGTTTGTTCTACTATACCTGTACTGTTTTTTTAATTTATTTTTTATAAAAGCCCACAGGTTTGGAGTTGAACAGAAAAACACAAGTCGCCTCATCTTACTGAAACCGAAATCTTCTAGAGATTAGAATGAATCAAAACCCCGTATAGCTGATGGCGTCTAAATTATGTAAACTCATCACTTATGCCTCAGCCTTATACTGTATGTGTTGGTCTAGTTTCTATTTTGATGTGAATATTTATAGTAGTGTAAGAGAGAATGCATACATTTTGTGTATTTTGGGAAAGGTGTTTTAGATAGATTGGATAGGTAGGCAACAGTAACATATTTTAATACATTATCAAATACTATGGGCCTCATTTATAAGTTAAGGACAGCTTCAGAGGTGTCCTATTCATATTTTTTGTAATAAATTATACCAAACAACTTTATTTCTCGCTAAATGTTTAAACCTTCCATTGACCAACGGAGAACTTTACCCCCATGTGTCTCTCTACTACACAATGCACCTTTAAGAGCACCAGACAAACCTCCTTTGGCCAATCACCACCATACGGCTGTATGGCCAGGCCCGCTGATGAAGCAGAGGATGGTGTAGCAAATGTTTAGAGCCAGAGCCTTTGATGTTCTCATGTGGGAGCTTTGTGAGATGGGCTCCTAAAGCGGCCCTCTGCAGATGTATGTGAGGGTTAGGGCTGCTCTAATCCTGTATGCAGGCTATGAGAGGGGAGGAGAGGGAGCTCTCTGCACACAGCACCATGAAAAAGGCAGCAGCAGGGGGTAAATTGGCAGTGGCACGAGGGCCATGACAGAGCAGTGCTTACAGACCCCTCGCTCAGCTGGATAAAACTACTGCTGTCCTCGGGCGGGTCATCCTCCGGGCTCATGTGAGACCAGCTGCCCATGCTCTCTTCACTGCTAGCACTCAGAGAACGCTTGTCCCGCTTCACCACAGCCGCTCTGTCCCTCTCACTGCTGGGAGAGCACACCACACACCACACAGCGACTGTCAAAGGCTGGCAGAACATCACTCACATCATGTGTTCTAAATGTGTTGTGTGTCATTTGACTACATGCTAACCAACACATATTTCTTTCACACAACATTTTCACAAATCAACAATGAGTAAAATATTGCTAAATCTGACATTGAGTTATATTGCTTTGGAAGCATGGGTCAACAGCAATTGTCCAGCCTTAAAGTTCAACAACAGCAAAAGGGTAAACACATCATGCAGTGATCTCCAACTGAACGCTACGAGCCTGAAGACGGAACCTTTTGGACTCAAGTGTAGCAGTGATAAATGTACTAAACCAAATGTAATGTATCAATTAAATACTCTTCAAACTAAAGTAACCCATTGAAGTCCACCATGATTAATAACATTTTAATATCACCTTTGTTTTGAACTCAAACTTGGACTGCATTTCAAGGTTAAAGGTTGTGGTTGGTTATATTAGAAAATTCAATATTTGCACCCCTGATGCATCTGCTAACAGTGTGCACTCACTAGGCCTGCCTGTTTTGCCATAGTTTACTGATTAAATGAAGTCCTCATCAGATGAGTGAGGGCTGCCAGCCTGGACATGTCCACAGAGAAATCAGCCTTTATGGACCCTAACAGGGACGCAGCCTGCGCTCACACGGGGGACAGACACAGCACCACTGTCTGTGAAGTAAGACGTGAAGAAGGAACCACAACAACTAAGTAAACACACACACATACACACACACACACAAAAAATGTTACTGAAGTGAAAAGTTAAGTTATATTAAGTAATTAACCAGTTGGCATGTGTTTAGCACTGTAGAGATTTTACCATTCAAAACTACACTGTCTGATTTGATTGATTGTTATTTCAGAGACATGTACAATTATAATATTGAGTATAAAGTCTATATTAAAAACAATTTTGAAAAGTGGGGTGATCTTTCTGCAGCGCTGTTGCTCACATTTTATGCAAAACTTCAACCATAAATGTAGTGTTTTGCCACACACTCCTAACTACAAATGTCCCTGTTACTTTTAATTGCTATAACAACTAACTAACTTCTGTCTCTTCAATTACTATTTAATTTTGTATTTCTCACATATAATAATTTATTTAAGGGCTTTATTCTTCTATTCTGTTGTTCATGCAAGTCATAAAACATAATTGCATAAATCAAATTAGGGTTAGTTCTGGTCAAACTCCACAAAGAAAGCCTCCATTCTTTCCAGGAATCAATCAAAGAACCTTCTCGCTGTGAGGTCAAAGTCTCAACCACTGTGCCATTGTTGTCATTGTTTGGGCTAAATTAATACAGCCAAATAACTACAAACGTTTGAAAATAAAAACAAGGCTTTGCTTGACTTTTTTTGCCTACACTTTTTTCCATTTTATGCTGCTTCATTAGTTTACAGCAGATGCAGAATTGCCTTTTTAATCTCCCTAACAGCTCCCGGTGGACAGTGTGCTCGGAGGCCGTTCACACTCAGTTATCCAGCGCTGTGGAGTTTGCCGCTTGATGAGTCTGGTGAAATAATTTTGTGATCATCAGCCATTCTTCTGCTGCCTGCTCCAGCGTCTGACGGCTAAACTAATGGGACAGTGGCCTGGAGCTGCAGTGACCGGCCCGAAATAGTCATTGTCTTTTTATAGCCTCGTAAAAGTACGTTATTAAGTGTGGTTTGGTGGCTTAATGTTCGTTGTGTAACTTCTTTGTATGCTGTATATTGCTTTCTTTATGAGTATGGCAGTTGTAAAATAGTCCTCAAAAACGTTGAGTGGGCAACACAACTTTTTAGTTTACTTTTCCGTGTCGTTATCAGTTTAAGCATAAAAATGTACAAGCTTTGACTGTAATACTTCTCGGTCTGATTATGGAACAAATGATATGATTCTGTAATTTCACACGTTTGGAGTTCTGCCCCACCAGTTTTTAGATGTTTACATTTTTGAAATTTTAAACTCAAATTTGACAAAGAAATTTCAAAGATTCAAACTCTAAATTGTCAGTGATATACGAGACAGTTATCAATAGCCTGTATGATGCATAATCTAGCAATCATCTGTATTTTATTGTTTCCCTTTAAACAAAGTGCTAAGGAGAAGTTTACTATTTACTTTCTCCAATTCTCCATGCCAGTTACCTGTTGACCATTCTTAGATTAAAAAAAGTTTTTAAAAAGTTTATGAGAAGTATAAAACTTGTTTTCCTTTTCACTGCCAGTGATGTATCCTGACATAAACACTTTGCAGACTATGTTCTTCCAATACCCATCGGGTTCATCTTGAAGTGAGAATGCAGTTTGGAGTGATCAAGGAGAGGTGAACAGCCTCTCAGCCAGAGAAAGATGAAGCCACTAAAAGCTTTCTGCAAACACTGTACATCACCCGGGGAGTCACAGCCCGGGCCAATAATTTGTCAAACCACACACCTCAAAATAGATGACTTTTTTTTGTATGCTGCCTTCAACTGACTGAGGAAAGAAAGCCTTGCAAATTTATAATTCTATTTGTAAAGCAGAAGTGGTTCCATCTTTCAAATACCGAGGCGGCTTTTAATGTTTACAAAAATATTCAGATCAATTTCTCGGCTTAATGTCTAATTTTAACCAAGGCAATAATCTTTGTGTTAAAAATACTTTTCCAAGTGCAACAGACAGAAGTGACAGACGTGGTACCTGTTGCTGTTTACTCTCTCCGTGCGTTTGGGGGCAGAGGACTCCGGTGGGGGCTCTTTGGATCTGACCCCCGTGCGCTCAGACTGGGGTAAGCTCTCCTCCACTTTCTGATCTCCCTCTATGTGTATCAAGGGCACATCTCTGGGGCCCCTGACTCGAGGCAAACTGCTGTCTTTTGAACCTAATCCGTTTCCAGCTTGCTTCTGGCTGGATTTGCTGCGACTACAGCTAAGATGTGACTGCTTGAACCCCCTCCTCCTCTCCCCAACAGGCCTGTGAGGCTGTGGACTGGCCCCGATAGTGTCCTGCTGCCCTCCGAGCGCACTTTTGCCGATATCTACAATGTCAGCTGCCAGGCGATTGGCAAACTGTTGTACATGGGGTTGAGAGTCTGCCGAAGCCTCCAGGTCAATGCTGTCCTCGGGATCCGCAATAATCTTGTTCTTTCTCATTAGGGACTCAATGGAGCTGGACCAGGTCTCATGAATCAGCATATCCGTGATCTGGTCTGTTTTACCCCTCTGATAGAGGCAAGAGTCTGACTTACACAGCCCTGAGGCAGACACAGAATTGCTGGGGTAGATGTTTAAAGTGTCCCCGTGCACATTTCGGGCAAATCCGTCAAAAGAGTTAGCTTTGATGGGTGAGTTGACAGTGAGACG
This sequence comes from Rhinogobius similis, assembly GCA_019453435.1. Taxonomy (NCBI): domain Eukaryota; kingdom Metazoa; phylum Chordata; class Actinopteri; order Gobiiformes; family Gobiidae; genus Rhinogobius; species Rhinogobius similis. The sequence continues at coordinate 10,820,760 of CM033625.1, read as the reverse complement.
TGAGTCAGAGGAGCGCCTGTCAGGCACTGATGACTGTCTGATACAGAAGGGGGTGCGGTGAGATGGGGGGAAGAGGCTGTTGCTCCATTCTTTTGTTTTTGCAATGCCATACTCTTTGTTTTCTTTGTCCATGTCGCGCAGCATAAACCTGTAGAACTCCTCAGTGATGCTTTCAGTGCTGGACTGTTTGGACAGGCAAGATGAGGCCCTGACGTTAAGATGACCATTTTTCTTTGTCGCTGCTTGTTGCACTGCTGCTGCTAAAATACTGCTGGCATTTTTACCTGCGTAGTAGTCCAGCAAAAGGTCAAAGCCCCTGCCCTCAGTCTCCATTTGGTTTACCATGAACCGAGAAAACTCATCGGTAATGCTTTCACAGCTCGACTGTTTAGAGATGGAACTGCCCCGGCTGAGGTTCTGACCTAAGCGACTTCCGGGGCCTAGCATGTTGGCAGTCCCAGAAGGGTCGCTGTCCTCTTCTGGGATACTCTCATAGCTTGACGCCTTGCCTCGACTCCACCTTTCACACTGCAGTCTGCTGCGTGGCTGCCCTGTTTTGGATGTGTCCACTACATTGAGTTCTGGGCAGTTCATGATGCGTGCTGTCACCTCTGAAGCGAACAGAGCGAAAGGGTCCTGAGCTTCGTCCGGGTGCACTGTCTCATCCACCACCCTGTTCACCAGTCGCTCCATCAGCTCCGGCTGCTCCTCCGTTTTCCTCTTGATCTCACTGAGACGTGGGGCTCTATGTTTCTTGGAGGCAGCGTTACTTCCTTGACCATCTTTCCTCCGGAGCACTGTGCGACAAGCTGGGATCAGATAGGCCTCAGTTCCATCTGTTGTTGCCCCTTTCAGAGCACAAAACCATGGCTGCTTCCCAGTGGAATTCTCTAAACATATGGCGGCCAATTCTGTAGCCATCGACACCACGGTTGACGCCAGATCCTCAGCATAACACGTAATGGGCGTCTTGGAGTCTGTGTCCATTTTGAGCGAGACCAGAGAGCTGCACGAGTTGAGGGATGACTGGGGAGTTAGGGAGGACTGTCTGCTGTCACTGCTTGTGCCCAGTCGCCCCCTCCTCTCGACGCAGTGAACCGGAATCTCACTCAAAGGATCCCTGGTGGGACCTTGCTGGCTGGAATGGTGCTCTGAGAATTCCTTGGCAGGCAATGACACACACTTGGTTAGATTTTGTCTCAGTATCGCCTGTTCTCTCTGAGCTGAAGGGCTGGTGTGATGTCTGTCTTCCGATAGATGCCTCTCTTTTGAAATGATGGTTACCTTATTCACGTTGTGCTGTGTTGCCCGGTTTTCACCGTTAGCGGGCTGGTTATTTATTAAGCAGAGCAATTTTCCATTTCTGTTGCTGGCGGCGTCAGGCAAATTATTTTCATCTGTTTGGGAGTCAGACAAGCTTTGATCACCCCGAGATACATGACTAATCTTTTTCTGCGTAATGCAAAGAATATCAAAAAGCAAGTTGTTAACACTCTCTTGCAAAAAGTGCTGGAAACTTGGCACTTCTTTCCCACTTCCTTCCAACTCTTTTTTCTTCCTTGCTTTCTCAAGAGCATGCTTAAAAAGACTGTCGGCAACCTCATTTATCATATCGTCCACTTCTCTCTCGTCAGTGCATGATTTTTTTGGACACGTGATGCCGTCTACAATCTTATAATGGGTTGTTTCCAGCAAATGGGCAACGCTTTTATAACCCTGAGGTTGCGTCAAAACATCAGCGGCCTCTCTGTGTAAGACCTCCGCGATATTGGCACGAAACGCTTCCACACTAGTGCCCTCCGCTACGCTGCAGTGAAGAGTAAAGGCTGCAGAGGTTTCAGCTGCTGATATAAGACCCCTTGACGGTGCGTAGACATCCATAGACTCCGCATCAGATTCCATGCTCTCCTCCGTCAGTTCAACCACAGCCACAGCCCCTGCTACCTGAGCCATTCCACACATGGCTGATGGTAACGAATAGTCAACATCCTCCTCAGGCTCTTGAAGATATTCCTCATTATCATCCTCTGACTCCATTGCGAGCTTTTCCGTAACTTGAGGGCTCGAGATGGTTCCAATAACATTAGCAGCACAAGCTAACGCCACTTCTACATGTTTGGAAGCGTGTGCACTGCAGTGATGGGCTATGTGTTCTGGAGTTTCATTTTCCGATGTTTCAGATTCTTCGGTATCGACCATATTGGAACTGTGGCTCTCAGACCATTCGCCTGGCCCTTCTGAACTATCCGGGCTCTGGACTATGACTATTTTGGGCAGTTCGAAAGAGCAGGCACGCTGTTGGGTTGATCCTCTTGACTGAGAATGGACGGGACTTGACCGGGAAACGCTGACAGCTGCTTCTGAGACAAAGGAGGATTCATCTTGGGACAGACGAATGAAGGCATCTTGCAGTACTGACTCGGCCAAGTTTGTGGCGTAGTGACCAGCCGAGTCTTTAGTCTGAAGGCTTGTCCGGTGTGCTCCCTCCATCTTGTTCTCACTGGTTGATGGATGTTGAGCTGACGATCCCCTTTGACACCGTCTAGTGCAGTGCTTCTGTGCCCCTTCTGCTACAGTCTCTGCCAGGTCACTGCTCTCAGACTCTGTGGACACAGAACAGAGCTAATGAGAAATGTCCAATCTGATTACAGACACACTTCATCAGCCACTGAGGCATCCAAGCTACAGCACCTTGACATTTGGCCTGTGCATTTTTAATCTATTCTGCAACTCACTATTTCTGGATTTCATGACATAACAAAACCCTAAAGGCCTGCAGTGTTAATTGGAATGGGTAGTAGTTTGTCTGTGTGACAGAATTAAATATATTGATAATATAAACCAGAATATTTCTGACAAAATACCATATAATTGACACCAAATTCTAATGACTGCCTCTATGTACTGGAAAGCGCACATGACAAGTAAGACTTCACATTAAATGATTGTATTTAAGGTTTTACTAAACATTTTCTTTTTTGTCCCCAGTTTTTGTAAAGTTTATAATGTTACTTCCTGGTTGAACATAGACAGCAAATATAGAGATAATTAAATAAACTGTTACCGAGCAACCATATACAAGGGCAAAAAATGACAGTAAACAAGGGCTAAAATCCATACAAAATACACAACATACACAGTTGTTGTAATTAAAAAAAACAAAAAACGTTTATTTTGCTAAGTGATCGTATAAACTGTCCGCAAATGTGTCCGCTGCTTGTGAATTGTCATTATATTTTTAATGGTACATTGCCTATTAATGACAGTGGAATTCAGTTTTACAACTATGCACTACTTTCTTCTTAATTTTGTCTCATTTTGTGCAAGTCATACCCTGTAAACCTGATTTTGATTTTGGTTTGATTGGGTAATATTTAACTTTTATTTTTCAGAATTTCTTCACAAACTGCAACATTATGGAGTGAATAATATTGTGAACTAGTGATTCCAAATATCTACTGCATTAACATGAGATTTACATTCAATTGGAATAGATTGTGATTAGGTTGGTAATACACATTTTCAATGGCTTAAAATGATTTAAAACTGGGTTACCTGGTTTTCACACCATGAAACCAGAAGTGTTTAAATCTGTGTAACTCGCCCCTAGCTCTTACAAACCCTTTAAAATTCACATGCATTCATTTTTGGCCTCATGTAAAGCTTTAGAACAGCTACTGTGCTTTTAGATGACGAAGTGAAACCACCCAAGCACAGCCCATCAGAGCGCTGCTTATAAATTTTCCTTCACGGTTGATGAGGAATAAAATACTTTGTTATTAGTTATTTATTTTATCTATTTAAAACAAGGACAATGCACAGATAACATTAATCTAAAGGAGAAAAGCTGCTCTCCACCAGATTTAGCTACACGCTACTTTCCATCTGTTGTATTTGGGCAGGTTTAGGCAGGTTATAGACAGCACAGAGCAGTTTTGTTTTTGTCCAAAATGCTGCTTTTAGAAGACATTCTTTCGTGGAAAACACAAACTTTACACACACACCCCAAAAAAATCAGGTATAATCATTATTGTTATTATTCAAATATTTGACCTTCTTTTTGTATTTTGCTCCTTGCATATTGCAGTAGGGATGTAATATGGTGTAAAAAAAACCTTTCTTTTTAATGCCTCTGCCTTCTCCCATTATTAGAGTCACACTATCACACACTGGTGAACAAACATGGCCAAAATATCCCACCGTTCCTGAAGCCATCATCCTCGCTGTCGTCCCCCAGGTGTTCCGAAGCCGTTTGGAAGTCGTCTTCGATGGAGGAAATGGAGCGGTTGGTGTCATCCTCGGCTCGCTGCACTGCCCGACCCTGCTGCTGAAGCTGCCTCTCCCTGCCCCACTGCAGACCCATCAGGAACTTGTTGATCTCCAAAACGACGTTAGCTGGCTCCATGCGCCTTTTTTGGCCAAAGCACTGGAGCAGACACACACCTGTGCTCTTCTGTTGCTGCTGGGCCTGAATAAAATATGAAAAGACCATTATAAGCATATCAACAGCGTGCAAAAACAATATACAGCATGTTTAGGATGCAGAATGGCGGCCTTTCTTTCATTGTTTGGTTATCTTGCAGTAGTCAAACAACAAGAGTGCACCGCTTCATACAAGTTTAATTATTTGCAGAGGCTTCCTACAGCTCATACTGATCTAGCAAGTGCTTTATTCACAGATTTAATAGATAGCTAATGTGGTTTTCAGGAAAATTACTGAGGCACCTATTTCAAGATTAAAAGTTTACTATCACATGCATTCCTTACATGTTTCACTAAAATGGAAGGAAATAAGTTCATTTAACTTTAGATTTAGTGATATCAGCAAGGGTGCTGAGAGGCAAAGTGATTATAGCTCTTCAGCCTCGAGCAAACCTGCTTTAATTCCCCTGCCGGAAACAATCACTGAGGAGATGGCAGATCCCACCATGGACTGAAAAGGTATCATAATAATAATAATGAAGAACAGTATTACTTCCCCTTAGAATGATAGGGTTCTACAGTATATCTGACGCTTTTGTCAAAATTTAGAGTCATATATTCTCGTTCCTGAACCTTCTGAACACTTTATTTTGAATGCATTTGGTGCATTTTTTTTAGGTCAATATGAGCAAAACACATTTCCTCTTTCCATTGTGACACATAAGTGGTCAGTATGGGCAGATAGATACCAAATACTGAAATATCAATACTGACTAAGAAAGGTAAAAATTTGTATGCAAAAATGTTTAAATAAATAAATGTATCAATTATTGAAATACATTGTTTATATTTTGCTCAGGACACGCTGAGGGGGAGCGAAAATGATAAAAAAAAAATAGTATAGCTTTTACATACCAAGGCAAACTGAATTTCCATGCATTTTAAAACAAAACTCAGTGGTATTGGTACCAGATCGAGTTTTGTCCCAGTATTACTTTTAAATATTATAGTCAAAACTTTAAACCTACATTTCTCAACACAAACAGAAGTCTTTAATAGTAATAGAAAAAATATAGTTAAAAGAGTAGATTACTATAATGTCAAAAAAGTATATACATATGTACATTTGGGTACTTTGAATTCCCTCATCAACTCAAAATCCGCACAGGATAATGGATCTAAAAGTGTGCATGGAATAAATAACATTAACGAAGAACAATTCTATGGCTCATTTCTCCTTTTGCATCAAAGGTCATTGGCTGTAATCCTGTTTGCAGTCTGACCTCCAGGCCGTCCAGCAGCAGGAGCTCATTGTCTTTGGGCTGCTGGGCTGTCATTACCTCCACCAGTCTGGGCAGATCGGGAGACACACTCGCCAACTTCTGCACAAAAGAGAGACACGCCATGCACAACATCAAGAGCAGGGAATCAAAAGGCCTTGCAAAAATGCGCATTATAAAAATGATTGTTTTGCCAAATTGGAGATAGAGTTGGCAGCTTTTTTCTGACCTGCCTGACCCAAATTAATATCCAACCCAACCCATCCCGGCCTAAATAATAGGGTTAAATTTTGGGACCATAACCCGTCCACACTAAAACCAATACTTTGCGTGCCACAGCAGCTGGCCGTTATTTCTGATGGGCCGTGCAAAATCGAGCTTTGTTAACATTGCCACTCAAATGCACTGTTTGGAAGCCATAGGACCCATTTGGAATCGCTAACACACTCACAGGAAACAGCACAGATGTTTTCGGAAAGTTTAGGACTAAAGCAGCCTGGTTCATGCTTCCTGACGCAGCGTGACGGCATTAGAGACGTCCCCAGGTGAAGAACGCTTGGCGCCCGCTTCGTTCACGCTGGGGCATCCTTTTTGTAGTTACGACGGGGTTGAAAGCTGTATTGATAATAAGTCTGCCTCATGCGCTCAAAACAACATGTGCTTTCTTTCCACTCTCAGTATTAACTATTTTTTGTTTTGTAATGTCACTTCCTGGTTGTAAATGATGACATCACATTAGGACATTACTTTGTACACTGGGCTAATACTCTGGGCTAATGTCACAGATTTTTTTTTATTTTGACAAAATACATGTGAACACCTTTTATTTTGCTGAATTAATGTTGAAGGGGTAAAAAAAAGTCGTTTCTTTTGTGAAAATTATGCGTAACTGTGGATAGAATAAGTCTATCTAGTGTGATGTCATCAATTTGTCTTTACTTCCTATAATTTTCAACAGATTTCAACAGATCCAACTTTTCTCCACAAATTGCTACTTGATTTGTGTAAAACTAGAACTTTTATCTACAATATGTATTAATACACCAATTAAAATCAAAATTAGAAGATAATTAAAACCTGTCATTCACACTTTAAGGTGCTGACTTTTCGACTTTTTCACGTTTGGACCAACCAATCGAGCTATCCGACCCACCCGAATCTGGGGATTACGGGTCGACCCTCTCAGGAGTTGGAGCGTTTGTCCACCAACCCGATGGTCCATGGTTTAATTCCAGCACTGATGCTTTTGGAAAGTTTAGGACTATAGCAACCTGGATCATGAACCATGCATCCCTGGGCCAGAAACTTCACCTACCATAAAGGTCAACATACTTTTCCAATATCGCTCACCCCTAGCCCTAAGTTAACTTTACAGGAGAGGCAATTAGTCCCAAAAGTTGAGTGGTTTTCTTCACTGACAGATTTTGACAACCAACACTCTAATTTGCCCGAGAATGTCACTGGAGCTTTTCATACCTCAACCCTTGATCTGAAAAAAACTCTGCACGCTTCTAAGACAGACGTGTATAATTATAAAATCCATCCCCAGAGAGGTTACCAAATCATTAACGATCGCCCACCAGTGGAACCAGCAGCTGCAAAAAGACCGTCCAATGTGCATATTATCTAAACAAATCAAGCCTCTAATTCTAGCTAATGATCTGGAATCCATGGCAACGGACGTCTTTTTTTGTGGATGAGAAAGGAATGGTTTGACGGAGGGTGTGAAGAGCAGGAGGTCTGACGGAACAGGCAGCTCCACGTGCCATGAAGATGAGAGGAGTTCTGCTCACCTTGAGGTTTTGTTCTTCACGGCAGTTTGTCTTCTGTGAGTCCACGTTTACAAAGCAGATCTGAGGAGACAGAAATAAAAAGATTTGACATGAAGGGTTTTAGACGAAGCAAGCCAAGCTATCTAGATGTATGGAGGTATGCGAGGTCCTTATGGCAGCGAGCAAGGTGTCCATTTCGTCCACATTTTTTGGCCTCCTTTAGGTTAATATTTATTCAGAAAAGTGGTTCTCAAACTTTTCACATCAAGTGCTACCAGATGTAACCCGAACTTTATGAGGCCTAATTTAGGGCCAACATAATATAAAAGGGGAATAAATCATGATAAGGTCATCATGAATAATGACTAACCTAAAGGAGGACAAAAACATGAAAAGATTTGTCTCTAAATCAAACAAGTACCGCATATACACAGTTTGAGAAACACTGGTTTAGAAGAGCTTACGGTGCAGTCCAATTTTAGATTTGCTTTGCCCTCATACAGCCCTGATACAGCTCACTTACAGAGCTGGTGGTGCTTGGAAAGGCAGATATATTCTCAGTTCTTACCAAGAAAAGTATCTATCTGTCTATCTATCTATCTATCTATCTATCTATCTATCTATCTATCTATCTATCTATCTATCTATCTATCTATCTATCTATCTATCTATCTATCTATCTATCTATCTATCTATCTATCTGTCTATCTGTCTATCTGTCTATCTGTCTATCTGTCTGTCTGTCTGTCTGTCTGTCAATCACACACACACACACGCACACGCACACGCACATGCACACACGCACATGCACACACACACACACACACACACACAAACACACACACACACACACATATTCTCATATTGGTCTATTTCAGAAGGTTTTCAGCGATATAGGTATCAGCCGATATAAAAAAAAAAACTGCCCATGATTGGAAAGTCCAGAATGATTTATTCAGAATGATTTATCTCTGTATTTTTTGCACAGATCAGTATCAGTCTGGTCACCGTGTTCATCTCCTTCAGGTCAGATGGCCGTGATTGACAGGTGGATAAGCCGATCAGGGACATGCATGGGAGGCCTCACAGCGGACTGTAAAACATTCGGCAGGAAACATGGGTTTCTGCCGAATCAAAGAGGACAAACCTCTGAGGTAAGAGAAGTTCAATTTTGCTCTAAATAAAACAACCAATGAGCTAATTCGTTTCACCTGCGTCACAATAAATAAAGTAATCTGATTGAACAGTTCTATTTGGGTTTGACTGGAGTTGAGACTCACACGTTGTAAATTATTGGAATCAAGTGTCTGGATCCCAGGCAAATGAGTCATTCTCAGATTGTCCTCAGCGCATCAGAATGGAAATAAAAGAAGACTAAATACTAAAAATAGGTCTGTATGTTTACACAATCATGACACAAATAATTTTTTATTCCAGATAAATATGTTAGTTATTTTTAGTGAATAGTGACTAGTACATTTGTAATCTTTACTTCAATGTAAGATAGATGTGTGGGCCTTGTTATGGATTTTTACAATCTAAATATCAGTATTGGCAAATATCGGGTATCGGTCACAGCAGAGGACCAAATAGAGAAAGAAGAAAACTCCACATTAGGCCATAACTAGTTAGGACATCACCGCACAAAAGGGTTAATTCTCTGTTCTGCCTGTTTCCAGGGACTTTGGATTTCACCTCACGAACACTCTGTAACACCTGCCACTTTAACAACATATTATATAAGAACAATCTATTTGCACTACTCATTTGCACATTGCACAGCCAACTGTACATTCTGTATATAGTCTCAGTCTATTTTATTCTTAATTTTATGCATGCCTTTTTATATATTTTTTATATTTTATTCATTGCTTTATGTTGCACCTACGCCGAAGCAAGTTCCTACGTTTGTGAATTTCACTGACAATGGCAATAAACGGTTTTCTGATTCTGATTCTGATTCTGACCATTAACTTTAAACATGCAGAATAAGCAAATATAGATCATGATTTTGAGGCCTGGGTGCTCCACGTTTGTCACCCACTTCTTCTGACGTTAAAGTCATTGAATCAAATGCAGGGACACATTTTCACACAGGAACAATGTATGAACTAGTTGCAGTTGTCTTTGGCCTGTCAGCAAATATAAAGTTCTTATGATCGTGTCACATGAGGCTGTTTCAAATCAATTCAAGAGTCCACAACACCGAGCTCACATATGCTTTCTGATATTTGCCTTTTGCAATATTCCTTCTTTATCTGTCAGTGAACTCCTTCTAGACTTAAAAAATAGATATCAAAGAAGGCTTATACTGACGGGTTTCTGCTTTGAAGTGGTTTTTCATCAAACTCTCCTAAAAACATTTCTCATATATTTACACGGAGCACTGACAAAATATGCCTCTGACTTATGTTTGAAATGAATTGAAGTAATAGTAATATTTTAAAAAATGTTTTCTATACTTTGCAATAAAGATACAAAATACACATTTATGATGAGAGTCCACATAATAGTTTAAAAAGAGGCCACTAACATTTAGACGGCCAAGTAAAAATATCTGTAAATTACTTGAAGGAAACATTAGCACAAACAGTATTGGGATTTCTTTAAAAGGAAAAAAGGAAATATTATGCATTATTTGTATTGTCATTGCCCTTTAAACATACACATTGAGTATCTTTACTTTGGCATGTAACAAAAAAGGTAAAAAACAAAACAAAACAAAAAAAAACAAAAACTTTCAATGTCTCTTGTTTCACCAACTGGAACTGAGCGATGGGCTCTGTCTGATTAAAGTCTGTGACACCTTAGACTACGGTACCCATCTCACTAAAATGTAGTGAACATGATTATTAACAATATACGTTTTCATATCAGGAAAAAAATACTAAATTTATTAAAACATTTTGCATGAATTGTATGTTAGGTGATGTTTTATACCACCCATGAACGTGTCATAGCGATGAAAAAAAAAAAATCAAATTGACGTTAAATGGACCTAAAGGTAGAGGGCTAAATTTAAGATTTTACTAAACATTTTGCCAAGGGATCCCCAGTTTGACAGTTTTCGTAAAGTTTATAATGTCACTTCCTGGATATGGGCACAAATATGACCCACAATTGTTACTATAGCAGATATTTTGAAAACACGAGCCAAAATCCATTTAAATTGCACAATATGAATGATTTGACAAACAATAATCCCTGATATCAACTTCAATTTGTTGAATGACCGTTTCAACTGTCAAAAACATTTGTCAGTTTTCTGTAAATTATCTCTGAATTGTCAACGTTGCTTTTTTGATGACATAACAGAGGGATTCCATTTTAGAACTCTTTTGCTCATTTTAAACTTTCAATCTACAACTTTTCTTCACAAACGGCAACTTCACAAATGTAAAATTATAATAAATAATTGCCACAGGTGCCCTCCCACCAAACTAGGTAAAAATTAGAAAATGGGTGACCCTGTCATAGTCACCCAACAAGGAAAGTCAGAATGGAGTGTTTTGTGGCTCAGAGGGGAGAGGATTTTCTAACCAGGATTCATCAAACTAGTGAGAATGAAGTTAAATGCCACTCCAAGTTTGTTTATGTTAATATGGTTACAAAATCAAGTCAATTTAGCATAAAAATGATCCGTTGTAGATAATAAAGTGCAATCTATATCACAAACAAAACACATGTGTTATTATTAATTATCATGGCCCAAAATAATTGCAATCATGATAATTATTAACGTTGCTGACAGGTAAAGGTGACTTGATGACGTTCCATGTTTAAATAATGTTTATTTTGTTACAAGTAAAAATAACAACAATCCAGAAGAAAACCTCATGGTTACGTTTTTTTTTTTTTTTTTGTACAATCATGGTAAAAAATGGCGAAAAAATATCAGCTGCCGATTAACATAACTGTACAAAATGTAGCCTGAACAATTACTGAACTGTCTTCTCTTTTTAGTGCAATAAATTATATTAGCATTTATTGTCTCATCCAGATCCATATCTGCATTAAAATGTGTCATGTATTCTGTTACCAATCAGAAACCTGTATTCTGAATGGTTAGAACACTTTTACGTTACGTTGCTTTATAGTGTGAAAACATGACATGGCAATAAAAAAAGCATTGTTTTTTTGTTTCACCATTTGTTATGCATTTATTTAAAGCTAAAAGAACCATTATCCCAAGTTAGAGAAGGAAAAACAGCACATGCTCACACTATAAGAGCTGTGTTTTCTGTTTTCCTGCCCAATTCAGTGCAGTTCAAAGCCTGTACTAGAATACAGTTACTCTGAATTAGTATGAAAATGTGTTTTCAGTACGTGTTTTCAGCTACTCTCCAACACTGCCCGTTTCTACTTCCCAGCAATAGCGATTCAAGTCAGTCAACAGTTCATTCAAATGCGCAGACAGCTGGCACTACAGTGAATAAATGTTCCCTTCTTTGACCCTGGCCTTAACATTCACATTACTTAAAATTTACCAAACGCCTGTGCCCTTTTGCGTCCTCTGCCGACAGTTTTAGCGGTCCATTCAGTCCATAATTCAGAGGCCGCCTGCTTGCCGCCTTGTCTGTTTTTCTCATCACTATAGTGTCAACTGAATAGCAGCAAAATGTCAACAACATGCACGTCGTTTGGTGATGAGTCTATGATAGCATTTAGCGCCGCCTGGTCTCATTATGGCATTCAGAATATGGAGCTGCATTATTACCTCGTGTTTACACATCAGCGTGTGCCGGCTTTCATTTACTCTCATTATGTCTGCAGAGAGCGCCATGAAACAATGAAGGGCCCGGCGCTAGTTCTTGATTATACGTCGCATCCGGCGAGTAAGCAAGTGTATAGCCCAGGGGCACAACAACGGTATGTGCTCAGAGGAAGTTCAAATCGATTACAAATAATGCTTTAGTATTATATTTTACTTGTCAGTCAACCTTTGAGTGAATGCAGTGCACCTTTGTAGAAGACAAATTATGTTTTTGCTCGCTGTAGTTCAAATCTATGACACTGATGATCATTATTTTGTATTTTTGGACGTTTTAAACTGCAATATTGTAACTTAAAGGACACATATTCCGCTGCAGTGACCTTTTTGAGCTTTAAACCATGTTCTAACAAATGTTCCGTCATCAAAAACACACCTGAAGTAGCATTCAGTTGCATTCACGCTGTTTTGGAAATTGTTTATTAAAAAATCCTCCCCCCTCTGAGCATCAAACACACTTCCTGCTGAACTTCCGGGATTTTCTGACGTATTTTCAGAGAAGGTTCCACTGTTTTTAGTCTATAAATCATCGCCAGATTCGTTCTGAGCATTTCTGCCTCTAAACATGATAGCTACTGCAACAAATCCTCAAAATCAGGTCTTTTTAGCGTTACCTTCACTAGATTGTATATAGCGCTGGCACAATCTGCTGGCTGGATGAGTCAGTGTAATTTCACAGTGACTGATAACACTATCGTAGAATGAATAAGAAACTTTTTTTAAAACATGAAATGGCAAATTTAAGGCACTCAAGAGCATGTTTAAAGGGCAATAAAAATACGAAAAATGCAGATTATTTTTATTTTTAATATATAGATCGATATCAGTCTGGTTGATGATGATTGACAGGTGGATTGGCCAATCAGGGAGTTGCATGGTCTGTCTGTATCACAATAAATTTACGAGGAAGAAGAAAGGAAAAAAAAATATCACATGGAACTGAAAAATATCTCTCATTTCCGCAGAATCAAAGAGCAAAACCAACACACTTTTAATTGAGATGAAAGAGGTTTGATTTTATTGTAAAGGTGACCAATGAGCTCCTTTCTTTCACATGCGTCATGGACATAAACAAATCTGATTGCACGGTTCTGTTTGAGCTTGACTCGAAGCGCGACAGATAGAGTGATGACCAGACTCAATCTTTGTAGAGAATTAAGTATTATGTATTTTGGATCCCAGGCAACTTTTATGATCACAATTATTATGTTATCATCACAACAAAGTGCCACTCTGCTGGACCACGCTCATGGCTCCGCCCATGGAAACAACAGATCTCAGAAGCGGGCAATGATTCTTTTTTACATTTGGGCCAAAATCACTGTGCAAAACTGAACAATGTGTATCCCACTGAAGAAAATACAAAAAGACAAACAAACTGGAGAATGTAGTCAGTTCAGAGCAGTGGTAATGGGAATTTTTGAACCAATCGCGTCTTGAATGCAGGAATATAAAGATCACTCAAACATGATATATGAGTCTAAATACAACTTTGAGTGTATACAACGTTAAGAGGGGAAAACAATTATAACATGAAAACCAACATCTTCAAGTCACAGACAAGAGCTATATATCTGAACCACTTCACTTTTCTTTTTGCCAAACAGACCTATTGTTTAGCCAAACCCTCTCTCATCTCTGGCTTTCAGTTGAATGGATTTTAAATATCAGAAAGGACTCACTTCTCGGCACACAGCCTGCCCATCGGACACACTCACAGAGATAAACCAGGCCAATGATTATGACCTCTAAAAGGTGAAAGCAATTGAACCTCATCAGACGCAGAGATGGAGCGGCAGCGGCTCTAAATTCGGGATTGTACGGTCCACGCTGTGTGCGAGTGGGAGACGGGCTGCAGGACACGCTCTTCAGACGGCTGTGCACAGAGGGACGAGTGACACGTGAGATACAGACGTGTTAAAGAAAGGCCAAAACAGCACATTGTACAACCCAGCTCTGCCAGAGTTAGGAGAAGTAACAAAAACGAGATGTAAAATGTGTTCAATAACATAGTAATTTAAAACAGGAATAAAAAAAAGAAAATTAACAGAAAGTCAAAATCAAACCAAATCAGAATTAGTAAAACAAAAGAACCATGTACAAGTTAAAAAAGGGGAACAAATGTGCAGTTTACCTAAGAAAAGTAATCGTCCAAAAAATACAAACTTACTAAACAAGGCAAAACAAATGTTACAAACACAAAAGTAAAGTCAGTACAGACGAGTGTCTCAGGTAAACACGAGTCACATGTGACATCGACAAGTGGCAAGACAGACCGAGAGGCACATTTACACTAAATGGAAAACTGGCCACAAGCACAAAACCCCTCTGGATTTCTACTTTTATAACGTTATAACATACATTTGAAAGTGTTTTGTGAGGCTCAGAGTTGGAGCAGAGAAGTACAACTACAGGTATGTTTTTGATGAGAGAGCAATGTTAGAAAATGGTTAAAAGCTAAAAAAAAAGTGAAATGTGGTACTACATATGGGATACTCTTTCATTATGTCCGCAAACTAGTGTAATAATTATAATTTACAGTAAAAACTGTCAAAAATTGTTTGGTCATTTTTTAAATTCTGAGTGGAATTTTGACGAATAGACAATAGTGATAGTGATAAATTTGACGATAAATATACACGGCTGCTACTAATACCACTGCATCTAATCCTGCAACTCCTACTTCATTACTTCATACTAACAATAACTCTACTTACACATAAATAGGATCTGCTACAACTATAGCGTAGCAGTTTATCTACGGAATAGTGAAAAGTTCCAAAAATGTCATGATCATATTTCCCAACACAAACTGAATCTATTTACAGCTCAGGGCTTTCAGTGTGTAGTATTTATAGACAGCACCACTGCCTTCAGTGCTTCAAAGTGAGCAGGTCTAATGTGTGAAAATCAGATTTGGAAATGTGCAGTCCCAAATCACATGAGCCCTCTGTCTGCGCGCGCACTCTGAGTATAATCCAATATCACTGCACCACAGAGAGGGTCTCATGATAAAACAGTGCACTGTGCTCTGGTGTTGGCCGCTGCACTCAAACTTTGCAGAAATGGTTAATGGTTATTGAATGAGGCAAACTGATTTCAAGTACAATATTTTTCAGTTAGAAGTTACAATTATAAATCCCTAGTGTATCAGTAACCCTTATGAGTGGTATTAAAGGGGCACTGTATGCTTTGCCTGTGCACGGTAAGGCATTAATATCATCTATTTCTACAGAGAGAGACAAGTGAAGTTAAAAGGCCAAGTTACAAGTCAGATCTGTGGAGAGGAATGCATGTTTTTAAGTTAGTTTTTTCGTGCAAAAAACACCTATAATTGGATATACGCAATATGTGGAATATTATGTTATTTTTCACTATTGTTTGTGTCATTCAAATTTTTGAGAACCATTTTCAGAAAAAACGAACAAAACAAAAAACTAATAAACAGAGTCCCAGCTAATTATATGCATTATCAATTTGACATGATCAAAAGGAAGTGAGATATTCTTTATGTATCTCAAAAGAGGTTTGTATAAGGATGCAATTGGTAAGAAATGGACATGCTCAAAGACACAAAAGCACCGTGAGTGTACTTTAAAGAATAGGGGGAATGATCATACGTCCTATGGGTTTATAATTCAAGACGGCTTTTATCCATCATCCCTGTTTCACCTTTTAACAATTAACTACGATTAACAATAAACTACTCAATTATAATTATTAATACAGTCTGTGCCAGTAAAGTAAAATAATAAACTGGCTCAAAAACATGACAAATAGAGGCGTTCATGGTTAACCCATTAGCCGATTAACCGTGACTAAACCCTTAAACGAGTGAAGAGCTCCTGCCCGGTTAAACTGGCACGTTTCATTTCCTGCCCCTGGTTCCCCGTGTTGTAATACACAATTGCACCACCAGAGGGCACCCAAGAGAGCACTTCATACGATTATAACCATCTGAGTGAAAACAATCGTGCTTCAAAATAATACATTTATCTCATGAAGCCGGAGCAAACCTGAGACACTGCAGTATTTATGAACTAATATTAATAATGCATGGTGGTAACATTGCTGGTGAGAAAACAGACAGCTTTTTGCTTCAAATGGAAAGCTATCGATCTTTTACCATGCACAAGCTAAAGGTAAGCGGCTAACGTTAGAGACTTTATGACGTGAAAAAAGAGTGCGCTATCCATTATTACTACAACAGTGCATCAAAACAGCATTCATTGGAGCTTTTACTCTGTTTAAACCTGCTGCTGTCGCGCCTCTCTGCGTTTGCTCTCGTAACACACCGACGTCTAAAAGAACTTGTTTAGTGACAAAAAGTACAACGAAAAAGCGATGTGTTAACGCAACCGGTTAACCGATTATTGACTGCGAAGGGCTCCAACAATCGGTTAAAGAAAAAATGTAAAACGTGCATCCCAAGTGACAAACAAAACAGAAACATGTCCGATCTCCCTGTCCCTGCACGGTGGATGTGGCGTCTCCTCAGGCTTGTCGCTCCACTTGGTGCTCACACGGGCACATCTCCAACTGCTGTGCACCGGCCCCTGCCAACCGTTCACCGCCGGTCGGCAGGGATCACCACACGCCTCCACGAACAGGACAAAACAAGGTCGAGAGAGTGCCGTTTGCTAAGTTTAAGACAATGAGCTCCGCATGAGAAAAGAGCTTACAGTATGGGTGAACTGCAGAGTACACAAACAACACAAGGGGTCCACTCTTTCAAACGATTCAGGCGTGAAATTATGTTTGGACTCAGCACAATTTAGGAATTTATGTCCCGGTCTCACCTCACAACAACCTCCTCTTGCTTTTTGCTAGCAATTAGAACGTTTGGTTCCGCGATGCAAAGGAAATGAACACACGTTTTGAGTGAACAGCGACACCCATTTGGATTTTGGACTATTTGGTCTTTCTTTTACACATTTACAGGTACTTTATTACCATGCATCATTGTACAGTTCTATTGAAAATGATAGAATAATAAAAATAAAACTTTTCACATTTGATCTTTTAGTATTGGGTTTGGCATTATTTGTAAGTCAGAAAATGAATGAAAATAAACTTAACCAGAATGTATTTGCAGTTGTTTTGCAATTCACTCATAAACTGGGTTGCAGGTTTGAATCCCTCCAAACCACAAATAGTTGTTTTGCAAGAAAGACACTCCACACTCAATTCTCAAACTAATAATTCAGCTGGTTTGAAGAGGAAAAGCACCCGGGTTCAAATGTGTGCTTCCAGTTCTCTAAACACTAAACAGGTCTGAGGTCAATTGAAACTCTTAATTCTTTTGAGGTTCTTTTTTTCACAGCAGTTTTTGTTTGTTTCCCTGACTGTTTCGACTGCTCACTCACCATCTTTTTCAGAGTGTCATGTGTCTTGTCAACTGATTTCCACAGGTTCTGATGACATGTTCCTATCAGCAGAGGCAGGACAACAGCGCCATCTGCAGGCCGACCTCTTCAGGACAGTATCCCAGGTGTGTGAGAGTAGAGAGGCCCCTCATCCCGGTTTATCGTCCCTTCAGAACATTTTTTTGTATTTGAGCAATCGAAAGTGTCCGGTGTGAAAAAAAGAACCTTTTAAAGTAAATAACCCTGATGCACTACAAACCTAGTTCTACAATAATAGAGCAGAAAAATAATCTATTGCACAAACTTACGACTTGATTCCCTTGATTACAGAATGTTGAACACATTTGAATAAAGTACTGTATTCTGAATACTTAGAATACTTTCAAATGCAGTTGCATTATATTATTGTTAGAGGTGGGAAAAAATTGATAATATTATGAATGTTGTTGTGAAAATATGTAAAATGTGAATGATGTGCATATTGGTAATGGTAAAATACACTGCAATAAAAAAATAAAAACATTTAAAGACATATTTTAGCCCTGACAAAAAATCAATTAACCTGTATACAGTATCTTACTTCAAAAAGTAAATATTTGTTAATATATCCCACCCAAATTATATAATAAAAATGCAATGTGTGTTTATTTGTTTCACCGTTTGTTACAAATGCATTCATCACTAATGAGAGAATGAAAAACACACACGCACCACATGAGTTTTGTTTTCCATTTTTCTTACTAAAAGCGTGCGATATGAAGTCTAACCAAATATACTGCCATGTGTTCCTCTGATTTGCTGATGCGGCCGGGGAGACACGCTACGAGCCAGTGTTGTATTTTGTAGAGTTGATTTTAAACTAACTTATTCAGCGGAAAGAGTGCCAGGGCAGACCTCTTTTCATTGCTTTCAGTATGTCGTACCTTACACACATCACGACAAATAAACTTGAACTGAACATGTATTATGTTGCATTAGTATAAATAATTACTTTTGAACAACCTAAAAATTTCAATTAAATCTGAGTTGAAAATAGAGCCTGCGTTACTATAAAAAAATACTGTGGAACAATCTGTTTTTTTAGTTTGCACTACTGGAAAATATTATGTTGCATTAGTTTAAATAATTACTTTGGAACAACCTAATATTTCAAGTAAATCTGAGTTTAAAATATTGCTTGCGTTACTGTAAAGAAATACTTTGGAACAACCTAATTTTTTTTAGTTTTCACTACTGGAAAATATTAGGTTGCATTAGTTTAAACAATTACTTTGGAACAAACTAATATTTCAATTAAATATTGTACAAAAAATGACATTGAATGAATAAACTTGAATCAATTGTGTGTTATAATTGAAACCATTTTACTGGGTTGGTTCAACAAAACACTTTTTCAGTGTACAATAACTCATACTATTTTGTTTTATATAAGAACACCATAACCCATGCAGTTTGAAGCCCAAATTGCATGACCAACTACCACAGTGAATTGCTTTGATTTTAGGAAAGTTAACTTTATTTTGAACACCACCAAATAAAAGTAAAAAGGTCCCAGAATACTGTTACTTAAGACGGTTATTCTGAAATATGTAGTGACTTCCCAACACTGTACACACATCACATACATACATTTATCGAGTCCTTGCTCCAGCTCGACTCCCCCTCGTCTCTCCCTCACTACTCTGATCCTCCCACACACATGCTGCCTGCTCCTTCTGTCGCCGTCCTCTTAAACCACAATCATCTCTGCTCTTTTTAAGCCCGGACACACAAAGGCACTTAAGGTGTGCAGCTGCCTTTGTAACCAGCACACGGGGCCTTTTCAAAGTCAACAATAAACGGGCGATGAACGAAAACACAATAATGGAACACTGTTCCCACCTGCCAGGCTGCGCTGGTCGTGTTATTCTGAACGCACAAGTCGCATCCCAGTTATTTTTCAATGTTTACATTTTGAAAGTTAAAACGTATTAAAGGGGCTGTACATGATTTTTACTGTTTTGAAACGTGAAAAACAGAACTAGTTCATGTATTTGATTATTTTCATGTAATAACAGTAAAATCTGTACCCCAGTACATATTGTAAAAGCATCTATTTGGGTTAAATGAGACCACAGCGCTTTCTCTGCATCCATTTATACTGTTTTATTTTACAAGTACAACATTATTAGCATGCTAATGTTTGTTAGCTTTACCTCAGAGACTCAGAGACTTGTGAAAAGTGCTTATAAACTCATTGCGGTGAATGTTTAGGATGCTGCGGCTGCATTAGGAAAGTGAGAAACATATGCGACTGATGTAAAGACTTTATAAACTAGTTCTGTTTTTCACATTTCCAAATCGTAACTTTCCACCATAGAATTAAATAGGAAATAATTCAATAAAAAGTTTTTGTCATAAGATTCCAAATTTGTCATATTTTTTGGACAACATTTGAGAAACACAAATTTTCCAGAAAAATGTGTTGATATCAAATTCATGTTTTCATTTTTCCCTATACAAATCATCTTTTTGAAACCCTACTATGTTCAAAAAGTAAAAACAGTCTATTATTGGATGTGTCTGACCTTAATGCAGTGATTTCCGTGGTAACCGTATTGCTGTGACTCCTCCCCCTGGCTGGCACCTCATATTTTATTTATTTGGATGTGATTAAAATGAATTAATGTGCCGAGGACGGATAACACTTATGACTTAAATGTCATATTTTATCTATAACAAGCACAAGTATAAAACGTGGTGCCTGTTTACCATAATAATGCACCACATATTTTCAGATCCTTTGCTGGAAATGACACACATTTATGCAGCGTTGTTCTGTCCATACTGTATATTTTTGTGTTTATTTTCAGTCAAAGTCTTTTCTTATTCTAACATCTTATTCTATGCATGCCTTTACTTTGACCTTTGGCTATTTTACCATTATTATTCTTTGTTCTATGCATTATATCGCCAAAGCTAATTCCTAGTTTGTGAATTCCGATAGCACTTTAGTACATCCAAACCGTATATTATTTGTCTAACATGCCTGACGTGCACTAAAGTCTAACATCATCCTCAACTGTTTTTGGACATTAAAGAAAAGCCAAAACAAACGTGTTTTATGTAACTTGAAATGTGTAGATTTCAATACTTAAATGATACTGATGACTTTTTAGGTTTCTGGAAAATATAAAGTTGCATTAGTGTAAAGAATCACTTTGGAACAACCTAAAATGTCAACGTAAATCTGAATGAAAAAAAAAAAAAAATTGAGCTGCATTACTGGAAAGAAATACTTTGAAACAGTTAATATATTAAGGTTGCACTACTGAGAAAATATTAGCTTCCATTACAAAGAATTACATTAGAACAACCTGATATTTCGAGGTTTAACTACTAGAAAATATAAATTTCCATCACTTTAAATAATTACTTTGGAACAACCTAATATTTTGAGGTTGAGGTATAAAGAATTACTTTGAAACACACTAATATTTCAATTAAATCTATTAAAATCCACTATGTGTTGCCAATTAAAACAATGTATTAGGTTGATCCAGCACACTTTTTTCCCTGTACATCAACTCATACTGTTTTGTTTTGCATAAGATCATCATAACATCCAAGTAATCGTCTAAAGTCTACTCAACTAAACTAATTAATGAGCAAACACATTTATATCAGAAAATTACAAGAAATTAAATCAAGCACTAAAAAACTAGACATTGCTGCTCTGCACTCTAAATAAATCACACACCTGACGGTCTTCACTGCAGCCTCCTCCTGTACCACCAACACAAATGCACCAAACTCTTCATGTTCTGGCACCGCAGACCTTTACACTGCACTGTTTTCCTGTTGTACATTATGCTTACACTTGCAGATATTGGATAATTCCCCCCATTCCTGTAATTAGCGCTGGCTGAGGAGCTCTGGCTGCAGCCCCGGGCTAAAAAGAACATCAAGAGGCCCATGCTGTCAGGCCTGTCCTCTCAGTGTGATGCATTTTAAAATAGTCCCTGTGCTTGCTCCGCGACTGAGGAATCCACGCTGTAGCTTCTCTGTGGGGCTGCAGTATAAGTGAAATTATAACTCAATTAACAGCAAGTGTCAAAACCCATGAGACAGGAATAATTGGAATGAAGAACCAGTGTTGATGGCAAAGCAGTCGAGCAACATGCTATTTTCACATCTGTGTGAAGATGTGCTTTCTGAGACAATATTTACAAATTACACACTGCAAAAAGGAATAAAGCAAAGTCCACTTGAATTCAGACTAGTTTGTTTTGTCTTTTGGCAAGTCTAATGAATAAAGCTAGATTTTTATAACTTTTAACTTTTTAGAGTAAGACTTTTACTGCTCGGGATAGCTTCTGCCTTGAGGGTCCATCATATTTTTGTGCCCATGGAATGTTCCACTTAATGCACTAAACTTGGATAGATACATGTAGGTACAGTTTGTACTCCGTTTCACAGATAAAATTCAAGCACTTTTCAAACACCTTTCAAGCAAACAAGACTTAGGTTATTTCCAGCAGCTTTATACTTAAAGTAAAAAAAATAAGTAAAGTAACACTTGTACCTTATTAACACCTTTGTAAGTCCGTGTGGTGGTTGTATTTTCGGAGTGTTTGGAGCCCCTGCCGTCGCCCCCTACTTACTCTGTTCAAGTAAAAGTCGTGCTGTACATCGAAACACGTCCAAGTGGCAAATGTGAACGCACTCTTAAACTCTTCATCCATCATTTCACTCTTAAAGGCCCTGTACCTGATTTTTACTGTTTTGAAACATGGAAAACAGAGTTTTCAGAGAACGTAGTTTATGTGCAAGTCTTTACAGCAGTCAGGTGTATCGCTCGCTTACCTTATGCAGTCCCAGCATCCTAAATATTCACCGTGACAAGTTTATCAGCGCTTCTCGCAAGTTTCTGAGCCCAGAGCATCACGGACCGTCACGGGTAAAGCTAACAAACATTAGCATGCTACCGTCACACTTGCTGCTTCTGTCGTAGGATAAAAGGTTCTTTAAATAGATGCAGAGTTAAAGTTGTGGGTTGTGGTCTCATTTTCACCCAAATAGATGCTTTTACAGAATACCTGTGCTGGGGCACACAAACTTTACTTTATAACATGCAAAAAATCTGGAACATGGTCTAGTTCTGTTTTTCCTGTTTAACAACAGGCCCTTTAAGTCTATTCTAGCCAGAAAAACCTGCATTCTAGTTTTTAATCCCATCATGCACTTCGCACAGACCAGCAATCAACCCTTAAAGTCTAGCTTTGATTTCCAGAACTGAACAGGTCAATAACATTACAGCTCTATTGTTGTGAGAATATTGAGTTCTATTGATTGTTGTGCTTTTCTTTGAATTGCACTGGGCTTTAGAGATTTGTGTTTGTGTTAAGAAATGACAAGAAATAAGTCGACATCCTGGTCTAAAATATTAGGTTTTCAAAGAATGCAAATGGCCATGTCAAAATCAAAAGTTCATTTTGTAGCTCGACTGCAAGGGTTTGATTTTGAAGTGATAATTGCAGACTACTTTAAGCATTACTCAAGTAGTATTTTTGTTGCGGTGTACAATTTTGACAGTCAGTTTTCACATG
The DNA here is from genome assembly GCA_019453435.1 of Rhinogobius similis. NCBI lineage: Eukaryota > Metazoa > Chordata > Actinopteri > Gobiiformes > Gobiidae > Rhinogobius > Rhinogobius similis. The sequence goes on along the minus strand of CM033625.1, from coordinate 10,797,561 downwards.
AAGACGACATGCTGTGCTTTTGTTATTTTAAAATAGGTGCGACAGTGGAGACAGGTAAATGTGTTTGGACTCGGAAAACCCACTGGAGCGATACAACAGGATGACATCATGCAGTGGAACTAACTAAACTGTTTTGAGCTCTGCACGCAAGAGACAACTCAAATCTATTCAAGCGTGCAGAAATAAAAAAACAAAACACAACACAACTCCACGTCTGTTTATGACAATGGTGCATTAGATTAAAACAGTAAACAGTAAATGTTCAAAAAAAATTTTTTAGAATTCATGTATTTGTTTGTCGAACATTAATAATAAACAAAACAAAACACACTACACTACACTACACTACACTACACTACACTACACTACACTAAACTAAACTTAGGTGTACCAAGCCAAAACTATCTATGGGTTTCAGAAGATGAGAAATTTGGATTGTATAGAAATTTTAAACTAAATATAATTGAGTCCTCAAAATGTTGCATATACACTGCAAAAAATAAATTTCAATATGAGTTATAATGTCTTAATTTCGGGATATTAATGTTCTTTTAAGACACTTTGACTAGTTAAGATTAGTTAAGACTATTTATTTGATGGAATAGGATTATATTACGTGTTTCAAACCGTTTCAGTACCTATTGTCTCACTTCAAGCTGAAATATTTGCCAGTTGTTTAAGATAATTTTACTTACCCCACTGGCAAACTTATTTTCTAATTTTAAGCCAAATTTTTACATTCAGAGTCAGAGATACCTTGAAACTAGAGAAAAAATCTGCATCAAATAAGCAGTTAAATCTCACTGAGTCAAAACTACTCAAATCCAGATAAACTCAAGTCATTTTAAGCTATAGACAAGATATACATTTTTTGCAATGTAACGGGAAACTGAAACACATGAATAAACATTAGAAGAAAATACTTCACTGTTTTGAGATTCAATCTGAGCTTTTGGGAATTTTCTTTTTAAAATAACAAATAATAGTTTATAATACGACTACTGGGCTAACTTTTGCAGTTATCTTAGCAGAAAAATATACATAAACGTCCTTCGTATCACATTTTCTTTGTGTATCTCTCGGTCAGAGGAGCGAAGGCACTACTGAGTCTTGAGTTATTTATGAAATTGTGTTTGGATGTTGCCCTTTTTTTTCATTATGCCCATGATACATTTTTCGATTTGGACACAATAAAGTCGTATCTTTTTCTTGTCCTATTATTAAACTTATCTATCTCCATGGCGACAAGCAGGCCGTGCAAACAGTCCAGTCCAAGTCAAGTCAAGTTTAGTTGCCTGAAGATTTAACTCTTAATGCACCGTTTATTTAAGTAGTTACTGAGCCTGAATGATGCTTCATAAATTATTTGTTCGTTATTATTTAAAGGGGCTGTACCTCATTGTTTTTTCTTCGTATAATAAAGTAAAATCTGTTTCGCTGCTAATCAGATACAATGTTAGAGCATCTATTTGTGCGAAAATGAGGCTGATTTGCGCTTTTAATATCTAGTTAAAGGGCGTTTTATTCTCCGCGAAGCAAGAAATGCGCTGTTAGCATGCTAATATTCGCTAGCTTCATCGTGACTGAAAATTGTGAAAAGCACTTGTAAAGGTAGGATGTTTGCAAAGAGTTTAAAATGAACTAGTTTTGTTTTTCATGTTTTTAAGTCAGTAAAAATCAGATACAGCACCTTTAAGTATTCATGCTTTTTTCAAGATGTAGTTATTATAAAGTGGTATTGATACGTTTAATGTCATACTGTGGGACATTACAGGCAAAGTAACACCTCCAAAGAGACCTCCACAAAGACAAACAAGTGGTAGAAAAGCTACACTGTGCCCCTTTAAATAGTTCTCCAACAGTTCTTCACTTTTGATAGTATTTCTTGCTAATGTAACTGTATGGACGTTACAGCCTTCCTACTGTTCGTTTTATAACAGAGCTCTACACCTTTATGTTTGAACTCTTATCTTCGGACACAATCTGACACACTACAAATCCACGTGACGACTGACCGGGCTGAGATGAAATGGAAAAATCGGTGTTTATATATACAAAAGGAGCGCTGAATGATGGCTTATTTATTCCGCTCGCTCTGGATGTGACAGCCCGGGACGTCCTGCTCACCAATCCAGGCTAAAGAGTGTGAATCTAAAGAAAGGCATCGCACTCCTCCTCCAGGGAATCCACACAGATGAACCGGCAAGAAAGAAAAGACAGATGAGCTGCTTTTTGTTCAATATTTGCATTTTTACCTGAAGGTTCGCAGATTAGTTTTAAATGAACCGAACTTAAAGTCTACATGACGGGTTCTCATGATATTCTAATTGTGATTTAGTTTGGTGGGAGGGCACCTGTGGTAAATATTTATCATAGTTTGACATTTGTGAAGTTTCAGTAGTGAAGAAATGTTGAAAAATAAAAGCTGGGGTTCTAAAATGGAATATATAAAAAATATAAAGACAATTTAGAGGGTACTGGCACTTTTTTTTTACAGTTTAAATAGTCATTCAACAAAATACAGGTAATATTATTTGTCAAATCATTGCTATGGTGTAATGTTTATGTATTTTGGCCCTTCTTTTCAAAATGGTTGCTAGGTAACAGTCGTTGAATAACCTCTACATATGTCATATTTGCTGAAGTAACATTAGAAACATTATAAAAACTGGGGACAAATAGGTACAATGTTTAGTAAAATCTTAAATATAATCATGTTCACTATGTTTTAATGAAATGTGTCGTCTATCATGTCACATAGACTTTAAATCAGACAGGATTGTAAAAACGTTAAATTCAAAAATCCACTGTCTGCCACATTACGTCGCCTCTGTGAACACTTTGGTCTCACCTCCTCCAGCGTCTCTCCTCCTCCTTTGGAAATGACTCACCGATCAACCAGCGCTCTGAACCTCTTTGCTGTGAACTTTAAGGCTGTTAACGGAACTTAAAGGAGACATGCAGCATAATGCAAAATCAACCTTTGTGAGATATAACCCTGTACCTTTATCAGAGCTGCATTTTGATTGATTCTTGCATGTTTGAGTACTCCTGTATCGTCCTGCATGTGAGGCTTAAGTGCTCAGAAAATGTTTTCACCTACCCCCTAGCCCCACCCACTTTTGTGTCCAAAAAAAAAAGTAAATTAAGTAAAAAAAAAACAAACTCTGACATACGCAATAAGTGAATGTTCTGTCACAAATTTTCAACAATAAAACAAAGTCAATGAGAATTTGCAGCTTACTACAGGGAAATGCAACTATGAAGAGGCGGGGCTTATCAGTTCTGTGTTTTTGAACAGGAAGTCATTCAAGTCTGATTTCTGTTAATGAGCTGTTTTGGATAGATTTGGCTGTTTGTGATGAAGAAAATGTCAAATAACGAGCTATGTATGTAATTGTTTATTATAAAGCACTAGAAAAACACACACACACAAACAAACATAATATGTCTCCTTTAAAGACATTTATGTGTCCCCCGATAATGATTTGATGATTTGACTGATTACTCATTTAATCCGAAGTCACGAACATTTCAGATTATGTTAAAGTTGTTTGTGTTTACATTTTTAATTTTGGTTGCAAGTTATGGGTTGTCTGCATGTTTTTGTCCTCATTACATGGCAACCTAAGGCTTCCCAGGTTAAAGGTCCCATAACATGCAAAATCGACTTTTCAGAGGTTTTAACCTTCCTACAGTGCTATTTGGGCCTCGTACGTGTGCCCAAAGTGGTTTTTTGATTGATTCCCGCATGCTTTCGCTAGAGAACTGTCTTTTCCGTCCCCCTCGGCTGAGCAGGCAGACGGGGGCTCATCCCATGGATGACGCGGCTTCCCAAGGATGACGCGGTGTTTAAGCCACGCCTCCGGGAAGCGCGCAGCCGCAGAATAAAAACAGCTAATGCTAATGCTACACAGTAATTACACGATGGATACGACAGATCGAAGAGTTAGCTTGTTATTTACCAAACGGCAACGTCCGTCGTCGAGGCACTGGAGCACGTCAAACTCCAGGTCAGATCCAGGACGTAGGACTCAGCACGACGCACCGTCAGGACGGAGAAAAGGTTTATTCCCGTGTTTGTGTATCGCTGTTTACCGGAGCACACGGCGCATGCGCGCTATCTCCGCTCTAGGCTTCGGCACGAGTTGGGCGGGGGAGGCACGCGGGTTGGGCGGGGGAGGCAGCCTGCTCTCTGTTCGGGGGGGTCAGATCTCAGAGTGAGCCGTTTGCTTTTGCAAGGAGGGGGGCCAGTCCAAGAAATGGGTGTTTTTTGGAAACTGTTATGTTATGGATATTGCACAACGCAAAATTTTATCAACAAAGTCCTTAGAATAGACTGTGTAAAGGGGAAAATAGCAGAATATGGGACCTTTAAGTTGTTTTTAAAGGTACAACGTATGGAATTCATTTTATCAATCCTGTATTTAACAGTGTAAAAGTATGTAAAAACAAAAGAATGCTTGGCCTTGAGGTGTCTTGCTTGTCTCTCACAAGCTCAAAACGACATTAAAAATAAAATAAGATAAGATTAGATAGGGCACCTTTATTCGTCTCATAAAGGGGGGAATTTCAAAGTTGCAACATACAATTAAAGAACAGCGGGAGAATAGATACATGCAATAAAAAGTAAAGTTAAATAACAGACTGTGCAAGAGCAAAAAAAAAAAAAAAAAAAAAAAAAAACAACACAAATGTATATACAATAAGTGGCTATGACTGTGGTTGTGTTGTGCAGCTAAATAACTACAGTTTTGAAATGACATTTACTGGTTTTAGTCATGTCATCACCATTTTCCTTTCCCTTTTTATTGGTTGCTAATAGTTTTGTGTTGACATCTTAAGCAAACTAAGATACCCAGTTTGAACCTCCCAATCCTGAACGCTCCTGTCGCTGTCTGTCGGTCTTGAGATTCGGTGTGACTATCGGGGAGACATGGCACCTCTGACTTCATGCATTAAAACATGAGTGAGCGATCAAAGGAGACAAACGCAGAGCAGCCAGAGGTGTTGACAAAGCACAAACCCCCCGTTCCTCTGGCTTCCATCCTGCACCTCAGAGTGACGCGCGTGTGCCCAAAGAGAACATGACGTCAAAGAGTTCAAACCGCACAGGAACAGGCTCTCGAAACACCCGGCTTTTTCAAAACGTTGAACAAGTGAAAAGGTTACTGCAACTCACCAATTGTGATATTCGTAACCCCTGATCTTATGTCCACAAAACTGTGCTATAGACCCGTGTCTATATACTGTGTTATAGACCCGTTTGTAAACAAAAACATTCTAAATTCAGAATGGAGGAAAAGGGGGAGTGCAACAGTGTGATTTCACTGGAGGAACTGGAAAACCTCAGAATATCACAAAATATGAAAAACTGAGATGATTTGGGAAAATGAAAAGCACTCAGACACATGTGAGTGACACCAAAGCTGCTTTAAACACATTTATTATTGTATTTTACATGTTTTAGGAAATTATGATGAACTCTTTGCATTGTCGAACAAGGAACAATCTACATTTATGGGTTTACATGGAAAATACTCACAGAAATGTTGAGCATGCAATCTTTTTTCATTTTATCTAGAGACATATTAGATACAATGCCTTAAATTAGATTCTTTTGAAGCTAAAATACAATTTTAAGGCTAGAAATTTGTATTTTGTCCATTGTTTGTTATAGATACGCAAACTAACTGACCTTTCTTCCCTAGAAATTCAAATGTGTTGCTTTTTTCCTTCAACACAAACACTTAAAACCAGTAGAATTTAGATCTAATGTGAGCGAATTGAAAAATTTACTGTCAACATCATTTTGCCTCCAGTCGACTCCATGCCGGAATTTTGATGACGTCACATTTTAAAAGGTCAATAGGTGTGACAGCATCCCAGTTTGTGTGAGATTTTGTCAAATAAAGCAATGTTTACTCCTAAAGACGGTAATCACAGTGGTATCAAGTCCAATTTAATTTTGTAATGCATTCACAATATGCTTTTGATTTGAATCAGGGTCCGATTGCCTGGTTAGTCTGGTTAGTGTGAACGCACAATTGAACTTTGATCCAGGCCAAAGAAGCAAACCAGTCCAGTTGAAAAGGTGGGTCTCAGTCCAGTTGAATCTAACTCTAGCTTGGATTGTTTGGTTTATGAAAGTGAATGGACCAGAACAGAGCAGAACAAACCCAGTGAGACGCATGTGAGAATCAGGATCAAAACAAACTCCTGTGTGGAGATCAATAACGGGACAAATGAAACGCAAAAGACGTGAAAGTAACAGGATCAGGTCAGAAAATATATAATCTTTTTCAGAGATTACTTACAAAATAACAACGTAATAGCGCTAAATAGAACCAAACAACCAAAACTAACGCTTAAAGTGGCTTTACTGAGGAAAAAGTGGCCTATTTTATCACATATTAAGCTGTTGATACAAATCCAAACTCTGCTGAAGTCCTGCTCCTAGTTTGTTTGTGTGACGTGGATCAGGCAGTGTCCCGTCATGTCTTTGGCTGATTCTGCGTGCAGCGCCTCTACAGGTGAGGTGGAGATATGTCTTTCTAAACATTTGGTCACATTATTCATATTTTGTTATTCATTCAGATAAAGAGGAAATATTCTGATTTTAAATACAGCTTGGCCTGTCAACTGAACAGACAGAACTGTATTAATGTCTGAAAAGTAGAGCTGCTCGATTTGGGGAAAAAAAATGAAATAGCCCTTTTTCTGACCAGTATTTAGTCAGAACATGTTTTAACAAATCTAAAGTACAGGATTAGTCATTTTTATTTAGGATAAAACAGGATATTTTGTTGTTTCTGGAGGAAATTATTGTATTTGCCTTTTAAAAGTCCATTCAAATTGCAATTTTGATGCGATTTTATTTAATAGTGCAGCCCTTCAGGAAAGTAAAGGTCACAGAAAGACATAAGAGAGAAAAACCTAAAAAAAGACTTGCATAACTTCTAACCAGCTATTGTATTAGGTGGTTTTACAGCTTCCAGTATTTCAAAACCATTATTTTCCACAACTGCCTCGCTCTCCTTCCTGTCCGCGGCGGCAGTGAAAAAATGTATGTTCCCGGAGTCATGAGGCGTCGCTGCGGTTTGATTGATTGGCTGGGTAAGAGGGCGGAAAGGCAAAGCGAGAGTGGAAGAATGGAGGAGACCATTTGTCAAGTCCGGGAGAGGAGCGCTGCTGCTGCCACGCCGGGCCGGTGCACATCTGTTCTGCCCGGTCCCATTCACAAAAAACACACGGGAAGGGGACGAAGAGGGTACAAACGGGCGGGCGGGCTCTACGGGGACGACGGCGAGGGGCATTGTGCGGCTAAACAAATGGACAATGAGCTGTAAGGTATAAAGGTTTTTCATTTTGGACGGCGCTAAAAATGTAAACAGAACTGTGAGGGAGCTTGCATCTCCACAAAACTGGCTCGTACTTGGCATGGGGGAGCCTCATGCTGCTTGTTTCCATGGAAATGTACAGTTGCCTACAATATTCGACAGTGTGGAATAAAACTGGAATCAATCTGCATGGAGAATGAGCCAAAGTATTGTTTTAACTTTCTATTTCCGTGGAATTATACTGTGCCTATTCAGGTTGACTTAATTCATATAAAAACTAGCAATCTTTCGTAAAACTTGAGGTATAATGGTATAAAAGTGCATAGTGAAAAGGCATGAACAACAAAAACAGGTGAGAAAATAACCAGAATACAAGTGATTTTTTCAGTACATTTCTACAAACGATGCTTCCATTTTTGGCGTGACATTTGGAGATTGTCATTGGAACGACAAATTATTACATTAACAATCAAGATTTGTATTTAGGTTGAATGTCGTCATCGCCAGTTTGGAGTCCATCCAACAAAAGACAACCAATGGGTTAGGGCTGGGTGATATGGCAAAATTTGCTTGGGACCAGCTCATGATTTGGATTTTATCATGATTTGTGTTCACTTTGTATATTTAGGAAAAATATCTAATTGTGATTTTTCTGACCAGTGCAATTGTGATTAGATTTGCAATTTATGTTTGATTCTGTTCAAATTCACATTTTAAACACAATTTTGTTCCTTTTAATCGCGCTTTTGTCATGTTCAGTTGTGTTTGTCACTTTTAGTTGCGTCTTTGTCGTTTTAAGCTGCGTTTTTGACATTTTAAGTGGTGTTTTTGTTTGTTTGTCGGTTTCAGTTGTGTTTTGGTGCACTGAGTCGCGTTTCTTATTTGTAGGCGCGTTTCTTTAACACATTTTTATCGCTTTTGGTTGCGCTTTTGTCGCTTGTTTCAGAACATATTTGTACAAATCCAAAATATGACATTTTGTTGTTTGTGGAAGAAATTATTGCACGTTTAATTGTGCAGCCCTTGTCTATAAGAGGTAAATAAAGTCTGCTCAGAGGCTTCAGAGGCTAAACAACAGGAGAAAAAGTGTGTTTGAACAGACAGCTGCATTAAAGAGACAAACAGTGAATCACAATACCATGATTTCACAAAAATACCAGATTGTCACAGGGACGAGCTCACGATTCGATTTATATCACCGTATCGCCCAGACCTACAATGGGTACAGTAAAGAAAAAAGGTAGACGGAATCCATCTATATTTTGTAAAACCCAAACTATAAAAGTATAAAGGTGCATAGTAAAAAGTAAAAAAATAACCTAAATGGCTCAAAATGTCTCAATTTAAGAAAACTTTCCTACAAAAAGATGCTTCCTGTTAGGAGGTAACGACAGGCGGACCCAAAGAAGCAGACCAGAGATATGGATCAATACAGAATTATTTATTGAGAGTTGGCTGAGGGGGAGTAGGCTGGACCAGGAAGCACGGGTGAGGACCGGGACGGCAGGCGGGAGCAGGCTGGACCGAGGAGCACAGGTGAGTACCGGGATAGCAGGCAGGAGCAGGCTGGACCGAGGAGCACAGGTGAGTACCAGGACGGCTGGCGGGAGCAGGAAGGACCGAGGAGCACAGGTGAGAACCAGGATAACAGGCAGGAGCTGGCTGGAGGAAAAAGTCCTGGTAAGCAAAAATCCACAAGAGACAAATAACTTGAGAGATACAAGAAAAAGGCCAAGGAGTTCACCACGAAGTAGACTGAGCGATCTGGCAGGGTGTGGATGAATGAGCCAAGCTTTTGTACTGCAGAGGGTGTATGCTTGATTGCAGATGGGTTCCAGGTGTGCCAATCAGTCATGCCCAGGAAGCTCCAAACAAAGGACACCACAGGAGGAGGAGGAAACACACACACAGGAGGGAGGAGGCACTAAGCTCATGACAGTACCCCCTCCTTGGGCGCCCTTGGCGCACCACCAGGCTTCTCAGGGTGAGCACGATGAAACTCCCGCAACAGGTCAGGGTCCAGGATCAGGGCACGACCAATCCGCGACCGCTCCTCAGGACCATACCCCTCCCAATCGACAAGGTACTGGGCCCACGCCCACGCCTCACGGACATCCAAGATCCGCCTTCGCACAGCATAAGCTGGATGGTCGTCAACCATTTGGGGGTGGAGGGGGCTCGGATGGAGGCACAGAGAACTGGATCGTACCGGCTTAACTTGGGATCACGTGAAAAGTAGGATGGACACGGAGAGCTTGAGGAAGTTTGAGACGGACAGAAACCGGATTAATGATTCTTTCGATTTCATATGGTCCAATGAAACGAGGTGACAGTTTTAGAAACAGCCTTCAAAGGGATATTTTTGGAAGATAACCAGACTTTCTGACCTGGGCGTACTTTGGTGCTGGGCGGCGATGGCGGTCAGCAAGGGTCTTGCACTGGGAAGAAGTCCGTAACAGGGCCTTCCTGGTCTCCTCCAGATCTTACGACACCTCCGCATATGGACCTGGACCGAAGGCACGGAGACCTCAATCTCCTCCATAGAAAGGAGTGGCGGTTGGTAGCCCAGGGAGGACTGAAAGGGGAGAGACCCGTAGCGGAGGAGGTTAGAGAGTTATGTGCGTACTCTACCCAAGGTAAGTGTGAACTCCAGGATGAGGGGTTGCGACCGGCCACACAGCGGAGAGCAGACTCCAGGTCTTGGTTGGTTCTTTCAGTCTGACCGTTTGTCTGTGGATGGAAACCTGAAGATAGACTGACAGTGGTACCCAGAGATTGACAGAATGCTTTCCAAACTTGGGAGATGAATTGGGGGCCTCGGTCAGAAAGCGATATCAGCTGGGATGCCATGGAGGCGAAAACAACATGTTCCACCATGAGGTCTGCGGTTTCACGAGCTGAGGGTAATTTAGGGAGGGCTACAAAGTGAGCAGCCTTAGAAAATCTGTCAACGATGGTCAGAATGACAGATTGCCCATTTGAGAGGGCAGGCCGGTCACAAAAATCTACTGCAATGTGTGACCAGGGGCGGTTGGCAATGGGTAAAGGTCTCCAGATGACCAGAGGGAAGCATGGGAGGATTTATTCTGGGAACATACTGTGCAGGCAGACACGAAACTCCAGTGTCTGCCTCCATGAATTGGCCACCAGAAATTACGCCGGAGACTAGACAAGGTGCGATTCATACCTGGATGGCATGCAAATTTGGAGTTGTGCGACCATTGTAAGACCTCACTGCGTACAGATGATGGAACATAGAGTCTATTGGACTGACCCACCTCCCGGATCAGGCTCAGCCTCCTGCGCTTTCTTTACATTTGCTTCTACCTGCCAGTGGAGAGAACCAAGGACACAGTTACTAGGAAGTATAGTCTCTGAATTTGACTGCTCAGATGGGTCAAACTGACGGGACAGTGCATCGGGCTTAACGTTCTTTGAGCCTGGGCGGTAAGTGATGGTAAACTGGAACCTCCCAAAGAACAAGGCCCACCTGGCTTGCCGAGAGTTTAATCTCTTTGCTGATTGAATATAGGCTAGATTCTTGTGGTCCGTCCATACCAGGTGAAGGGTTGTTCTGCTCCTTCTAGCCAATGCCTCCACTCCTCTAGTGCAAGCTTTACTGCCAGAAGTTCTCTATTGCCCACATCGTAGTTGCACTCGGCAGGAGCCAACCTCCTGGAAAAGAAGGCACAAGGGTGGAGACGAGAATCTGTGTCAGAGCGCTGGGAGAGAACTACGCCAACTCCTACATCGGAGCATCAACCTCAACAATAAACTGTTTGGACGGATCAGGTTGGGTCAATACCGGTGCTGTAGTGAATAACCTCTTGAGCTTATTAAAAGCAAAATCTGCTTGACAGTCCACTGAAATGGGAGTTTTGCAGATGTGAGTCTGGTGAGGGGTAGGGCAACCTTGCTGTAATCTCTAATGAACCGTCTGTAAAGTTGGCAAAACCAAGGAATCTTTGCAGTTGTTTCCTATTGGAAGGAGGGGGCCAATCAGAGACAGCCTTGATCTTCACGGGATCTGCTTTAACTTGTCCACTCTCAATGATAAAACCCAGAAAGGAGATGGAGCTGACGTGGAATTCACATTTCTCTGCCTTCACAAACAGTTTATTTTCTAACAGTCTTTGCAGGACTAGGCGGACATGAAGAGCGATGTTCAAGCGAGTCTCTGGAAAATATAAGGATATCGTCCAGGTAGACAAAAACAAAAGCGATTAAGAAAGTCCCGGGCGTCGTTTACCAGAGCTTGGAACACTGCAGGAGCATTGGTGAGTCAAATGGCATGACACAGTATTCAAAATGTCCCAAGGGCGTGTTGAATGCCGTCTTCCATTCGTCACCTTCCTTGATTCTGACAAGATGGTACGCATTTCGCAAATCCAGTTTGGTGAAGATGGTGGCACCCTGCAATGGCTCAAAGGCAGAGAGATCAGAGGCAAGGGGTATTTGTTCTTAACTGTAATATTGTTCAAACCTCTGTAATCTATGCATGGTCTTAACGCGTCATGTCTTTCTTAGAAACAAAGAAAAACCCGGCACCGACAGGAGAGGGAAGATGGGCGGATTATACCTGCTCTTGAGAGAGTTCTTTATATATGTCTCCATGGCCTCCCTCTCAGGTCGGGACAGGTTGTAGAGGCGAGCAGGAGGAAGAGTGGCGCCTGGAAGGAGGTCTATTGCACAGTCATAGGGTCTATCTTGGCGGCAAAGACAGTGCCTTCTCCTTACTAAAGACCTCCCCAGGTCATGGTATTCCGATGGGACTGCAGTCAGATCGAGGAGCAGTCTGAGCTGTTGAGGTAAAACCTCCCCTGATGAAGGGAGAGCTGACTGCAAACAAGACCGATGGCAAACAAACTCCAACTAATGATTTTATTAAGAGACCAGTCAATAACAGGGTTATGAATCTTGAGCCAGGGGTAGCCTAAAACAATTGGAGTCTGGGGTGCAGAAAAAACAAAGAAACGAATGTCTTCATGATGGTTACCAGACAAAATCAAATGGAGGGGAACAGTATGGTGAGTGATTTGAGCAAGAAAAAGAACCATTTAAAGCACTGACCTGGACTGGTTCTGGAAGAGGTTCAGTGGAGATCCCTGCTTGTAAAATTAAAGTAGAGTCCATGAAGTTTTGCTCAGCCCCCGAGTCTATTAGGGCTTGAAGAGGAAGTGACTGGTGGTTATGACAGAGGGTAGCAGGTAACAGGAGTCTAGGTGGGTCATTGGGGATTTTAGATACCTTGCCCATCAGTACCCCCATATTTACTGATGAGCGGGGTCTTTTGGACGAACTGGACATTGATTGAGGAAATGGCCTCCCTGACCGCAGTACAAACACTCGCTTGCTCGAATTCTCCGGGACCTCTCCTCAACTGTCTATCTGTTCCGGCCAATTTGCATAGGAATGTCAGGGATTGAGAGGTGGAAGGCAAAGCGGGTAAATTGGTGGCAGGCTGAACTAGGGCTGGAGGCAAGGAACAGGCGTGAGAGAAGAAGTTATGCAGGACACCCTCTCACGTTTGCGCTCTGCAGTCTGTTGTCAAAGCGGATAGAGAGAGATTAGTTCCTCCAAAGAACCAGGGTCATCACGAAGAGACAACTCATCTTTTAAGGTGTCATTTAAACCCCGCCAATATACACCTTTAATGCTGCCTCGTTCCACCCTGACTCTTCGGCCAAGATCCGGAACTGAATAGAGTAGTCAGCCACACTCTTGTTTCCCTGGTGGAAATCTAGAAGCCCCTTAGCAGCATTAGCCTCACAATCAGGGTGTGCAAAAACTCTTTTGAAGTCATCTATGAATTCGGAATAGCTGATATCTTCAACGCCTCTACCACCCAACATAGCTTCAGCCCAACAAAGTGCTCTACCACGTAACAATCCAGTAACAAAAGCTACCTTGGAATGGTTGGTAGAAAATGTCAGAGGTTAGCAGGTGAAGCGGTGGCACATTGTAAGAGGAAGCCTTTACTTTTACCCAGGTCCGGTTATATGGCTCAGGATGAGGAACAGGAGTTTCACGGGGAGGATTCACAGCCGAGGAGACAGCAGGAGTAGGGTTTGTGGGCTGACAGACAGACTGGGCAGATAATTGATGAGAAATGTGCTCCACCAACCTGGTTAGATTTGTGACTTGGGCTCCGAGAGACTGATTAGATTCCTTCAACTCCTGCAACGATGTGTGGTGTTGGCCGAGGAGATTCCCCTGAGTGGCGATCATTTTCTGTAACGCATCTGGATCTGCTGGGTCCATTGTTTGGCCAGATCGTTCTGTTAGGAGGTAACGACAGGCGGACCCAAAGAAGCAGACCAGAGATATGGATCAATACAGAATTATTTATTGAAGGTTGGCTGAGAGGGAGCAGGCTGGACCAGGAAGCATAGGTGAGTACAGGGACGGCAGGCAGGAGCAGGCTGGACCGAGGAGCACAGGTGAGTACCGGGATAGCAGGCAGGAGCAGGCTGGACCGAGGAGCACAGGTGAGTACCAGGACGGCTGGCGGGAGCAGGAAGGACCGAGGAGCACAGGTGAGAACCAGGATAACAGGCAGGAGCTGGCTGGAGGAAAAAAGTCCTTGGTAAGCAAAAATCCACAAGAGACAAATAACGAGAGATACAAGAAAAGGCCAAGGAGTTCACCACGGAAGTAGACTGAACGATCTGGCAGGGTGTGGATGAATGAGCCAAGCTTTTGTACTGCAGAGGGTGTATGCTTGATTGCAGATGGGTTCCAGGTGTGCCAATCAGTCATGCCCAGGAAGCTCCAAACAAGGACACCACAGGAGGGGAGGAGGAAACACACACACAGGAGGGAGGAGGCACTAAGCTCATGACACTTCCATTTGGCTTTAAAGAGTGTCGTCTCTCTGAAGTTTGCTGTCCATCCAACAACAGACAGACGGTTAGTACAATAAATAAAAGATTTATATTTAGGTCGACTGAATCCATGTAAAAAGTAGCAAGATTTCGTAAAGCCTGAGGTATAAGCGGTGCATATTGAGAAAATAAATGCGTAAAGGCAAGGAAACCACAAACCTCAATACAAAAGACGCTTCCATTTTGTCTTGCCAATTGGAGACTGTTGGATGAACAGAATCTGGCATTATCATAAAAGATAACAGACAATCAATAGGTACATTCAGTTTAACTATTTCTATGTAGGTTGACTGAATCTGTCTGAAGAAAATAGCAACATTTTGTAAAGCATGAGGTATAAATTTATAAAGATGAATATAATAAAACGTTAAAAGGTGCGTGACAAAAAAAAAAAAAATCAAAAATCAAAGTGAAAATATGCCCAAAATGCCTCAAAACAAAGCAAACAGCAAACGCGAATCTATGTAAAAAGCTGAGGTAAAAAGATAAGAAGATGCATCACAAAAAGGCGAGAAAATAATTACAATGCAAGTGATTTTTTCCAACACTGGAAAACTGTACAACCTTAAATAAGAAAATAAGTTAAAAAGTGATTGGATTTGTAGTATTTATCTTGATTTGAATACATTTAGACAGTCTTAAAATAAGATTTGCCAATAGAACAAGTACATTTGTTCTTATTTCAGGTGCAGTAGCGTCTTTTTTTTAATTTCAAGATAGAAAATGCTTGTCTTTTTCATAATTTAACCAAAACAAGATATTTTATGCTTGTTCCATTGGCAATCTTGCTTCAAAATATACTAAAAACAAGTTAAATACTACTTATTTCAATCACTTATTAACTTGTTATCTTATTTAAGACCATATTTTTTCCAGTGAAGTTATTGCAACAATAGATGCTTCCAGTTTGGCGTGCAAATAGGAAGCTGCTGTAGGACGAACAGCAACAGACGACAGACAACAAATGGGTGAAATCAATTTAAAAAATGTTCTATTTAGGGTGACCAATCCATCTAAGAAGCAATATTTCATGGCTGAATAATCCTGAAGTGTATCTCAAAAATGATCATGTCACTGGGGCCTTACGTACATTATTCTGACAAGCATTGAAATTTGCAAATAGATTCATAGATTCATAAAGAACACATTTCAAAGATTTGTTCCACAGTATACTATTAAACGTCATTGCTTTCTTTCAGAACAGTATCCTGCAGCAGAAGAGGTACCCAGTGCATCTTGGAACATTAACATATGAGAGAAGACTGAAATCTGAATTGATAAACTTATACAAGAATCTCATGCATTTCAAATGAGATTTTTTTCATGTATTTAAGTTTGTATGGATGAAGAAAAGCATTACGCGCTGGTGAATGACATATCGTAGAGAGGCCATAGTTCAAAAAAGCAGTGGTAAAATGATGGGGAAAAAAACAATACACAACTGTCAACTGAACAGCACTATTCATGGGTATTGTACGTTATTGCAATGAATGCAAATATAGTTTGGGCATGAACTTAGAATGCTTTAAGTATTATGCATTTTTTGTATTATTAGTAGCCTTTAAACATGCTTTTAAACATGTTTTTACAAAAAAAATGTAAAAACAAACTGAACACCTGTATCTCAGCTGTTTGCCCTGGCATTTACTGAGTTCACGTGCCATCTACTGGCTGCATAGGGCTTACACAAGCTAAACCATCGTTTGTGAAGAAATGTGAGTAGACCAGCAGTTTGTGGTGATTTCCGAGGGCAGAAATGCTCTGAATGACTCTGGTGAGGATTTAAGGACTTAAAACAGCAGAAGATTCTCAGATAAGTGACACCAAGTATCAGTAAAACGTTGAGGAGTGTTTTTATCACTCAGAAAAGAGAGGATTTTCTGATCCAGGTATGTTTTTCATGGTTAATAGCTCAAAAAAGTCATTATAGCAGAATCTGTTCCCTTTAACGTGCATTTGTAAAGTGAGAGAGTCCTAATGTGCCTAAACTACGAGTCTTTATTTGGAGTGTTGGGAACATTCTCTTCAGAAAGCAGCTGCTCTCACTCTCCAGGTGTGGCATGTGAAAAAGATGCTCTTTGCTTAATTACTGCCATTTTGGTTTCCGTGGTGATCATTATCCATCACGTTTGAAGGCCTGCATGGGGAAATGTCACAACACTGTGTGGGACTGTCATTTACGCTGCGTTTGACAGCCCCTGCTCAGCTGTCACTGTGACAAATCGCTCACTTCTTCAGGAATTAGCGGGATTTTTATTAGACTTTTATGCGATGAAATAGTTTTGACATTCAAAAAGAACATGTTAAGTATTTTAGCTTTTCAATTCCAAAAGATGACTGAGCACTGCAGTAATTTCAGAGTTCTTGCAGTACAGTAAAAAAGTCCAAATGGACACTTTTTTAGACAATCTGGATGGATATGAGTTGCCAAAAGCTGGAATAATATGAATGTTTTGTGAATTGAGGCTATTATATTAGATTGATTTGATTGCAACCAGAGGTGGGTGATATTAATCAAAATGAATAGCTCAATATTTTTTGGATTATCCAAATAACCAGACAGCATTTCACCAATGTCACAAATGTGAAACATGTGCCTGCATAATATTTGTCCCACAATGGGGGAATTTTGATTTTTTAAAATGTAAAATAGAGTAAAAAAACAAAACAAAACAAAAATCAGATACAACACATTCAAGTAAAGCTGCGACAAAGTATTATGTACAATGTGGTGGTTCTAAGTATCACACAAAATGTTAATGGACTTTAACATTAACCAGAATAGTACCAAAATATCACTTTTGTGCCATTGTTATAAAGATTACATTCCAAGATCCTTTTGTTTAAAGGTCCCATAACATGCAAAATCGACTTTTCAGAGGTTTTAACCTTCCTACAGTGCTATTTGGGCCTCGTATGTGTGCCCAAAGTGGTTTTTTGATTGATTCCCGCATGCTTTCGCTAGAGAACTGTCTTTTCCGTCCCCCTCGGCTGAGCAGGCAGACGGGGGCTCATCCCATGGATGACGCGGCTTCCCATGGATGACGCGGTGTTTAAGCCACGCCTCCGGGAAGCGCGCAGCCGCAGAATAAAAACAGCTAATGCTAATGCTACACAGTAATTACACGATGGATACGACAGATCGAAGAGTTAGCTTGTTATTTACCAAACGGCAACGTCCGTCGTCGAGGTACTGGAGCACGTCAAACTCCAGGTCAGATCCAGGACGTAGGACTCAGCACGACGCACCGTCAGGACGATAAAAGGTTTATTCCCGTGTTTGTGTATCGCTGTTTACCGGAGCACACGGCGCATGCGCACTATCTCCGCTCTAGGCTTCGGCACGAGTTGGGCGGGGGAGGCGCGCCAGTTGGGCGGGGGAGGCAGCCTGCTCTCTGTTCGGGGGGGTCAGATCTCAGAGTGAGACGTTTGCTTTTGCAAGGAGGGGGGCCAGTCCAAGAAATGGGTGTTTTTTGGAAACTGTTATGTTATGGATATTGCACAACGCAAAAATTTATCAACAAAGCCCTTAGAATAGACTGTGTAATGGGCAAAATAGCAGAATATGGGACCTTTAAACTATAATAGTCTGTTGACGATATACTCAATATTTATTTCTGCGTATCTCCAACATTTCTATATTGAATTCAATTGAAACACTGCATCTGCAATGTTTAAAATTATGTTTTAGAACTGTGGTTAATAACATTTCTTGATGGCAGTTTACAGTAAATACACACAAAAAAGGACATTTTTCACACAATATCTATTACTGGTTGGATTCCTGTTTTGGGGACTATGTACGTGCTCTTCTGATGCTGGAAGTGAGCCAATAAACCATGCAATTATTAAGTGCAGGTAAGTCAGCCCCAATTATAATGATACCATTGAATCAGAAACAGAGTAAGTTTTATTGCACTGTCAGTGAACGCAATTGACAAACTCTAGAGGAACTTGCTTCGGCTTGAGCGAGACCAAGTGCTCTCAGACAAACTCTTGTGGCTGCACGGACTCTCTTCTGCTTAACCAGGCCTCGCATCTCTCTTATGAATATTTAATTTGGCATAACATTACATAGGGGCCTTTAAGTGGCACTAATGACTCTTCACTTTCAAGGTAACCGATCTTAATAGCTGCATTTAATCTATGCACAGGACTGACGGATGGCTCGCACGTTAACCTTGGCTAAGTGTTAGAGAGCGCATCGCTTTACAAATATACGAGGGATTCTGTTCTGAGGAAGAAAATAGATTTGACCTCTGAAAGAATGCTCACGATTCAATACAGACTGAAGGTGAATGTCATTTGTATCAGGAGCACCAGCCTCTCGGTGCTTATTAGAACTGCAAAAGTAGTTCAGTCATGTCAATAAAGATGATGTAGCACACAGCAGAGGACATGCCTGGAATGTTACTGACAAACTCTCTTTATGTGACGGTGCAGCTGTGGTCTGGTGACGTTTAAAAGTCCTGCTCTGAATCAACAAGCTTAAATGAATTAGTTGTGAATTGTTTTTGGAGTTCACACATGCTTTTACATTTCCTCTGGTATCTCATGTTTTAGAACTTACCGACATACGATGGATTTGTCAACATCCTGTAGCCATTTTGGCACAAATGAGAACGGCGACTCTTCACAGGGCGACGTAATGTAAACGTATCCCAGATGTAAGCTGACTTGTTTTTATTTTTATTTTTATTAAGTTTAAGATCAATATTGCAATTTAAGATGTCCATAATCCAACATAATGATTCACGCGTGTCATAGATTAGTAGACAAGACGAAAGCACAATAGGTTGTTTTTAAAATCATGCATTAGGTTGACGAGCTCATTGGACTACTGCACTTCCTGTCCAATTCTATCTCTATGAGGTTTTTGAAGAGTTGCACTAAAATGAATAAATACTTAAAGTCTATATGACAGGTTAAATGACACATTTTATTAAAATACAGTAAACGTGATGATATTTAAGATCTTAATAAAAAATGTTCCTATTTGTCCCTAGTTTGACAGTTTTTGTAAAGTTTATAATGTCATTTCCTGGTTGGACATGGGAAGCAAATATGACACAGGCAGAGATAATTCCACAACTGTTACCTAGCAACAAGACAGTAAACAAGAAACAAAATCCATATGAATTGCACAATAGTTAGGAACTGACAGTAAATAATACTTGATAAGATTTTTATTTTGTTGAATGATGGTTTTAAACGTTCAGAAAAATGTGTCAGTTAAGTTTAAATTGTCTTTGTATTTTCAATGGCAGGTCGCTTTTTGATGACATCACAGAGAGATTCCATTTTAGAATTTCCTGTAATTTTAAACTTTTATTCTTCTAAATTTCCTCACAAGCTGCATCTTAACTTATGTAAAATTGTGATATTTATTTACCACAGGTGCCCTCCCTCTGAACTAAGTCATGATTAGACAAACATGAGAACCTTTCATATAGACTTTAAAGATCAGGCAGTAAACAGTGACCTGCAGCAGCTGATAAATGGACGTGTCAATGGGTCAGAGCTAACACTAATGCAAATTTTGAAGCAGAATAAAGATACAAATAAAAATAATAAAAAAAAAAAACAGAAGTAATCAATATGTAAAAACAATCAGGATGCATGATTTCAATTGGTTAAATAATGGTTAGTATTATCTGAGTGAAAAGGGTAGCTTAGCCAACTGCTGCTGTGCACGGAGCCTATTGAAAGCCACACATAATTTTCTATCACTTGGGTGTTCCCTCATCAGGATTTGTGGCAGCATTCCTCCAACTGGCAGCAAAGGGAAATGGGACAATGTGAAACCTTTCCCGACATGCTATTGTAAGCCGACTGATTTAACGGCAAAAATGCTCAGAGCGAGTCTGGTGATGATTTAAGGACTGATGTGCAGAAGATCTCTATATGACGGCACAAAGCAGGGAAAATTGAAACTGAGCGTTTTTGTGAAGCAGAGGATGCATAAAACAAGCTAAATACAACTCCAGGTACATCTCTGATGATAGTACGTGTCCTTTAATACTTTATTTTATCCCCACAGGGAGATTTGACATCAACATTTGACCCATCCTTCAACGCCGCTGGGAACCTGTCAGGAGCGGAGTGCAGCTGTGAACAGATCAGGTCATCTTCCAGCTTCGAATTATGCATGATGTTATGTCTTTGAGCAAGTCACACAACTACCTTGTCGTTCAAAACATTTGTTATCGCAATTTCTGATCTTGCTAAATCATTCTGAATTGCTAAGGTTAACTTCAGCTTTGTTAGCTCCGCCAGGCTGGAGCCCATTTGTCCCGGACACAAAGATAGAGAACGGGCATCTAATCCTTTTATGATGTCCTTTAACTCTGGAATCTGGCTTTAGCTGGAGAGACCATTGATACTGTTGTTTCTCATAAATACTGATAGTCACACATGTCCTTGTTCTTTGTTTTTCATTGATTATTTGATGATTGTATGTTGTCTCCTCAGGATGTGTTATCTCTGAGTACAAAGCGCTTATACTCTGAACGTGATGTATCTGTGGACCAGGGAGCGTCATTCACTTTGGTACCACTGAACTCATTGATCAGACTCATTCTCTTTGCTTTTTTATTGTTTAACTTCTTTTAGAAATCCACAACATCAATTTTTCCGCAACACATTACTTTTACTAAGATAAAGAAGACAAAGAAACATGACTTCATTAATATTATTGTTGAAAATCTCTATAGAAAGTAACCCATTCATTAGGGAAATACATTAGATCCACAGGAAAGACATGGACAAACAATGTTACTCCCTTTATTGGCAAGCTGTATCTTATTTTATCTTCAGACGTTTCAAGTAACCAAATAATAACAACAAACGTGCAGCTAAAATGTTGTTTGGCCTGGAAGGGATAGAAAAGGGCGACAGGAAATTTCACGCCAGCTTTAAAACGAAAAACACTAATTCTGCCTCTGAAGAACTGCGTTGACCACGTTCGTCTGACAACACGCAACTTTTCCCAACAAACAGCCTACAACCAGAGACATAATAAAACACTTTTTTCTTTCAATTTCCGACTGAAGGAATGATCAGGCACGACACATCCTGAGCAGAGCTGGGCGACAGAAGATTAAGCATTGTGCCCTCCACCGCTCTAAGCTCTTTTCTTCTCTGTTTTCCTCATCCTTCTCTCAACAACCGGGCCGTCCTTAGCAATCCAAACACAGACTCCGTCACAGAATTGCCATCAAAATGTCAGATAGTACAACGCCGCTCCCACGAGACGTACAGGCTTCCCGCGGTCCTATCATACACCGACAAATGGAACGCAACTTAGAAGTACACAGTGTGGCTGCTGGCGAAATGCAAGCCTCATCTAAAATAGATCCTCGGCACCAGTGGAAAAAAAATGAAGCGTGCTTTGTTTTCCACAGAAATCTCACAAGTAGAACGCAAAAGAAGAGTTCACAAGCGTTGGCACAAAAGCGGGCTTGAAAGATCTGCTTTTGTCAGTGTTGTTTTGATCTGACTTTTAGATACTCAAGTGGTTCAATAGAGCTTTGTGTCTTCTCAACCACTGTGTACAGCAATTGAAGCAGTCAGGAATCAAATTAGCATTGGATGTATGGAAGGTAGAATATGAGCCATTATACCATAATTGGGGCGAGCTGTCATCAGGCAAGACCCTTTAGTCCAGTTCAAGTGAATGTCTGTAATTTCCCCTACTTTCACTAAAAATGACATTTTTTAAAGAATTAATAATTTTGACCACCTGGCCCTGTTCTTTAATGTAACATAAGTGATCTGCAAATATAACATATTACATATAGTCCCTCCCCTTGCTGGTATCCACAACCATTCACAGTTCTCTGGCCGTCCAGTTAGACCAATCAGGTGTGGCTTTGTCTGAGCTGAGCTGTCAATCAACGAGGACCTGCGCAGTTTGTTTGAGGCGGAAGTGGCTGCTGAATCAACACAGCACTGACCAGAGCAGATTAGAATAGGGCTGGGCGATATGGCGAAAAATTATTATCACGATTTTCTTGGGGCCAGATCATGATTTCGATTTTATCACGATTCATGTTCTCTTTGTATATCTAGTTTTGATTTTTCTGACCAGCATGATTGCGATTAGATTTGCAATTTATGTTTTAATAATAAGATTCTGTTCAAATTCACATTTTAAACACAATTTTGTCACTTATTAGTCACATTTTTTGTGTATTTTAGTCGCATTTTTGGTGCATTAAGTCGTGTTTTGTCGCTTTTGAAGGCATTTTTATCGCTTTTGGTCACGCATTTTGTTGTTAGTGGAATAAATTATTGCACTTCAAAAATTGCAGCCTTTGTGAGTTGCTAATTGCATTCCTTAAAATTGCGTTTTTGTGTGGATTTGGTTTAATTGTGCAGCTCTGGCCTTTAAGAGGTAAATAAAGTCATCTGCTCAGAGGCTTCAGAGGCTAAACAACAGAACAGAAACAACAGAAAAAGTGTGTTTGAACAGACAGCTGCATTAAAGAGACAAACAGTGAATCACGATATGATGATTTCACAAAAATAGCAGATTGTCACTGGGACCAGCTCACGATTCGATTTTTATCACGATATCGCCCAGCACTAGATTAGAATGAAGCAGCCGACTCTCAGACAGAAGTTACCAATTCCTCGACAGCCTTCCACTTCTCAGAGGACATTTAGACATTTTAAAAGCCCTTTAAAAAAAAAAAAGCCCATTTTAAAAACGCTTGAGAGACCGCAACCACGTGAACATAGGAGCCTGTTTGAAGCGATGGAGAGAGCTTCGTGAACTAAAAGGATTCAAAAACCATGAAGAGTTGGCAAAATTCCTTTTGGACGGTAACCAATTGACAGCTTTTGTATGTTTTTTTAGAAATGATGTCGCCAGTAATGCATATGAACATATTTTTCATGCAGGCATTTACCTTGCCGTTAGCATTAGCCAGCAAAAAACTCAAACTATATAAATAATATAGGGGTTTTTGGTAAACACTAAAACACCGACCACATTTACGTCAAAGCCTCGTAGAAAGTCCTAGTTGTTCTGTTGTTATTTTTAGATAATAATTGGCGTATAACTGCATCTGCTGTCGTGAGCGGGGCTGGAGCTACAGTTGAGACTTTCTCTTTGCCCCGATTTTCAAAAGTTACGGACATTCACTTTAAAGATGCACTAAGCAACTTCCTCATTATGGTATTAAACACATCTATTTCCAGCTGCCAAGGCTTAGTTTAGGTCAGACTGTGGAGAGGCGACCCTGGTAACAGTAACAACACATGTATTTTCAAGCCTTAAAAACCTGTAATTCAATAAATGTAGGAAAGTAACACTGTGGAACATTCTCGACAAAATAAAGAGCTCCTGCCTGTGGTTACGCTATCACGGCATGCAACACTAAACTCAGACAGTGATGGTGGCAGGAAATTTAAATGAAACTAACGACGTCGGCCGCAATTATCAAACTTGTGTTTCAGAGATTTAAGATTATTGCAGTTTTGCGCACCGGGGTCGAACTAATTGTGGAGGACAGAAGAAACCAGAGCATTTTACCAGATTTACAAAGCTCCTGATTGATGAGATTTCTGCAACTAAATGGACTGTAGTGAGTCAAGCCTCACATTAATTAAGCTACAATTGTATTTCTGCATTGATTTGTGTTTTCATTTGTGGAGTGATTTAACCATCGTCTTATAATGATTCAAAATCTTTATTAAGATTGCGTATTAGAAATTCTGTTAATTATTAATCTGTTAATTAAGCAAAAGAGAGTCGTTTGAAGATGAAAAACCATCACAAATGCTTTTCAAAGACAATGTTTGCATAACTGACTGTTCACAAACTCAAGTCAAACCAATGATTTTTGGGACATAACTGCTCCAAATTAATTAGAGTTTACATTATTTTAAATACTTCATGAAGATCACATTGTTTTAATTGTCGTTAGCAGTAAACATTATAGGTGCAGGGTGTTAATAAAGTATATTTCTCACAAACATTTCCAGGGATTTTGGATTGATCGGGGAAACCAAGGAGAAACTTGCAAACTCCGCAACGAAAAACTCCATGCACGTGGGAGTGGAACCCGAAAACCTCTTGCTGTGAAGTTTGTAGAGCTCAATCCATATGGGTTTATCCATGGGCAATGCCGATATCGATCTTGTAAAACTCAGAGCAGCTGATGGCCAATAAGCTCTACCCATATATTTGGACTGATATGTAGGACCAATTTTGATAATTTGTTGTTTGAAATTACTACCAACTTAACTGCTGTCTATACCTTTCCCTGCTCTGCATCCTAAAAGAGCAAGACATTATTTTTAGACATCCACAACCCTGTTTTACCATAACACATTTGTCATATTGAAGTATTAAATAAAAA
This sequence comes from Rhinogobius similis, assembly GCA_019453435.1. Lineage (NCBI taxonomy): Eukaryota > Metazoa > Chordata > Actinopteri > Gobiiformes > Gobiidae > Rhinogobius > Rhinogobius similis. The sequence goes on along the minus strand of CM033625.1, from coordinate 10,772,970 downwards.
CTTCATGTCTATCCTTCAAGCAAATGCAGTTCGAAACAGATCTTGGCCTATGCTTTAGGTCGAAGAACAATAGCTGTTACGCTAAAAGGTGCAAATATCAGCCTGATACACTGGCAAACAGCTATATCGATCCACCTCGAGAAATGAAATTGCTAAAAGGGTAAGCAACATCCGAAAAACCCAAGCCTTTCATTGATAACATCGGCCTGACACTGTTCACAGGTCGCGTGTTGTACACTTAACTTCTCGACCCCTCCAGGCTACATTTCACCAGCGTTCGTCATAATTCACTTTAAGTACATCGGGGCTGCACAGATGCCACAGTCCTGCACCATCTTTTCCATCTCCAGGCCCACAAGGCGCTGGGAGGACGTGACCCGAGACACTGCATTTTAACCTGTCAGATCCAGTTATTTCTGCCTAAAAATTCAAGCCCGGCTCTCCCTGGCGCGCCCTTCTGCTGCTGGGACGCCGTAGTTGTCGAGCGGTGCATTTTTCATCATGTACGGCATTATGGCGTATAGGCTGCTCACTCACCATGGTGCATTCACTGTCCTCCTCTGTCAGCCCCAATCTGCACAGAGCCTTCTCGTTCTTCAGCCAGAAGTCGGGGGAGTCCAGGACGCTGTTCCCACAAAGCACCTGCAACACACAGGAACATGTGTGACTGAACTGAACCACACACAGAGCTGTTTTCAAGTGTGTTCAAATGCACTCTGGACTAATAACTTAACCACTGCATTAAATTAACAACATCAGGTCAAAGAAATGAAATATGACTAAAACAGTATTATAAATGAAGCCTTTTGGCAACGTGACTGCTGTGCTGATAGAGCCATACGTTCGTTGTGAACACAATTTGAAGCCGGTGGTGGTTTGTGGACTTAAAAACGACTTTCTACCTGATTTCTGCATTCAATCTGTGACACAACAATCTGTGGAAAATTGTGTTTTCTTGAGTATTTTCTTCTGCGCTTAGACTAGGAGATCTCAAAAACAGAATTACTGAAACAACTGCAGGATTGTTTTTGATGAGGGAACAACAATATACCAACTTTAAAAGCACAAAACGGTAAATTTTGCATAATATTGTATGTGTACTAGAATAAAACGAGTATACAATTTGGTCAGTTTAAATGCACTTAGTTAGAATGTGTTTGGACTAAAACGTACCTTTGTATTAGCATTACATAATCACGACTAAACTAATCCAGAACTTAAAGGTTAATTATGTAACTTTTCTGAGGGTCTGCTCCATGGAGATGTTAATGCTTTGCCTGGAGTGTTCCACAGTGTGGCATTAAACGTAAATAAGCAGGCGACACCACCAGGCCAAGTTCCAGATCAGATCTCTGGAGAGGCGACACTTTTTGCAGGGAGAATATGTCGACATGAACTGAAAATACACATTCAAAACACAAACTGCGGCTGGATGTGATCACATTTTTTAACATTTCCCTGTGTGGTGCTAATCTGTTTGTTTTGTTAGCAGCCCAGGGACGGTGGATGTAAATTATCTTTGTAGTAACAGTGCGGCAGGTTTGCATTTGTTCAGTACAGATGTTTATGAATGCGCATTGTCCCGATTAAATCAATGAATACAGATCATTTTGAGTGACTGCATTCCACTACAGTGACTTTTACATTTGGTGGTGTTCAGGAGACAGTTACATTCTTAAAAGCAAAGAAATACTTTACTGTACTGTGCCATATAAGTGAGAATAATTGACGACACTGCTCTTGTGGTGAGTGTAGGTGTGTGATTTTACCTCCTCTGATCGTGACAACTAAATGCAGAACAAACGTAAAGGTGTTTTTCATCCTGTCATGTTTAAATATAAAGTAACTAAATATTCAGAATACAGTACTCTGATGTAAACCATGTAAAAGAATACAGTACAAAATACATTCCAATACATTCTGTTACATTTGCAAATAATTCCTTAAGAATAATGTATGCTTATTATCATACTATTTTACTTTTTTTATTAATATGAGCTGTCCCTGAAAACAAACAAACAAAAAAACGTTTCAGATGGCTTATTCTTGTTTGGAGTGCCTGGAAACTTAAGACTTGAGACCAAGAAGAGGTCTCAACAGGATCAAACTTTCTGTGCACTATATTTGCTTGAATGTTTATGTCTGTACTTGCATCCACAAAAAATCAAACTCCCAATCCTACTAACCAGATGCTAGATTTTTGATTAATTTATTCCTTTTTATCCACCATCTGATATCAGGAAACTATCAAGCTGCTGGACTTTTATATGGATTCCCCCTGGACTTTTATACTTTATTACAAGTCCCTAAAACAAATTATTTTTGTTAATTTAGCTTCAGCCTTTGGAAGAGGAATGGTCAAAACCCAACAAAAGCCAAAAGTAGTGTCAGTCAGGCAAAATCTACAGACACCAGCTTCACTTCTTCATATGTTTAACAAAGAACATTTAAGCGGACTTTAAAGTCTGATAATTCTCTTTGCAGAGCTTGTTTCCAAGTGTAATCAGAGTAAATCAGACACCAGAGCCCAACACTACAGAGTCTCAGCTTCACAAAGAGTCCAATAGTCAATAGTTTGTGTCCAAAGGGTTCAAGAACAGCTTCAGTTTGAAACGAGGCTCCGAGCGGCATGTGGCTAAAATGTTCACATGCTATAATTCTGCCTGTGTCACCGCTCCCCTCTGTCACTCTATTTGTTTCAGCTGCAGACAGGATCAATTGACCTTTTCCAAGACCTCTCTCCGGGACAAGGGGTCTCCGGGCTCGACATCAATAATATGTGACTAAGCAGGCAGTGCACGGGGGATATATGAGGGCCGCTGCGCTCCCCTCGAGGGCAGTATAACACGCCTACAGTCCGCGGGCTTCTGCTGAGTGGCTCTTTTTGGTCGGCTCCTGTCATAAAGATGGACGTGCGCGGGTCAAAAGATAACAGTTATACCAGTCGATCACTTTCAAAAATAGAACAGAAAGGTTTAGTGATCTGTATTCACTGTGCTTTTCTTCTTCAAATGGGCACTCACGGCACTTTGCAGGTTTATTTGTAGAGCACATTTCGTACACAAGGCAATCCAAAGTGCCATATGCGCATCTAAACAGACTGGATTTAAACATAGTCAGGACCCGAGCGGCGTTCTGGATGTACCGCTGCTTTTTACAGTCTAATCTACTGGAGACAAATGCATGGACAAGTCTTTCCAAGTTTCCTTTAGACACGATACCTTTGATGTCGCAGTGTTTCTTAGATGGTAAAAAGCTGTGGATGTTATTGATTTGATGTGGCTGTCAAAGTTCAAGTGTTAAGAAGGAAGAAGGAGTGGTGTTTCATTTGGGAACCTTTGGAGAAGTTCTGCTGAGCCCCTGGTGATAAAAGTTCTTTCGGTCTTTTTCAATGAATTCTGCTTGTGTCGATGGCTTTCAAAGCTATGGTCCTTAAACATGCACAGGGAACACTGCTACTTTCAACTAAATCGTTGGATATTTCATCACAACAATGCACAAAGAGGCTGGAATTTGGCTAAAGAGAGATGGGTAAAGAAGCCAAGAAGTAACATCTGACAATCCTCCTTCACTGCGGCTCTCTCTGAGGTTTCTACTTTTTCCGGGTTATTGTAGTTTTTCTTGCCGAGAAGGTGCGTCAAGGACAAGGGACCCTCTGGGACAGTTATCCATTTGCTACATTCCTTTAAATGTTGTGTATTTAAACTTCTTTTCTATTATTGTTCAATGACTGTTTCATTGTCGCCCATCGAAAAAACTGCTGTTGTGATTTTGGGTGTTGCAAAAACAAATTGAATTGAAAAAATGGAATTGAAAACATGAAATAATCTGATAATTTAGACCAGTTTATTGCTTTATGTTATGATTAAGAAAGAAATATGTCTTTGTGTTGATGCATGTGATTCGGCCAGAGACGCCAGACCATATGTGAAGAAGCTTAGCAGACACCATTTGTTTCTCTGTTTCTGTCTGCAAATGTAAAAGTTGATTAATACATGGCTGTGAACACTCTTCTTTTATGAAACCTTGTAGTTCTGGTGTAAATACTCCGAGTAGCACGTGTGGCTCTGGGTCAGAGGGTTTGAGGCTACAGTCCTGTCCATATCTGTTGTAACAAAGAAAAAACACAGTCTATTTCATGACTCACCAAGGCTCGGAAATTGATTATTCTCATTACATTTCCAACAACACCACAACAGTGAGAAAAAGCTACATCATCCTGAAGGAGCAGAGCAAAAACCACGAATGTTCAAAGCAGTGAATGTATTAAGAAAGAAGAGGCATTTAATTCAAGTCAATCCTTTAGTTGCTTTAGTGCATTAGTCAACCAACATTTTATCAGTCAACCAATTATTATATTTTGTTTTTAAAAGATCATATTGCAAAAACAGCAAAAACGAGAAAATAGGGAGTGAATTTGCTGAAGATTTTGGAGTAAATCATGAGTTGGTTGCACAATATTGGAAATGATTGTGATATGGCTATTAAGATCTGCGATGTCGATATTACTGCAATATTTAAATACGCTTTTTGACCAAGGCTGATACTAAAAATCATTTCTATTGTAGACTTACAATAAACTAACATTTTTAACCAAATAAATGTTGAAATATTGTGAATGAAGGCTTCTAGATAGAGAATATTTATGAATAAAGTGTATGTTTGAATAGTTTTTTTTTGCCATTTTTCTTCAGTAATGTCACAGTCTTTATTATAAAAGTCTTTAAGTTTGTGTTTTAGAGTCTGTACAGACCAGAGAACGATGCCCATCATCAAAATACGACCGCAATTATTGTTTACAGTCGACTAGTCACAATTATTCTTGCTTCTTATAGTTGTTGCAGCCATATTTTTGACACAATAATGTCTGTTATATTGACATAAAAAACAAAAAATACAAAACCGAGGCTGATTTAGTTTGAAAACCGACATTTTATTAATGATTTTCCCTTTTCAATGTTTTTTATTTTAAAAACAGAACATTTCTATCAGATGGAAGACTTTCGAGATACTATGATGGATTTCTTTTGTTGCGTCAGCTTATATTGCGATACTTGATACTTTTCCAATATATTGTGCAGCCCTAGTTTAATCAAAGTTATGTATTTAAATAAATACATTGTTTACTAGTACTTTTCTGTATAAATACCTGTGCAGTTTTGGTCTTTTGAGTGCAGTTTGGGTTAGATAAATGGGGATTTCGACTAATGGCTCAGCTCCACCATTCACTATTATGTCATTATATACTGTATATGTCAAGTATGAAAAGTGTGCATTCGTATTCAAAAGACACATATACACTCACTTTATGTTCCTCCATCATTCGAAATGTCATTTTTTTGGCTCACATCTCACTACATTTAGAAGCAACACACGTAACCTCAACATTTGCATGAAGCCCTGAGTTACGTCATTCCCAATAACGCACCAAGTTCTTTTATAATGTTTTAGCAAATATTTTCTTAGGAAGCCATATTTCTGTTTATGTCTTGTACTGCGTAAGTAACAAGTAATGGCAGAGGAACTAAACTGTGCAGCTGAACTTCTGCTCCTGCTCCTCCACATACCAAGCGTGACTTATGTAATACAGTGTTAAGGCTCCTCCTTGTCTCCATGCATGTATTTATAGCCTTATCATGTCCCTCACAGTCACACCCCCAGGGACGGTCCATCTGTTTGGGCTTGGGGCCAGGCAAAGGTCTGTCTTTGTGCCATGTTATCAAAGGCTACAGGTACAGGTCAGTCCGTCCTCAGGTCCAATTATGAAACACATCTCCTCACATCACCGCTGGACACTGGAGAGACAATCTGAGAACATCACAGTCTGAAGGCTAATTAGCGTTCACTCCAGCTATTCTTCCTGCGCCTGCTCATATAGACAAGGAAATTCAATCTCACCTCTTTGGTCCACTGGCCTGTACTATTTCCCCCGTGTCACAGGGACGCGATGAAGCTAAAGGGCCGGCCTGGAGGTGGCGGGTGCATGGTATTACACAGACCATGGGTGTCCTGAGCGCTGGAGCGGGAGGAGACACAACATCGGAGGTGCAAACAAACTGGACATGATGGGCATGAGGTAACGGTGGGTAAAAGGAGAGTGACTGGGCCTCAGATGAGACTGATTAAGAATATGACGAGGGCAAATTGTAAGTTTGTGTGACGTGACAGAAGATGGAATTTAAATTAATGTAATGTCTATATACAACATCTTCAACTGGTATGGAAGTAAGTGAGGTCCATAATCTTTGAAACTGAAAAACAAAAAAGTGAAACTAGGAAATCAAGGTTTAAGGTTGAACTGTACAACATAATGGATTTATTTCCAGAAATTGATATTTTATAAGACATTCGGCAAATGGACAATGGTATAATCAAACCCATGACACCACAGAGGGTTCGGCCCACACACGTGCAAGCCCTTTAACCACTGCCCCACCCACAAGCGCCACTTTTGAGTCACATTTATCAAACTTTACGTGGAATTCTTATTAGAAGATCAAATCAAATCAAATCAATTTATTTTTATAATGCCCAAAATCACAACAACAGTTGCCTCGATGGGCCACAGGTAAAAGCAGTTCAGATAACTGTCCCAGAATGCCCCTGTCCTTTGACCCTCCTTCGCGGCGAGGAAAAACTACAAAAAACCCCATGGGAAAAAGTAGAAACCTCTGGGAGAACCACAGTGAAGGAGAGATCCTACTCCCACGGACGGACAGGCTGCAGATGAACTAGGACTGACGCATCCACTTGGACTGTGGAGCCAGAACCACTCAAGAAGAGTACGTACAGACAAAACTCTATTGTACACAAACTTCCTCATTTCTTGTTGAGCATCTCCTTCTGCCTCATTTCTGAAAACATTGATGTGCAAAGTTTTGGCTCCATAATTGGATTTTAGAAAACAACGGGGAGCATGATTGAACTATTAAAATAATAATGAACTGAAATAATAATCAAAACATACACATACAACATTAAGGAAAAAAGCTTCCAATTCCACTGTGTGATTCCTAACGCATCGTGCATCAATCTGTTTAACTTTAAGCAAAACTGAAGAAAAAAGAAGAGAAAAGCTCCTTAAATGCTTAGGGAATATGGGCGGCTATGTATATGCATAGACTGCCGACAGCATTTTTGTTGGTTATTTCTTAGCTGCTGCTGCAGAGCTTTGCACCCAACACTAAACCAACCTTTATTTTACCATTTGATGTCATCTCTAGTTATGAACTCAAAGAGAAACTTTGCCCCCTGTGATGTAACACCCTCTGGACCCCTGTGAGTGACATGTTTACCTTCTTGCAGGCGCTGATGGACGAGGCAATGGTGCTGTCTGTGCTGACCCCTTCCACCTCCACATAATCGGAACCCTCGAACATGGCCGACGACTGGAAGTTACTGCGGGGCACAAGGGCAGAGAGTTACAGCATGCGGCTTTGTCAGACCCACTGCTTGTCACGTCCTCAACACCTTTTCTCAGTGAAGAAAAGTAAAAGACAGGAGAGCAGCGTGCAGTGCTTATCTCCGCAGAGACAGGGACAGGCTAAAGGCGGGTGCATTTGTTCCTACTGTACAGGAGTGGCACTGATCCAAAAAGTTTAGCCAACGTCTATTGTCAGCTCAGAATAACTTCACACACTGGCACAGGAACACTGGACTGTGTCTGCCCCGGACCAAGCAAAGGGTGACATCCAAGTACAAACTATGCGGGGGTGACAGAACAGGTCCTCCACAAATTTAGTACATTTCAATAACTTACATATTGAATAATAATAGTAATAGTTTATTATTTAAGGTACCCGTTTTCAGGTGTCATTCAGAATCAGAATCAGAATCAGAATCGGTTTATTGCCATTGTCAGTAATCAAAATTCACAAACATAGGAACTTGCTTCGGCGTAAGGTGCAACATAAAACAATGAATAAAATATAATAAAATATATAAAAGAGGCATGCATAAGATTAAGAATACAATAGACTAAGATAGATTAAGATAGACTAGTTATACTGCAGTTGAAAATCAAGTTGTTTTAATTCAAAGTCAAACCAAACATAGAAAGTCAGACATAAATCTATTGTTTTTAAATGAAAGTCCAAATGGTTAAAAAAAATGGGAAAAGTGACTCAGCTGCTTGGTGACTCTCATTCTGGAGACCCCTGAGCTGCAGCCCTGATAAGCCCTTGTGTTAAGACGGCCCTGAACTTTATCGTCCCCGTTGGAAAATTTCCCTCCGCATTTGACCCATCCTTCAATGTCTCTGTGGGGCAACCTGTCAGGAGCATCTCCAGATCTTGAGCCAGATTTCACAACCTTTGCTGGAGGACTTTATCAGTTGTGCATGTTTGAGGAAACCCACCCAGATACAAACAGAAACATGCAAACTGCTGAGGACCGGGAGTTGAACCCTTAACATTCTTGTTGTGAGGCTAGTTATTCTGTTTGCTTTATCAAACTGTTCTGTAAAGGATGTTTATGTCAGATATGAAGTGGGAGATTTTAGAGATTTTTAAATTATAACATAAAATTAGAATATCATATGAGTAATATGTAATTACAATTATTAAAATTGACCTAAAAAAGAGAGAAATGTCACTAGTGTAATCTCCAAAGTATAAAATAATATTTCTGCACTTTAGTGGTTTATTTTATATTCCATTCACGTTTTGTGTGACATTTACAGGCACATTTAGCACATTCTTGATGCACTGTTAAAATATCACCGGAACATTATTATTGATAAAATGCCAAAAAATGTATAAGACATTATTTTTTGTCAAAATCATCCACATCTAAACAATAGCAGTTCAAACATCCCCAGATATGAAGTAAACATTTTAAACTCAAATATTCATTTTGCTGATATAATGATGGATACATGTTGATTTATTCACTACATAACATTTTACAAGTACTCAAAGCCCTCTGACATTTTGTGTATTGGTTCACGAGGCGATTAATCAGAATGCAGAATGAGCTCTTCTCTTTGGGTTGCCAGATTGGATCTCTTGCTTCTATGCATATAAGTAAACAGTGAATAGACGGATGATTCTGCTCTGCACTTATTTTCTGCTGTTGTTGAAATGTGTGTTTTGGAGAGCCAGCAGCGGCAGCAGTGACATTGGGATAGAACTGTGGAGGTCTGTAAGTAGGACACATCAAACCCCGCAGTACATCAGAAGATTTCTCATCATTATTTTGCATACAAGTGTCTCCTCCTCATACCTGACATTTCCAGTCCTGTATATAGTCCACTGCTGCAGCGATCTGTCAACAGCTCTCTGGCCTCCCGCCTGCTTTGAAGACACACTTTGATTGCTTCTTTAAATAAACACGACAGTGGGTACATTACAAGTGGGCTCCAGCTCGATAGTCGTAATTGTGGACATAACAGGAGTGTTTTCTGCGTGTAGGCTACTTTATTAGCTCATAAAGCCTTTTCAGACGTACAGATTTGAAGTCACGGTGGATTCAAATTAAATATTGAGAGCTTTAAACAATAACAAACAAGACACTAAAAGACAGACTGCTTAAATTTGGTCACAAACTTCTATCAACACAACTGCACTTTCTACACAAGGGTAGTACCAACTTTATTTCCTGAGGGACAGATTTTTCAAAGTGCCATGGCCTCTGCGCCAGAGGTGCACAATATGCCACCACAGCACAATTTGTGGTTGCACATAATATCCATAACACTAGATCTGTTTCAGAGAAAAACAACTGCTATAGTATTAGATTTTTGTGTAAAAATAAAATGGTTTACCAACATTGCTCTGCAAAAAAGCCAGTCCCACTAAGTCAGAAATCAGAATTACACTTAAATTAAGACTCCAACTCATCCACAATGAGCTTGTTATGTTGTTACAGTATTAGACCATTTTGAACAGGAAGTTATTGGAACACCTTCCATTATCAAGCCGTTTCAGATCAACATTGCATTTTACAAATAAACAAATGTAAAATTATGATCTATTTATGATGTAGTTTAATATTAGGTTCCATAAAAAGCATAATATGTCCCCTTTAAAGCTGGCTATAACCATGTCCCAAATATGTGCTATTTGGGCAGATTTTACCTTCTTTTTGAATGAAAACATGATGTCATGGAAAACTAGTAAAGCATATTTTATTATATTTCTAAAGGTAAACAGAAGACATTTCACATTGGTATCTCTAGAATGTAAGATTTTTCCTGCAGTGTTTCTCCTTAAGTTATTATATTCAATGCCTCTCTTACTCGCTCACTAACTTCTGTCATCTTTCATTCCACAAATCTCCTCAAACCTCCCCGATTTTAAATTCAAAACACTAACTGTCCCTTTGATGTGCTCATAATTATTTCCATTCTCATCACAGCCAAAGAGAACCTTCAAATCTCCAGCTCCATTTCCTGTCTTTAACTCAAAGCCTTGTGTGTTCTCGTGTGGACATAGGCTTCTCCCATTAAATTCAACAACCTAAAACATGCACAATATAATCCCTGAGCTCTAGTTACTCCTGTGAGATTGTTCTGTAGATGTGAAAATGAATACCCAGGTGCTGCACCGTGCCCTGAATGACGTCCGCTGCCCCTGAAAAATTGACATGTGCCACCGGTTAAAGGATCTAAATATAAAGGACGCATTTCTATAGGGACAAAAGAGTCAAATCAATCATGGCATGTATTTAACAAAGAAGTGGCTTTTTTGGTGTAATATTATAGTCCACAAAGAAAATCAAGTCGAGAGTGAAATGGAAAATGGGAAGCAGTCATTTTGTGCATATGCATGAAGCACATCCCACAAATGACATGAGGGATGAATTTGGGTAAAGTGGGACAGACATTTTTGATTTGTTGTATTTCAGAATCCATCCACTACTCTATAATGTACAATTCACTAATGTGTATCTGATTGTTCATGTTTTGTGATATTCTGAGGTTAAAGCTGGAGTACCGGATTTTCCCACAGCAAAACCAGAATTATTTAAATGTATACGACTTGTCCCTTGCTCTAACAAACCATTTGGCGTGTCGTTAATATTCACAAGTACTCATTTTTGCCTCGAGCGCAGCTTTGCAATTGCTTTTTTCAAAGAGAGACGTGAATCTATGGTGGACCACCCAAGCACAGCCAATCGGAGCGTTGCTGTCAGCTTTTATTTTCAGGTCGACGAGACATAAAATACTTAATTGTCAGATGCAGACAGCGCACAGTGGTGTCATTTGATCACAAATCATGCTTTTGCAAGAGATTCTTCCAGGGAAAACACAAAATTCTATAATTTGCAAAAACAAAAAAGTTGGATACACCAGCTTTAATCCCAGTTTCTACATTGAAATCAATTTATGTTCCACTTCATTATTGCCTCAATTTTGGAATTTAGAAGAGTCTAAAAGCAGAAATAAAAAAAAAAAGGTTTTGGGGATTAGAAAATATTTCTGAAAAAGTGTGAGAAAGTCCAGTAAAGATTTTTCTCAGCCTGCAGACTCACGCATCATGTCACCATCACCAATTTTAATCATAAAAAATGTAATGTACAAACAACTCTCCAATTAAGCGACAGAACTGTAGCAACAACAAAAAAAAAGCAAAGAAATACCACCAAAATGACCTGATTTATTATCATGATATATTGATATTTTTTATATTCCAGCAGCCCATCAAAGCTCAACGCCACAGGTTTTGGTTCATGTTATACATTTAATCTGTAGCTTCTTTAACCACATAAACAACAACAACAACAAAAGAACACTTTTGTTGGTTCTTCTATATCAGACAAGGTAATTACATAATATCTTGACTATTGTCTGTTATACAAGAATCAACAAAAGTAACATATTTGAACATACTTTACCAACTACCTTCAAAGATCTGACTTGAGACTAACATGTTTGAGAAGGAATACCAACTCATGGGTGTAATATTTATTATATTTCTTTTTCTGGTGTAAAGAAGACATCTAGACATCAAAAATAGCTATTACATTCAAGACCCTGGCATTTATTCAAACAAAACACAACAGAAAAGCTATTCCTGTCTGTTATTAAACGATGCAGGAGCTTTAAGAGCGCATGAACCGTGAATCAACCTAACAGCGTCGTTATCCTGCATGGAAGCTTATCTAGAATGGCATTAATGAGGATCAATTCGCAAAATAAAGAGGCAGGGAGATGAATTTTTAAACAGCCGCAGCTGGTTTACATTTCCTTTCTATTTCAAAGCAAGTTAAACGTGTTTGGTTTGGTACGAGCCGACAGGGATCACACGCAAAACTGTCTGACAGCAGCTAATCAACAAACCTGATGTCGCCTCAAGTACAGATGTCACAACACAGGAAATGTAGTATCACCGTTTTACGATTGTTGTGAGAAGAAATGTGACGATTTAAGGATTGTTCATCAAGACCTCCTTCATTTTGTCTTATTCAAATTGTCTAAAACCTTGATTTCTTGTCTGCATTGACATAGTTCCAGGTGTACCTTGAAAAAAATATACAGTTTACCTTTTTGGAGTGTCCTAAGCAACTTCTGGACCAAAAAATAAAAAAATAATGCAAAACCATTACAAAAAATAAGGCAAAATCATTACAATTTTTTGGCACATACATTATTTGGCACATTATACCATATTTTTAAACTAAATAGTCTGATTTGGTTATGTTTTTGTAGTATGTGATGGGCCACGGTAGCTTTTAAACCCAAAAAGTGTGCCACAACTCAACAAAGATTGAAAAACACTGGAGCAATTCTCTTGAATGCGACCAGCTTATTTAAATCAAACTGTCTGAATTATAAAATCAAGTTAAAAAGTAAATAATGGACTTATAGCAATATGTAAGTTGACATAAACAGCCAGCTTTTTACATTCAGGGTTGCTTTTTAGACTGGATATGTATCTTGAACATAAATAACGTATTTTTCTTCAAAAATGACAACAACTCCTACGATTATATTGTGACCTGAATAACCACGATTATCCATTAACCGAATAATCTTGACATAATCACTGGTAGAAAAAAAAAAAAAAAAAATTGGCACCCACCGATAATCTTTTAAATAGGCTGCAGTTTGGCTACGAGGCAAACATTAGAAGAGCACACGCAGGGCACAGAATCAGAGTGAATTCGGACAAACGGAGCAGCAGAGATGAAATTGGACTGGGGGAATAAAAAAAAAAAAAAAAAAAAAAAAAATTCGGCGCATTTGGCTTTGGAGAAAGAGTGGCTTTTTCGTGGCGACCTTTTCGTCACGACGCACGGGGGATTGACAGCTGTGCGTAATGGGCTTCTTCTCCCGCGGCCGCCCCGGGTATCAGGCGGGGGTCTGACTGCTGCGAGGACCAGGCAATTAACCCGTGAGATGTTCCGCCTTTCAACGCCAGACGAAGACGTGTCAAAGGAGCAGGGGATTAAGGCCACTTCTTTCACAACACCGGGCAACTTTTTTTTTTTTTTTGATAAGTATTTTTTTGCTCGATGTCGATGAGAGCTCCTAAAAAAATTTTACAATTGTCTGACATTGTGCGTAATGTTGAATTGGATCCTGGTTGATGTTTTTGGATGCGCGTGGAACCTATTTCACCAAAACAACTAAGAAAAAACAACCGTATATGCGTACTTTGCGACATTCCCACGCGTCCTTTGAACATTTCGCGCATTTAATTGGCACAACAACCCCAATAATGCAGATATTTGATGAACGCACGCCAAAGTATTCCGCACGTTCATGAATTAGGCTCCAGTCTGCCCTTTTACGTAAGTGTCTCATGAGTGCTAAAGGTCTCTCACCTCGGCGTTTTCAGGAGACCCTTGGTCCCATGATGAGCCATTCTGTTCATACATCCACAGTGCAGGAGTCCTCTGTCCCGGCTGGACGCACGCGTTGGACCCGATCAACTACAGCGCAGCGTCTGAATGCGTAAACGTCCCGAGGAGCCAGCGCGGTCCAGATGCGCATTCCAACACTCTCCACAGCGCGAGAGCCTTGTGCGACCGCAGCCTCGCGTGGATCTGACAGAGTGAGCCGCGCAGCGCAGACGGGGCAGGGATATGGGCAGTGCGCGCACACGCAGACGCACACGAGTGTACGTAACACTGTGTGTACAAACAGAGGGGCGCATGACTCCGATTAGAGCCACCTGCAGTGTGCGCATGTTGAGACGATGTTCACGGAAAGGAAACAAGCCCGTGAAAGACATCGAGTGTATTTAAAACAACCTCTGGAGGTAATGTGAAAGTGGCACTGAGAGAAAGATCCTTTAGGCAGTTCCCGTTCTCTGTTCAAGGCACTAAACTCTAAACTCCTTGGGTTCTGATCTGAAACTGGACCTGGACTCGGGTGGTTTTCAACATGAACTTCAGCGGGTTTGAAAAACAAGTTTGACAGACGAAGAATGGGACCATAGACTTCTCAATGGGTTAGAGAGGAAGAAAATTCTGTTGGATTAAGTCTTTTAGAACACCATGTCAAAGTGCCCACTATTCACAGGGGAATACTGGAGCGTGGCTATCTATCTATCTATCTATCTATCTATCTATCTATCTATCTATCTATCTATCTATCTATCTATCTATCTATCTATCTATCTATCTATCTATCTATCTATCTATCTATCTATCTATCTATCTATCTATCCATCCATCCATCCATCCATCCATCCATCCATCCATCCATCCATCCATCCATCCATCCATCCATCCATCCATCCATCCATCCATCCATCCATCCATCCATCCATCCATCCATCTCTCTATTTATCTCTCTCTCTCTCTATCTATCCATCCATCCATCCATCCATCCATCCATCCAACCATCCATCCATCCATCTATCCATCCATCCATCCATCCATCCATCCATCCATCCATCTATCTAGCCAACCCAAATGCACATGACAACACACACACTTCTAGCTGCATAAGAAGAGAGGAACTGGGGCCATTGTTTCTTTACAACAGTTTGCTTTACATTTTATGGTGAACTTTTAATCACTCCAGCCCACATGACAGTAGTTATTGGAACGCCACGGGCCATAATGTATTATTCCTCCCAGGATCATTTCCATTTATCAAACTGCTGCGCACACACTTTTTGCCTCATCTGACCACAGAGCCCTGCCTTTGTGGATTCAAATCAATTCAGAAAGTTGCTAAATTTCTTTCAGTACTATTCCATTCTTACCGTATTTTTCCTCAAATTGAAAAAAACAAAGAAAATCAAAAGTACAAGACTCATTAATGACTAATAACCGTGACATATGGGTCCACTACAATCATCATATTTGATCAAAACGAGGCTTTAGTTTTGTTTTTGCAGCTCAGCATGAACATGTGACAGTTGCATGCTGGCAGCGCGCTCAGAATGACACCGCCATGGATAAAGTGTCTCAGATCAAAGTCTTACAAACATAATGCGATTTGACTGTGTTAACTTTGCACACATCATTTAATTAGCTTGGATTATAGGACGCATATGTTATCAGAACATAGTGTTTACCCCATGATAGTTTCATATCTGTTCCTCATAATGAACTGTTTACTCAGCTATATTTTGCTTATGTTCTTCTTCCAGGAATGTGAATCTTCAAAGCAAAAACACGTAGACTGAAATGGGGACGTAAGAATACAAATCTTTTGTGTTACGATTATTGTGAGATGAAAACATCACAATTTAACGATTATTACTGAGATCATGACCAAACAACAGTGAAATCTTTTATTTTCTTTCATTCCCATTATCGAATACATTACTTTCTCTCGAGATTATGACCAGTTTTATGAGATTGAACTTTCAGAATGACAAAATAAATCAAATGTGACAAAAACAGCCAGATAAAAAGTAGATGTAGCTGTGTTTTTTGCATTTTAGATTGAATTAAAAAGACGTAATATTGCTTCTAAAATAGTCATCATTATTATTTTATTAGTTCTTACGTTGGAAAATATATTGTGACCTTAATAATCACACTACCCAAATAATCTTGACATCCCTAACCTACAAATTCAAACCAATATTTACATACATCACGGTTTACCTTTACATTTCTTATGGCTTAAGAAAAACATTACTGCGTTTAACTTTTTCAGATTAGGCCCTTTCCATGGCGTTCCGTCCTGTGAGAACACATGGAGGCGCTTAAGTCTGCGTCATCTGAAAGCTGTCATCTCAGACCTAATAATATCCATCCTCCGCTGACAGTAAAGGTGAATTTCCCACAATTCCACAGGTCATTTGGTAATCAAGGGAGGCTAAAACGAGCAGTGACCTATAGCTCAGTCCATTCTCCCACTGTGCCGAGCCAATAGACTGCAGCGCACACGCACGAGAGAGCGGCGGCCCTCGACACAGTCCGTGTTTTTGTCTAAAGTAGAAGCCCGTCGTGGTCAAAGCGAGGTCCGCGCTCAGCCGAAAAGATCGTTAGTGCCCAAAGGGAGAGCATATTTTCGGCACATGGATTTTTACACGCTGCTAGTCTGCCACCTTTGCCTTTGATCAGCTGCGCACAATATTAGGCTCAGTTTGCAGGGTGCATGACTCACGGGGCGCCGAAACCTTCACCACTGTCGAACGGGGTGCAAGAGTTAGTCTTATCTGTCTCTGATTAGAAAATAAATACATGTTTTTGAGTCGATGCCGTCGCGTCGAGGCCTTCTGAGCCGTAGCCTGGGAAGCTCGCGCTACTGAGTGAGTCGCTTTGAAACTTTTCCAATTCAAACCATCATCCTCTTAAAACTAAAAGAACAAAATGGAAACACGTAATAGTCACTCCTTCGAACCATCTGGAAGTCAAGTCAGAGCAGTATTAAGACTTTATAAGTTGGAGTCAGTGCAGAGTACATCAGCTTAGGTCAGGCATGTCCAAACTCAGGCCCGGGGGCCGAATGCGACCCTCAGATCAATTTTTCTTGGCCCTTAGGCTTCCTGGTGAACTGGCCCACACTGTCCTGAGAAGTACTATTTACAGCACATTTCAGATTTTCTACAATTCCAACCTAAATAACTAACATTTTGGTGCAAGACAGACCCGATATTAAGGCACTGAGACTGAATGTAGATTTGGTGGCGCTTAAAACATCAGATAAATGCAGCTTTTTTTAACATTTCGCGATTGATTTGTGGCCCTCCGCTTGGTCTATATTTCAATATGTGGCCCTCGATGGAAAAAGTTTGGACACCTCTGGCTTAGGTTAAGGCCAGTGGTAACTTCACCTTGTCGTGTCCTGCACATTCTTGAGAAAACATGAACTTGCAAACATCATAGGTGCTCTGTTCATCGAAATCACACGTGGCACGGCACTGGTAAAAGATCTTGAAGTTATTTGGATCTTGAGATTGTGCAAGAACCTCTCTGTATACATCAGTCCGGTCGCTCCAAAACTCCTGCTGACTCTGAAATAAAAATGCAGTGGCGGAAACTACGCTTGTGGGATACAAAAATTGAGCATAAAGTAGCCTTTCGCCTTACTATTGCTTGACTTCCAGATGGCACTTTGCTGCATAAAAGGATTGTCAAACCAGTCTTGCTGTGCCTCTGAATGTTGGCGAGTTGTTAAAGGATATAAAGGATAAAGATATGACCGAGTTGGTTGCCGTAGAAAACTAGAATGCAGAGTGTGGAGCAAGAGATCAAATGCTGACGCCTCCAGTGGGACATGAGGATGGACAAGGACAGAATCCCCCAAAATAGTAGCACTAATATTCAGAGAGGAATCAAGGCCGACCAAAATGAACGCGGTGACAATAATCACAGCTGATGCACATGAGACGAGGAGGATTAAACCATATTATACTTGTATTCCCTCCCTCGGCATTAACCCACTCAAAGTTGTATTTCGAGTGATTCATGCGTATAATCTTTATTCTCCTGAGGACAAGACGACAAGTTTCACTGCTTCCAGATTCACCTCCATTATCCCCTGCTCTTTGCAATTTTATTTTCTTTAAAGAGCAAATATTATGCAGAATTGACATTTTTGAGCTTTTAACCACGTTTTAACAATGTTCCGTGATCAAAAACATACCTGGAGTTGCAGTGAGCTTCATGGTTAGAAAATTCTCTTCCCTTCGACCGTCAAAAACCCTCCATTCTGAAGTTCCTCAATGTGTGACGTTTTATTTATTTATTGAAAGGGACAGTGTGACGAGGTGCAGAGAATCTTCGGTGTTGTTTTCAAGTCCATAAATCATATCATTATTTCTGCTGTGTAATCACAATCATTGCTTCTGTGTGACAACAACGCGAAACACGGCTGGCATTAACAACCATTTCATTTGAAATTTGTGTAATTCCTGCTGCAGCCACAGATGGAGCCAGAGCTAAGTTACTCTGGCGTTATTTCTTGTAAAAACACTTTATTTTTAGTTCTAAAGCATGAAATGTCAAAGTAAAGATACTCAAGAGAATGTTAGGAGGCCAATTACACAACAAATAATGCATGATATTTGCTCTTCAACAGTGACACATTTGACACTGTTGCGTTGTCATTTTGAACTGCAGCTCGCCCCAGTGTGAAAATCAGTGCTGCAGTTTTCACTCTGGTAGTTTTCGTTATTTTAATTAAGTAGTTTCAGATCAATTTTGCAATTAAAAATGTCCAAAATATAACATAATGATCAACAGGTGTCTAAGATTAGAACTAGACAAAAGCACAACAGGTCTCCTTTAACTAAATAAATGGGGCATATGAAATTCACAAAAACAAATTAACGGCTTGTATCTGATTTTTCATCATGAGTGAAGAACATGTTTCTGAATGAACTATCAGCTCTGCCCACTCAGTCCCATCGCACTCTGAAGCTGAACCATGAATTCTCATCCAATAAAAGTCCTCAAAACGTTATAGCCATTATATTTAATCTAGTTTTCATTTCCACAAATCATTTCTTTTATGTACTGTCCGGAGTAAATTACTCTTAACTGAACAAGATAAAATAAAAGTCAGGTACAAGCCTTTAATCATTAACTAATTAACTATAAATACTATAATCTATTGAAAGTGATGGTATAAAGAGCTACCGACTGACATGTGAAGTAAGTGCAAAATGAAAAGAAAGAAACACAATGTCTGTATGAAGTCGTGCTTAATCCTTTGTATTCCATTTTCTAAAGAAGCCATTTTCTCTTGAACAGGAAGCCTACATTACCAAGACCACACTGAACAAAACATGGAGCATTTCACATCCATCAGGCCTTTCCAGGTTGGCCTATTATTCTGGGCTATATGTTCTCTGAGCAAGTTTTGATGTAAAAGATGGTACTCTACTATATCTTTGAAAAACAAGTCTTATTTCTTTTGCAGCAGTAGAACCATCTCTCCATCTCCTTCTCTTTAGCACCACCAGATTTTACATTGACAAAACATTTGAAAGCCGTTAATCCTATTTACTTTTAGATTTTAGACACCGTTTTTATCGCTTTTGTCATGTTTTTGTCATGTTTTTATCACTTATAGTTGCATTTTTCTTCACTTTTCTTTGTTTTTGTCCCTTTTGAGTCAGTTTTTATCACTTCAAGTCACGTTGGTGTTGCTTTTAAACACGTTTTTGTCACTTGAAGGCACGTTACTTTTAGACACAGTTTACAACTACAAACAATCTATTTATTTAGATCCCAAAAAAAAGTCAAATAAAGATGTATGGACGTATGCTAAAACAGTCATTATAAGCCAATGGAGACGTGAAATCGGGATTTACCACATCCGCCTTTTTGTCACTTTAGTCAGCATTATTGTTGCATATTTCTTGCTTTTAGACGCTTTTTTGCTGCTTTAAGTCACATTTTCTATTGCTTTTAGATGTGTTTTTGTTGCTTTTTAGACACATTTTTGTTACTTTTAGACAAGTTTTTGTAGCTTTTGTTGCATTTTTGTCTCAGAACATTTAAAAAATAATAATTCTCTAATTCTAAACACAAAACTAAACTATAGGGTGAGCAGTTTTTATGCAGAATAAAACTGGATATTTTGTTGTTTGTGGAGGAAATGATTGTACTTCATAAATTACAGCTTTTGCAATTTGCTAATTGCGTCCATTCAAAGGGCATTTTCAATTTAATGTTGATTATTTGTGCAGCCCTACTTTCAAGAATTGATTATTGCTACACACTGCACAGAAATCCCAAACAAATCGATGCACCAAACTTTAGTCACTAAATCAAACATTCCCTGCACATCACACCTTTTTATCCGTCCTGGTTCAAATAATTATAGCACATTTCAAACATGCTTAATTACTATTGCTGTGATACAACCATGCATTCATATCCAGTCAAGTTCAGTTCCTGTTATTCCAGACGGCACATTCTTGGGTTCCTGAGATGCCGCATGTTTCTGTTCTCTGCAGTTGATAATTATAACCATTTGTGTGAAGCTGGTGGCTCGGTTTTCTATCAGGTCACCATGTACTTTTCCGTTTCATGTAGTCTGACACCTCTCTGACAATTTTCTCCGTAATATTAGGTTTTGCAAGTTATTACTGGAGCAAAAAAGAAAAGAATCCATGCGGTCACATAGCAACGGGGGGGTTCTTTTTGTAAACAACGGTCACATAAGAAAGAGAAACAAATAGCCACAATTAAAACAGAATGCTAAAAATGTGTCAAATTCTAAGTGCTACTGACTTTGCTTGGATTATTCCGCACCATGGCATTAAATTCATGTCTATCTCCATGGTGACAGGCAAACGACGACACCAGGTCTAATTGCAGGTCAGATTTGTGGAGACGCAATGTAAAAATGCAAGTATTTTGATGTAAAAATACACCTTTTTCAAGGTATTTTCAAGTGCCACTCAATTAATTCTGCAAGATTAAGACCTTTAAAGACCTATTGAGGAACATTATTGGCAAAGCAATAATATCAAGCATGTCAGACAAGAAAAGTAACCAACTGTAACTTTAAATAACATTTCTACTGGATGCTTCAACCCAAACAGCTAAAAAAAATAAACGCAACTATCATGACACTTATTTGCATAATGTCCCTAATACATCAGCAGTGGAGGCTTTTCAAAGGAATCCACCTCTGAAGTAAACAACACATTTATAACTTTACTTTGTCAAAATAAGCCACAGTTAAATCAAAAGCTCTGGGGATCGTGGGGTGAATCCTGGCTCCTGGCTGGCATGGGCTGGGATTAAGCTGAAAGTTCACAAGCATTTTATTCCACTAAAGGAATCCACCCCTGCAGAGTCTAGAAACATCTTTGAAAATGTTGAAATACAAACAAGATTGTTTTTGAAGAAAGACAGTCCAAACAAATGATGCATCTTAGTCAATTGAATCATGTATTGTTCAGTGTCCACGCCTCTTGACTGGTCTGCAGCTCTTATGTTGAAATGTTGACTGATCCTAATTGGAGCTGGTCGATAAAAGACCTTTTACTTAACCACAAAATATTTATATAGGAGATTTTAGTTTTTGAGGTATATTTAATATGTTTTACAATTTAGAAATGATAAGTCAAAAACTATCTTCAAACTATGTTTTAGTAATAAGCTCATGTTGATATTAATTAAGTAATGTATTTTTAGGCCCAATGATGATTTATAATTAAAAATCATCTTGCGGGCCACCAGAAATCGTCTTGAGAGCTGCATTTGGCCCCCGGGCTGCGAGTTTGAGAGCCTGTAATAGAGTGACGTTTAATCTGATATACTTGAACAGTCCGTATAGTGTCTTAAACAGACCTCTTACTTTTGCCACTTTTGCCTCTTTTTGCCTCAGATCTTCATTCATGTACTAAACGCACATCCAGTTTGACAAAAACCCTGTTCATGCAAATGACGAACGAGAGAAAGGTCTGCTAAAACATTATATAAAGTAGATTGGTCAAAATGTTTAATGAACACGAGCAACAAGTCAGCAATGCACCAATTTCCTGGGCAGCCTAAAAACAACTTCTGTGTAGAACTTTTTTTCTGTTGCGCTCGTCTGACCCGTGTAAACTAATACACCAGACAATCCCCATTTGATGCACTTTCACCCAGAGAAGGAACTAGGAACTGGAGCCACACTTTGAGGACTTTTTAGCTCCTACTCAGCGGCAGGTACTTTCAGACAGACCAGAAACCTTTTGTTAACATGAGTAACAACATTAACAAACTGTTTTTATCCACAAGAGAAATAACCAACACAGTAGCTCCAAAAATATAATTCTTCAGAAGTTACTAAAAGTCTAAATACCTGAATAAATTGTAAGTGAGAAGTTCATTTGCATAGCACATTTCACAGACACAGGTCACAAAGTGCTTCAACATTGGGCTAGGAATAATAAAATATATACAATCGTCATAACCAGTGGCGGACCTAGGAATTTGGGGGCCCAAGGCAAAATTAAGAACGGGCCCCTCCTCATCAAATGTCTGTGTTCTGTGCCTCTTTGATTGTTCAAGAAAGGAAGCTTTTGGTTTGTGTTGTTTTTGTTTTCTTAGTTTTTTTGTAACATGTGGTGGCCAGACAGGTTCATAAATTTGGGGTGGTAAGTGAACTGATGGGAAATTCTAATTCACAACAGCTACATGTTCTAAACAGCTTTACCAGGGGGGTTTGGGTGTCCTTTCTCAGTAGAATATTTAAGAAATCAGACCATATTTCCCATTTGTTGGTGCATTTTTACACACGTTCCAGTGGATTCAGAGCAGAATTAATATAGTTGAAAATGCCAGACAATTTTGTTCCTTTTTTCGTGTTTAAAAATAAACCAAACAACTCAACTGTGATAATTAGAGAACTGTTTCAGAGCCTTGTATCTGTGATGATTGGAAAGCATCTTACTGGGGGCCCTTTTAGGTTGGGGGCAAAGCAATTGTGGCCTGTTGCCTAACGGTAAGTCCGCCACTGGTCACAACACATTAAAATATTTCATATAAACAGCATTAATTGTAACATAAGTAATAACAACACATGTGGTCATAGTGGTCCTAAGCCTATGGGCGGGAATGCTCATTCAAATAGGAACGTTTTCAGTATTTAAACCTATTTAAATCTATGCTGTCTAGAGAACGCAAGTAGAGGGGTAGTTCATTCAGAGTTTAGTAGAAACCGCTTTGAAGGATCTATCTCCTCGTGTTTTGACGGATGTCCGGGGGACCATCAACACATTTTGGCCGGCAGACCTTAGACTACAGGCTGAAGTGTAAGGCTTAATCAATGTAGCAGGAGCCTGGCCATGTACCGCTCTAAAAGTCAGAAAAGTGCACACGAAAAATAACAGGGAGCCAATATAAAGATTTTAAGAGAGAAGTTACACATGCTCTCCTGCTTGTGTGGGTCAAAAGCGTTGCAGCGGGATTTTGAACCATCTGCAACTGGGTCTAATTGTGTTTTATTGTTTGGTAAAAAAAAATAACGGTTTCATGTACAAGTTTTCAAAGCTGAAAAGAAGTAGGATGAAGAAATGTTCTAATGTTTGACCCACTTCAGCCTCGGTGCTGTTATGTGTGAAAATGCCTCATACGGTATCAGTGCGTCTATTTATGTTTTCTTTTCAAAATATACCACATGAAATAGCAGGTTTACTTAAAATAGAGGTTCACAACTTCTTAAAACCACATCAGTTACAGTTACCTCATTGTTCTCTCCACTGAGCACTACTTCCAGCAAATCCTCGAAGCCTTAAACAAAACAAACACAAACAAAGGCAAAGCTCTCTGTGGCTGAGTGTGTCCAGGTATAGCCTCGGTTTAGAAGGGCATCATTTACTCTCTGTCAGCCAGTTCTTAGAAGCTATTACAGCTAATGGCCTTGTTAATCAGTGTAATCACAGCCCACTCTCACCTCGCTCACTCTACATTTATTTTGGTTTAACCTTTCCATCCATCTCCTCTCTCCCCACAATGGAAACAAACAATTACCACGCCATGTTGTTATGATCCGATGAAAAGGTTAATGTCTGTGGTACAAAATGTAGTTTTTCATTCTACGTCTGAAATAAAAATGGGTGATTTTCATGTCCATGTCGATACCTATCATCAGAGGCATTTTACATATTTTTATTTTACAGTTGGATGTGTCTGTAAAGCGCTGCGATTTCGATCTGAAAAGTAACATTCAAAGTCCACATTTTACAAATGCCCAGCAGCATAAATATTTCAGATAAGACGAAGAGATGAAAAGAAATACCAACTGTTAAACTAATGCAAAAATACATTTCAGAACAAGTTTGTTGAGATCTAAACTGCAGAGACTGTATAGTTTGTTGTTTGCAGAGGAATTTGCGTTACTTGATTGTGGTCTTGTTTTATTGAAAATCGTCATTCAAGCTAGTCATGCATTGTCTCATTTGCATTGCCGTTTAACTTAATTTTGTTTAATTTTTATTTGAAAGGACGAACTAAAGAGACATTAAGCTCATAAAAAACAGAGATGTTCTACACTAGATTAAAGCCAAAGCTACTTTCCATCTGCACTCCCTGATTTGCAGGAATAAATTATACAAAGCAATTACACAATGTCCACTCTCTGACTCAAACACACACAAATCCCACAATATGACCAGACATCGCAATCAGCAAAGAGCATTAAGTATTTACTAAATAATTTGTCTTATAAAATGTACATTTACCCACTATTTTCTGCATTTCACAGTTACATAAGTCTATAGATTACGTGCAGTACATGGCATACTAATAGACCTGAAAAGATAATTATTATTAGTATTATATTAAGAAAAGAAGGGCGCTGAATTGGGTTTATTAAAAGGGGATGCAAGAATCTAGTCAGTGCTGGAAAGTTTGACTATTCCTAACTTTATATTAAGACATTTCTTGTCCATGTCGCAATCACTTACTCATAAGGCAAGAAGAGTATACTGTCTTGCCCGAGGACACACCGGTCACTTTAGTAACAATGTCTTATTTTCAATTTGTTAATATTTTCCGTATTCAGACCATTCGATATTCCCAGTGCCGGTTCTCTGGCTAGTTTATCATAACCTTTCAGGTACTAAACTATTATTTAAAGTGAGAGGACCCTGTAAATCCTGCCATGTCACACATTCACTTGAGAAACAGGAAATCAAACTGCAACCGTCCATAGGCAAATGTAAAAACATCAAGCTAAATGCTAGTTCAGTAAGTCATGTGAAATATAAACGTAATAATTACGGCAATTGCAATTTCATTCGTCGCAATTAGCAAATCGTAACAACTGCAAATATGTAACTAACATAATTTCCTTGCAAACAACTCAATAGAGAAGGGCAGCGTCATGTTGAGTGGAGTTATACACCATCTCTACATGCGGTTTGGTTTAATACTCAACTATCAACCCCAAAGCCTAACCCTAACCTTACCAACTTAACCATAGCTATTGGAAATTAACAAGTTAACAACAAGTCCCCGTTTTTAAAAAATGTATTTACTTTTTTGCACCAGATGTGAGGCAGTGGAGCTTGACTCAGCTCTACTACAGCAGCTGCAGCTGGACTCTCTTGACAAATATCCTGCTTTATTATAAACTACTCCCCTGTTATTTAGATTTCTACAAACATGTTCTGAAATGAATTGTGTTGTTTGACAGTTTATTTTTTAGTCTCCTCTCAAACACCAAAGCCTTTGGACATGTTTAAAATGTGACCTTTGTACTAAACTAACTGCAGTTAAGATTTCTGCCAAAATATTTACAAATTTTACCCCAGTAGGTTTTTAATTTGACTTCCTGGTTGTAAATGATGACACACAAGGAAAATACCAAGAAACCATCCTGTACACAGGGCCAAAACTCATCTAATCTCACAGAAAGAAAAATACATGTGAACACCTTTATTTAGTTGAATCGATAAATAGAGGGTCAAAAAAGTACTTTCTTTTGTGTAAATTATGCATAGCCTCTGTCACCCTAGTGTGATGTCATTGATTTTTTTCAATTTTCAACAAATTTTTCAACTTTTCTCCACAAACAGCTGCCTGATTGGTGTAAAACTATAATTTATATTATAACAGGTATTAATACACTGAATAATGTCAAAATGAGAAAATCATAAAAAAAAAAAAAAGTCATATGCACTTTAACTATAACTAAGTAACATTTTAACTTTATTATACGTCTTTGTAAGTCCGTGTAAATGTATTTTTGGGGTGTTTAAATCCCCCACTGTCTCTTCGTGGAAAACCAGCTGCAACTTTCCTAACACCAACACGAAGACAACTCTTGTGGGAAACCTTGGCTCTCTTTTTTATATTTGGCAACATAAAGCGTATTTGTATGTGATTGTACTTCCTTATTTCAGTAAAAATGAAGGGGAAAAAATAAAGCTTTTGCGTCTTTTTACAGGCAATGTATTTTCACAAGACACCTGCAGGGGGAGCTCTGTCGCTGAAGTTACTTATTTCTGCTTTAAAAACAAATCTAACCAACGCAACCACAAAGGTTGACATGAAAATCACTGTTAGATATTTTTTATATTCTACTATCCTGATTAAAATATAAACACAAAGACTGCGTACTACGAAAACGACACTGAGGCATCAATTACAGACGCTAACAAAACATGTCCATATGTGTGAGTGAAAGATGCAATGGGAGCACATTCAGGTGACAGATTGGGCGTCCGTCCGGTGAGCAGCAGTGAACAGGCCTGCAGGGTTAGTCCTTCTGCTGCCAGTGGCCTTGTTTGGGCCAAATCAGTGACAGGCATGCTGGGTAATAATGTAATAAGCTGTGTCTAATGCTCAGGACATCAGGGCGCGCATATTTATGAGCCAAAAACCTGAAAACCTGCGCTGGAGTCAGGTTATTCAGTGTTTGTCACAGGGTTTTCAAAGTCAGTCCTCTATATGGAACATTTTACAGAGAAGATGGTTCATTGTGCTTTTTTGTTTGTTTAAAGCCATGTTATTGTATTGTCCTCATCAAAAACTAGTATATTGTTTCATTTATATGCCTGGTCACTTTAAAAATGCATGCTTTTCCAGGTTTTTTATCCTTTTTAATTATTTAGACCTTAATTTAACCAGAAGGTTGCATTGAGACTCACATTAACAGGAGAGACCTGGCCAAGGTAGCTACCAACGCAAGCAACACAGTAGAGAAAGTCACGAAATATTACATAGTGAAAACAACTCTCTAAAGAAAATATAAACATTTCTCAGCCACCAAACTTTTTACATTTTTCTTGAACTTATCAAATTACACTATAGATTCCAATTTAACATCTTTTCATAAATCACGGTGCAGATTTTTCCAGCTTCGTAAAGCATCAAGGCAATACATATTTCTTCTAGCAACAAAGCACCTGATTGTCAATTATCAATCCCTTACACAAACCTTAACTTAAAGTCTATCTGACTGATTCTTATTATATTCAAATAATTGCTTAGTTTGGGCTAGGGGGCACTTGTGGAAAATATTTAGCATAGTTTTACATTTTGAAAGCAGCAGTTCCAGACGAATTTTTGATAAATACAAGTTTAAAATTACAGGAAGTAGAGTTGAGTTCTAAAATGGAATCCTTACACATTTTCCTGACAGTTTAGACAGTCATTCAACAAAATAAAGGTGTTATCAGGTTTCATTGTGTGTCAAATCATCAACTATTGTGTAATTAACATGGATTTTGGCCCTTGTTTTCAACTACCTCTATCTATGTTATATCTGCTGCCCATGACCAACCAGGAAGTAAGATTAAAAAAGTTATGAAAGTTGTCAAAGTGGGGACAGATAGGCAAAAGGTTTGGTAAAATCTTAAATACTTCTAACTTCTAACCTGTCACATAGACTTTAACCATGTGGCGGTCATAAATTGACGCATTGTTCCCAGTTTAAAACAAAAATTATTGAGTTCTTGGATGTGACAGAGTGCAGGTCTACTCTGCTGCCAATGGAGCCACTTCATACAGTCGCTGCAGCCAGATTCTCTTGGACCTTTTCATGACCTCAAGTATTCAAAAATACAGTCATTTACTTAATACACAGTTTCGTCGGAGCCGGCACAGATCATAGTATACGTGTAGCCAAACCTCTATAAGTCACAATGCAGTACGTACACATTATTTAACATATATCACGTGAAATGCCAAAGCAAAGGTGTCCAAAATGGAAGGTAAAAATAGCCTCTCATTCATTACGCCTTTCTGTCACGCAGATGTCTCCACGGATCATCGGCTCTGCTCTCCGTCACCAGCGCGCCATGTTGCACAGAAATCCTGGAGATGGGGTTATATTAAGACAGATGTTGAGGAATCAGTGGACTTATGGATGGTGCGGGAATGAGATGAACCGGCAAAGGGTTGAACGATTTCGAACACTGAAGCATCAAGGAAAAACATCAAGATCTTAGGATTCAGATTAAACTATAACTTCTCATTTATAAAGTCTACGTTTGTAAAGAATCTCAAGAGCAGACAAATCAATTTTTATTTCTTTTTAGCAGAGCAGACCACTTTTTTTTGGTGAATTCTCATTGTTTCTGCAGAAAGAGAAAACACTCAACAATATTACTTGTGTTTTTGTTCCAGCTCAAATCATTAGACAGTGTCAGACCAAGAAATTTGCACTCTTCTGCAATTTGCACTTCAGAATCAGCGATTACGGCTGAAATGAATAACATGGTTGTTTTTTTGCTCAACAACATTCTGTTCTATATGATTCATCCCTGTCACCGAAGAGACCAATGATGGTAGTATTGTTGGCATATTCAACAATTAGAATACAAAACGACATTGTCATAACTACAGTATAAAGAGTAAAAATCATTGGACTTAAAATACTCCCTTGAGGGAAGCCAGAGCTCATTAGAGAGAGCATTAATGATCTGCCAGTTAAAAAAATAAACATTTACAGTATATATAATTCATCCTTGTCCATGATGAGGCCAATCTCTTGTCGGCATGTTTAATAATTCGATTACAAAACAACACAGTAACACATAAGTGCCAGCCCAGTCTCCTAAAAAATACTTACATCATTTCGTTTTTGTAATTTCATTTACGTAGCAATTGGATGTTTTTGTTGTCAAAATACATACAATAAGTACATCTGTGAAAATGTACTCATTTTATGTTTTTGGAAACCATGCTGCATGAGTTTGTCAACAGAAAATTGACATATTATGTAACATAAGAATGTCAATAAAAATGTGCACATGTTACAGTTTATCAATAATAAACCCTCAGCCCAATGCAGACTCTAACCCTAATTTAGGTAATTTATGTTTATGTAATTTGTGCACATTGTCCACATAGTTACTGAACAGATTTTGACAACAAAAATGTACAATTGCAACATAAATGCAAAAATGTAAATTATGTACATATTTTTCTGAAAACTGGGTTGCAAGTACAGTATAAAGAGTAAAAAGCACTGGACTTAAAATACACCCCTGAGGGAAACCATTCAGTTCAACTGATCTGTCAGTAAAAAAAAACAACTAAACTAAACTTTAGTGCTCATTAACCAGAAACTGTGCAAAGTCTTTTTACATCGGAGGACGAAGCCCTTAGCCCTTTTTCCAAACTATTTTCAGCAGGACAACATTTAAACAACAGTGTGTCACAGTTTGCAGAGTTCGTGGAATGCATTAAATTATGACAGTGGCAGTAGCATTTAGAAATGTAAAAGAATGAACAAGAAGAAACAACAATGGACTATGTAAATGAGGAAAGTAATAACAAGAATGCATATAATTAGTTGGAACTGTTTTTGTATTGTTTGGTTTGTTTTCTGAATTTCTGCTAACCAAAGTGAATGGCATGAAAAATAAATACATACAAATTTGTCATGTTGCCACTTTAGAAGCATTTAAGTCCAGCTGGCAACCAACATAACAAGCAAAATGTTTTTCCGCCAACATTTATTCAATTGATGTTTGCTGCACTGGTGTTTGATGAGTGTGGTGCAGAGGTTTAAGTCACCATTCGTAAAAAGATCAGTCAGAGAACAGTTTGTTTCTTTGAGCGAGAGTGGTTTAATGCTTTGTCAACCTTCTGCCCATTGAAATAAAGTTACAGCAATGAGCCACAGGGTAACTTCTATGAATAGACTGCAGGCCAGGCAAATCTGTGGAGGGGAGTTTTTATGTTGGCGAATCAAAGTAACAAGATTTAGGTAGTAGTACTTCTCAACCTGGAATTGAGAAAGTTGCCCAAACTTTCTTCAATGTTGGAATTATAAGAAATAACTCACTGAGGCTGTGCTTTGAACTTCGCTCGCCGCTTTCAACCCTTTCAACTTCTTTGTGCTGGTGTTGTAGCAGGTGAAGTGCGGAGCGGAGAGTGATTTCAGGATGTCTTATGAGGCTTTTTTTTACTTCAAGCCCTTGTCTAACGACTATTTGCATTTATATATATTTTAAGCAGTGTAAGTTTACAAGGGGTACTTCAATATCTAATGCACTACTGCTGCGGTGTCCTCGTTGTTGATTTTGAAAGAATGTAAAAGAGAATTTGAGTCGAGACATACGCAAAACATACCATGAATATCCTGGTTTGTAAATTTTTTGACAATCAAGACAATTCTTCATCCAAATCACTCCATAAAATTCCATTATTAACCAAATCAGGTTCGGGCAAACTTTTTGACTCAAGGGCCACTTGAGTCAAAAATGTTTTACGCTTGGATTTTTACACTTGCCCGGGGGCCGGACCATTTACTGTTTGGATGTTGTTAACTACAATATATTACACACATACTATTGCACCAAGATTGTCTAAAATACACAAAAAACTACAAAAGAATAGCAAAAATCATTACCTTCATTTATTTAATGGGAATGGTGCCGTTGGTCACTCTTTTTAGCCAATGCATCAAAGTTTGGTGTTATTCTAGGGTGGCTATTCGCAAAACTGATCTTAAATGAACAAGTAACTGCAGTCTTTATATACAAAAATGGCAAATGCACCATACTTAACTCAAGTTGTTGTATTAAATGCTTTGTGGGCCAAGAGGGCTGCGTGTAGGGCCTTAGTTTGCCCCCTATGGCTTGAACAGATCTGTGCAAAATATGGTGACATGATCCTAGCTGCACTGAACTTTGTTGGAACTTTGGTTTCTTGTGTGATCATTTGAGCGATCGTAGTTGGGATAGCCACACTTTGGTCAGTCTGCCCAAAAGTTTGAATGCCCAGGACAACTTCAACAAACACTTAGTATAGTGTTTCTTATGTCATGCAACTCTACGAACAAATCTTGGATGCCAATTATGCATAAAAATGATTTCCGCCGTCACTATGGACAAAAATGTACTCAGGCCTAATGAAGCAGACTGCAGGCTTCAGTAACCACAGCATACACACTGTTATTAAGGAAATGTTGGCAACATCAAGAGAACTTAATTAACATCCACAATTAACAGAGACAACAAATGGACTCAACAATTCAATTATTGCTCCTTACCGACAACAGGCTTGGAGAAGGTCAAGGCTGCGGCATCATTACTGAGCCCCATGTGCCGAGAAGTATTACTGCCAGACAAATGCTGCTATTTAAAAGGTTAACTATGCCGTCTGCGCTAAAGCATTGAGTAAAAGGAGCCCGAGCCGCTCTAATTAAAGGGGAATGCACAATGTTGCCTGCTAAACATGAGGCAGGAGCTGATGGAGATAATTAGGCTACAGTGGTGTTATTAGTTGGAGCTAACAATAAGGGCAAAGCCATTTTTGTCCGCGGTGTCATTTGGGCGGGGCTAAGTCGGTGTTTTGATCAGTGGAGGATGATAATCAGACAAAGACACAGAGCGAGCGTCTCATTTATAAAGCATGTGCAGGTACAAAAATGTTACGCACGTGAACGACGCGTTAACAATGTGATCTATGAAAAGATGACTTGGAAGTGCGTAGTCCGGTCCACAAACTAAACTTTAACGTGTCAGGGTTTTGAGAGATGAAGCAAAAGGGCATCTGTGCACATATGGACAAAAAGTGAGGTGGAGGTTTGTGTTTTGTTTGTACGTGCACTTTAATTACAAATTTTACGTAAAGTTTTATAACCAGGGTTTGCACAAGGGCTTGAAATCCTTGAAAAGACTCTAATCTCATTACGTTGTTTGCTTGAATTGCTTTAAAATGCTTGAAATGTAAACTTGCCAATCTGTATCCTATGTGTTTTGGCAATAAAAAGCACTATTAAGTCTTCAATTTGTTGTATTGTGATCTTGTGATAAATTGTCATGTTTCCAGTGATGATAACTTAATATGTTGTGCTGCCAGACTAGCAAAACAGAGAAAGCACACTAGCATCAGCTGTTTGTGTTTGTTCAGGAAGACCAAAATATTATATTTACAGAGCATAATGCATCTTAATTTATCCAAACCTTTGGGAAAGAGACGATAAACCACGGTGCAGAAAAGTTAAATAAATGCAGAAAAAGCTGACGATAAACCTGAAGTAGTTTCACTTTTACTCTAGCTTTAGCCACAACTTGCTGCGCCACAAATTTGGTATTATTAAAAGTCTGGAATTACTGAGTTGCTGAGATCAGCATCATGAAGAAAAAGTATAATTCTGGCACAATTTAGATTTTATTTAGATTTTATTTTATCAACAGAAATGTTCCAAATCACTCCAAAGTGAACTGGTCTGAGGGACCAGTCGAAACGTGGGTTGAGTAACAGTTCCTTTAGAGGGTTTGTCACCTGCTTGTCTCTGTGGAGATTTCATTGTTTTCCTTGGAATGTTCCACAGCATCCACAGCAAACGCATTTATTCATTCTTTCATGCATTCTTATTACGCACTACACATCTGCCAACATCTCCATGGAGACAAGCAGGTGGCAAACCCTCAGTCAGAAAAGTTACACAGTTCATCTTTTATGTTAAGCGACCTAGTTCGAGGTAAATAATAACATGCAAAATTAAGGAGGTCAGGAGGAGGAGGTTTTACGTTGGTTATGTTTAGATGAACATCCAAAAACTGATCATTATCTACTTTCTGGAGTTAAGAATTTAGAAATGTCATGTACACAGTTACATCTGATGTGAGTAATCTGATTTGTGTCTGATAGTTCTCACCTGCAGGTTTTGACATAGAAAATTATGCAAACAAATGTGCACAAGGGCAAATTGCGGCAAAGACACAAACTGGTTGTACTTACTTTTTTCCAGTACAGCATTACTCTATTGATTGACTGACTGTGTCACCATTTATTTTATTTTATTTTTTCACATAAACACATGCCAAAAATCAGATCTAATTATCTGATTTTTGCAGGCATGTAAATGTGCATAGATCAGTTGATAAGCCTTGGATCATGCTGTAGCAATGATCAAGTGCTCACATCTGGATTTGAAGCTTATGTTAGAAATAGAATGCTTTCTTAGTTTTATTGCAATGCCAGTAACAATGGTTTTAATGTTTTCCTTAAAATATTCTATGGAAACATTTGTAGGCACATTGTTCTTACTCAAAGCATTCAAAATCACCCAAAGCCGTGCCACAGCTAAAAATATAGTTTCGATAAATGTCAATGTCCTTGGCAAGCATCTTGAAATTGCAGTAAATTTCACTTAACAGACAGGCGTAAAATTGAAGTTGGAATTACCGGCATGAAATAGTGCCAAAAGAAAATGTTCCGAATTCACCTCAACACATTTAGACAGCTTTGATTAGTAGCAGTTTCACGTAAGAAAGAAGTAAGTGACAAGCAATTGTTTAAACTTGGCTGGAGGTGGTAATTGGAGGAAATTAAAAAGTCTAAACCGACATCAACAAAGGAGAATACTGATTTTATTAAAGGTGACAAAAACACTGGTGCAACTTTTTTACTGAGTGATGACTTTCAAGCAAATCAATCATTAAACAGGTCGAATGTCACGGTCGATAAATGGTGATGCATTCATGTTAAAGCAGCAGTTGGAAAACAGGTGACACTTGATCCGGCACTGTTGTGACGTGACCGCGTCTGATCAATACAACAATTGAATCATGATAGCCACTCAATTAGCTGAGGTCAGAAAGAAAAGACAACAGGTGATTGAGAGCTCGGTAAACATGATTTCAAAGTTACCAAGACGTTGTATAGCCTATAGCAAAAAAGATAAATTGTCTTTTTTCATTTTGGATCTATACAGAGGTTGTGTGGATTTAACCTGGGCCTGCCATATGGATTCTTGCGATATTTGTGAGTTCACAAACTCTTGAGAATCCACCTGAGCTGTGTGCCGCTGTTAGCGCTGCACCGGCCCCTGTGTGCTAAACCAATCAGAGCGCAGTACTGTGGTTTGGGCAGAAGTCAATTAGACAACCCTGAACAAACATGGCAGCACCGACGGACGTACTTCGGCCTGTTTCAACACATTTACGAACTATTTTGCTTTTGAAAACATGCACATAGAAGTGCTTTGTGCACGCGAGGACGAGGAAGAAGTCTGTGCTTTTCTCTCAACTGGATTTCTTGATTTCTCGGCTTGTTCCACTTTTGTGACGCTACGACCAATCCATTCAAATGTTCGTCATGATGTTACGCATTTTCCCAAACGACATCAGTGGGGGCCTGTCCAGATTGATAATGTGTAGAACTAATTCAGAGTGATACACAGATCAATCTGGCATGAGCCAGGTTAGTGTGGATTGGGCATGTATCCTTAAAGGGATGTTGTTGTTATTATTATTATCATTAGTTTTGTTTTTTTTACAAATTTGCACCAGGATTTGTTTTAATTGTTAAAGCAGTAATTGAGTAATGGTAGTATGGTAATTGAGTGTGCTGCCTGCATATAATTATAAAGCAATTTCGGCTTGGCGTTACATTTTTTTCACATTTTCTTAGCAATTTTATTTTATTTTTTAAACTTTTTTTTTAACAATATTATTTCACAATTAGGGTAAGGTTAGGTTTAGGAATAGGTGATTGTGTTGAAATTTGTCAAAAATATTGTCAAACAAACCACTAGCATGACTCAAATTCTGCAAATGACTCAAATTGGGGAATGACAGTCCTGTTTGCAAGCTGTTGCTAGCAGTGGCGTGATGCCCAAACTTCGTTCTGGCCTCCTAAAAGTTGTGAAACGTGCTTATAAACTCATCACGGTGAATAATAGTTCACAGTTTAAAATGAACTTATTTTGTTTATTCATGTTTTTAAAAGTGTTCGTCATAAAACCTGCAGTAACTGAGTCAATGCACATGTTTCAGTGCTGCGTGATATGACAAAAAATGTGTCACTTTTCTCAACATGAACAATAAGGACTTTTAATCATGGCAATTTAACTCAAAAACAGTCAAATATCTTCTTCCAAAGTCTGAACTCTGCTCCAAACCACATTTACTATCAGAGGACTGGCTGTGGACCTCTCAATTTAAAAGCGCCCCCGGCCATATCCCCATCTCAATTAAATGTGATTAATTGCACAGCCCTATTTGTTTGTGGGGAAGAATAGTCTGAACAAAACAGCAATACAGGTCAATCTAAGACCTTGTTGTGAACTATGACATAAAGTCATGAAAGTAAAAGCTCCTAAAATTACATTCAGTATATAATTCACCTTATTCTGCCCCGCCCACTTTTGCCTCTTTTTATGTTTATTATCCGCTTGTAGTAAAGGCAAGGCAAGGCAGGTTTATTTGTAGAGCACAATTCGTACACAGGGCAATTCAAAGTGCTTTACATAAACAGGACACAAAAAGACACAGAATCATTTTAAAATCATTTTAAAATAAAGTGCTTTAAAAGAGAAGAGTGCAGATAGATCTTTCAGTCGTATGCACGTCTAAACAGAACTGTTTTTAGCCTGGATTTAAACATTGTCAGAGTGGAGGCCTGTCTCACATCTTCAGGGAGACTGTTCCAGATTTTAGCTGCAAAAAACTGAAATGCTGATTCCCCATGTTTAGTCCTGACTCTAGGCACCTGCAGGATGCCGGTCCCTGAGGTCCTCAGATTGCGAGATGGTTCATATGGCACTAACATGTCAGAGATGTACTTTGGTGCTTGGCCGTGGAGAGACTTGAACACAAGCAGAGCTGCTTTAAAGTCAATTCTCTGAGCCACAGGAAGCCAGTGCAGAGACCTGAGCACAGGACTAATGTGATCGTACTTCCTGGTTCTTGTCAGGACCCGAGCAGCAGCATTCTGGATGTACTGCAGCTGTTTTACAGCTCGTTTGGAGAGGCCAGTGAACAGGCCGTTGCAGTAGTCTAACCTACTGGAGACAAATGCATGGATAAGTCTCTCCAAGTATGGTTTAGACACTATACCTTTAATTTTGGCAATGTTTTTTAGGTGGTAAAAAGCTGTTGATGTTATTGATTTGATGTGGCTGTTTAAGTTCAGGTCTGAGTCCATTATTACCCCCAGATTTCTAACTTGATTTGTCGGTTTTAGAGCGAGAGACTGGAGGTGACTGCTGACACTTTCTCTCTGTTTCTGCGGCCCAAAGGCGATGATTTCAGTCTTGTCTGAGTTTAGCTGAAGAAAATTGTTTTGCATCCACAAGCTGATCTGTTGGATGCAATGACAGAAATGAATCCTCTGGTCCATATTCACCTGACATCAGTGAGACATAGATCTGAGTGTCATCTGCGTAGTTGTGATAAGACACATTTGTGCTGAGTATTAACTGACCTAAGGGCAGCATATAGAGGTTGAACAGAAGGGGTCCCAGGATTGACCCTTGGGGCACCCCACAGGTCAAGCTCACGTGGTCTGAGACACAGTTACCAATCTCAACAAAGTACTCTCTGTCCTCAAGGTAGGACTTCCACCAAGTTAGGGCAGTGCCCGTGATGCCCACCCAGATCCTCTAGTCTCTGTAGGAGGATCCCATGATCGACAGTGTCAAAAGCAGCGCTCAGATCTAAAAGAATTAAGACGAGGCTTTGCCCGCGTCAGTGTTCAGGCGGATGTCATTTGTCACCTTGATAAGAGCAGTCTCAGTGCTGTGATGAGGTCTAAATCCTGACTGGAAAACATCAAAGGAGTTCTTTATTAAGAGGAAGTCAGTGAGCTGTTGTAAACAACCTTTTTGAGGACTTTGCCTAAAAATGGCAGATTTGAGATGGGCCGATAATTTTTCAGTTCTGAGGCATCAAGACTGCTCTTCTTTAGGAGAGGCTTAATGACCGCAGTTTTCAAGGCCCTTGGGAATGTTCCAGATTGAGCGACATGTTAACTATGTGAGTGAGTGGGTGTTAACAAAGTGCTCATAACAGACTTTAGAAATCTGGTGGGTAACACATCGAGGCAGCATGTAGAAGAACTCAGACTGGTGATGATCTCTTGGACAGTTTTGTCAGTTACAGGTGCAAACTGAGTCAGCTCTAAATGTGTAGGTGGTTTTAAAGTTATTATTTGCACTGTGGAATTTATGGCATTTTTAATGCCCTGAACCTTATGTCATTAAAGAATACTGCAAACTCATTGCACTTAGCTGTGAAATTAGTTCTAATGGCAGCAGAATTTGAGGGTTTGTTAGTCTGTTTACTGTTGCAAACAGAGCATGCAGTTATTACTGCAATTTCCAATTATTTCAGAAAAAATCCTTCCCTTGTTTTACATAAAATGAGGTTGTACATGTACAACCTTTCTCTATAAATCTCTTTATGAATCTGGAGCTTTGACTTGCGCCATTTTTCGCTCAGCCCTGCGGCACTCCTTTTCTGTGCCCTGACTGTCTCATTATTCCTCCATAGAGCCTTCTGCTATTTTTTAACCATTTTAACCTTCATAGGAGCAATGGTGTCCAGAACATTCAAGACATTAGATGTAACAGAATAAATAAATAAAAAGTCAACATTTGAACATGAAGGATTTTCAAAGTTTATCATTTCAATGAAAAGCGCACTTATGCTGTCATTTATGTGTCTCTCGAACAACTGCAGGACCAGTCGGTGATTTGGGAATAACAGACAGGTCCAGAAAACACAGAAATGATCAGACAGTGCCACATCGACCACACTGAGCGTTTGAAATATTAACCCCTTTAGTAATTATGAGGTCCAGAGTGTGTCCTCTGCTGTGAGTGGGAGCCACTCACATGCTGAAGTAAGACCAAAGGTTTCAAGGACAGCATCAAGCTCTTTGGCGTTTCTGTCAAACATTATCACGTGAACATTGAAATCACCTGTAATGACCAAACCGTCAAAGTCTGTGCATACAACTGAAAGCATCTCAGTAAAATCATCAATAAAACCTTGGCAGTGCTGGGAGGCTGTACAGGACAATGTAGAGTATGGAGGAGACTGTTTTAGCTCCATTTTAAAAGACACATACTCAAATTATGAAAAACACCCCAAAAGACAACCTCTGGGTAACTATTTTATCTCTAAAAACTGCACAGACACCTCCACCTTTTTTGTTGTCGTGTGTTTCAGATTCAAACTTAAAGCTCGGTGGAGTCGCTTCTATTAGAACTACATTCCCGTGTTTTTGTCAAGCCATGTTTCCAGTTAAAAACATAAAATCAAGATTATAAGAAGATATAAAATCATTAATTAAAAAGTGATTTGTTACATAATGATCTGACATTAAGCACAGCAAGTTTCAGATTGGTTTCAATGTGACTGGGCGTTATCTTTTTCACAGGGAATATGAATTAAATTTCTAAGATTGGACAGTCTAACTGTCCTTCTGTTCTCCAGTCTGTGTGACGTGACTACAGATATAACACAGGGCCCCGGGTTTGTTTGACCATTTTCATGACCATAAGTCCCGGCAACGCTGAGACCCACTACATCCTAGCTATGGGAGATAACAGTTCTGGGGGGAGGTGGGGGAGGGCGGCGAAGGGGGAGACCTGGAGGAGGTTTGGGCAAAGGCTGAGTGGGGAGAGCTGGGAGGGCTTTGGGTGATGGACCAGGTGAAACGCGAGGGGGTGGAGGTGCAGGTCGTTTTGTTGGTGAAGCAGGAGAGTTGAAGCTCCTGGGTGGTATGGGGGGCACAGATTTGTACGGGGAAGAGTTCATCATTGTTGACATCAGAACTCTTGATCTTGCTAAATTAGGTGTGAGTGGAACCATCTTTACTCCTGATTTGATCAGACTTTCAAGATGGTTGGGAAGGTCCCTGGGTGAAGGTGGAGATGAAAAGGAGAGTGATGATTGAGTGGGAGTAGATGTTGCAGGGGGGACCCAGGACTGGTCTAGTAAAGGGACTTCGGGTTTGACGCTATCGTGTTTGCGCTAATGTCGATGGAGGGAAAAGTCTCTCGCTAAAACATTTTTCACCTTATTCCGGAAGTTGCCTTACGCACCGCCGTCTTGTTTCCGTTGTATTAGTTCACATGGAGCAGGCAAGCTCAACAGAAAATAAGTTCTACATGGACTAAAAAACTGTTTTCAGGCTGCCCAGGAATTCGGTGCATTGCTGATTTGTTTTTGTACATTAAACATTTTAGACAAATCTACTTTATATAATGTTTTAGCAAGAGACTTCTCCCTTGTTGGCCATCTGTGCGAACGCCATTAGCGTCAAGCCAGAAGTCCCTTTACTACAAGAGTGAGAAGAGAACTTATTTTCTGTTGAGCTCGCCTGCTCCATGTAAACTACAACGGAAAAAGATAGCGGCGCAAACGGCAAGTAGTGAATAGCTGGGTTAGACTGAAGAAGCTCAGAGTAGAGTTGCTGCTCATCCACATCAACACCAGACAAATGCCAAAAGTGTAATTTAAAAAATAAATTGCTTAAAGTAATGTAGACTTTCTTGCATGGGCAATTGTGGTCACACCACTGAGTTCTCCTCTAAAAACGTTTGGAGAACTTCTGACAAACTTGACAATTGTTGACATGTGAAACCGGATTAACCCGTGGAGATTCAAACACCGCACACAAAGACTCCTGAGCTAGCGCCGCCGCCTGATACACTTAAGACATCTCCACTCTCAAACTCAAAGCGACCACCTGAGCACAGACGGAACCAGTCATGCAGTTTGCCCACACTTGCAACTCGACCAAGCACCAATTCTTCGGCATGACCTCAGCGAGATCAATATCACCAACAAGTGACGTATTTTCCCTGAACCACAAAGCTCGAAAGGGAAACTGAACTCCACTTCCAATCTCGAGCGGCTACACTAATTTATAATTCATCTTTTTCTATCAACACTACAATCCATTACGACCACAGTGAATGATGACGCCTGTAATGACCCAATTACAAAGCGTGCAAACCTCAATGTGCGCCCTCAGGAAAACCAATGCTGCCCCGTCATACCTAGCAATATTACCAACAAGTCAGTGAATTATGAGCGGGCTGCTAAAGATTTCCTTCTAATAAAAAATTCATATGGAAATTGACTCGTTTCGAAGGGCATAAACAGACAGCTAAAAACGGTAAACTAAATATAGCAACGGGTTTGCTTTCCACTGCCCAAGCGCGGTTTATGAAGATCATTTATTAAGATCTATGACAGGCAGAACACGGAGGGGAAAAAAAGACTTTTCGGGTGTTCAGGAGGCATGAAATCACCTGCTCCGACTGGCGGATGACACAGATGGATAAACCAGGGAATATTAAACTCAGAGGATCTTAGAGAGGAACAGGGCAGAGCTGACTCATTCTTGCATTTTCGTCGCTTCATCAGACATCCAACCTCGTACCCGATGCCATTTGTTTTTCATACGCTGCTTAGTTTGTGTTTTTTCCGCCCGTTTGAATAATTCACAGCAATTTTTGGTTATGAATGGTGGCTGCAAACAAAACAAAGAGACTCCCCGTGAAGTGAATGTTACACAGTGTATAACAGCCAACTGAGGGAATGTGGCTAAAAATATTCATGGTTCATTCATGTGGTTTATGTGCAATTTACAGAGTAAGGTTATGTTTTTAAAGAGAGAAAGAGAAATCACCTGAAAGGTCATTGAGGAAAGTCACAAAAATAAATAAATAAGTGTGATGTGTGATTGTTAAATTGAAGTTAAAGGTGCATTATGTAACTTTTCTGCTTGCCTCCATGGAGATTTTAGTGCTTTGTCTGGAATGTTAATATTAATAATACGGTAATATGAATAATAAAACAATAAAATGAAATTAACCCTATCTAAGTGTAAAACGTATCTGGACAGTGTTTTTTCAAGTCAAGATGTTCTGACTTCCATCCAAAAGTCATTTTCAATCTGAGGGAGCTAGTTTGAGATGCTGACTTTATGCTGCGCTGAGCTGATAAGGCCTTCAAATGTCATCCAGGCAGTGTTTTACAATCAAGACATTTCAACTTCCATCTGATTTCAGCTCAGAACTCTATAAAGTCTAGCTTCACAGACCTGATTGAAAAGTGACTTTTGGATGGGAGTAAAAGCGTCTGGATTTTAAAACATGATCCCATTGAAACTTTTAGAACAATTGATCACTCCTGGACAAATTTGAGATTACAATGATTTATATCTATTTACATTTATTAAGGTACAATTGTTATTAACCTTAAAAAAAAAAAAAACTGGCGCCCTATAGATATAGATAAAGTTAATGCAATACTGTGGAACATTTCAGGCAAAGCAACATCTCCATGGACCCTCCTATGCCTACCTTTTCCACACTTTTGTCACTAACAAGACAGCTTTGGCTCTCAGCATTGTCACAATATTTAAAGTCTATATGACAGGTTCTCAAAATGTAGGAATAATTTATAATAGTTTTACATCAGTGAAGTTGCAATTTGTGAATGAATTTAGAAAAATAAAAGTTTAAAATGACAGAAGTAGTGCTGAGTTCTTAAACGCAATCCTGCTGTGATGTCATCAAAAAGCGACCTGCCATTCAAAATACAAAGCATCTTTACATAAAACACACACAAAAAAACCCAACAATTTATACAATTTAAACAGTCACTCAACAAAATAAAGATTTATCAGGTATTATTATTTGTCAAATCATAACTAATTATGCGGGTTTTGGCCCTTATTTACAGTATGGTTGCTAGGTAACAGTTGTGGAATTACCTCTGTCTGTGTCATATTCTGTGCTCATGTCCAACCAGGAAGTAACATTATAAACTTTACAAAAACGGTCAAACTGGACATAAACAAGCAAAGTGTTTAGTAAAATCTTAAATATAATCATGTTCACTACCTTTTAGTGAAATGTGTTGTCTAACCTGTCATATAGACTTTAAATTTCAACTCAAGAAATTCAATTTACACTGATTTTGATGATCATCAGACAAGTTTTTTTGAGACAATTGACTGTAATTTTCAACACAAAATGATAAATAACACTTTGTATGTTACCATGTGGTCTTTTATTAGTTCTGAGGAAGCGCAACATTCAGTTTTTGAGCGGTAATAGCTCAAACTGTTCTGGAAAGGTCAACTTTTTAGTTTTAGTATCGATTGCTATCTGATTTTCATTACTTTTGACAACTCTACTGGCTACAAAATCCATGTGGTGAGTAAATGAAAATGTCTTTACTCATCTCCGTCTCTCTTTGCACCTACTGTATGTCTTTATATAAAACTAAAGCATTTTAATATTAATATCAAAGGCTACAAAGACAAACCCCCAAGTCCTGCCATATCCACAAAAAACACTCAGAGCTCCACAGTCTTCTCCCTAATGGACGTTTTCAAGTGGATCGCTGATGACACCACTAGTCTTACTTTGCTGAGTTACGCTTTAACCGAGTGACGGATGTTCTTCTATCGGCGGAGTCTGCGTGTTCAGCCCGGCGTAACGACCGCAAACTGGAGGAACGCCTGCAGACGCCGCTGTTTGAACGAGTCAGCCTTTTCTCCTCGCACACCTCTCCTCCTCTGACCTCGCTGAAGGCTCTCACTTCACCTAATCACCGATCGTGTGAGAGGTCGGAGGCCTCTGGGAGCTGCTAGGGGCGGCGAGCTAACAGGC
The DNA here is from genome assembly GCA_019453435.1 of Rhinogobius similis. Taxonomy (NCBI): domain Eukaryota; kingdom Metazoa; phylum Chordata; class Actinopteri; order Gobiiformes; family Gobiidae; genus Rhinogobius; species Rhinogobius similis. Next base: position 10,730,285 of record CM033625.1, on the reverse strand, counting down.
TGCCACAGGGAAGCACGGCACGGGCATTTCCTCTGCTGTGGGTGAGCTAAATTGGTTTGAGACCCCCTTCACTGCACCCTTCCCCTTGACTCAATCATGACTTTGAGGATTGCGGCGTATATCAGTCCCAGGTATACATCTCCACAGAAGGGATGATTCTGTTCTGTTTTTGGTAATTTTAGCTCCCGGCAATGTCAAAGTGATTCCCAAAACCCAGCTCCACATCTGCCACAATTGCAAGCAGGTGAAGTCAAGCTCCATGGTTGAAATAGTCAAAACTGCATCGTCAAGATACCCTTTACATATTTCAAAAGGTACATACAGGTTTATGTAAACTAAATGTAGAGGCATTAACTCAAAAAAACAAAACATTATTGCGTCTTAAGGCTGCTTTTTAGTTCAGCGTTTCAGTCAGGTGCCACGTCCTGACACCGACTGAACCGTTCGGGCTTCTGCAGAGCTAATCGTGGTCCAGGTGCATTGTGGGAATTAAAATGAATTATTTTTGCATTTATCCATTATAGGACAATATGCTTTCATATTAGGCTCGTGAGCAGAGATTTCTGTGCCAAATTTTAGCAGTTGGAAGCTGTTTTTAAATCAGTTGTCCATTGCAGATCAATAATCACGGGGCCTGAGGTCTGCAGTACTTTGACGCAGAGTGACTTTTTGAAACCAGCCTTTAAAGCCAGTCATGCCACTTGCAGCACCAAAGACTGTGGGAATGACCAAAGAAAACCAACTATGCCTTGCCTTCTCTCTATGAAAGATATTTGGCTACAGAGGATATGAAAATTGAAAACAACCCAAGAGCTGAACTCCGATTTTGAAATGCTCCCTTCAGGCTGCAGGTTTACATGGCTAGGTATAACAAATTTAAAAGTTCCTTTCCTAAATGATTTGTCAAAGGACTTTGTTGAAGTTAAGGCTCATTTGTGCTTTAATTTTGTACATAAATAGCTATAGGCACCATGGTAATTTTAAGATCACATTTGCTGGAAAAGAGCCAAGAAAACAAGATGAAAAAATAATTTATTCATTTTGCTGCTTGTTCCAGCCACTTTTTTAAAAAGTTGAGCTTTCACTGTTGCACTGTGTTCACTCCAGTCCCAATGGTCAGCACTTGCTGCGCGTGCATAAACTGAGAGTATACAAAATGTCTACAGATCACATGAAGGAAACAACGCAGAGGACAGACAAAAGCTTCTATACGTCTCTGTATAAGGCTCAAAGGTGTAGCAGAAATGATGATTGTAACCTTTTTGTACTAAGCCTGTGTGTTTTTCTTGCTGGTATGTATTAGTGAGCGTGCAGAATATGATGCAGCACCATGTTCCCAAGACATATTCTTTTATGTGGGTCAATAAACCTTATATATATTTACCTGTGAATGTTATACCCTTGTGGCTTTTTTCTCTCTCCTTCTTTAATCAATTGCAACAGTTTCACTCAAAGCACATATGATTTTTCGCTCAATGTTGCCTTCTCATTTGCAACAAAAAAAGCATCCGTATTTTAAAAAAACAATTCACTCACAATGCTTTGAAACAACTACAATTTCAGTATGGACCATCTGCAAATTGGACTATCCTTGAGATATTATGGTCTTCTTACCGCAATGTTTTGATCTGAAATACTAGAAAAACATGTTTAAATCAAAGTGTAGAAGAGAGTTTTACAATGCTGCGCTTGTTAAACAGTGAATGTGCTAAGTTAGCATTTTGTCCAAGCGCAGTAACCACAGTGCTGCCCAGGATTCGTACAGTGCGGTGAGCGGAGATGCTGGGACAGATGGCTCCGTCCACGTTTACTCCGGCGTCCCACTGTCTGCCGATACTGCGCTGTCTCCTTCAATACAATTACACCAGTGTCCATGTGACGTGTCCAACCACACTACAGCTGCCCCGCCATTCTGCTCCCCAGACTTGTTTACATGCAGGAGGCAATGCATGTTGTTAGCTTTTAGCCGTGAACCATGCACATGTAACAGACTGTGGTATTCTGGTTTTATGCGTGTGCTTAATCTGGCTGTGTTGGACGGCTTCACCCACAGAATAAACATTGCAAGAAACACAATATGGGCAAAAACAGCTTGAATAATGCCTCTGTGGGTTTGACTAGTTTTACCCATTAGATGTAGTTTAGTTGACTTTAAAGGTGTTCCTGTTAAAGTTGGGTACCTGATTTTCAACCGCAAAAGGAGGAAGTAGGTGTTTAAATCCGAGTCTAACTAGTGCTACCTCTTATAAATCCATGGCACATAATATGCACATGATTTCATTTTGGGCGTGTGCACGTCTTTAGAACAGCTTTTTTCAGATGGTTAAGTGAAACTGGGGTGGAACACCCAAGCATAGCCAATCAGAGCGCTGCTTACAGGTTAACGAGAAATAAAGTACTTTGCAGACAGTGTACAATATAATATATTCTTTGGAGAAAATTGTAAATTTTACTAATTTACACACACAAAAAGGTACTCGAACTTTAAAGATAATATCACTGGGTTTGGGGGTCATTAGTGTGAAAAATGTTGCCATGGCCAAGTTAAAATAAAACCTGGTTAAAACTTGACAAGTGAGAGTAAGGTTTAGGTGTGACCAAAAGAAACAGAAACACCTACAAACACATGTACTGTTCCCAGTGATGTATGTGACTTTTGTATCCCTTCCTCTTGTCCCTCACAGATGTTAAAGTGCGTATGACAAGTAATAATGATTTTATTTGGTTTATTAATACTTATTGTACATGAAAAAAAAAAAAAAAACTACACCGAGCAAGTTGTAGTTTATGGAGAAAAAAATCAAAAATCAGTTGGAAATTACAGGAAATAAAAAACTGATGACGTTGCACTAGGGAACTCATTCCATCCAAAAGGTTTGCATAATTTACCCAAAATAAACAACTTTTTTAACCCTTAAAACATTAACCCAGGGTGTTCACATGTATTTGGATTTGTCACATTAAAAAATCTGTGACATTAGCTTAGTTTTAGCTCAGTGTAAAAAGTAATGTCCTACTGTGATGTCAGCATTTACAACCAGGAAGGGATATTGCAAAACTAAAAAAACTGCTAAATTCCGTGTTTTAGTTACATGCGTAGTCCAACCTGTCATGGGCACTTTAAATTAGCCCCCCCTCCTGGACTGGAGTTGAAAGTCATGTGATTCCTACAGCGACAGGTCAGGGAGGCCAACTAAAACCAAGGTAAACTGAAAACACAACAAATAAAAGCATGCAACGATAAATCACAGCAATTAAAACCATCCCACTGTGCTTTGTCACACAAATGCCACACTTGGCTGTATTAGAATAGGAGATGTGTTATTGTCTTAATGAGCAATTCATGTAAATTAGGAACAATTGCTCAGAATTATGACTTGTAATATTTAGAAATTTAAAATGATCCCAGGAAGAGCAGTAGACGGAGAACACTGCAGATGGGAATGGGGATCTGATAAACAATAAACGATAAGAAGACACACTTTTGTTCTAATAGTAATGTTATTTCTGCTGGCAAAAATATGAAACATTTTTGTTGTTTGTCAGTTTAGCTAAATTGAGCGTTTTGTTCACTCTAGAAATTCTTTATCTCTTCGTTTTCATTTTGTAACTTGAACATCAGCCGTAAAGTTGTCAGAGGCAGCACCCCAACTCCTCACACAAAACATCCATGTGTTGAGCTCGCACATATTCGTAAGCTGAGTTTTGTGGTTGTCAGTCAGTAAAAAGTGGCAAATACACAGTGCGAGCCTCAAATGGCCCTCAGCAGTCTCATTATTCCTGCTTTTCCATGTGGCAAATGGCCTGTCCTGGAGCGCTGCACAAAACTAAGCCACTCTGACATACCTGCACCAGATAAACAAGCTATCTTTAAAGTTGACCTGTTTTTCAGCCAAACCAAGGATGTCTGGTTTTAGTCGATTTTACAGGTAATCATGATAACGGATTGTTTTGATTATTTACAATAAATAAATAAACAATTAATACTGAATTTAAAACAATACTATAATCCAACTTTTTATCATTTGATTTGATAAGACGGGTCACATAATATAGTAAACTATTATGTGAATGAAAGTGGATGACAGATTCCATTTCATTCAAAGAAAATCACATTTATTCAGTAAATATGGCAAGGATTGCAGTCTCTGTAAGCTTTATAAACTGAACATACAGTAGAAGGATCGTTATGTTTTGCCACTGTTCCCCGTAACTTAAAAACCAAACCAAACATTGTTTGTCAATACATATATAAAGCATATAACTACTTTTTGAAGTAAATAGGTTGTGTACAACTTTTCCTCAGTGCTGTCAAGTATAAGCATTTTTATAAATTGAACTGGGGTACCACAGGGTTCAATACTTGGACCAATACTGTTTTGTGCAGCTGGCAAAAAAACAAACAGAGAATTTTGCATTTTTTGTTTTTTAAATATAAGCTTTTAATAATTACTATCATGAATTCTGTCTTGAAGTTACGGAAACCATGGGGAAGGTACTGCGGTCTAAGCTGGACGGACAATGCAATGACTGAGTAAACAGAGGACTGAGGGAAATGGGTATTGGAAAGAATGTTTTTACTGGAGGAACAGCTGTGGTTAATGGTCATATATGAGCTCTTGACCTTCACTCAAGAAGCCTCCTGCCAACTTAAAGAAAGCTCAAGTCCCTACTTAAGATCTCAGTGGGAATAACACCGCTAATGGGAACATAACTAACCAAACTGAGAAATGTAAACTAAAATAATCACAATTTGTTTGTTGCTGCAAACTGTTTTGACACTTTTTGTTGCTACACAGACAGAAATATATATTTTTATATATATATTTACCACTCTGTCCTTATAGTCTGGCTGCCCCTTATCTTTCTCAAACAGCCAGATGCTTCATTAGTCATTGTCAAGAACACTATAGATTAAAATGCACAGTGTTTCTCTTCTATCCCTCATGGACCTGCCATCTCCTTGACAGGTGCACAACGCATCTGGACATAATAATTCCCTTCATCCCAATGTTATGAAAAGGTTACGAAATAATTTAGCACATCCTCGGAAGACTAACAAATCAATAGAGCACACCTGATCTAGTTTTTTCAGCTTCTTCTTCTGACAGTTTACCAACCCTGGTGCTTAACCATGAAGTGTGATGTTTGCACAACACCGATTACCAAGATTTTCTCACCTCCTACTGCGAGCACAAGAAGACAACGTCAGTGCTCAGACCACTAAGGTTTTTTATTGTTTTTATGTGACCAGCTGGTGCTTATTTCTTCACTGTTTGTCACATATCATCACTCGTGGAGGAAGCAGTGTAAAGTTTTCAATGGCATATTACATGTATTCACACTTGAGCAGAGATCAGCTGTTAAGTGCACAGATTATATCACTGAATATAACAACTGAAAAAAGATTCTACACAAAAATATGCAGGATTAAATTACAATATGCTAAGTAAATCTGTACAGAGTGGCACAGAAGCTAACTGGCACTTAATGCTCCTTTTTGTATAATTTGTGGTATTTCCAAAATTATGTTCTCAAGCTTCCTAAAATGTGCAGTCCCATTTCATACAATTTAACAATAAATAGCTGAAAGGCTGGTGGTACTGTATATCCAAAATAACAGTTTTTGACAGCTTTGGTCTTTTGTGTACTGGTAGTGATTTTCATTGTAAACTTGAAGTATACTCTACATAGTTCTACTTTTTTATATACAGTTTATGATATGATAATCTTTATATTTCTTTAAGACTTTTTTTCCAGACACAATTTAAGGCTTTCTTTTATTTATTGGAAGCTTGGTGTGGGTGTTAACAATGGAGCAGATTATTATTATTATTTTTTTTTTGTGCCCAAAGAACATAATTTACATACTCATATATACTAAAGCACAGAAAAGCAAGAAAGTGGGTAGAAGAAAAACTTATATTAAACCACCCTTATTCATAACAAACTTATAGCACATGCATGGTTGCGTTTCATAAATATTGTGTTTATATCATAACCAACATGTAATATTTTCCTTGGCACACATTCTAAATAAATCATATCAAATGGAGCAGGCTGAAATGTTATGCGTACTTGGTAGAAATGGACATTGTTTAAGACGTTTTGACTTCCATCCGAACGTAAAGAAAATGGTTAAAGCAGTTAGATCTTCTAAGTTAAACTGGCCCTGTCTAAAAGGAGGAGTTGTTTAGAAGTCTATGAGATCCATCTTTAAAACCTTTTCTACAGTAGACTACTCCAGGATAACTGAGAGATAACACTGACTTGTTGTGTGTACTGCATATTCCATGGATTGTTTGCAACTGCTATGGAATATATTTTACAGAAAATAGCTTTCAGCATGTGAAAACCGTGCACCATAATGTGAGTCTGTTTTATGTAAAGGCATCAACAGACAGCCTGTTGATACATCTTTACAAGCAAAACAGACTGTGCCACCTCCAGCAGAGATGGACAGGTTTGGACGATTAGCTTTAGATCTAACATTGAGCTCGTTCACACAACATATGAATCAGAGCGAGAGAAAAGAGACAGATAATCACTGCTGATGTACACCCGCTGTTAGCGCCCCATCTTCTCATGATTAGCCTACTTCAGACACAGCAGCGCGCGCTCTGATTACAAGCTCCAAGCCCATCGCACCTGCGCCACAAGCAACAAAAACTGCTGCGCTGCTTACCATGCATCTATGAAGGGCCCTTGATTTGAGATCTTATCGTAGGGACAAGGCAGAGGGATGTAGTGGTGATGGACATTTTGTCGCAACAGCTTTTGGTAAATCAACATGAAGTGCTGAGCAATATGGAAGCGCTGCTGAGCACAGAGGCTATTGTCTGCTGGAAATGTGGGAGCAGGGTTTGAGTCAGAGCTGCAGACAGTGTGGTGCTGACTCCAGTCTGGCTGATATGTGCTGTTCTGTCCCAGACCATTCAGCCGGTGCGTATCAGCAGACTGTGTCAATTTTATGTCATAATAGAGTGAGCTAGAAAAATCCAAAAACATCATCTGTGTGTATATAATTCATGGTTAGGAAATGGAAGGTTATTTTAAAGGTAACTATTGTGCACTCAACCTGCAGTGCTGCTGGGGGCACTGCACCCATGTCCAGGGGGCTCATTTGCATACGTACAAAGACGTTACATATAAAAAGACCAAACTTGAACTCTACATGCGTGGATATTCAGATATGAGCAGCAAATATTAGAGAGTTTGTCTCCACATAAACTTATGGTTGGAATTCTACGTACAAGCTTTTGTATCAGCTTCTTGACCAGGACTATCTACAGCTGGGGGATTTTATTTTATCTAAATGTGGGTATCCAGAGCACCCATATACAGAGAGATATGAGGCGGAGTACATATGAACCAGTTTAGAGAGCACAATCAGATGAGTTGTTTGTACCAGGAGCAGGGAGTTGCACAGCCACAGGACAGACTCAGGGCCCAGAGGAGAGATGAGGCACACAGTAAACCTCCACCAGGGGCCCATGAGCCAGAGCCCACTGCTGCTCATAGAACAGAGGGCTCCTCAGAGGAAACACTGGAAATCCTAAAAGTAAGGTAAAAATGTCCACATTACCACCAAGTTAAAGCTGAAAATTAAAATTAGGGGCAAAACATAAAGAGATGTAAAATAAGCCTAAACTAAATAAATTAATTAATATAATAGTAAATAAAACATAAATAAATAAATAAATAAATAAAGTAAATAAAAAAGTACATATGAATCAAAATCTAAGCTAAAGAGGTGTGTCTTGAGCCTTTCTGTGGCCCTGAGCTCCTCTGGCACCTGACTCCAACCCCCCCGTCCCAATCCTGTTGTACAACGTAGTTGAAACAAAGGCCTACTGGTGTCAAAAACAACACATTCACTCACATTCAAACAGAGACAGATGCTGAAAGTGGGTCTATCTGCCTATACAATATTTGAATTTATTTTTATTAAGTTAGGAAAACAAAAGTTATTTTTTTCCCTTTATTCTTCTCCCTTTGAGCAGTGTAAATTAAATTAAAACACTAAATTAATTAACTAAACAATGGAATTAACAATAAAACACAATAGAAGATAATAATTACTAATTAAGAGCAGTATTTTAGAGCTACTGTATCCAAATTACTTCTATGGATCAAAAACTTTTGCATTACCATAAGGTTCCAGGTGTAGATTCCTTCTTTAGTCCCTCCTGGAGTGGTTGGAACAACTTTTTTATTTTATTTTATTATTATTATTATTATTATTCTTTTTTTTTTTAATTATTATTATTCTTTTTTTTATAGAGCCCAGGTAAAACAGGCCACTTGAAACAACCACAGATCCAAGCCGTTCTCCCAAAGTGCATTTTAACCCACGAAATGATCTCCTGCTCTACTTCGCCCGCCCCAGATGATCACGTGTGGACTCAGGTGTTCCATTCATACCCTTCAACATCCATCACCCTGTCCTTGAAGAAGCTGCTAAGCCCGCAGGCTCAGGCTCAACATCTGCATACGGACGTTTTTAATGCGGTCAAGTACGGCCAGGTTCAAAACACATCCATCTGTTGCAAAGGCTGCGTGAACGTTAAATGTAGCAGCCGTAACATGTGCTTCTATACAGGCTTAAATACTGGATGTCAATGGGTCTCATTTATTGAGGACGCGTCAGAGGGAGACGTTTTCGGTTGTTTGTAAAATAGTTTTAGTTGTAGGATCTGGCAACCCGATGTGAGGGGCTGATTTTGTTTGGTGATGAGACTGGCTTGAGAACCAAAAACAAAATGAACTTGACTGAACAAAACATGTATATTTTTTATATTAGGGTAAATGCCACATAGAAGATATAACCATAACCTAAACTTTACTATTTGTTAAAACCACTTTTATTCCTTGTGAGATTAATCCTTTTATCAATATTGTGTAGAAGTCAACATTCAGAGAAGGTCACATGGTCAGTTCTTTCTATGAAGGCACTGACAAGGTCTTACTCCTTTGTTGAATCAAGGATGCTGTGGCCTCACAGCTTCTAAAATCCAACTTTCAAACCTGTTCCAGGGACAAAATACTTCATTTATTTGATAATTTTTTCACCCTTTGTATGGGACACTGTGGAAAAACAACAGTGAGGCAGTACATCTTCAACATTTAGGAGCAAAACCAGTGCAAACAAACTAACTACCAAGTCAGAACCCAAACTTTGTCTACTTTTTCCCTTGATTTTTATCACTGTATTCCCCTCCTGCTCTGCCCTGCTGATAGCGTCAACATATGCAGCTCCTCCTCACGCACGGCCTAATATTACATAAACGTGCTGTGCCCCCACTTCCTCTTCCATCTGTCCTGGGTATATTTGTGGCTCTCTGCGGGGTTGTGGCACCTGTTAGAGATCCCTGTTGCCTCCAGTGCGTGGCTGTTGCTCGTGATGAGATGTCTCCTGCCCGGCATCCATTAGTGCTTTGTGACCACATCCCTGCCCCACGGTCCACTCAGGCAGCTCTGCAGGAAGGGCTTAGGGTTTTCATTTACCCCCCTTTCCATGTGTACCTCCTCCAATTCCCAGTTTAATTTCAGATCAAATTCAAGTTCTCCTGCTTACCCATGAAGGCATTAGTGGCCATGCCCCTTCATATCTTCAAGATCTCATGTCTCTGCAATCGTCCACCCGCAGCCTCAGAGCGTCCACAGCTGGCTCTGTAGCAGTGCTCGGCAGCTCTGAAACAGCCTCCTGAAGACATTTAAAGTCTTTTTTATTTAGACAAGCTTTCAACTGTTTATAGTTATGTATTTGCTGTGTGTTTTTTACTGTTTTGTTTTCATGTAGCACTCTGAGATTCCAGGAATGAAAAGCAGGGGCGTACCTCCAAATTCTGGGTAAAAACCTCCTTGGTGGACCCCAATACATAATTTTGTATATGATTTATTTATTCCCACACATTAAGATATGATTGCTATTTTTTCATGTGCTATTGCTAGAAAATACACAGTTTCTACATTGCACCAAACAATAACTTGCTAATTTATATCCTATTTAGCTACCGGCTTATATTATGATAAAGTACTGTTTGTTTTAGCAATAACTGCCATAACAATTTCACAAACATCTCAAATCTTATTATTACAATAAGAAAATACACTAAATGCAGATTATACTCACTGTTTTTCTGTGTTAAAACTGGGCTGATATTTTTTTAAAGCGGCTCCTTCAAGGCTTCAGGGACTTTTCAACCACAATACATTTTATTACTCCAAAATAGAAAAATGCAACTGAGAAAACATACTTTTGGGGGCTCTTCCCTGCCCTGGGCCCCAAGGAAACCAGTACCCTTTACCCCCCCAGTCCGACACCCCTGATGAAAAGTGCAATATAAATAAAACCTATTGTTGTATTGTATCATTACTCAGAGCTCCTCATCGTATCTTGAGAAACTCATTTATGTGCTGCCTTCCAAATGCAGACGGATGTACAAGGACAACTGAGAATCTTTTTTCATGAGGATTAAAAGCAGTTTTGATTTTAGTGCAGCCTTATCCATGAGCAATGTAAACATAGACTATAGCTCAAGCGCCATTCCCTGATCTGTCTCAATTTCAGATCGTCATATACGGAGGCAGTAGAGTTTGATCTATTAACCATATCTCTGCTTGATTTGTGCATAACAGTACGTGCCTGTTTGTAATCAGGAGGAAGCAAAATGTTATGAGCTAGTGTTTTTACTCAGTGTCAACTATCAGCAAATCTGTTTAGAGTGATTTGTTCAAAAGCAAGCCATCACAGATTATCTCTTCAAAGCACATTTTAGTGGTGGGCAAGTGAACAGTGTGTCCTTAAAGTTGATGTGTTAAAAGCAGAAAACACGGGCAGGACTGAGATGTCAAAGCAGTTGTCCAAAATTGCAGCTTTTACGGGATGTTTGTCTGCAGTTGTCAGTGAAGTGCAGGGAATAAGGTCAATGCTGGCGCCAGTATGTAGCACCGTGACCTTCCCTGTGTACTGCAGGGATTGGTAAAAGCGTAAAAAGAAATACAATGAAATAAATTATCTCTTAGAAAAAGTAACTGACTGAGAGGGTGAGAAAAGATGAAGCGTACTCAAGTAACAATACATAGGCCTGTGATGATAAGAAATATTGATGTGCGATATATTGTTACAGAAAATATCGGGATAAATGATAATATTGAAACTACTTCATGCCACCGGTATAATAACTTTAAAGGCGGAAAATCCCATTAAACCCTCTTCCAAATTACTGTTGTATAAAATAATGAGCTGTAATAAAAAAATAAAAAATAGCAGAGTGAAACCCTTAGTCAGTTGGTATAATTTATGAGTCTAATATTTTTATATAAAATATTATCAAAAATAAAAAGTTTCCTATTTATATAAGAAAAGATACACACAAGAAATATTGAGCCCCAAAAAGTATTGTTCCACCTCATTCAGTTACTGAATGATAAGTCGATATAGTAATTATCATGACAGTCCTAACAATACGATTACTGGAAATGAATATTACTCAAGTAAAAGTAAAAAGCAGTAATCCAAATAATCACTAATGTTAAAGATACACACTGTGCATTATTTATTGACCTTTAAACATTGAGTTCTTGAGTTCTGCTTTTGGCATTTCATACTTACAAAAATATATATATATATATATAAATATATAAAATATAAAATATATAATATAAAAAAATGATGTTACTAAACAGGGACATTTTTTGGGAAGTGTTTTGTGAGGCTCAGAGCGAAGAGGACATACTGCCAACACAGGTGAATGAATGTTTAAAAAAAACACAGATTTTTGATGGTTAAAATGTCAGAAAAGTACATTTTGCATTAGATGTGTCGTTTGAAAAAAAGAAAAAAAGAACTGGTACAATGACATGGTACAGTTGATATTCATAATGACTGGAGCCGATTTGACTGACGACAAACAAAACATGAAACATAGTGAACAAATTCAACAGCCAAACATGATACAAAAAGCTGTGGCAAGTAGACCTGTCACAATAACACATTCTGAAGCACAATATACAGGAGTGATAACATTGAATCGACTTAATACCACTGACATAATAACCTCAAAGCAGGATAATCCCTTTTTCTAAGAAACAAACAGTAAAGAAAACAAGTACTGCAATAAATAAAAAGCATAATTGAACATACAAGTGTTTAGTTATACTGCGTCATACAGCTCACTCTTGTCATACTACAAAAACATGACGAAAAATATGCAAATACACATGTAAATAATCTGTACCTGAAATTAGGCCCCAAAAATGATAGTTCCAGCTTTCATGCATTGAACGATTAGTCCATGTTTAGTAATTATCTTGACAGGCCTAATGGTGAGATACTACAATTTCACACTTGACAACTGACAGTCATGAGAGGATCACACCACAACAATCTGACCAACAACGAAATACACTTTTCCTCTACAAAGTACAATCAAGAATCTACAAAAACAATATTATAATCTTTAATAATGATATATCTCCATGTATTAATGCTTTATTTCACTGTTGTGTTTAACTTTCCAACAGCGTCATGTGACTCCAGACCAAAACAGTCCAAAGTTGTGCGCTAGAAGTGATGCTAACTCACTCTGGATTTACTCAAACGGACATTAAAAGTGGTAAGTGTTTTTATTATCGCTTCAGCTCTGGTGCTAAGTGTAAAAGTAGAGTGTGTGCATTAATCCGATGTTTAGGCAGGGATATTAATGATAGGTACCAGTTTGTTAATGTAAACCAGAGATCTTCCCCATGTTCTAAAGTAACCTACGGTGTGCCGCAGGGTTCAGTACTCGGTCCAGTTCTGTTCACTCTTTATATGCTGCCCTTAGGTATGATCATCAGAAAGCATGGCATTAACTTCCACTGCTATGCAGATGACACTCAGCTTTATTTATCAATGAAACCTGATCAGACGCATCAAGTAGACAGACTTAGTGCCTGCGTGAAAGACATAAAAACTTGGATGACTCTTAATTATCTGCTCCTTAACCCTGAAAAAACCGAGGTCATTCTGCTGGGCCCTAAGCACCTGCGAGACTCCTTATCTGACCAGATAGTTTCTCTGGACAATATCACTGTAGCCCCCAGCTCTACTGTAAGAAACCTTGGGGTCCTATTTGACCAAGATCTCTCATTCAAAGCACATATAAATCAAGCCTGTAAAACAGCCTACTTTCATTTGTAACATAACCAAAATTAGAAAAATCCTGCCCAGAGACGATGCCGAAAAACTCATCCATGCATTTGTCACATCCAGATTAGACTATTGTAACGCTCTGCTTACAGCGTGTCCTAAAAGCTCTATAAGAAGCTTTCAACTGGTTCAAAATGCAGCAGCAAGATTATTAACAGGTACTAGAAAAAGAGATCATATTTCACCAGTGTTGGAGTCTCTTCACTGGCTTCCTGTTGAGTTTAGAATCAAATTTAAAATCCTCCTCCTGACTTATAAAGCTTTAAACAATATGGCCCCATCCTACCTCAAAGATGCAATAGTAGCGTACCATCCAAACAGAGCTCTTCGTTCTCAAAATGCTGGACTATTGTTAGTCCCCAGAGTCTCTAAAAGCACAGTAGGAGGTCGAGCATTTAGCTACCAAGCTCCTATGTTATGGAACCAGCTCCCTGTTCATGTAAAAGAGGCCGACACAGTCTCTACATTTAAGACCAGGCTCAAAACGTTCCTCTTTGAAATAGCTTATGGTCAGGCCAGTTAGGAACAGAAATAAAAACCTACAGTTTTAGCTACGCTGCCCTTGGAGCAATTCTGCTGGGGAAGTATGGCAGCTTGAACACTATCCTCTGGTTCTTCCTACTTTATCTATCAACAATATTTAATATTACTTCAACTGTAGTCTGTTCATTGCTGTTCACATGTTTCTCTTTCTCTCCACTTCCCCCGGGGAGTGGAGACTGTTTCAGACACTGCGGCTGCTCCAGTGACGACCCCCCCACCCCCACCTGTCTGGACGATCTATGCGCCACCCGCCTGGACAGCTGGATTAGCCACACCTCGTCTGCCTGGACGAACTCCTTCTACTTTAGATGAACTGTTCCTCATCTCCTGCTGGAGGGATCTCTCTACACTGGTGGACTGCTCCTCGTCCGCCTGGAGGAACTCTTTAAAGCCACCTCCCTCTTGAGTGGTTCTGGCTCCACAGTCCAAGTGGATGCGTCAGTCCTAGTTCAGCTGCAGCCTGTCCGTCCGTGGGAGTAGGATCTCTCCTTCACTGTGGTTCTCCCCGAGGTTTCTACTTTTTCCCATGGGGTTTTTTGTAGTTTTTCCTCGCCGCGAAGGAGGGTCAAAGGACAGGGGCATTCTGGGACAGTTATCTGAACTGCTTTTACCTGTGGCCCATCGAGGCAACTGTTGTTGTGATTTTGGGCATTATAAAAATAAATTGATTTGATTTGATTTGATTAATCACGCGCCTTGCCGTTTCGCTTTTCGTGCATCCCTCTTTTCTGAAAAGATTAACATAGAAAGCTTTTTTCCATTCCCTGTCTCTCCTCCACTTCTTTGCGTCTGAACTACGTGTGCGCTGAAGAGTCAAGCATCTAAAATCTATCTTTAAATTCAAACATGGAATGACTGCGACTGGAGTCAAATCGTGCACACTTTGCGATTCCAGTCGTAACAGCTCCACACTACGAGACGGAAGAAACTGCGACTGACTACAACGAGCGATAACTGAGAGTGATTAGGCACGACTCAAAATCACAGGAAACTCGCGCTAAAAATCTTGTAGCGTGTGTTTTAATCTTTCAACTCAGTATAGAAGACAAATTATCTTACAGTTCGGTGAAGGCCCGCATCACAGCAAACAGCGAAGACATGACGGTAATCCCGGTCCACCTCTGCCCCCGCTGTCTTCACTTAATCTGAAACGCACACAAAGAAACAGCATTTTAATTCTAATGCGATCCATAAAACACAGCAGATGGCATTTCCAGCTACGGACCGCCGCCTCTGCTCGGCGTATCCCAGATGTTGGTGCAGATGACATACTGTAGATGTAAGCAATTTGAGGCACAGCAGTCGGTTCCCGCCCCACACTGAGCACCAAAATGTGTATAATACCCCATTCAATTCTGGGAGCAATATAACAAAGGGAAAATATGCATCTCCTTATCGCTCCGTGCACAAATGTCCAAACACAAGCAAAATGGATTTCCGGTTTTAATGAGACAAAGCGGATCAATGTGGACTGTTCTAATCCTAATTGGTATTCACAAGTTCATGATGTGGGGTATTATTTCACATTGTGGATTTAATAATATCTTCAGTTTTGATAAGAAAAACAACCATGTGTTTCTGGCAACTAAGCAAGAGTTAATAGTTTAGCAAATAATAATTAAAAACAAAAACAATGTCAGTGAGAATTCCAATGGTAACGGGCGTACGTGAAGTCTGGTTACAGCAATAGACATGTTAGTGTTTTAAAGTGCGTATGAAACTTTTTTTTTTTCTAATTTTGACTTCATCTGGTGTAGTAATCTGTAAATAAATATAAATATGTATATGCAAATATAATAATGATAGTTTTAAAGCAATCAAGTAGCCATTTGTGGAGAAAAGTTGAAAAATCTGTCGAAACTACAGGAAGTAAAAACAAATTGATGACATCACACCAGGGAAACTCATTCCATCCAAAGTTTATGCACAATTTACACTTTTATGATATTTTAAACAGTAATTCAACAAAATGTGAAGAAGAAGAAAAAAAATGGTTCAAAGATGAAGATAGATGATGTACAGGATGTAATTTCCCAGTGTGATCTCATTATTTACAACCAGGAAGTAAATCACAAACCTAAAAAATGGCTAAACCTGGGGAAAATGTGTGTATTGTTAAGCAACATTTTAAATATATTAATCTTAGGATTTTTGTTAAATGAGCAGTCCAACCTGTCATTAGAAAGGAGGAAGCAGGTCCGCCTAACTTCCAGTAGTTCCAGTAGTTCTTACACACATTTGACACATCGCTAGTATTTTTTTATAAGACGAAGTGAAACAGGGGTGGATTACAGTAGAAGCTATGCAGGAGTAATAAAATGTATTAGGTATTTCACCTTTAAATTCTGTTTGCTTGAATGATACACACGTGCTTTTGTCACATGGTGCATTGTGGAGACGTGGTTTTACACATAGAGGCTTTCCTGTGTGAGACATATGGTGACAGCACATTGTTAATGTCACACAGACTGTAAACCCCCTTTTTTCACACCACAAGGAAAATACACAATAACATTTTTAGCCCACATGCTTGTGTGATGCATCATAAACCTGGAATGACTGACAATTTAACTATTAGTGTGAACCTCATTCATCCATCGTAGAAAAGGTTTCAAAGGTCATCATCCGAACACTCAAAAATCAAGACGTGTTAAGATGACGACCTTTGAAACCTTTTCTAAGATACTGGTGTGAAGTAATTATTACACGTGTCTCATGTGCTCCACTTGCACCATGCAGTCAGCTAATCCACCATCTGTGGGGAATCGATGGGTCCCCACACCTCTGCTCCTGACAAGCTGCTTTGAAAGATGGTCAATTTTTTCATCATGGGAAATTATGTCTAAAATACAAATGTTGGTGGCCAAATAACAACAAGAAGACTCTTTTGCTTGGGATCCAGAATACACACTTGTCCAATTCTTTACAAAGAGTGAGTCTGGTCACTGGTCCCTCTGCTGCGCCTCGAGTCAAACTCAATCAGTACCAGGAACCAGATTTGTTTATTTCAATGATGGAAGTGAAACAAATCAGTTCATTGTCTATAATTTAGAACAACATCACATTTCTCTCACCTCAGATTAAATCCAAATCCAAATCCACTTTATTTGTATAGCACATTTCATAAACATAACTGTTTCCAAAGTGCTGCACAGACAAACATAAAACGGCAAAACAAGTACATAATAACAACTCAATTTGATCTTACGGCTTGTAAAACCAGTAAAATCAAATCCAAGCAAAAAGATAAAACCATAAAATAGAAATAAATTAATAGAATAAATAAATTATAAAATGATAAAACACAGAGGACCACACATTAACAGTTTTGTGTTTCGCTCATAGATTTTGGAGAAATCTACAATGTTTTTCAGTCCTCTCCTTTCTCTCTCTCCTCCTAGTCCTTTCTATTTTCCTCGTAAGCTGCCATGTTTGTTTTGATACAGACACACCAAGCGTTTCCCTGATTGGCTAATCCACCTGTCAATCACGCCCATCTGAACTTAAAAAAAAAATACTGAGAGAGATCATTCTGGATTTTCAGTCAAGAAGATTTTGAATTTTCCTTGAGGAGTTTGCATGTTCTTTGTCTGACTTTTAGTTTTAGGGCACTTTCCTCCATCAACTGTAAACACAATCTGCTAAACCTCCAGCTCGGTACTCTAACCAACCTTAAAGATCTGGAGATAGTTCGGTTACTGAAGAACAACATCTCCACACATTGTCAAACAGTTGGTGCTTGCTTACTTGTTGTCCGCACCCTTCTGATGAGGTCACAGCAGTAGTAATGAGGTTGTTGAATGCATTAATTTCCATTGCTGAATATTTTAATGAGGTCACTCTGCACATGATCCTGAAGACATTGGATATCTCCTCGTTGTTGCTTATGTTAATCGTGTACACACACAATAATTGGTTCCTGTAAGCTGTAACACACACAGGCCATATCCTCTGATGAGTGCTAATGACAGACGCTAACTTCATTAGATCTCATTAATTTATCTAGGACAGAAAAAATGAATAAGGACATTGGGCAAACAGAATGCATGAGTAACTGATTACAGAAAAGTTGAGTAGTAGGTGTAGGTGATCATGTTGTGATTGTATGGGTTTAAGCTCAACAAGAGTTTGGAAAATGTTGTTTTCATGTAAGAACAGTTGAGAAAGATGGGTGTAAGATTAAATTTGATCCAAGACTTTTGTGAAACATTTACATTTTACTTTGAAACGGCATTAATTCTGAATCAAATGATGTAACTGAACCAAATGTAAACAATGTATTAACAGGTGTCAAAGGGCACATATTCTGCTACAATAACTTTTTTGAGCTTTTAACCATGTTCTAACAATGTTCTGTTATCAAAAACATACCTTTTAGCTGCGTTCACGTGCC
Source organism: Rhinogobius similis (assembly GCA_019453435.1). Taxonomy (NCBI): domain Eukaryota; kingdom Metazoa; phylum Chordata; class Actinopteri; order Gobiiformes; family Gobiidae; genus Rhinogobius; species Rhinogobius similis. The sequence continues at coordinate 10,712,154 of CM033625.1, read as the reverse complement.
GTCTAAAGACAATATGCTACTGCTAGCCTGACCGTTGTACCGTCTCTTAAAGTGATAACATAACTAAACTGTGTACAGAGCTAGGCGCCATCCACTGGCAACTTACACTCAGTAAGTGCCAGGGCAGACAGCAGGGAAACATGTTCATTTAGTGCATAATAAACTTTTTTGTTTGTTTGTTTCAAAACATAAGATGGCAAATTTAAGGCACTCAAGATCACATTTAAAGGATAATAACACAAAACACAAAAATGCATAATATATTTCCTTTAAGACCAAACATGTGGTAAAATGGGATTTTTGGCTATAGTTATTGTTGACATAGAGCCATTGAAGAAACAATATGTAGGTTTACTGGTGAAAGCTCTATGGATTTGTTATGGCTTTGCTTGTGAATGTTCCACAGTATGGCATTCAACATACTGTATATCTTGTATGTATTCAATGTTACTCAAAGTTACACAGTGCACCTTTACATCGGCTTAACACCTAATGCGACTCGGGTGCAGTTTGGGACCCGCAAGATTGCCAAAGTCATTATAATCAATGTGTGCTGTCACTCCTCGAAACACTGTTGATCTGTGTTCAAGACCTGCGATGGACAGATAAAACCTTCAATCATTTCGCCTTTTTTCCCAATTTGAATATTTTTTACTCTGTTTTCTTTTGGTTCTTACATTCTATCGACTTAAATAAAATCTCCTCTACATCGTTAGAAGTTGCAATCACCTTTTGGCCCGTTCAAACGATTCCTAGAGTGCACAAAGACCTCATTTGACTGCTGTACATTTAAGCGAAAGAATACAAAGGAAAATGCCTATTGATTAGCGTTGGCTTATTGATCCCTGCTGAGCCCTTGTTCAATTGTCTTGCTCAAGGACATGACAGAAGATGAGTCCCTTCTGAGCCTGTCTGGTGATTAGCTTTAGCATTAAAATATATCTTTGAATGGATTGTAAGGTTATTTAATAAGTCCAAGTCGCTTGTTGAGCCAAAGTAATACATCAAATGGTTTATTGATTGGAGGGATTAAGCTGCCTGAAGCTTTCTTGTTGTTAAGGAAAATGAAGTGCAACCCCAATCTTTAAAATCTCAGATCACATTGACTGGTTGGTTTGTAAAAGCTCTAGGGTAAAACGCAGAGCTCATGATTCTTCTAGTGGTAAACAGTAAGAGGAGATGCAGGCTTTGATGGCCGGTCTTTGAACTGCCTGCCAGCCTTTTCCAGTCTCTGTTCGGTTATTGCAGGTCGACGCTAAAGAGATGGTAGAGATGCAAAGTAGTCTAGCCAAGATGGAATTACTGCAACAACAAACATTGTCGCTGGATTAAGGAGGCAAGTGAAGTATGGAAATGTGCCTGCAGACTATAAACCAGGATGAGGAGGCCTTTTTACTCACGCACACCTGAGATACTGTCCTAAAGAAGCCCGACTGACGACAACGCTGTGCTCCTTCTGCTTCTAATGGTAGGAAACCAAAACCTGCGTAAATCTGTTGAGAAGACACGTCACAGCATCTCCTAACAACTCTGAAAAATGATTGTGGGTGAGCAATCGAAACTGTCAGGTAAACAAAAGAAACTCATGAAAAAAGAACACTTTTGACATGAATTTGACAAAAAAAATGGATGGCGGTTATAGTGGTGATGAAGTGTCCTGCTCAAAGACACAGTAGTACAATGTGCTAAATTGCAACTCCAGTCAGCACCAAAAAATATGTTTTGTTTTTTATGAGCGATTATGTTTCCTCAGAGGAAATGAAGAAACTATTTGGATGAGTGGCGAAACATATTCACTCTTAAGCAATTTTTTTTGACAGAATTCGTTTTTCTTTTGCTATGGAAGCTACCGGGACAACTGCCAGTTTAGGTAGACACCTCCAGTTAGGGGACAATAAGCTTAACCTCCTGCACCATCATCACCATCTCAATGATACTAATTACTTCGTCACTAGTATCACATTTCAGAGGAAATTGTTGCTATAAGAATTCACTCTTGCATTCTACCCCTTTCTCTTCATATTCCAAGTATACGTCTCATTCCGGCTCGCGTTTCCAGAGCTCATTAACATTACATGGAGGTCATTCACATATAGTGGCAGGTCATTGGAGCAGTGGGCAGTGAGCAAACCCTACGACCTTATTACTGTTTACATAACATAACATCTATTATAATATTTAATTCCTCCTCCCACAGTTGTTATTGGCGTCATGAGCTTTCTCACTTCACAGCTGCAGTGACTGGATGTGTCCTAGGTGCTAGAATGCACAGACACAACAGGACCCAGGGTGCATGCTGGGTAGAAAAGAATTCTAAATCACCGCATGGCACTTGACTGGAACATGTTATGAAGGGTGTTTTGCTGTACATAGAGACTGGTAATAGTTTATTTATAACCCAAGTGAGAATAGATCACGGCTGCTTGTAAAATAGTGAGACTTCCATAGGTGTACTCCTGTGGCATTGGCATATTTGGATTGCAGATTGAGAAAATGTGTGATAAAAGGAAAAGGGAAGCAGCGTTAACGTTTTTTAAGGGCTTGTTCATATATTTGCACATACATTGAGCTGAAATTGTGTGCATTTCTGGCTATGTATGTTCGTTTGTGGAGATGTGAAAGTGCTATCAAACCAGATTCACACCCAACAAGTGCACATCTGAAATACAGACAAGCAGACAGTTTGAAAAACAAATCTGATGCTGAAGATATCAAACAAAAGCCATGTTTCCTCCCTGACCCCTGACCCGGCCTCCCTAACTTGTTTGCTTTAGAGCGGTTTGTAATGGTACGTTTCATCACCATAAGAAATATTGCAATTTCGATTCAATTTGGGCACTTTCTGGGAAACATTCGTCAAATTACTGCTATTGCTTTGTTTGAAATCAGTAATCTTCATATAAGTTTTGTATATTCATTAAATGCCAAGAAATGAATTAAAATGTATGCAAAATTAACTTTTAATTGAATTAACTTTTATAAAATCCTTAATTTTATTGTCTTAATTTAAAAGAATTGCATGAAAAAAAAAATTACATTTACCTTCTACTGTTTATTAATATGTATATGAGAGTGAAAGAGAGACAATGAAAGAGAGAGTGAGAGAGAGAGGGAGAGAAAGAGAGAGAAAAAGAGAGAGTGAGAGAGAGAGAGTGAGAGAAAGAGAGAGAGAGAAATAGAGAGAACGAAAGAGACAGAGAGGGAGAGAAAGAGAGAGTGAGATAGAGAGGGAGAGAGATAAAGAGAGAGAGTGAAAGAGAGAGAGCGGGAGAGAGAAAGAGAGAGAGAGCGGGAGAGAGAAAGAGAGTGAGAGAGAGAGGGAGAGAGAAAGAGAGAGAGAGAGAAAAAGAGAGACAATGTGTGAGTCCTATTTGTTTTGAAATGATACAGAACTAAAGCCTACTGTAGGCGCCTGTTTGTTTGTAGTTTCGCTGCTGCACAAACAGTCCATTCTGTCATTCAGTCCAAAGTGCCTGGTCGAGCTGGTGCCCCTTGGAGCACTTGATGCCCCACACACTGTGTGTTATGTCCTTAATGGGAGCAGCGGCACTGGTGGTTTATCAGCAGCTTTACTGCATTTATTTCACTTCTCTGCGCTTCTATGCCATGTTTTAATATCATACGTTGGGTTTGGACAATATTAGATGCATTACACACTGGAAATATAATATTTTTGGTCTTAACGCGAGTGCTGTACGTTGATAAACAGGAAGCAGCAGTTGCCAATGGGTTCTGGCTTTGTTTTGCTAAGTCTGTCTGTTCAACATGAAAGTTAGCACCACTGGATAAAAAACAACATTAACAACATTTAGTACAAGTTTAAGTCAGCGTTTGGTGAGGAATACACCTGAGGCTGTGTTCTCTCTCCGATCATCTCGAGCTGAGAGCGAGCCAGATCACATGGGAAGCTAGTACCACTCTTTGCATCGTTTAGACTGATGTGGATCACTGACGACACTAGAGACACTTTCGGACCACTCTGCTCCAAAATGAATGAGTCCAAATGTGGCCATGATGACTCCTTTGTAATTGGTCAAAGTCACGGTTCCAAACTTCAGATTTAATAACTTTTTTTTTTTTTTAATCTGCTATTCACCTTAACGCCCGCCCACTTTGGCCTCTTTTTCCACAGATCCGCACTCCTGTAGTAAAGGCACTTCCGGTTTGACGTTAACCCCGTTCATGTAAACGACGAACGAGGGGAAAGTCTCACCGCTCAAATGTTATATAAAGTAGACTGATTTGTGTAAAATGTACAATGTTCACAAGCAACAATAAGTCAGCAATGCACCGATTTCCTGGGCGCCCTGAAAACAGCTTTGTAGTCTGTTTAGAACTTATTTTCTGTTGAGCTCATCTGCTTACAATGGAAAAAAAAGATGGTGGTTCTTGGTTCTATCCAGCACAATGACACACTCCTACAGGAGGCACTAACCTCTCCCGGCGAGGAATGGTACTGTGCCGTAAAGAAGTCAAACGTGACCGAGCGATGGTGTGTACGTGTGACCATTCCACCAGCCCGTTAACCAGCCCAAAGTACTCAATTTATTTTGGTCCAATAAAACCATGGGGTGGCTTTATGACAAGGTATATAATGCTCCAAATGAGGCAGTTAAATGGGTGACAGTGACGGATCCATGCTGCACGGACAAACCTCTGCTGACTCAACTGTTTTATCCTGATTAAGCTGGAGACGACCCACTCATTGCCCGCGCTGTCTCCATTGTCCTTCCGTACGTTTCCCAGGCTGCAGGCTTTCTCGTCGGCGGGCTATAAACATTCATCACGACTATCAAGGCACGGGCAATTGAGCTCAACATTTCATGCAACTGTGGCTGCTGTATGTATTTTCTGCTTGATGTGTGCAGCCACCATCTTGAACCGAGTGGTATTCATGAGGAAAGGGACTCCCGGCTGAATTTTAACTAGCACTAGCAATTGCAGCTATGTCAATGATTTGGGGAAGTGCCTCAGTCTGGGTTGAATTTTCATAAGCTTCAGTGATGGCAAAAAGTTTGTATTTGTGAGCTGAGGTAATTATGCATGTTCTGCACTCTTGCTGGTTAAAAAAAACAAAAAACAACCACAATCTCAACTGCACCTGGGTTGCCAGAGTCTTATCTTGCAGATGTATTTTTCACAGATTGCTCTGGCACTGATTAATGATTAGTTTAAGTAATTAAGAATAAATCGGCATTAAAGTTGTTCTCACCAAAAGCTGATCTCATCTCTGCAGACACAGATTGGTAAAGTTTATGAAATTTGAAATACATATTTTACATAGGGTTCCTTTAAGACACTACTACCCTATTACCTTTACTGTCTGCGTGCATTACAGAAGGAATGGACGTAGCTAGCTCGCGAACTCTCACGTTCCAAATATGAAGTGCCTTTGGTCGTGTTTCGGCTCCTTTGGCTCTAGCTCCAATTCACTTTCTATTGTAATCTGCGCCGCTTTCTCTATAATTGCTGCTGTCAGACTTGCCATTCAGGGCTCAAAACGTTCGGATTAAAAAGCTCGACTTGATCTTGGGGTGTTTTTATTTCTCCATTGTCTTTGAAAATCAAGTTATGAACAATAATCTTCTGACAACTTCTCTCAGCGCATTAAAGCTCCAGCAGCAGTGACACCTCACCTGCCCCGTGAAAACCAGGGTGGTCATCAACCTCCTTCCTGATTGGCCCTGTGGTTGGCATGAACTGTACAGTCGGATTTCCAAATATGGAATTTGGCTCCAAACTAGCCGCTATAACTGCTAGCCATGACTGGCATCAATTGGCTCCTTTTACAGGTCAGACAGACAGAACAATTAGGTTTAGGTTTGCTTATTTCACTTACGCGTGGAAAACGGTCCAAGAGCGAAATCAAACTTTGATTAACAGTGTTTATTTGTTGATTTAGTTATATATTCAGTCATCTTGTTATTTACATGCGTATGCAGTTATCTGTTCCATTCATTAAATCAGTGATTTCCAACCTTTTTTGAGTCGCGGCACACTTTTTTGGTTGGAAAGACACCACAGCACACCACCATTTAGACCCTTAAATTGAAAATCATCTGGGATATAATGTGGAGAATGATGTCTGTGACACTGTCCGTTTTTTAAGTTGTCCCTTTGCTTTCTTTTTTGGTGTAGGAAGATGTTCAGGCAACTACAAAAGGGGAATTAAAATTTAAAATCCATGTGTAAACCAAACCACCTGGCAACACTAGTGTTGCCCGGTACACTGTTTGAAAATCAAGGAATTAAATGACATGCAACAAGATAAAAAAATAAACAGTGAGAACCCTAAAAGAACAAAAAAAAAAAAAAAAAAACACAACATAACCCAAAAGGACACATATACATAGTACATATACACAAATACACATACACATCTTCCCTTCCACCTTTGACCTTCCAAAGCACTGTACACTTGAATTTGAATTTTACAGAAAAAGCACTTGTAAGGAAGTATTTGCTAGTAGAATTCTTACTTATTTGTACATTGTTTACAGTAACAGCCCCTCCTAATGTCAGCCTTTGAGTCGCAGGGAATTGCACTTGCTCTTCTCTCCTCCCGCCCTCAGCCACAGCCGTAAAGTGTTGATGGAAGAGGTGTGTGTGTGAGAGGGAAAGTGACAAGTAAAACTGACACTGTTTACTAGGTCCTCCTGCCTGGGACGCTCAGGTTTGAAATTGCTTTGAAGTAAAATGTGTAGCCAAGGAAGAAAAGTGGTAATGCAATGTTCCCAAAAGTGCAGGGATGAGTTTGAATAGAAAAGAGTCTGAGTTTTATAGTGAACAAAAAAAAAAAAAAAACCTACAATAAAAGAAGAAAATATGTGGTTTTCAAATGTCTGAAAAGGTGAGGTGCAGAGAAAATTATGATGAAAGTTAGATCTCTAAACTCTAGAGACTGGCGTTAAAATATGTATTAGCTTTTAATATTTTCATATTTTAAGTCAGTCATAACTCTCTTTCCTGTCAAAATAATGTATATTCAAAGACAGAACAACAACATACTTTGTACCATCAGCTCTAGAACAATTTTAAACACCAACTTCATGCCTTTGACCCATTTTTATCTGGAGCAGCAGAACCTCCTCAGTATTTTCATCTCATCTTCTTCCCCACCACCACATTTGAGGTATTTATCCATTAAAAAAAGAAGATGTATCATGTTTCACGCTTGTAATGTTATAAACCTCTCATTTGAATGTAACAAAAGTCTAGATTCAGTTTCGATTAAGATGAGCCAATAAATAATAAATAAATGTAAGAAAAAACTGTACCACAAGCTTTTATCATGTCATGTTTTCATGTCACACGTATTAGGGACATTTAAATCTGAAAAATGGACAGAACCAGGTTTACATTTCTTGGTTCATTTTATATACATCTTAGTTATAAAAAACTTTACAGGAAAGATTTTTGATTTCTTATTTAGTTTTTGAGTAAACAGATTTGCCTGAAACTGTTCTACAAATTCAAATTTCTGCTATTTTTTGCCATTAAACTTTAATAAATCAGTTTTGGAATTAAATATCATAAAATCCTTGTGTACATTTCGTTCAAATCTTGTTGAGTCCCAGATTATAAAGTTTGTTTTGTGTGGGAGGTACTTTAAGGCTGATCTTTATGTCTTTGTGGGAGAATAACGCATTTTAAGAACACAACCTTTGAAGTTAAGTGGATAAAATGACATAATAAAACATCTTTAGGAGCAGATTGGACACATTTGTTGTTTCCACATGAAAGGCGATATGTTGAGAGACCAAAAAAAAAAAAAGAGCTGAGTTTTGCCTGTAGTGTCTCGCCTTAAAAACATAAATTTGATTAATCACAAGTTTAGTTTAGGGTTTAGGGTTCAACTGCACAGTTCAGTTAATGCCAATCTTTATACATAATGCAAAACATTCAAATTTGTCTAAAAGCATTTTTCATTATTTCGCAATTCTAATAAATCAACATATTTAAAAGATCTGTTGGTTGTAATTTAAGTCTATTCCATAAATGAATATTTGCGTTCAAATGTTTCAAGTAAATGCACAGGATCAAACAACAGGCTTGGTGGAGTTCAAGGCCCTTCGATGTGCTGAAAGAGGATTGGCTGCTCTTCTGTTATAGTTGCACATTGGCCTTCTGACCGAGTGCTGTCACCTCCTTATTTTTAATGTCTTACTCTAACCTAATCTTACTTTGCTGGCAGCCAAAGCTAAAAAGGATCTGATTTTCTGTTGGCTTTATGTCGACTCATTAATTGCTCTGAAAACATGGACCTTGGAGTGCAGCCTGTCAGTGTTTTTCAACCTTTTTTGAGACACAGCAAATGTTTTTGGTTGCAAAGATTCCATTGCACACCACTTCTAAAAATAGAGCCAAATCAGAGGAAAAAGTGTAGTGACTATCCATGTCTCAGTGTCTGGTTCTTTATATTTTGTTTTGGTTACTTTTTTGGATCAGAACTTTGCTCAGGACACTAAAATCGCTGTGACTTAATTTCCTGGGAAACTGGACAACAATCAAAGGTCTAGTGTCTTTTTTCCAATTTTAATTAAATGTGCGATCAACTCAATTGATTATGTAGATTCAGCTGAAAGAGTGCTGGTAAACATCTAAATCTTAAACTTATGTAAACAATAAGTATACAGCAATGGAACATGATTCCTCTTTGAATGAACTAATGAAACTAATTTGATTTATTTGATATTAAAGTTAATTCTAATTTACACCCAGAGCTCGTGTCATACATGCGCTCCAAAACACACATACATGGGTCAAAAGTAGGCCACTTGTCAGATGCACTCTGGCCTGTGATTCCTGTGGCTGTCAAGGAATCATTTCACAAAAAGCCCCCCTCAGGAAAAAGGTGAAAGCAGGGGACGAGGGAGGATGACGCCTGTGGAGAGGATACAGGGTACAGGCCACAGATGCACTGACATTTTACCACTTTGCCATGGTCCAGCGAGTGTGCCTATTTTACACTCACACACACACGCACACACACACATGCACACACACACACGCACACCCACACACACACACCCACACACACACACACACGCACGCACGCACGCACATGCACACACACACGCACACCCACACACACACACACACACCCACACACACGCACGCACGCACGCACACACACACACACACACACACACACACACACACACACACACACACACACACACAGAGCTGCCACTGTGGGGAACAGGCAAGGCATCAAAGGGCCACATAAATGCAAGTCGGAGAGCAGGAGTGAACATTATGCTGTTGCATTTGGCATTGCATGACAGATCTTATGCAGAATTGATTTGAGCTTTAAGTCATGTTCTAACATTGTTCCGTCATTAAAGACCTACCTGAATTATCATTTAGCTTGATTCACGAATGCTCGTTTGTAAATCCTCTCCTTCCAACACTGTGTTCTGAACTTCTTTGATGTGACGTAGATGATGCTGACGTCACTTATCCCAAAATCTTTTACTGATTTAAGTCCTTAAATCATGGCCAGACTCGCTCTGAACATTTCATGATATCATGACTTGATATATTTTTGCTAGAACATAGTTATTTTGAGTTTTCCATTGCACCCCGCTGTACTAACACTGTACTTATGCTGTACTTATGCTGTACTTAGTCACAGTGTGATGTAAAATTGCATTCATTGTGTAATTCTCCTGGACTGTAATTGTTGCACATTGTACACAGTGTTTCCCAGACACACACAGCAATAATGCTCTGTCTGTACTGTAATTACTCTAAATGTTTTTAGGTGCAGAAAACCATTTTGGTTTATACCAAATGACACTATTTACTCTGTGGATTTAGCAATGTGATTGTAGTGGTTTTGTTTGTGGCTAAGACGTTTGCACGTGTGACTAATTATTTCATTTAAATTATTGTGAACAAGTTAAAAGTTAAAGTTAACTGAAAGTCACAGATGACAGTCCTTCAAGGTACACAAATGGAGCTGAAAAAGACTTTGTGGGCAACACTTTATAACAACTAATTAGCCTTAATGACGCATGTACAAAGACTTAAATAATAATAAACAAATAATTTATGAAAATTTGGTAACTACCAAATACCCCAGCCCTAACCCCAACACCTTTGTGTTGTATAAGTATTTAGTTAAGTAATACTCATTTAAGTATTTTCAATGATTTATTAAGACAATTAAACATAGTTATTATAGTTATTATAAAGTGTACAATACATTCTTAGATGTATGGCTTTTATGTTGGTGAATACAAACGTGTAAACAGTGCAGACATAGAAGCACGTGGGCGGAGCTTACATATCGCACACAGGCTTTCATGCTTTTGCACCAAAATGTTTTATGATTGATTTAAACCTAAAACATCATAAGCATTAAACTAATACTCCAGACTGCAGAGGAGTCACTGAGGTCCAATAAAATAAAAATAAATAAATAAATGAATGAATGAATCACTGCTCAGCTCACCGAAATCACATTCGTCGCACAGTGTGACCAACAGGGCACGAGACATCCAGAACACAAGTGCATTAGACTGCAGTGAGTGGGCAGGAGGGATGTGCTTTTAGAGAAGACGACTTGTAAAGTGTAAAGAACAGGGCTTATCTGGAGGCAGCTTCCGACCGGATTCATGTAAAGCTACAGTATCATGAGTGTGAAACTGTAAAAGCACTGACAAACTGTGAAAACGCCTCATACCCAGAGCCATTTTTCTTGTTTCCCTCAAGCCATTGAACAGCTCTGCAGTGTCCAAGCTCCGTATTGGGTCACCCACTGTGAGCCCGGCCCGCACTGACTGCTGCTCAAAGTACCACACTGACTGAATAAAGACACTTCCAGACTGGGCTGTTGATTTAGTGGCTGCCTTCAAGGAGTTTGTCACACAACTTTGGATTTCTTTGTTCGTGAAAAACAGACTACACAACATATTATTGTAGGAACAGAACATGATCAAAATGTACTAAATGGTTTTGATTGTATATTTTGATAAAACTTCAGATGATAGACGGGAACTTCCTATTTCTAGATGTGAACTTCCTGCACTGAAGGATGTATTCACAGTGGTAATTCATGGTTATTTACAGTGGGTAATCAAGGCGTTGGTACTAGAAAGGGGAGTAACTAGAGCTTCACTTTTGAAGCGGTCTCAAAGTGTCTCCACAGTCATAAATACCGATCTATTTCAACAATCCAAAGGCGGCCACAAGTGGTATTAGCTCCTAAAGGGGTCTGGCTTGCTTTCTGCCCTGGACACTTTTAGCACAAGATGATTGGATAAGAGAGAACGCAGACTCGAGCAGATACAAATAATTGACTCAGTTATATTCGCTTTTTAATCCTGTGGTGGTCATTTTTATGTGACTTATCAAAACAAGGCTAGCGATCGTTAGCATCTGCTGTTTCCTGTTTATCGACGCACTGCACTCGCATCAAGATCCAAAATATCAAATTTGCAATGCACAACGCCTCTAACATTATCCAAACCCAGTGCATTACAGTAAGAGATGTTGGTACTCAGTGAGAAATGCAAAAAAAAGCTGTTGGTAAACGGGAAGGTAGTTTACTCTAGGTTTAGCCATGTCTCACGTGCCTGCAGAATCCAAGACCGAAGCACCGTTAATCTGAGGTGAAAGAAGTTTTATTTGAATTATAGATGATAGATTTAGAGTTCTTCGACAAATCCGATTGCACGGTTCTATCTGTATTTGACTCGAATTGAAGATGTGTATTCTGGATCCCGGGCAAATGTGTCACAGTTCCACAAACTTGGAATTACTAAATGTCTTTTTGTGAATTGCTAAAATCAGCTTTATTATGAAAAAGTGTAATTCAGATACAATTTAGATAGCATTCATAAGAAAAAAATGTATATGTTTGGGTTATGACCAGGCACTAGAATAGAAATGTCATGAATCAAACCATTCCAAACTGCTCTAAAACAAATCTGGTTTGGGGGACCAGTTGAATGTGGTTTAGGAAATACAACTGTAAGTACCTAGAAACTATATCAAGTAGGAATTACCAGGGAACTACTACTGTGAGTACCTGATTATTTTCTTTTTTTTTTTTTTTTTTCATACATCAACGTAACATCGTAACATACATCACTACTATCTGCATATGAACCCAAACAACCTGTTTTAACCTATAATTCCCTTGTTTCTTAAATATTCCTACACTTTCTCCTTTCCCGGCTCGATCCATTTGAACGTGACATGAAATCTCGTCTGACTCGATGGTCCGGTGTCTTTGTTCTGTTGTGTCCCTCTGCTTCTCTCGCAGCTCTCCCACGTGTTCGCTCACCCGCGGCCCACTCTCGCTGTGGGAGGGAGGGACAAGCGCCTCGGCTACTGCGCCTGCTGCCTCTGTGTTAGTTTTAGTGTCAATTCTTTGCTTGGATCTACGCTTTAACCACCAAATGGCCATTATTCAACACACCAAATCTCACCCGCTAGTGGGAAGCTTGCACGACTTGACACATTTTAATTAAACAGGGGGTATAGGCAGTTCCATGGTGCTGACTGCCTTTTTCACTGCCTGTCATACCTTTCTTAGTGACAGGTTTTAATGAATTGCCTTGATTTATTTTTGACTTTTATTTGGTTTAGAGAAAGAAGTATTCTTTCTTGGAAAGGTTGTCATACTAACCCACACATTGAATCGTGCCATATGCCATTTTAATGCACATATTGTAGCAGAAATTTGAGAAAATCAAACTCTCAACCGACCATTACAAACAGTGAGAGGGTTAGAAAAATTATTGGTAACACTTTATATTAACTACACTTGAACAAAGACTTAAGTCATAGTGAACAAATAGTTCATTAAGAAAAATTAAGCTTCGTAACTAATCATTTAATACTCTAACCATAAATCCTAACCCTGACCTTGATCGAGTTTCTAAGTCTGTTTGGTTTATGCTTTGCTAAAAAAAATGAAAGTGTAGTTATTATAAAGTGGTGCCAAATAATGTATAAAGACTCAATCTTTATTTTCTGCTGTTGATTGTAGAACAAACCAACATTCCATTTGAAATTCAGGTGATTCTAGTTCATACCCTCTGACATAGTGTCTCTTTGAAGAGGCTTCATAGTGATAAGAATTGTCTGAGAGTGTTGAGAAGGTTGAAATTCCTTGTATTATCCTTCAATATTGATTTCAATCAAGAAACATAATCACTGCTTTATTGCTTATAGCACATTAAGAACCAAAATAGCACTCATTGTTTCAGGGTGTTACTATATAATACCTCTAAGGCTGCTTTCATGCTTACACACCTATCATGTGCAAATTGGAAGTAAGGAAAAATATTATGCATTTTTTCATATTGTCATTAACCTTTAAACATACTCTTGACTATCTTAAATTGGCGGCCATCTCATGTTTTGAAAAAGTTTATTATGGACTAAATTTCTCTGCTCTGTGCAATGACACTCACTGAATAATAATGCAAGGACATTTTCTTCATGGGAAATCACATTAATCTGAAACAGCTTGAAAATAGAAACAGGTTGATTAACTGTTCAAAACTGCATATTATCCCAACTTCCCAGTGACATTTCATCGTAGCAAGCAGCGGATTGTCTTTTACATGTTTTTATTTTGGTGGCTGTGTGACATTTTAGAACCTACAAGCAGTCTTCATTTTCAAATATTCACAACCAGTAGAGAGCAGCAGGCGGGGACAGGGAGCAGGTGAAAACAGTCATTTCCTGAGCACTCCAGCCTCAGTTACAAGACAATACAGGATTACTCAAAAATGCAAGAATCCATCAAAACACGACTTTTAAGAAACACTGCTGTAACAAGGTTTAAAGATAAAAAGTGTGAATGCATCCCCAGTGCTGCGTCTCCTTAAGTTCACATTTTCACTCCAGCTCTCACATGAACTCAGGTAATGTATGTGACCGTATATAAAATGTTAACATATAGGTCGGTGTTAGCATGTCCCTTACCTGCTCATGTATAAGTGTATGCGCTGACCGGAGGTGCGATGTCTGCTGATGGTGTGGGTAACCTTGCTGTCACCCAGCAGAAATTAATCACCTTGGCACACTTCCCCGAGGACGCGCTATCTAATGTTACACCTCCCGAAGACCTCCGTGTGACATTTCAAATCTGGTGGGATGTGAAAAGTGGAGTGGTCTACTTTACAAAGTCTCTCTTTTGTTTTTTTTAAAGGGGACATATAATGCATTTTCAACTTTAAAGTGCAACTAAGTAACATGTTTTGTAAGTCTGTGCGGTGGTTGCAAATGTACTTTCCGCTGTCGCCCCCTGCTGTCTTGCGTCATTTTCCTCTTTTTTATATTTGGCAACAAGAGACATTTTTGTATGAGATTGTACGTACTTATTTCAATAAAAAGGAAAGGAAAAAGAAAAAGCTTTTGCGTCTTTTTATTGGCTGTGTATTTTCATAAGAGACCAGCAGGGGGAGCGCTGTCATTGAAGTTACTTAGTTCTGCTTTAATGAGGTTTTAAGCTGGTCACAACAGTGCTTTGTCATCACTACTGTTCTCAAAGTTGTGTTTTGATTGATTCATGCATGTTTGCGTAATCCACAATTGAGGATCGAGTACTCAGAAAAGTCCTGTTTTCACATACCCCCTATCCCCGCCCACATCCCTGTGCTTAGTTGTGATTGTTTTAAAAAATAACAACATATAAAACAATCCGCTGCTTGTTCACGGTGAAATGTCACTATGAAGAGGTGGGGCTTAACAGTTCTGCAGTTTTGAACAGGAAGTCAATGACTTTCTATTACCAAGCTGTTTTAGATCAATTTTGTGTTTTACAATGAACAAAATACTAAATTATGATTGATTTATGTTATTGTTCAACACAAAATACCTGGAAAAAGCATAGTATAACTCCCTTTAAATGGCAAAGGCAACCTGTTCATTTGCTGTTTTGACGTTTGACGAAAAATTAATGAAAATTTAGCTTCTGATCTGCACAAAATATTGCCGGTAAGCTGTTAGTAATTAAGCAAAGATGTTGACAAGTCGAAGAGCTGAACTTTCACAACCAGCAACGTGAACATCTGCCATTGTCTCCTTGGGCAAGACACTGCGTCCAAATTCCCACTACAGTTGGTTCCTGTATTAAATGTGCAAAGACAATTCATTTTAAGTTGACAAAGTCCCCTCTTGTTGCTCACATCGATTTTCCTGCAATGCCGTCTGTGTAACTTTAACCATTTTCATCTGTGCCTCTGTTTTTATTGGATCGCCTTCTAATAAACAATCTCTGAAAGCAACGCCGTAAAGCACCACTTGACCTTTTCAGAGTCAGAATCGCTGCCTTCTCGTGGTTCTCCTCAGGTCAGCGGCCCCACACCCCGCCCTTCTTGATTCGTTCGTTCATGTGGGAGAATTGGAGATGTTTGCAGTTTGAATGGATGTCTGGGTGGCTCAAGTGTGTTTGAGACTTCGGCCAGTCAAATGGAACAGTGATGCCCAGAGGAATATGTTTGATGACTCAGCTCTTCGGTCCAGAGCTTTCTGCCACAATGGAAAACGGCAAGATTCAAAGCAATGGTGTCTTTTTACAAGATGGGCCAGACGGAGGGAATTTCAAACCTCACCACAGTCGGCTATTCGTCAAATTAGGGGCGTGGTTTGCCATTGGGTAAACTCTCCATTGATTAAAAAGGAAACTCAGCTTTTTCACCCCCTTAATGTCTATTTTAAGCACAAAACTAATAAGCACACCCAACTAATTCAAGTCGAGCTTCAACTTCAACAAGTCTTAACCTGCATTCTTGGATAACTTTAGAAATTTGGAGCATTCAATCACTTTTCAGCCACTATTCTTTATGTCTTTGTGTCTGTATTTGGCACATCATAACTCCTAAACTCTGACTTTTCTCTTGCAGTTGTTGAATGGTGGGTGAATGAGCAGCTCTGACACATTAAAATGAATGGATTGTTTCACCCAATGGAGCTCTATTTGTGGATGCCGACTGTATCTGTACAATAATCTTGTAAGAGAGAAAAAGTTAAGATGAGACCAAGTAAGACACTAATCAGGAGTGTGTAGATCAGTCTATTGTTAAGTTAATACGGAAAACCTAAGCATTTGGAGCAAAACCACTCTCATACAAAGAAGATTTGCACACTCAACACCGAAAGCTCCCATGTGGTCCAGAGGTCAAACAGGGCATTTTAGCTAATCCACAGATCCAAAATCAGCACACATTCACACACCAGTGTACGCAAACAGTGACCGCAATGAACATTTTTCTTAAACCAGGAGCAGGAACTCAAAACCGTCCTCCTTCGGATCAGAGCACAACCATGAACACTGTAACAACTGAGCTACTGTCGCCCTGTATGCCTGGAATAGTACACAGTAATATATAGCAGACCAAGTAACAGGTTAGATATGTGGTGAGGCGAGCTGCTCACAGAAAGATGCATGTTTTCCAAGATACAATGGCTGTGTCCGAATGTCCACATTATTCCATATATAGGGCACTATATGGTGGTCACGCCATTTTTAGTGCTGTCCGAATGTCCAGCAGGTGAAAAAGTAGTGCACTCCAAATTTCTCACAGTGCATCTTGAAAAGTAGTATCCACCGCTGGTCACTAGCCTGGACAATATTGACCAGGATGCATTGCGAGAATCGGAAAAACAACAGCGGACAGTGACAGGTCTTTAACTGACACAACAGACTGAATGAAAGCAGAAAGAGGAGCTGATTAGACACAGTGTTGAGCCGAGATCATGAACAGAACACTTTAAACAAACCAGAGTTGCGAGGGTTAGCCGCTTACCTTGAATAAATGAATGAATAAAGCTTGTGTGATGATTATTTGTCCATAAACATGTGCGTGTCAGGCGGATTTGACCCATATTCAATACAGAAATACATTTTTACTGGAGTTTTGACGATTTTTTTCCTCCCAGACACCAGAGTCACATGACCGGCCGCGGCAAGGAAAAAGTAGTGAGCTGCATGTCCGAATCGCTGAGTGTCTGAGAAGAGTGCAGGACTTTGTAGACAGTGAGGTTTAGGGGAAGGGGAGGACATCCAGATGCAGCCAATATTGATTTAAATAAAAGAAATTGAAACTGCCGTGCCTGCCCCTTTATGGTACATCGGCATCAACGACATCATTGCAATAGACCAGGCATGTCCAAACTAAGGCCCAGGGGCCAAATGCAGCCCTTGAACCAATTTTTCCCAGGCCCTCAGGCTACAGGTACATTTTACAGCAAATTTTAAACTTTCTACACTTATAACCTAAATAACTAACATTTTGTTGCGACACAGACCTGATATTAAGGCGCTGAGACTGAATTTAGGTGTGGAGGCACTTAAACATCAGATAAATGCAACTTTTTTGAATGTTTCACGACTGATTTGTGGCCCTCTGCATGGTCTATATTTTAATATGTGGCCCTCGACGGAAAACATTTGGACACCCCTGCAATAGACGGATGAACTGAAGAACAATGCTGACATCTGACAGATACAGCTGCAGATCACGGTAACAAGTAGATTTCTTTTCATGACTACAGTACATATTGCACCTTTAGGACAATGTTAATTTAGTGTTAGAAACAGTGTTAGAAATAGACAAATGTTCTCAAAACTACATCTGCGTAAATCATCGGAAACACCGCTGCAATTCTTCAAACAGGAAACTTGGCATTTTGTTTCTTTCTGACCCTGCAGGTAGAGAAATGATTAATGTGCTACACTTTGATTCAACCGCTGCATGTCTGAGCAGCAAGTGAAGGTAAAAGACTTGTCTGAATGTTGCAGAATCTATTTTTAGGCCAAACTGATGGGTCTTTATCTGCTGTTACGGTCACGGGGCTGGAGCAGCACAGCATGGAATGAGCTGCAGCATTACAGCAGTGCCCTAATCAGAGAAGAATAGGGGAAAAGGCTGCTTTGAGTTTAACTGTGGGATTTACCGTGTAGAAAGGATTCCCAGGACCTCATTTTGTGGTCTTCTCTTGTCGTCAGAGTGTGCTGGTGGAGTGAGCTGTGACTGCTGCCATTTGCCTCTGACGGAAAAGTCCCAGATACATCGGAAATACTTTATAGGAAGAGGAAGATGGGGAGAAATTTAAATGTAACGCTACTTTCACGGAACGAAGGTACTCATTCAAATTTACATTACAAGATTTGAAACATGCACAACACTATACTTTCTCCTGTACCATTGTAGCAGAGCATGGGTAATCGTTTTTAACTTTAGCCGAAACCAAACTATATAAATAGCTTGTAAGTGAGGCTGAATGTTCGTTGATGCGTAGGAAGAAGTTATTACATGATGTTGTTTATTAACTAATTACCTTGACTTATTTTAACTTAAGGAGAGACGCTACAGGCAACACAGTTTTTTTCATTTGTTTGTTTTTTGTCAGTTTGCTCTCAGCATATCGCCTAACGTGTCCAATCTGCTCCTAAACATGTTTTATTCTTCCATTTAATCCACTTCATCCATAGATTTCTCTGGGACATTGTAACTTCAAAGGCTGCTTTCCCCTCAGGACATAAGGATCACCACTTAAAGTAGATTTTGACTAAATGCACAGAAGGATTCTTTTTATTTTTAATATCTAATTCTAAAATGAATTTATTAAAGTTTTAAGTAAAAAAAGTGAGGCAAAATTTGAATTTTTAGGACATTTTTTGGGCCAATCTAGTTTACTTAAAAAGTAAATAAGAAATCCAAAATCCCCACTGTGAAGTTGTTTGTAACTAATGTGTACAAATTGAACTAGTCAGTCCATTTTTCAGATTTAAATGTCCCAGATATGTGTATTTTTGGTTGTTTTTGCACATAAAATGCCTTATTTCTAAATGAAAACGTGACATGATGAAAAGCTTGTAATATATTTTTTTCTAACATTTATGTGAGTAAACTACAGGAGAAGTTTACAATTGATATCTTTAAATTTAAGTTGTTTTTTTCCTATTCACCTATTCCAGTTCATCAAATGTCCAAGTAAATCCCAAATCAGTCTAGTAAGCAAATGCAAGGCGGCAAAAACACCTCAGGGACATCTCAGTGGCACCTACTATAAATATTAATTAATAATCATATTAGGCTGGTGTCTACAATAGGCTACTTTTTGACCACAAACCTGAAGTTTGACATTACACAGCTCCGAATGGAACACATGACTCTAATACAGGGGTTCCCAGACTTTTCTGGCCAGGACCCCCAAAATAGCCTTGCAACCATCTCGGGACCCCTAAAGGTAAATAAAAATTACAGTAGCAATAATTTAAAGTCTCAAAGTGTGTTAAATCCAGTTTAATTTGGGTTATTTGAATAGTTTATTGTCTTATTGGACCCTATTTTACTATTTTTTTTAAATAAACAACAGACCAAATACAATGTAATGTTTATTGAAACTAAATCTTGAAATAATCTTGCGACCCCCAGCTCACCCCTCAAGACCCTCACTTTGGGAACCACCGCTCTAATACACCACGGGACTGATCCACCCAGCTCAGCCACAGACATCCTGGAGGCCACAAAACATAGTAGCACAACGGCACCTTTAACGTTTGGAACTGCCAACAAAAAATTTATTTACAGAGATTTTCGATACCACCTGGAGACGAAGTGCGACGAGGGACAACACCACATGTGTTTGAGATCAGAGGGCAAGTGAAGTGCTTTTACTGCTGACACAAACAGCAAATTGAAATCAACATTTCAAGTGGCAGGGCATCCACAGACTCAGTGTTGACAAGTGCTGTAGACATAACAGTCAATGATCTGAATGTGGGCTGAGTGATTAACACCTTCGCCTCACAACATGAAGATTCTGTGTTCATCACTTCGTTCACATGGTTCACACTCCGAGTGCCCTGGACAGCCAAACTCATGTTGTCATTACCTGCAGCTAGAAGAACCAAATAGGTGTGAGCGGTGACCAAGAGATGTTTAAGGACAAATAGTAATTTAGCATTAGCATCAAAACTTTGTTGCTATAATTGCTAACAAAAATAGCTATCATACAGATAACCACACTTTTGGCAAACATGAAACTCTTTTACGTTGAGAATTTGATTTTCAGATGCTGAGATGAACAGGATGAAGCTGTAGTTTTTACTTTCACTTTAACGCAAAGGACCAAAACAAAACAACACGTGCTTATCTGCAGCAGAGAAGTTATAGTTTGTCATCCTCGCTGTTTCTGATTCTTAACAATGTGCTGCTGAATGTCTCTCCTAGTCTGCTCCTGTCTTTATCGGACTACACTGTTACATACAGCAGCAATACTACACACACACTTCTCCAGATGTGTTATTAGGATGTTTTTTAAGATTCCAATCAAGACACACCTCAGTCGTAGTGTCTGGGTTTGCATACAGTACACTTCGAAAAATGTGTTCAACTTGGATTAGGCCATTTATCCAGTTTCCCTGGCGTGCATGGAAACATATTGAGTGTTCCAGGATCAAAAAAGATACACACAACCAAGAACCCCAAAGGTCTCCAGTTGTTTAAAGCCTGGTACGTTGCAGCATTGTCTCATCTTGTTTCATTTAACACCCCCCCAGCCCGCAGTGTAATGCATTCTCTTATCAGCCTGTATCCACCTCCCTCCATATGTCTGTGTAGGGCCTCTTTAATGGCCAACTGCATTATTTACACCTTCTAGCTATTTCCAGACACTTTGAATAATGTAATGCACTGTCTAAATGCAATTTAAATGCAACCTGGAAATGCTTGTCGACACAAACTTAAGCCATTCATTCAACGCAGCGGATCAGAGTCGTTTTTGTTCAAGTCTTTGTTGGAAAACATGTTAAAAAAAAAAGATTGTTAAAGTGAACACAGCATATGAATTCTTGCTGTGTTCATTATGACTGGATTTAATTGGTAGAAGAGTACAGTAGACAAACATTTCACTTGAGGATGAGTACCAAAAGAATATTACTCAAATAGGAACCAAGAAACGATGTGAAGACACCACACGAGTAAGGAATTATTTGTTCGGACGCAACATCCGTTTTTTTAATTTAAAAGTTGATGTAATTTAAACGACAAAACATCAAGTATTGCACA
This sequence comes from Rhinogobius similis, assembly GCA_019453435.1. Lineage (NCBI taxonomy): Eukaryota > Metazoa > Chordata > Actinopteri > Gobiiformes > Gobiidae > Rhinogobius > Rhinogobius similis. The sequence goes on along the minus strand of CM033625.1, from coordinate 10,691,113 downwards.
AAGTCTGCTGTTTTCAAAGCGAATACTAAATGAGAAAAACAAAAATAATGAGGGTCAAGAGACGCAAATGTTCAAACCATGTAATACTGTTGATATTAATCCATTTTCACAAGACTTTCAAGACCAACAAGTACAATTTTAACGGCATGCTACCCACCTCTGTCCCTCAGGATGATGTCAAAGCTACACCGAGATTGCACTCTCCCCTTTGTCTCTTCCTAAGCTCTTCCAAGGCGCACTTATGGAATGCAAAGTACGTCTGGGCCTAATGCGCTGGAATGTGGGGCTACGTAGAATCGATGAGCATTATTCGGAGGTTGTGGCGGAAATCATGGATCACTGTGACACATTTGCTGAGTCAGTCGAGTTAATAAAGAAATCCGAGGTACAATTTGGCGCAGAGCTTTCGGAGTGGGCCAGGGTTAGATGCTAGAATTGGCTGCTTCTAGGGAAAGATGCAATGGTTTAAATTTTGAACTACCAAAAGCTGGAAAGTGGTAAGAGATTTGCCTGAGAATAAAAGGACAAACATGCTGCAGAGTCCATTCATTGTTGGAACAGTTTGACTTTGAAGCAGCCTCTCTCAGCCCAGGGGAATATTCACCTTGGAACTCGGCCAGAGATGTGCAATCTCGAGGGCCCTGGGATACGTTTGCCATGAATTGTCTTTGAATTTCTTTCCTTAAATAAATGATTTTTACAGAGCAATATATATTGATTAGCTGCTTGATAATGTCTTACAATGATATCACGCAACTGTGCTTTTCAATTACAATCAAATCATTATTAATCTTTTGAAGTCCTCAAATATTAAATAAACAGATAAATAAAGTCAACAGACTGAGCACCTCTCATAACTTTTAATAATTTGGAATTCCTGCAGCCGCTGCAACAGGGCTGCACCGCGCACAGTCTGAGCTTGTGGTCCCACTGGACTTTTTAAGACTCTTTAAGTGGCTGAACATTTTTTTCCCCCACATAATAACTTAACATTTGTTTTGCCTATGTACAGTTATATTATTAATGCAGCTTATTGGGCCAAAATAAGATCTAATTATGAAGTGTTTTATAGTTTGCAAATCAGACAGTAACTTTGGTGAGCTGCTAGTTCTCGGGTTTATTTAATAGGAAATGTAACTTTTCCCTGAAGTCTGACGTTTCCTCAGAAAAGCAAACAAATGGTTCTGTATATTAAAAATACAGCAGGTGGCGCTGGCATTGTTGTAGCTAAAGTTAGCATTTAACCCTAACCCTAAAAATACAAATGTGGGCAGTTCGATCGCTTTACTCCACTCCATATCTTTGTTTTTGCACAATATAGCTCTTAAACTCAGCGTGTGCTCTTGTAATTGTTGAACAGCGACAGAAAGAGCAGCTCTGACATTATTATTCATTTGACATTGCATGAATGAATTTTTTTTCCCTTCACAGCGGTCCAAGCGCGGGCGTTCCCTCAGATGACGACTGTATGCTCAAACAAAGACACTTTTTCTCGTCTGTATCTCTTATTGGTCAGCCTCAGCAATGCCCTGAGTGATTTAAACAAATGCAAGGAAGTGTGAACTTTCAGAAGATACATTAGGTACCTTTATCATCCCATCCCACTCACTGAATAATTAGGATGCTAGGAAGTTTGGACCGCTGCATACAGGTGGTAACTTTTAACTGTCTCATCATCAGCAGCAGCAGCATTCGTAGCAGTAAGTAATGCACTGTAAATTACTATAAACTCCAAACAGAAAAGTACAAAATAAATTACATTACACTAACTTGACTTTAAGTACAATAACAAACTCATTTCAGATATTCAAATATTGTTTGTGGGATGATAAAAATCCGGTACAATGCATCAAATGTGTTTTCCTCTGCCGTTGGTTTCTTTCCCTCTGCCGTTGGACTCATGAACACTCTGTAACACCTGCCACTTTAACAATAATATTATTTAAGAACAATCTATTTGCACTGCCACATTTGCACATTGCAATCTGCCAACTGTACATTCTGTATATAGTGTTAGTCTATCTTAGTCTATTTTATTCTTAATTTTATGCATGCCTTTTTATATATTCTATATATTTTTCCATTGCTTTATGTTGCACCTACGCCGAAGCAAGTTCCTATGTTTGTGAATTTCACTGACAATGGCAATAAACCACTTTCTGATTCTGATTCTGAAATGTGGACAAAGCTTTTGAGGAAGTGAGTTTTGGAATGGATGAATACAAGAAAGTATTCCAGAAGGTCACTGAAAATAGCCAAGACAAAGTCAGAATCTTGTCAAGTCTCATTTTCAGGTTTTCAGATAGGACTATTTCTACGTCTCCCTCGTCGTCAAAGAGACTAATTGATTACATAGAGTAGTAGCTCAAAAGCTGACTGCTGGCCCACATGCACAACGCAGCAGGAGAACTGACATGAGCTTGTTAAAGGCTGCCAAGACACAAATTAAAACCATATCAGATTTCAAACATGGTTGAAGTTATAGTCATCATGTTATGTGCAAAACCTGTGTGTCTGAATGCATTGTTCTTGTCAAATAAATAAATAAATGAAAGCTCGAACATGGCTTTCATCCGTTGGTCTCTAAATACATCTATGCAACTGATGTTTGCCTTACAATGACTCAGTAATGTTCCCGCGCTAATATTAGAAGTACATTTCTGACAGTTCAATGAACCATAAATTGAAAATCATTACATTCTGTAGTACATCAAGACTGTGGAATTGTTTCCCCGAGGCTAAGCATCATAACGCTGCATTGTATCTGCCAAGTTTGAAATGATTAATTTTGGGAACAACACGAATACAAAGTCTGATATTATACATAGCATGCTTTTTTTTAGGCTTGATGCATTTAGGAATCTAGTAAAATATCAGCACTGGCGCTCTCTGCAGGCAAATGTTGGTAGTGAATCATTTTCATATGAAAAAATTGGCAGCATGGTTGTTATCAATGTGGCGTGTTATTGCTCTTTAAACATGCTCTTGAGTATCTTTAGTGTTTTTTTTTATATATTTTTGACCCCTTTTAGTTGATTAATCTTCAGTCGATCAAAAATTTCTTTAGCCGACGACAGCCTTGCACTTTAACATAGTATGTGTGATCAGAAATAAATAAACAATTTCAGTTTGATTCAATCAGATAAGGTGATATCATTTTCTGGAGTTGGATTTGGGAAGTTGAACGATAATTTTATACCCAACTCACTAATAACTTTAGGAAAATTGGACTGTTAAACAAACTATTTTTGGACTGTTAAACAAACAATTTTTCATCATATAAGTTACATTGAATATAATGAGTTAGAATAGAAACTGTCCTCTTTCTGAATCACAAAGGAAAACAAATGATGCATTCAGCATTCTTGACTATGGAGATGAAGGTGTTCAAATCACATTGTCACATTTTAAAACATTAAGACAGTATGATTGAGTAGCTTTGCAAACACAATCCCAGCTGACGATCCCATAAGCTCGACTTGATCCACTAAACTCCGAAAGATCAATATCTCTCAGAGCAGGCAGCCCGAGCGCAGAGGAGTCCACAAGAGACACACACAGACAGATAAAGGTTATGACGTGAAATTCGAAGCACAATTCAATTTAGCAACGCTGCAATGATGAATTATTTCTAACTCTGACCTGTGTTGGTGTAAACACATTAGCTATTTTTACGGAAAGCTTTTAACAACATTCAATAATTGTGGTTATATGAAAGCTATGGGGTGATGATGTGTCGAGCCTGGCGAGCAAAACAATACATTGGAATGACTAACTGAATAATTACTGTGATAAACATTTAGCAAAGCAAAGATGTGAGCTATAACACATTTCAGAAGCAAGAATGTGACATGTGGTGAGGCAGATGCAGCAAAAGTTCAGGGCATATTTGGCGGCAGATGTTTTGTCGGTTGATGAATGAAAGTTGAATTCAGATAACGATGAAGTGAATGTTTCTAGACAGTTTTGGCTTTATATTTGCATACAGTGAACAGCATTTATTGCCTGCTCTAATCAGTTTTGCCTTTACACTAAATCTAAACGAGTTAATTGATAGTTTATGGGCTGACTTGCCTTTTCGTGGACATTTGGACAGACTGTTTTAATGGATATTGTGGCTTGTGTAACTAAAGGACTAAATATTGCACAATGCTCAACATAAATGTATTTCAACGGATGGACAATTCTCAATGTAAGAAAACTTTAACTGCTGGATGGTGGTCAACTTGATTAATATATAAATCATTTTTTTCATAACAATATCATGTCAATGCTTATACTGCCAAAACGAATACTACTGGGCAGATTATAGTACAGCTGACAATGTTGGATGTCTGATTGTTTTGTCAATCAGCTTTTATTATTGTTTTTACATTTAAACATGTAAACAGAACAATAATAATAAAAAAACTGTGAGGTGCAATAAATTCACATTAAACCCACTTCTACACAGCCGAACACAAACGTTCCCACTGCGCTGCCATGTTCTGTCCACTCTCACCAACGTCGTTTCACATTCATTTTTGTCCATCATTCTTTCTACACACACTTTCAAAGTTTGAGTCCCTGCTTACTTCCATGATTTCAAAATAAAATGAGCACACCCGACCCCTGTCCCCCGTCAGCAGAGACAGCAGAGTCTGGGTGACTGAGGCAGGGCTCGTGGTAACCAGCTCAGCATAAAGTCCAACACTTTCCTCCAAATCTGAGTTTTAAAGTGATAGTAAGTTGGTTCTGTTTTCTTCCAAATACAACCACAAAAACAATATTCAGCTACTTGTGTCAAAGATTTTTGTCTGTTGAGATAGATTAAAGTTCAGAATTCGATTATCTTGAGAAATACACCTACAATGAACCGTTGCAAATCTCACTACGTAAACCTTTCTGCTCCTGCTCAAATGAGTCATCCCTGACATTTTCAAAAAGACCAAAATTCCAAAACATGTGTAACATTTCTCATCTTATCCCATTTAACATCACTCGAAATGCCACATATTCAGGCTGTTTGTTTTTATTGCTAAGAAGACACAAATCTGACCTTAAACTTGGCCTGGTGGTGTCCCCTTCTTATCTGCACGGAGATGTATCAGTTTAATGCCATACTGTGGAATGTTCTAGGCAAAGCCAAAACACATCCATCGAGGCAAGCAGAGGGTCATAATGTTAAGCCTGACCAGGAACATTCTAATACAAATAGAAAACAGGCAAAGAGGCGACCTTAAAGAGATATTTCATTTAATGATCGTGATGTTATGCCTGATGATCTCCTGGGATTAACCAAAATCTGATGCTCTGTGTAATTTAACTCTAACAATCCTATATTTATAGACCCCAATGGCGTGGATTGGAGACTGCAGTCTGGTTCTTAAACTTAATAGTGTTTTCATTGCAGTAATGTGCATTTTAGAGGGCACGCAAGCCATGGCTCTCAGGCTATAATTTGATACGCCACTCTCGCTATCACCAAAATTGTCAGTTAACAAGCGCCTGGCTCTCAGCTTTCTGATCTGCCACTTGATCAATTTTCTGCCCTGTCAAAAGCCATTATGGTGTCACAGGCGCGTCTCCCATGGGTGTCAGGAGGAGAGGGACAGGCCGTATCACAGAACACAGATCACAGCCCAGTGTAAACATATGGGAAAGACAGGGCACCATGACCGACAGCAAACAGAGGCCGTTAAAGGCCGTGTCATGTCTGCAATCATGATAAGCATCTAAAGTTTAGAGTGCCCACATTAACATTCACTTTTACAACTGGAAAGGTCCGGCTTGTGGAGCCGCAACAAAGAACGGTGGAGGACACGACTTAAAAAATGTAAGCTCATTTGCTGAGCATTTATTTAATAAGTGAAAAATAAATATGTGCAAAATGTGCAAAAACAGTGACAAGCAGCAGCAGCAGCAGCAGCAGTGCAGCGCGCCAGGAGGAGCAGCCAGAGGAGCAGACAGAGGAGCAGCCAGGAGGAGCAGCCAGGAGGAGCAGCCAGGAGGAGCAGCCAGGAGGAGCAGCCAGGAGGAGCAGCCAGGAGGAGCAGCCAGGAGGAGCAGCCAGAGGAGCAGACAGAGGAGCAGCCAGAGGAGCAGCCAGGAGGAGCAGCCAGGAGGAGCAGCCAGGAGGAGCAGCCAGGAGGAGCAGCCAGGTGGTGCAGCCAGAGGAGCAGCCAGGAGGAGCAGCCAGAGGAGCAGCCAGGAGGAGCAGCCAGAGGAGCAGCCAGGAGGAGCAGCAAGGAGGAGCAGCCAGAGGAGCAGCCAGAGGAGCAGCCAGAGGAGCAGCCAGGAGGAGCAGCCAGAGGAGCAGCCAGAGGAGCAGCCAGGAGGAGCAGCCAGAGGAGCAGCCAGAGGAGCAGCCAGGAGGAGCAGCCAGAGGAGCAGCCAGGAGGAGCAGCCAGGAGGAGCAGCCAGGAGGAGCAGCCAGAGGAGCAGCCAGAGGAGCAGCCAGAGGAGCAGCCAGGAGGAGCAGCCAGGAGGAGCAGCCAGGAGGAGCAGCCAGAGGAGCAGCCAGGAGGAGCAGCCAGAGGAGCAGCCAGGAGGAGCAGCCAGAGGAGCAGCCAGAGGAGCAGCCAGAGGAGCAGCCAGGAGGAGCAGCCAGAGGAGCAGCCAGGAGGAGCAGCCAGGAGGAGCAGCCAGAGGAGCAGCCAGAGGAGCAGCCAGAGGAGCAGCCAGAGGAGCAGCCAGAGGAGCAGCCAGGAGGCAGCCAGGAGCCAGAGGAGCAGCCAGAGGAGCAGCCAGGAGAGGAGCAGCCAGGAGGAGCAGCCAGGAGGAGCAGCCAGAGGGCAGCCAGGTGAGCAGCCAGAGGAGCAGCCAGGAGGAGCAGCCAGGAGGAGCAGCCAGAGGAGCAGCCAGGAGGAGCAGCCAGAGGAGCAGCCAGGAGGAGCAGCCAGAGGAGCAGCCAGAGGAGCAGCCAGGAGGAGCAGCCAGAGGAGCAGCCAGAGGAGCAGCCAGAGGAGCAGCCAGAGGAGCAGCCAGGAGGAGCAGCCAGAGGAGCAGCCAGAGGAGCAGCCAGGAGGAGCAGCCAGAGGAGCAGCCAGGAGGAGCAGCCAGGAGGAGCAGCCAGAGGAGCAGCCAGAGGAGCAGCCAGAGGAGCAGCCAGAGAAGCAGCCAGGAGGAGCAGCCAGAGGAGCAGCCAGAGGAGCAGCCAGAGGTGCAGCCAGGAGGAGCAGCCAGGAGGAGCAGCCAGAGGAGCAGCCAGAGAAGCAGCCAGGAGGAGCAGCCAGAGGAGCAGCCAGGATGAGCAGCCAGAGGAGCAGCCAGGAGGAGCAGCCAGAGGAGCAGCCAGAGAAGCAGCCAGAGGAGCAGCCAGAGGAGCAGCCAGAGGAGCAGCCTGACAGACATTTGTCTGTTGTAAAAAACAAACCTTTAAACGTGTTGGAGAGCCTGGGTCATTCTTTCTCCCATATTCACCCATGGTTGCTTGTCTTTATTTTATTCCAGCGTTAAACTACGTTCAGATACAAAGCGTCAAAACGCCCCTAACGCCCCGTGTCTGACGCCTGAAATTCCTCTGTTATAGATTTTGTCCATCTGTGAGGGAATATTACTGATGACGGGGAAAATCTGAAGTTGTAGCTCTAAATTGTGGGTTGTAGGTCTGAGACAGGGACAACTGCAACTGATATCAAGCCTTTCTGATATTTTGTCATCTGTGGCAGAGTGAGCCCTCCTCTTGCTGCTTCTGGGATCAATCTCTGCCAAACATAAACACAAGCACTTAGCACTTTGTCACAGCAGAGGAGCTCAGCCATGCACAGAACCCTCTCCTAACTTCCTTTTAACTTTTAAGATAAAAAACACGTCTAGCATGTAGCACTTGGCTCTGCTAATCAAAACATCTACAGTGACTTTACCACATATTCGCTCTGACAAACTATTTTATATCCCTCACGTCTTGTAGCGTGACATCCAAAAATCTTAAAGCGACAAATACCAGAATAGAACCAGCTACCTTCTGGAGTGAGGGCGAACACCTATCATTAGCACCGCTGTCACACCCATCAATATTAATTACGTCGCAGAAATCTGATGCGTGCTAATCGCTCTCACTTAAACAGGAACAGAGTTAAAATCCTGAATAAACTGTGGAAAGTCAGGCAGCTCATCTTCAGCCCAAACCGTGCCGCTCCTTTTGTCTCCGAGCATAAAGATGTAAAAAGCCGAGAGGTAATTATTGAAGAAAGAGCTTAATTGCAGCGAGCATTAGCGAGTTCATCTCTGCTGTGTTTCCATATGGTGACCTCAGATCTGCCAGAATGTGTGTAAACAAAGTGGAGCACATAACTTATGCCATTTGAAACGAGGGCTTTGTTCAGCCCCATCTGTGAGCGGCAAACACAGAGCTGCTGCGACAGAAGAAGGAGCAGTGGGTGGCTTTCCTTCCCCACAAACTCACCACAGACACTCAACTGTGCATTACATCGAAGTCTCTCGTGAGAAATGTGTAAAAGAACTTTGACACAGGGGAACTGCAGTATCATCAGTGGTTCTGTTTGGTTATTTGTCCAATCACAGGCTCATGAAGGTAAATCAGTCACCACTGTTGCATTCATGAACATCTAATTTCATCCCATAGTTGTTGGAATACATTGTCAAAGAATAAAATGGTTGAATGGGTTATTGTTTTGCCCAAAAACCATGTAAGATTGTTAAATCAGGCAAAAAAGGATTATTTTTGTAGACAACTAGTCAGCAATTATTTCTTTGATTTGTCGACAATTAAACATTTCTTTCAATTTGAGACTTTTAAAATATAATCTACCTATTAATGGTTGAAATATGGTAGATGAAGGCTTCTAGATGGATAATATTTATTAATAAAGTGTATTATTGAAAATCTGAATTTGTTTAATCCTTTTTTGACATTTTTTCTTACCATTAATACATTTGGTTTTCCCCTAATAGAAAGTGTATAGAAAAAGCAGAACTTTGTGAAAAATAAAATTGAAAAAATCAAACCAGACGCTGTGTTCAACTAATAATTCAACATTTTATCTTTATTTTGCTTTTAGAGAATTAGGTACCCCAGCTTTAATAATGCTGCTGTCTTTGTAAAAAACAAAACAAAATGCAAAATGGGTAATTGTTAACTCACAAGAGAAGTACTTTTTCAAATTCAATTAATGTCCTTGATCAGCCATACAAAATTATTCAATGAAAATATTATTGCTTTGCCTGGAATCAGAATCAGAAATGGCACAGAATGGCACTACACATGGACTGGTCAAAGTTTCACCTGTAATTGAAAAAAATAAATGCAATACAGATAGGTTTTGTGTCAAACTGAGGCACATTCAGGCAAAGAAGAGGCTTATGAAGCTAAGCAGGAGGTGGATCCCCAACCAGAAAAGTTACATATTGTACCTTTAAGATGTGGTAAATATCCCTGCCAGATAAGTGAATAACAGACTGCATAAATGTAGGAAATTACAAATATAATCTATTTATTTGTGTCCCATTTAACTGTTACTTTACTCAGTCACTTTCAACACAAAACCCAATTAACCAGAAAGAGCCTCTTCAAACCACGTAACATTTAGGACGAGAAAACCTTGACAGTGTCACTAATTGGAGCCCCATTTAGAGCGGAGTCTTAATCAGATGGCTTTTCAAAGGTCCAGTCAACCTGAAGAGATGCATGATGGGACAATGCAATGAATCTGATGGAGAAGCGCTTGGGTGTGAATTGGTTTGACCCGATAACAAGGTGTGATGACAGATGGAGCTGCACAGAACTGCTGAGGCAAATGGAAAATAAAAAAAAAGGTTGGTTTAGGTTTAAATTAGATGGCTTTGAACTTATATATTTTCTACAGTGTTTATAGTATGGTCATAAAGGACTTATTGAATTAATATTTATTAGTGACATGAGTAAATTAATTGCACTGAGACAGTTTGACCCGCAAGCGGCAATGAAGGACCTTGACCCAACTAAACATGTTTTAGCTAGGTGTATATTTGCCTGAAATGTGTCCCGCACAGATTTATTATCATGACTCGTTTGTTTTATTTGTAAACTAATGAAATCATATCATTTTCTTAAAGGTCCCATAACATGCAAAATCGACTTTTCAGAGGTTTTAACCTTCCTACAGTGTTATTTGGGCCTCGTATGTGTGCCCAAAGTGGTTTTTTGATTGATTCCCGCATGTTTTCGCTAGAGAACTGTCTTTTCCGTCCCCCTCGGCTGAGCAGGCAGACGGGGGCTCCTCACTAAGATGACGTGGCTTCACCAGGATGATGCAGCCGCAAGAATAAAAACAGCTAATGCTAATGCTACACAGTAATTACACGATGGATACGAGAGATTGAAGAGTTAGCTTGTTATTTACCAAACGGCAACGTCCGTCGTCGAGGTACTGGAGCACGTCAAACTCCAGGTCAGATCCAGGACGTAGGACTCGGCACGACGCACCGTCAGGACGGATAAAATGTTAATTCCCGTGTTTGTGTATCGCTGTTTACCGGAGCACGTGGCGCATGCGTACCATCTCCGCTCTAGGCGTCGAACACGGGTTGGGAGGGGGAGGCGCGCGGGTTGGGTGGGGGAGGCAGTCTGCTCTCTGTTCGGGGGGGTCGGATCTTAGAGTGAGCCGTTTGCTTTTGCAAGGAGGGGGGCCAGTCCAAGAAATGGGTGTTTTTTGGAAACTGTTATGTTATGGATATTGCACAATGCAAAAATTTATCAACAAAGCCCTTAGAATAGACTGTGTAAAGGGCAAAATAGCAGAATATGGGACCTTTAAAGGAGACATATTATGCAAAATTAACGTTAATGAGCTTTTAACGCTGTTGAACCTTGTGTTAACTCATCGTCACTGTTCTCAAACTTGTAATTTGATAGACTCCTGCATGTTTGAGTTAATCCTGTATTGTTCTGCAACTGAGACTCGAGAAAAGTCCTGTTTTCACATACCCCTTAGCTCCGCCCAAACGGTTCCAAAATGTCACATAACCACTTAAAAATGAATAAAAACATGTAAATGACAATCCACTGCTTGTTATGGAAAAATGTCACTGCAGTCCTGTATTCTAATTCTTTTTTTATTTTTATTTTTTATCAATTAACAGAACAATAACAATGATCAAACCAAGCCAAAACTTGCCACTTTAAAAACCTGACAAATAGAACATCTTTCAGATTGAACTGTATTTAAGTGAGATTTATATGTTAAGGAAAACATCTCATGACCTTTAGGCCGGGTGCACATATCCTGGCAGGACCACTGTTTTTGTAACTCCACCTCTTCCATGATGAAATACTGCCCATGACTTGCACTATACCAAGAAAGAACTGTTCCAAGACAAACAAGTATCAATTTTTAATCTGAAAGTTTTTGTGAGTAAATTTGCCGTTGGCGTCACTGTTGCGTTGCAGCTCGGCCGGCGATCATGTGTCAAAGCTCACCGCGACGACCTGAAACACTACACCTCTGCTGACGGATATTCTATAAAAGTCTGGGCCTATCTGTGTGTTGGTGCATTTGCTTTAGCCGCAAATCAATAGGGCTCTGTCTCCTGTTGCGAGGTGACTGAAGTACTTGTATTACTGCATGTGGTGCTGCGGCGGAATACTGGCTGCTATGACACCCCCAATGTGAGGAAAGACATGTTTTATCTATAAGTCTGATGTTTTTCACACGTAATACAGTAGATAGGATTAGGGTTGAAGCTACATTTTACAAGTGAAGTGCATGTTATTGGAAGGAAAGGCGCGAAAAGAGCAGTGAAAGAAACATAAATGTTAAACGAAGGAGAAAAACTGTAATTAAATGCTTATAAGACAAATTTGTGAACAATCTTTGAGAGATATGGATCTTTAAGATCAGAAATAGAAAGTTTTATATCTTTGAGTTCAGCTCAAAATGAGAGCAAAAACAAAAGTGTTGCACTTATATTTTTGTTTGATTTATATTAGTTGAAAGTTGTATTTTATATTGGTAGTATAAAACAAGTGGTATATATTTTAACAGCTTGAAGGAGTTTGGTTTCGTTTATAGCCCCATTTCCTGGAGCATTTCCCTCCTCGACAGGTGAAGGACCTTTGCTCATATGGGCCCCTCCTGGTCCTCCTCACTTCCCCGGGGTCTTGGAAAGTGTGTCCAGATCTTGGCTGGACCCTCATGTCCTGATGTTGGTCCTGGTCTTGGACTGAGCAGGTGTCTGCTGCTTCTGGACTGGTGGCCGCTTATATTGGTTGACATTGTTCTTCAAGAGTTTATCCCGTGTTTCTTGTGGATTTGATTAACACTTCTCTGCTCTTGGTGCTTATGGATGAAGCCTCTCTGGATCCAGGCTCCAGGAAGCTGTTCTGCCTCTGGTAGAATAGAATAGACAATTGTCACATGTTGTCCGCTGAGGGAAAAGATTCAAAAATATATTAAAAGACAACATGCTGAGTGTGCAGCACTTTGTAAACCTTGTTTTTTAAAAGTGTTTTGTAAATAAATAGTATTATTATTATTTCTGTTATAGCAAGAAAGTGCTAGTGATGGTAAAGTGCATTATGCTTGAAAGACATTTAGAGTTCAGTTTCTTAATTGAAGTTGGGATAAAAGTTTGCGACGGTGACATATTGTACTCTGAGGATGGTGGATGTTCTTGGTGCCTTGTTGGACCACAGCCCTATCATCTATCACCTGCAGTGGTTCATGGGCTTTTCTTCGTCTGATTATCTTCATTGCACATTTGTGAATCTGGGTCAGTTTGTTTCTTAGTTGGACAGACAGAGGTCCGTACCCTGCTGTCTTGTCAGACCGGATGACACTCTCCACTGTGACTCTGGAGAACATTAACATGACCGGTTTGGCCACACTGTACAGTTTCATTCTTAAAAAGATCGACCTCTGCTGTAGCCTCCAGAGTCTTGATGTGTGTTCAGGTCAGCCGCTGTCCAAACATGTAAGATATAGTCCTACACCAAAAAGTAGAGTTATGGATGCAGTGACTTGATAAAGTTAGTTGTTGTGAGAGAAGAGGATGCAGTAATTATGGCTAAATGCCTGGATTTCCCAAAGCATTTACTAAAAAGATGTGGCAAAAAGAGAGAATAATAAAAAGCAGAACAGCCACGCATAATGACCATTTTGGCGGTTGGGGAATTTTGGTGAGAAGAAATGTTCTGCCAAATGGTGTACTTTTCTGAAAACTAAATTTATCCCTGTTCAATTGTGTTTTGCTTTGTAGGAGGCTTTGAAGTACAAAACTAATAATTGCATAAAAGAGCGCCAGGTCTGATATTCCTAATGAACTTACAACGAATTTAAGAATCTGTCAAGAAACGGCGCGAGTGGATACAGTCGAAAAAAGCAACTACCTGCTGCCACTTTCAGCCGCCTTCATAGACTACACAGAGTATGATTAGAAATGTGCTCTGAACACACGAGGAGACAGAGGACTGAGTGGTGATTGGCCAGATCTGTTTTGATCAGAAACACGATCAAATCTATGTACTCTCCTCATCTCATCTATCCACTTTTATATCATGACACATGCTTAAAATGTGACAGAAAAGACCCAGGCTGTTGTACAATACCGACAACATGATCTTTATTATATTTATTTGTTATTATTATTATATTTTTTTTATCAGATAAAGCTCAAGCATGCAACTTTCTTTAAAGCTCTTTTGAGATTGAGTCTGTGGTGTGTGGGAGACAGGAATGCAATCATGCAATATTTAGTTTTATTCAGTGAAATCCTTCAAACAAACGTGAGATCCGTCCTTTCACTGGGCCGTCCGGTTGTTCTCAGGCAGGAGCGCTCAGTTTGATTCCAGGCTTTTCTCCTCCCCCTGACTTCAGCTGACTGCACTCGCCGACAATCCAGGCGAGGAGGAGTTTGGCATCATACCTAATGCAAGCTCTGACTGGAGCTCAACAGCTCCACCCACTTCAAAGTTCGATGTAGTTCCGGAAGGAAATTTTTCTTTAATTTTCTCCACTGGGTTTTATAAAAAATTACATTAAAAGTTAAAAGCCACGACGGAGGCTATAAGCAGCTCTGTGGTCCATGTGTCCATGAAGCAGTTGTTTTCAGCACAAAAAAGCACATTTATTTTAAACCTCACAATCTGGCAAAATGTTTGAATACTAGCTTCTTGTTGAACTTGAATCAAAGTGAAACCATGAAAAAAGGTTTCGCACAGCAGAGCTCCCAAGTTTTTTCAATCCATCAGTTTATTTCCACAGTATCACATGTATTCATCTCTCCATATGTGGATACATATTTGTGCACACCTATATATATCACGCACCAGTCTACATTTCACACCACGTGACATTTTCTCTGAGCAGATCATTTTTCATGTTTTTACAAATGTTTGAATATTTCAGCTGTTTAAACATTTTCAGAAACAGATTTTTACTAAAATCACATCTTGTGCACATTACTTACCAAAGATCAGCCCTGAGCAAGTTCTCAAACATATATTTTTATTTATTTATTTTTTAATCTCTAAGGGAAAAATGTATGGAAAAATTTAATCTGGAACCAAGTGGTGAGCGGTCAGTGTTCAGTGACAAAAAAACCTACATTTTTTCTTGTTCATGACAGAGGGAAACAAAAACAGTATGCAGGCAGGATTCCTATCTACCACTTCACGGGTGATGCTTAACTTCCACTCCCAAGTACGCAAACAGTTTAGCAAAATAACACCAGTTGTATAAAACGCATACAAATTAAAGCCAGGCGGAAGGAATATATATAGGATATAGTTGCAGGGAACAGCACAGAAATGATTCATTTTGATGCAAATAAAGGTCCCTTCAGATCAAATGCATTTTGGACGGCCGATGTAGTGTGTAATTAACTGCAGTAATTAGGGATGGTACACGTGACAGCTTGTGGAACGGAAGGGGAAAGGCCACAGTGGATGAGTATAGAAACAGATCGGCAGAAAATACATGGAGAGTGCATGAGAGTGGGTGGAACAATTTTCTCCTTTTGCCGTTATTTGATTCTAGTTGATCGTATATATGTTCAGAGCGAGGAAGGTAAGAGAGCCTAATGGAAAATCAAACTGAAGTGAAGATTGATAGCTGTAGGGAGGGTGTAATGGTGATAAAGCAACACACACAAGCTACATTTATTACAAACTGGATCCACATGCATTTTGATTATTTCAGTGTGTGGATGCAGACTTTATCCTGGAAACTAAGGCCAAGCTGCAATGGTTGTGGTAGAGGTTTGCCATTCAGCCTGCAAAGGAATTGAACCTATAAACAATGCTTTAATATTTGTATGTCCTTTACATTAGGGTCAACCATTATATATTATAATACTACACCAAGTCAGAATTCATGCTCAACATAAACACTTGTTATAACGAACTGTCGAAATCTAGCCATGTACAAACTCTAGGCTTATCTTTAAATACAGCAGAAGAATACGTTTTTAGCTTAACATAATCTATTTAGCCTATTCAAACTCTGACATGAAATAAAATGCACCAGAATACGGGACATTTTCTTGGGCGAGGACCCCCGACCCCTCCTTTATGAGTAGGTTATTCCTAATTTTAAAACCAAACATGTTAAAATCCTGAGTCTTCCAGTCTGCCTCTAATTATTAAGCAGTGTTTGTTAAATAGTGGGCCACAACAAACCCCTTGTGTAGGACCATCAAAACAGAACAGGCCCTGCGAGAGATTCAATTTAGAGATTCCAATCACGAAACAGAACAACAATGATCTTTTTTTTTTTGTACTACAATGAATTAAGACTGTGGAATAGTCTTTAGATTGATCTGAAACAATGTCCAAACATAAGTCAATTTAAAAAAAAGCAAATGAGCTTCACAATGTGCAGGGACGAAGAACTTTATGAAAACTGCTTGGCTTTCTAAACAAATGACTTTGAATAGACAGAACCCACACACAAGAGAACATGTGATGTTGTTTGGCAGGGTGGGGGTTAAACATATTTTCTGTGCACTTTGAAGATTTGGTGAAGTGGCGTGCTGTGCATATGTCAACAGCCTGTGACACGTGCAGAGTGGCCTATTTCTGCTCACGGCTGAGTCATCAATGGCTGCGGAGTAAAGACTGTGGCATCGTCTGAGGAGAAGGAAGAAGGATAGAGAGATGGAGAGAGAAGGAGGAGAGAGATGAAGAGGGAAGGAGAGAGATGGAGAGAGAAGGAGAGAGGGAGAGAGAAGAAGAGGAATGGAGAGAGATGGAGAGGAGAGAGAAGAAGAGGAATGGAGAGAGAAGGCGAGAGATGAGAGAGAAGGAGAGAGAAGGAGAGGGATGGAGAGATGGAGAGAAATTGAGAGAGGAGAGGGAAGGAGAGAGACGAAGAGTGATAAAGAGGGATGGAGAGAGAAGGAGAGAGATGGCGAGAGGAGGAGAGAGATGGAGAGAAATGGAGAGAGAAGGAGAGAGGAGGAGAGATGGAGAGAGAAGGAGGAGAGAAGGAGGAGAGAAGGAGGAGAGAAGGAGAGAGAAGGAGAGAGAGATACGGAGAGAGAAGGAGAGAGGAGGAGAGAAGGAGAGAGAAGGAGAGAAGGAGAGAGAAGAAGAGGGAAGTAGAAGGAAGGAGAGAGAAGAAGAGAGGAGGCAAGAGAAGGATAGAGAGAAGGAGAACGAAGAAGGATAGAGAGATGGAGAGAGATAGAGAGAGGAGGAGAGCGAGGGAGAGAGAAGGAGAGAGATGGAGAGAGGAGAGAAATGAAGAGAAAAGGAGAGGGAAGGAGAGAGATGAAGAGAGATAAAGAAAGATGGAGAGAGATGAAGAGAGATGAAGAGAGAAGGAGAGGGAAGGAGAGAGATGAAGAGAGATAAAGAGAGATGGAGAGAGAAGGAGGGAAAAGGAGAGGGAAGGAGAGAAAAGTAGAGGGAAGTAGATAGAAGGAGAGAGAAGGAGAGAGATGAAGAGAGATAAAGAGAGATGGAGAGAGAAGGAGGGAAAAGGAGAGGGAAGTAGAGAGAAGGAGAGAGAAGGAGAGAGATGAACAGAGAAGGATAGAGAAGGAGAGAGAAGGAGAGGGAAGTCGAGAGCGCTGCAGGGGTACACTCACTCTGCTTACTTAAAACACAAACATAAACCTATGATTATACATTTGACCTGAAAAGACAAGAGGAAATTTGACTAATAATCACTTCATTTGTCATTACATAACCAATTTTTATGGGTGATATCTGTTTTTGTTTTTGTTTTTTTTTTGGACAGACTAATGTAAAAAAAGAAGAAAAAAAAGAGCAATTAGGCTAAACATTTGGCTGTATATGTACAGAATCATGCAGCAACTTATTTTATATCCTAGATATATTCTGTTATCATTGTTATCATTTGTTATCATTTATTATAAGTGAAACATTAATTTGTGAACTATAGGCTGCAACAAGTTCACTGATGATGTTGATATGGCCCTCATCTTATTTAGTAATCGAATGCTCATTAACTGGTGTATGCACAAGTTCAAAAACATGCCATGAGCTGTTTTACGACTCAAATTTAGCCGCAATTGCATGAAAATGACGGGTAAAATGTTTATTGATAAAAACACTCTTGTCCACAAATGCACTCCACAGGATCCTCAAACGTCAGCTTCATCAGGACCAAATTCAGTAAAAATGTTTTCATTACATGACTTTTGCATCCTAAATAACTAATCGATTCATCCAAAGAATAACTGCTAGATTAATCGATTAGCCAAATGATCGTTGCAGCTCTAATGAACTTAAAACTGATTTGTGGACCTTGCTATGGATTTTGAAATATCGGCATCAGCAGCAAGATACATATCGGATATCAATGTCGCCTCAAAAAATTGATTCTCATGTAGTATCATTTATTTTAAGCACCAGTCTGTAACATTTAGCCAAAAATAAACAAAAACAAAAGCAGTTTTATTAATTTATTTTGGTTTATTATACTCTTGGACATACAGTATAAAAAACATGCGTCCTGACTGTGAGCGAGGTTGCATCTCCACAAACCTGACTTGTACAGGGCTAAGACAAGCCTCATCGTGCTTGTTTCCATGGAAATGTGGTTCCTCTGACTATAATACTCCACAGTATTGTATAAACATATCTATTTTCAATGGATAATGTTCCGAAGTATGATCTTAACTTTCTATTTCAATGGACTCCCGAAATTTACATACATACAGTCACATACTGCTCCTTTAAGTCAAAATAAAACACATTTATTGGAAAACCTTTGTCAAGAAACAAGGGTGCATGGAAAAAACAGAATATCGACTGCATTCTTTCAGATTCAGACATTGATTCAAGAGTTCATTTTAAGAAACAAACAAAGCAAGATCTATCTTCATTGATCCGGTTGTGAAAGGCCCGGTTTTGTCCATCTGTATAACTCTCTGACTGAGCCGTGGATGGAAAAACATGTCTGAGGTCATCTGAGCAACGGCAGAAAAAACAGCTCCCTGCTCGAGCTGTTAAAGTTCAGCTGCGAGAACTTTTACAAACGAAACACACGCTATTGAACTTGATTCCGTCTGAAGGAGAAATGCACTGGAGTTGACCGGAATAACCTGGAGTCCGTGGGTCATTTATATTTAGCACGACTCAACAGATGGTGCCTCGGACTCATTAGTTTGCTGCATTACAAATCACACACAAGCACAATATTCATATGTAAAAATATAGTTTTTGTGGAGAATTGGACAGTTTCATAGACGCCAATTAAAATGTGTTGCTTAATACATGCCTTATCCAAACAAGCTGTCCCCCATTGCATTATAACTTTGACACTTTTAACTAAACAAGCTTTTTGGGAAGGCAAGTATGGAGATGTTTACATAACAAGAACAGAAATATCCTGATTTGTATTGTCAAAAGTCTCACAATAATATCATGAGATCTCACAATATATCGTACTACAAGCTCCATTGTTTAAAGTCTATATGAAGGTCCTCATGTTTGTCTAATTATGACTTAGTTTGGGGGGAGGGCACCTGTGGTAAATATTTATCACAGTTTTACGTGAGTTAAGGTGCGGCTTGTGAGGGAATTTAGAAGAATAAAATATTGAAATTACAGGAAGTAGTGCGGAGTTCTAAAATGGAATCTCTCTGTGATGTCATCAAAAAGCGACCTGCCAAAGACAATTTAAACGTAACTGACACATGTTTCTGACAGTTTAAACCATCATTCAACAAAATAAAGGTCTTGTTCACCGTCAGTTCCTAACTATTGTGCAGTGTATGTGGAATTTGGCCCTTGTTTACAGTTTGGTTGCTAGGTAACAGTTGTGGAATTACTTCTATATGTCATATTTGCTGTCCATGTCCAACCAGGAAGTGATATTATAAATGTCACAAAAACTATCAATGGGTATAAATAGGAAAAATGTTGAGTAAAATCGTAAATATAATCATTTTTCACTACGTTTTAATGCAATGTGTAGTCTAACTTGTCATATAGACTTTAAATTCATTGTTTTGTTTCAGCAACGGCTAAAAATCTATAGGCGATTTAAAATGTGACGTCATCAAAATTCCGGAATGGAGTCGACTGAAGGCAAAATGAAGTTAACTGTACATTTTTCAATGATTAGCTCATATTAGATCTAAATTCTACTGGTTTTAAGTGTTTGTGTTGGGAAAAAGCAACACATTTGACTTCCCAGGGTAGAAAGGTCAGTTTCCTATGACAAACGATGGAAAAATTACAATTTTCTAGTCTTAAAATTGTATTTTAGCTTCAAAAGAATCTAATTTATGGAATAGTATCTAATAGGTCTCTAGATAAAAAGAAAAAGTATTGTAAATCTCAACATTTTTTTTGTGAGCTCATGTCCATCAAAAATGCAAGGAGTTTATCATAATATCCTAAACCATCATACAAAATACAATAATAAATGTGTTTAAAGCAGCTCTGATGTCACTCACATGTGTCTGAGTGCTTTTTATTTTCTAAAATCATCTACATTTTTTCATATTTTGTGAAATTCTGAAGTTATTGCCAGTTTCTCCAGTGAAATCACATCACGTTCCATGTAACTTTTGCCTCCATTATGAATTTAGAATGTTTTTGTTTTCAAACTTTTAAAGGGTCTATTGAACTCCATATGATCCTTTGCTCCATTTCACTGCAGAGAACAAGAAATAACTGTTATTAAGCTCTTAATTCACTGGAATATGACAGTAATGATCTGTGAAATGAATATGGTTACATCCCTATATTGGACATTGTAAAAATAAATCAAAAATAATTTAAATAGTCAACGAGAGAATGGGAAATCAGTGTAACTTATATTTTTTGCAAAGTGCATGTGGTTCAGATTACCACAGCAACATACATAAATCAAAAACCTTCCTACAAATGTTGTGGCGGGCTTATGGACTTCCCCTCAGTCAAGCTAATGATGCTAAAGATGCTAATGGACGGTCCCAGCTAATGTGGCGGAAAAGATGATCCCGCTCATGGGCCTGGGTTTATGTGATGTATTTTATATCCAGGATTTTCTCAGGAAACCCACTATATCACATTCTGACAAGTCTTTTCCTCATTCTATTTAGAGCTGACCCAGCCTCTCTCTCCCAACTGGGATTAGAGTCTGAATGAGCTTTAAAGGAGAACTGTACAAAGATTTTAAAGGGCTATGAACCGCATTATAATAATTGTTTTGACGTAATGTGTGTCATGGATTATAACACCAAACAAAAGCATAATGTGTCGTCTTTAGCCATGACAATCAGGATGAAGGGCCAGTGGCAAGGACAGCACACACACGCAGCTGGTAATTGTTTGAAATAGCCCAAGAAAAGATAATGAAACAGCCAGAAAGACCTTGACACAATTAAGTCCAGGACAACTAATTAAGTCAAGTAAATATTCCTTCAGGCAACGTATACTTTAACTGATTCCTCTTCGATCTCTCTTTGTAGGCTTTGATTGAATGTGTAAATTTGTTCACTTTAGTGTCACAATCATCATTTTGTGAGAGACTTCTCAAATCTGAAGAACATTTGGCAGCCGTGCGACTCTGTACAGCTGTGGACACTATTTATAGAGGTTTGTGAGTGATTCTCAGCTTGTCACAGCGAGGATTTGTCACATAAAGAGATGAAATGGAATTTATTAGTGTCATCTTATCTGCGCGTCTTCCAAAATACACTGACATGTAACTTACGCCCCACTTGTGAACTGGGAATTGTTTAGTTCTTCTTTATATATATATATATATATATATATATATATATATATATATATATATATATATATATATATATATATATATATTTTTTTTAAAGAAATCTAAAAATGCACACAAACAGCGTGAGAAATCCAATTGCAGATAGAGTTTAAAGGCACGTTTCCATTGGTTCGCTTTGAAGAGAATTGGGACGGTCGAAAAGAGTCACCCACGGCCATAAATGAACCGTGCCGACCAAACGGACAAAGGAATCCAAATGGAACCATGAGTGGTACTAGCTTCCCAAGTGATCTAGCTCACTTTCGGCTTCTAGAACGCCTTCTAGCGCGAGATAACTGAACAAGCGAGAACAGGCTCAGGTGAAAACAAGATGGCAAAAAGCAGATATAAAGAAAAACTAATAATTTCTCACCAATCGCTGACTTGATTTTGTGATAAACCACCATATTCCAGCGATAACTTCATTTTCTGAACGACAAACTCAGCAAAACAAAGCTTGCGCACGTTAGCATCAGCTGTTCCCTGTTTATCTACGCACGGCACTCACGTCAAGACCAAAATATTGCATTTTCAGTGCATAACGCTTCTAAAATTATCCGAAGCCAACGCATTACATAAAGAGATGTTAAACGCTGTGTAGAGGTGGAGAGAAGTCAAAAAAGTTCAGAAAAAGCTGACGATAAACTGGAAGTAGTTTCTTGTTTTCTCTTAGCTTTTGCCACGTCTCACAGCGCCACAAACTTGGAATTACTAAACGTCTTTGTAAATTGCTGAAATTGGCCATATGTAGAATAAAAACACAGTACAATTCAGGTAAAATTTGGATTTTAAAAAAAAAAATTGTATTAAGAAAACAGAGACAAATTCCAAGACGCTCGCAAATGAACCTGTCTGCAGGAACCAGGTCTGTCGTGCCATCATCTGTTCAAATCCAGGCAAAATCTTTTCAAATCAAGATTAAATTTGTAATTCAAGCTATTTTAACTTGTGTTTTGACATGTTTTTTCACCCAGTATTTTGCTGTAAGCCTTAGAGCATCAGCCAACTTAGAAGCTCTGTCCACTCCCGGAGTAGGCATGGGACGGTCTTGAAATTTTATGTCACGATTATCACGTATTATAATTGCGATTAACAATAATATCACGATAGTTATTAAAATTGCTGACAGTTTGAAAATGTGGCCTATAAAGACATTACTTTCTCATTATTAATAAGTTCTGACATATTTGTACTTTATTATAAGAGAAAACAAAAATGATCTAGAAGAGAACATCATGAATAAGTTGCTTTTTTCTGCACAATCTGTTGACAAAAATGGCGATTATCTTTGTTGGTGATTATCACGATTATACAAAATGTAGCACAAACGATTATTGTCTTCCCTTTTTATCACGATAAACGATATTATTGTTTATTGTCCCATCCCTATCCAGGAGTTTGAGAGATTGGGAAACATGGGCCATGCAATGATATACTTCTGCAGGGCATATATTTTATAGTGCATACGTTTTCTGAGCTTCATTAGTCGTGTACTGGAAACCAAACCGTCCCCAATGATGGCCCCCCGTGTGCTCCTCAACAGTCTGTCAGCAGCCCACTTAGCCTCTCACCATGGGGCTCAGCATCTGCAGAGAGGTCCTGCTGATGGGCCTGTAATGCAGTCCTGTAAAAGCATTCTGGTTTATTCACTGTTAGTAATGCACTCACACAATCACACAAAGAGGGCGATACACTGCAGCTCTCCATCAGACGTACTGGACAAAACGTAACTGGAAAATTACATTAAAAGTGCAGATGTCATATACTTTACACCACTGTTTGTAAGATTACATTTCACGTTTCTTGAAATATGTTTTAGAGACAATATAGTTGATATTCTAATTTAGTGATGTCTTTTTTCCACCTCTGAGATGAGCGAGGAATCGTTGTTTTTATGGTTTTATTCAAAGACAATTTAATGAGCTTTTAACCTTGTTGCGACGGTGTTTCCTCAGAGTTGAATTTGGGTGATTCATGCATGAGTAATCCTGTATTGACCTGAAATGTTGCCTAGATATACTAAATGATATTTCTTAGATGATATACAAATTGGTTTAATTTCTAGGAGTTCAGATGGCCGTGATTGACAGGTGGATTGGCCAATCAGGGTCTGTCCGCATCGAAACATTCATTCATTCATTCATTTTCTACCGCTTATTCCCGTTAGGGGTCGCGGGTGACTGGAGCCTATCCCAGTGACTTTGGGCCTTAGGCGGGGTACACCCTGGACAGTGGCCAACTCGTCACAGGGCTCGCATCGAAACAAATATCAGGAAAAAAGTCAGGAAAGAAAATATTACAGGGACCGAAAAACATCTGAATAATCTTAAAATGAAGCACAACACTGTTAATCTAATGATGTTGTAAATGATAGATGTCCAATGAACTGTTTTGAGTGGAAATAAACAAATCTGATTGCACAGTTCCATTTGAGTTTGACTCACTTGACGGAGGGCATGGTGACCAGAGTAACTCCTCGTTCGTTTGAGTTGAAGGAGTGTATATTCTGGATCCCAGGCAACTGCAACTGAGGCTTGAGTGTTCAGAAAATACCTGCTTTCACCTATCCCCTATCCCCACCCACTTCCCTCTACTTACTTGTGATTATTTGAAATCTGAAGTCTCCAAATGACACGTTTAGGTCATGTAGCCACTTTTCAAAAGTAAAAGTGTGTAAATGATAATCGTCGGCTTGTTACGGTGAAATGTCACAATTAAGAGGCGGGGCTCTATCAGTTCTGAAGTTTTGAACAGGAAGTTAATGAAGCCTTTCTATTATTAAGCCATTTTAGATCAATATTGCAAGAACAAAATCTAAAATAAAAATCTTTGTGATAGTTCAATACTGACTACCGGAAAAAAGCCAAATATGTTTCTTTTAATATTGAAATATAACTGAATTTGAAAGGTAATTTAAGTAATCAATTTCAATTCATAGCTTATAAGTCCGCTTGATTAATTTACTTATAGGCTTACTGTAGAAGTTCGTTTACTTCACAATCACATACAATCTTTTAAGTTCCACCAGTTTACACTTATCTCCCATTTTTAAAGCTAAAGATATCTGTATCATTAGCACCCAGTGAAAATCCAGCTCTGTGAATAAACAGTGACTTCTTTTACCCAATAATAAAAGATGATGTTCTCCGCAGCTAAATGGCCCTGGTCCAGAGGGAGTAAAAATGGATGAAATCTCCATTTAAAGCCCGCTGTTAAAAGTCTGTGTTGTTTCGTCTATTCCCAGTCACAGCATCCACTTCCACCGGGAGCCCTGAAAAGCTTGCTCTGACCTTTCGCTAAAACACCATGTCTTTGTAGCCTCTTGAGCACTCACACTAGCCCCAAACAGCCCCCTCTCGCTCCTCTTCCTTCTCGAGTAAAAAGGCCGGCACAAAAATGGGGGATTCCTTTGCTGGCACAGCGACACAGCGGCTGGCAATTTCTCTGTGCAGCTTTA
Organism: Rhinogobius similis; assembly: GCA_019453435.1. Taxonomy (NCBI): domain Eukaryota; kingdom Metazoa; phylum Chordata; class Actinopteri; order Gobiiformes; family Gobiidae; genus Rhinogobius; species Rhinogobius similis. The sequence goes on along the minus strand of CM033625.1, from coordinate 10,666,501 downwards.
AAGATCGGATAAGACAGGAAAGAATCGAGTGTCGACAGGTGGAATATCAATAAGTGTTTAAAATGCTACTAATTTTGTGCCCAGGAGGATGCATCCGAGAGAAAGAAAATACAATTTGTTCAAGGCGCTTATTGATCAAACATTGTTCATCATATCAGTAAGTGCAGCCAGCAAGAAAAATCAGCATTTGTGCGAGCTTTTAGGTGCAATTACATTACATTATGAATTGCTACTGCTGTGTTTTTGTGGTAGAATTACAAGTATTCTCACTGCACTGTCAGTCCCAGTTGGTCCAGGAAATAAATCCAGGACTTTCTGGCTGTTACATGAGACCTGTTCGATTAAGAAAGTTCATCTTGTCTTCTTACTTTGAATTTGGTTTTGTTGTTTCTTCTACATTAGACAATAGGTAATAGAGATTATGTAATTACCTTGCACTAAGAGCTATTGTTGCTTGGCGCCCCCTGCTGTCGCCGGTTGTGTTTGGAGAAGTGTGTCATGTACAGGAAAGTTGGACAGCTCCCTCGTCTCGATTCATTGCGGGTGCATTTGCTTTGTTTCCTGATTTCTGTGGCTTCTTTGGTCCAGCGTCTGTCTTTATTAGATACTTGGTTGATGATCGATCTACTGTACCAGTCCATTACGTGGTTGCCTTTGCAGTGGTCTGATTTTGACGATTTGAAGTTGTCCTGTGGCGCCCTCTGTAGATCCCTATTCACTCAAATAATGAGCACTAGTCTTCAGACATGACTATTGGTTTTTTTTTTTTTGTTATTTTATGTGGTAGGTAAGTATTTCTGGGACGACATCATACAAACCTATCTTCTAGATCAGTGGTTTCCAACCTTTTCGGCCTCAAGTGCCGTCTAAATTTTGTCTCACAATCAGAGCACCCCGTAATTTGAGTTTCAGGCAAATAAATGGGTTTATAGTTGCATCTTTGGGTCAATGCTGAAATGTACAGCCGCTTTTCAGCATTCAACTGCTGGTTGTCTAGTTGGTGCCCCCAAAACAACGTAGTCTTTGTTGACAATTGGAGTGCGTTCTGGGGAAAGCCACAGATCAAGTCACAGATCAAGTGTTCAGAGTCAAAGCAAATAGAGACTGTGCGTGTCCCTCGTGTAAATAACGCCAATAAGTCAGATCCAAATACAGATAATTTAGGTGTCAGACCAAATAACTTAATACAAATAATCCCTACACATGATACAAATAAACTAATAAATAAGCATGTAAAATGTGGATTGCTAAACATTAGGTCAATTTCCTCCAAATCACTTTTAGTTAATGAATTAATTAACGATTATAATATTGATCTTTTAGCTTTAACTGAAACTTGGCTTCAACAAGATGATTATGTCAGATTAAATGAGGCCACCCCACAGAGTCATGTTAACTTTCAAGCTGCCAGGAGCTCAGGCCGGGGAGGTGGGGTGGCAGTAATTTCACATTCTAGTTTACTCCTGAGTCCTAAAATTAACAAAATTAATAATGAGTCTTCCTCATTTGAAAGCCTTATCCTATCAATCACCTGCCCAAACTGGAGAAACCAAAAAGCTGTTCTGTTCATAATAATCTATCGACCTCCTGGTCCTTATTCATTGTTCTTAACAGAATTCTTTGACTTCCTATCAAATTTAGTATTAGACTGGGAAAATATCGTGGTGGTTGGGGATTTCAACATTCATGTGAATGAAAATAATTGCCTCAGTAATGCCTTTAGCGCTTTATTAGACAGCATTGGTTTCACTCAAAATGTAAATGAACCAACCCACAGTCACCAGCACACTCTGGACCTGGTTCTAACTTATGGAATAGAGATTAGTGACCTTAATGTCTTCCCCCAAAACCCAATAATGTCAGATCACTTCCTAATTACCTTTCAGTTTATTCTTAAGGACTATCCAGCTCCTCAGACTAAAACTATAATGAAAAGGACAATATCTGAAAAATCTATTTTAAAGTTCAGAGAAATAATAGAACCAATATTTAATATTATGTCATGTGATCCTGTCGTTAACAGCGCCAGTCCCAGTGCTATTGATAACTCTGTTGACTCAATGGTCAACTCTCTAAAAGCTGCTCTTGATGTTGCAGCTCCACTTAAACAGAAAGTAATCAGGCCAAAACGAGCCTCCCCCTGGTACAACGAAGAACTACGTTCTCACAAACAAAGGGTAAGAAAACTAGAGAGATCCTTACGCCGCTCCCACACAGAAGAATCCCAAAAAGAATGGAAAACTTGCCTTCTGTCTTATAAGCAGGCTCTGCGTAGGGCTCAAACCAGATATTATTCAAATTTAATAGAAGTAAATAAAAATAACTCTAGATTTCTCTTCAGCACTGTAGCCAAGCTGACAAACTGTCACAACGCAGTAGAACCCTCAATACCAGTTACTCTAAGCTGCAATGACTTCCTTCTATTCTTTAACAGCAAAATCACAACTATTAGAGATAAACTAAATGAAATTACTCCCACTATCAGTACTGAGCAAGCCCAGACTGCAAAGCTAGTGTCCCATACAAATCCTTCAGTAATACTAGATAGGTTCACTGCTGTTGATCAGGCAGAGATAACTTCAGTCATTATGTCCTCCAAAACATCAACTTGTATTTTAGACCCAATCCCAAGTAGACTCCTCAAAGAAATTCTCCCCCTAATTATAAATCCTATTCTTAATATAATAAATACTTCACTAGAAAGCGGTTATGTCCCTCAGTCCTTCAAATATGCAGTGATTAAACCACTTTTGAAAAAGCCTAATCTAGACCCCGACATACTGGCAAACTATAGACCTATTTCTAATCTGCCCTTTGTCTCTAAAATTCTTGAAAGAATTGTGATTAAACAGCTTTGTCGCCACCTGCAGGACAATAATCTATTTGAAGTTTTTCAGTCAGGGTTCCGTGCATACCACAGCACTGAAACTGCACTAGTTAAAGTCACAAATGATCTGTTATTAGCTGCTGATGATGGACAGGTCTCAACCCTGGTTCTGTTGGACCTCAGCGCAGCGTTTGACACCATCGACCACAACATTCTACTGCAGAGGTTAGAATGTGATGTAGGTGTCAGTGGAACCGCCCTTAGCTGGTTTAAATCCTATCTATCTGATAGGTACCAGTTTGTTAATGTAAACCAGAGATCTTCCCCATGTTCTAAAGTAACCTACGGTGTGCCGCAGGGTTCAGTACTCGGTCCAGTTCTGTTCACTCTTTATATGCTGCCCTTAGGTATGATCATCAGAAAGCATGGCATTAATCCACTGCTATGCAGATGACACTCAGCTGTATTTATCAATGAAACCTGATCAGACGCATCAAGTAGACAGACTTAGTGCCTGCGTGAAAGACATAAAAACTTGGATGACTCTTAATTATCTGCTCCTTAACCCTGAACAAACCGCGGTCATTCTGCTGGGCCCTAAGCACCTGCGAGACTCCTTATCTGACCAGATAGTTTCTCTGGACAATATCACTGTAGCCCCCAGCTCTACTGTAAGAAACCTTGGGGTCCTATTTGACCAAGATCTCTCGTTCAAAGCTCATATAAATCAAGCCTGTAAAACAGCCTACTTTCATTTGCGTAACATAGCCAAAATTAGAAAAATCTTGCCCAGAGACGATGCCGAAAAACTCATCCATGCATTTGTCACATCCAGATTAGACTATTGTAACGCTCTGCTTACAGCGTGTCCTAAAAGCTCTATAAGAAGCTTTCAACTGGTTCAAAATGCAGCAGCAAGATTATTAACAGGTACTAGAAAAAGAGATCATATTTCACCAGTGTTGGAGTCTCTTCACTGGCTTCCTGTTGAGTTTAGAATCAAATTTAAAATCCTCCTCCTGACTTATAAAGCTTTAAACAATATGGCCCCATCCTACCTCAAAGATGCAATAGTAGCGTACCATCCAAACAGAGCTCTTCGTTCTCAAAATGCTGGACTATTGTTAGTCCCCAGAGTCTCTAAAAGCACAGTAGGAGGTCGAGCATTTAGCTACCAAGCTCCTATGTTATGGAACCAGCTCCCTGTTCATGTAAAAGAGGCCGACACAGTCTCTACATTTAAGACCAGGCTCAAAACGTTCCTCTTTGAAATAGCTTATGGTCAGGCCAGTTAGGAACAGAAATAAAAACCTACAGTTTTAGCTACGCTGCCCTTGGAGCAATTCTGCTGGGGGAAGTATGGCAGCTTGAACACTATCCTCTGGTTCTTCCTACTTTATCTATCAACAATATTTAATATTACTTCAACTGTAGTCTGTTCATTGCTGTTCACATGTTTCTCTTTCTCTCCACTTCCCCCGGGGAGTGGAGACTGTTTCAGACACTGCGGCGGCTGCTCCAGTGACGACCCCCCCACCCCCACCTGTCTGGACGATCTATGCGCCACCCGCCTGGACAGCTGGATTAGCCACACCTCGTCTGCCTGGACGAACTCCTTCTACTTTAGATGAACTGTTCCTCATCTCCTGCTGGAGGATCTCTCTACACTGGTGGACTGCTCCTCGTCCGCCTGGAGGAACTCTTTAAAGCCACCTCCCTCTTGAGTGGTTCTGGCTCCACAGTCCAAGTGGATGCGTCAGTCCTAGTTAATCTGCAGCCTGTCCGTCCGTGGGAGTAGGATCTCTCCTTCACTGTGGTTCTCCCCGAGGTTTCTACTTTTTCCCATGGGGTTTTTTGTAGTTTTTCCTCGCCGCGAAGGAGGGTCAAAGGACAGGGGCATTCTGGGACAGTTATCTGAACTGCTTTTACCTGTGGCCCATCGAGGCAACTGTTGTTGTGATTTTGGGCATTATAAAAATAAATTGATTTGATTTGATTTGATCTTGTCAATTATTACTATTATATTTTTTGTTCTAATTATATTCATAGTCCAATATATGCCAAAAAAATGCAAAATTTACAACTAATGGCACTTTTTTATTCATGTTTTATTTTCTTTAAAAACTTGAAACCATTCTAACCCCAGGCTTAGACCGCATGCAGTCCAGCTCCGGTGCAGTGACCGCAGCCTTTCCGTTACTGCAAAAGTGCGAGAGGAGCTCAGACCGCACACCGTGCAGTGCGATGGTGCCGGCGGAGGTGCTCCGGCGCTCCGGATTCATTCCGTTTGGTTGGATTTTTGCTGGAGCGCCGGAGCCCACCGCACGCCTTTTCCGTGAAGTTGTAAAAATGAGACGAGACGAAGAGGAAATGATACGAGTGAAATGGATCCGGTGTTTTTTCAAAGTTAAACCAATGTGTTCGTGCTACAACTTCGCGCTTGTCAACATTACGGAAAACGAACAGAAGTGAACGCAATCCCAAACCGCGAGCAACTACTACTTTGTTTACGCCATCAGTTATCGCGCGACCGAGCGTGAACCCCGTGAACTCGTGGTCTCTCGAAGTCGGCAGTCCGGCAACAGCACCGCAGCACTGCGCGCTCTGTGTGAGTCACCCACTGCAACCAGACCGCTCCGGCACAGCAACCGGAGCTGGACTGCATGTGGTCTGAGCCCGGGGTAAGTACCCCCTGGTAATTGCTCATGTACCCCTAGGGGTTCCCGTATTCTGAGTATCTTAAAGGAAAATATTATGCATTTTTTGTATGCACTTTTGTATTGTTATTTGCCTTTAAACAGGCTCTTGGCTATATTAAGTTCGAAACAAAAAAAAGTTTATTATGAACTAAATGAACATCTGTTTTGCTGCTGTTTGCCCTGGAACTTACTGAGTGTAGGCGCTACTGGCTGCATAGCAATTAGACAATTCAGTTATGTTACTAAGGGGCTGTGTGAGATGCTAATCAGGCTAGCACTTGCAGTGATTGTGTTGAGACGGCAGAAATGCACAGAACGAGTCTGGAGATTTAAGGACTCAAAACAGCAGAGGATTCCTAGATCTAAACTCTGAAAAATGTCATCTACTAAGGGAGCTCAGCAGGGAGTGTTTTTGAAGGTCAGAAGAGAGAATTTTCTAACCAGGATTCCTCAAACTAGCGTGAATGAAGTAAAATGCAACAGGTATGTTTTTGATGACGGAACATTGTTAGAACATGGTTAAAAGCTAAAAAAGTCAGTATAGCATAATATGTGTCCTTTTAGGCAACAAAAAAGCAAAAGAATAATCCAAGACCCAGTGGCACTTGTATTGACTGTAATTGCTACATCAAATGCCACTTTTTCCCTAAATGGTGTGATTTGATAATAATATAATAATAATAATAATAATTCAGTAGGTGGTGTGCCGCGGAATATTTCAACTAGAAAAGTGTGCCGCGGCTTAAATAAGGTTGAAAAACACTGGTCTAGATGAGCGTTTTTCAATTTTTTTTTTGCCTTGACACAAATTAACAAATAAACATTCTCCACAACTTACTGAACAAAAAAAGCCAATTAGGACATACCTTTATATCCAACTGTACAGATGTGACCGTGTCAGGAAGTGTCTCATTGCACTGAATGGAGTAGTGCATATAAACTCATAAACACCAGGGAGATGGAGGCGGGAAAGGCAGAGAGATGAGAGGCGGGCTCTACAATAAACACACTCCGACTGTCTCTTATTCATTGACTCTTTGGAAAAACTCACATCAGTAACTTCATCTAGGGCTAGGCGAACATGACAAAATTAATATCTCAATACTTGTACAATATTTGTAGCATCCTGATAATGACATCCAGACGATATTGTGCAAATTCAAACACAAATGTGCTGTCTTTAATTGTACAAATGTGAATGGATTGTAAAATAATGCAAAAGTGCAAAAGTTACATATCACTATATAACAACTACAATACTACAAACGACATGACTGAGTTGCATACCTTGAAAACAACATATAATGCTCATCTCTAGTATCCTGAAAATGTTATTCAGACGATATTATGTCAATCCAACAGGCCTTTAAATTCAGCTTATACAAGTTTACAAGATGACTCTTTTCCTTTTTTGCATTTTTTACTATAAAGGATACACTCAATATTAAAATTTTGCAACAACATTCACAATATTATCTAAATTTAGCTATACTGCCAACCTACTCTACTAACCTGCAAGGCGTGGGTGAATGTAGAAAGCTGATCACGTTAATTTCTCCTACAACTTAGTTTACATTGTCTCTCCAAAGCTGCAAGGTTGACTCTTTGAAAATGTTATTGCTGAGTCTTGAATATTCCAGTGTGAGAATAAACAACTCTCCACTGAGACAAGCAGGTGACGTGGCCAATCCATTAATATAGGTCAGATCTGTGGCGAGTCAAGACCAATAACAATTAAAATGCATGTGTTTCAAGGTATTTTCTATCCGGAATATTCCAAAAACAAATCATTTTAAAGTGCATGTGATAGGTTCTCATGTTTTTCTATTTATTGCTTAGTTGGTGGGATAGAACCTGCGTAATTATTTGCACAATTTATTATCAGTCAAGTGGCAGTTTGTGAAGAGAGGATGAAAAATGAATGTTGAAAATTATGGAATCCCTCTGTGATGTCATCCATAAGCGACATCCTGTCGAAAATGCAGTGACAATTGACACGCAACCCACACATTTTTCTTCAATTATTTGCCAAATCATTCATATTATCCTTGATATGGATTTCGACCTTTATTTACATTATGGTTGCTAGGTAACAAATCTAGAATTACCTCTGGCTATGTCACATCTGAAGATACAAACGTGGCCAAAGTCGTCAAACTGAGAAAAATAGGCAACATTTTTCGTAAAATCTCAGTGAAATGTGTAGTCTAACCTGTCACCTGAACACTAAGAAAAGTTACATAGAGCACCTTTAATACTAACCAGTCACATATTCTAAAATACAATTGATGTGTTTTAAATTGTGAAGTGCTTATTATATGTCTTTACAGAAATCTATGCCTTAAATGCCCAAACTCTGTAAAATCTCTTTGCATTCAGCGATTTTCACATTCTCTACATCCACTCCACAGTTTCCCAAAGCCGTTGGAGGCTGCATGGGCGCGTGTCATGTGATAGATTGAGTGTGCAGGAGTCAGCCTATGGACTCCTGACCCATTCACCACGCGGAGGTTCCTTATCTCCAGCCCGGCACTGATCTACCGCGTTGTACCCCCTCCATATCAATTTAATTAAACACTATTGATTCTGCAGACGCACTCCGAGCCAGGCCCCTTTGTGCCCCACTCTCATCTGCGCTCCAGCTTTTCAGACCTTTGGCCCTTTATCACGACGCCTTTGCATTAGAAAATAGACTTGTGGGCCAACTCTATCAGTCAAAGAGCTATGAGGAAACTACAGGTGGATTTGAACATGTTTTGTTGAAATTGATCGGAAGAAGTGCTGTTGTGCTGATGTTTTGCATGAGCACCCTATTGCAAGAAGGTTCTGGGTTCGATTTGAACTGATTATGTCCTTATTACGATTACTCTTCACATCTTTAACTCATATTATATTGTATTTTAACTCTGATGCAAACCGCTCATTAACTCAAGCATTTTGTGGCACAATTTTTCTGTTGAATAATGTCCAAAGTGTAAAGATTTGACATAAAACTGCAGTAGAATCATAGTGCAACCTTTAAGTTTCACAACGATGTGTCACACTCCCAGCCTCCAGGGGGCGCAGGGAAAGCTGTGCACAATAGTGTCATTCATATGCTAATTAGCCACATTTACATTTATGCGCCTGGAGGAGAAATGTAGGAACAAGATGGTAAGTCACCAAGTTCCTTTTCATCATTTTTTGGCAGAATTTGTTGAAAATGTTGCACTTCATTTGGCATGTTTGAAGAAATGTGTTGTCTTTATAGCAGTTGGCACTTTTGGGTACATTTTACACAAACATAAGCACAAATACATTACAATAAGCGTCATTTCAGTATACTTTGACCCAGAGCTCTGAAATTCCACACAGCTGTTGTTGACCAGTAGGGCAATAACTGTTTGGATTTTGGAGAGTCTAGTATGAAGTATGTGTTTGATAGAGCCATTTTAATGCAGTATATTTGCTTGAGCATCACTTCCCTTTATGTCACCAGAAACTAGAATTTTGGACACGTGTAATTTGGACAAAGTATGCATTTTTAATATTCTGTTTAATTTGGAAAATGACAATAGACATTGTCATTTGTCAACACACTTGGCGAGGATGGGTGAAAATATGAAAGATTAATTATTGATTCAAATAAACTGAATTTTTTATTACGTAATACAACCAACCGATGGCCAAAGTCCCTCTTACTTTTATGTTTTTTTCTACTTAATCTTTAAATCAGTGACTTTTTCTATATTTAATTCCTTTCAAACACATAAACTAAGGCTATATAGCTTTAGTCGTAAGGATGGGCGATAGGGCAAACCATTTATGTCATCATTTTCTTGGACCTTGATCACGATTTCGATCTTATCACGATTCATTGTTGTCTTTGTCACAAGGAAGATCTCCCGGTTACATTTTTATCACCTTATTGCGTAGCCCTTAGAAGTTTAGTCAATTAATCGGCCAAGGGTGTCTTTGTTTACCAAAATTTGTATTAGTCGGCTAATTACTTCATTATTTTACATAATAAGGATAAACTGTATATGGGACAAAAACAAAAAGGACATGGAGTAAGTTAGCTAAAGATTTGGGAACTAGTTTTAATCTACTTTAAAATATTTTCTGTACAAATAGTTGTTTTTGCATAAACTACTGTGCCATCTTACCTCTTAAGTCAGGTGTCCACTGTGCGATTTGTTTCGTCTTATAAGATTTATGGATGTCACACTGCAAGACGTACTGAATTAAATGTTGTTAGACAGAACAGATGAATCATAGGATCAGTCGTAGCTATGTCAAAAGTTTATCTGAGCGAATAATAGGCTCAGGCTCCGTGTGGGAAAGTCATCGTGCTTGTACCTGTGAGCGGAGGCAAGTACGACATGCTAGCGGTGTTTTGGGGTTTGTAAAAGTTGTCAAATGAAAGCGAAATGAGAAGATAAGGTCCAGTTTGCGGCGAAGCTCCTTTGCCGTTGCTTAGCGCTGAGCTTGTGTTTAGATTTCTGACAAAGATTGATCGCAGACGCAGCAACAGGAGGACTCACTCTGCGACCAAGATCGTATGTCGTCTTTGGTCGTACGATGGTTCAAACTTGGTCTTTGGCCCTGTCTCACTCTAAGATTAACCTATAACACTTTGCAAAAATACAAATCAAATCAAATCAAAACAATTTATTTTTATAATGCCCAAAATCACAACAACAGTTGCCTCGATGGGCCACAGGTAGAAAGCAGTTCAGATAACTGTCCCAGAATGCCCCTGTCCTTTGACCCTCCTTCGCGGCGAGGAAAAACTACAAAAAACCCCATGGGAAAAAGTAGAAACCTCGGGGAGAACCACAGTGAAGGAGAGATCCTACTCCCACGGACGGACAGGCTGCAGATCCACTTAGACTGTGGAGCCAGAACAGTTTCTATACAACAACAGTTCCTATAACCTCCGTTGCTAAAACTGTGACCGCAAATCAATATCTTGCATTGGTTTTCACTCCAGATGCCTTTCCCGAAGCAATGTTTAACTATACATTCCAGCTTGAGACACAACCATACTCAATCTTCTATCCTTGTAACCTCTATGCAAATCTTTAATATTATGAGATTACCTATTCAATACCACAGCTCTATCAAACCCAAACTGTAGCCTATAGAATTCGAAGCATAATCCATGTTTTTGGACCATGCCAGAGCTTAAAGACTGCACACAGCTGAATAGAATGTCCTGGTTTGGCCTGGTATCATTTGTAATAAACCTCTTTCACGCTACCCCAGTCTCAAAGCAACAGTGTTTTCATATGACAAGCATCCTAGTCGAAATGCTGTCCTTTATTCATGCAGTAACATGCTAAGCAAATAAAATGGCTCCTCTAGATTTTGCACAGCATGCCAAACTGACTCGTATAATTACACAATTTTATACATCATATTTTGCTACATCTTCGCGTCTTAAATACAAGCCAGTTGGAGTTATTTTCCATCTTGCTGCCTACCAAATGAAATCCAGACAGAGACATGGTTGGAGGGCATTTGAAATGAACTCCTTCAAGCCCCAGCTTAGGAAATGAAATTGCCTTAGCCGTGGCCTTTTGTCACATGGCTCTTCATATGCATATTAATGATAACATGGTGGTGTTGAGGGCGCAGTCAGCGGCATGAGTCACTCAGGACAAATAACATCATATTACATGTGTGCCAGGTTTTGCATATACAGATGTTATATAGAACAAGTAGAGATTTAAACTAAGCTCATAATCAGATCAGGATCTCGTATGGAAAGATGTCTTACATTGTGTGTTGATGTGAGAGAAGGTATTTTAATGATTTTCTTTTTTCAATGAAACTTGCTTCTCCAAATTTGACTGAACTTTTGTTGGTTTGCTAGATAACTTTGTAATAATTTAAATTCTTTAACAACTTTATGCTATACTATATGCTGACAACTGTGTGATTTGATCAGACTGTGTGATTTTGTGAGCAGACATATATAAAAACACCAGCAGATGTCTGATTTGCAGCTTTACTTCTTCAAGCTCTGATGATGTGACTGGTATGTCATCGGGGTTTCCCGCTGAGAACTGGGGTTCTGATCTTGCTCAAAACATGCCTCTGTTGCCCTTGTCTGTTTTATCACCCACCAAGTTCTTCACTGTCACAAGTTAAACTTGATTATGTGAGCAGAGAAACCAACTTCCAACACCATTATCATTTTAGAGAGTTCTGAGCAACTTCTTCACGAAAACTGAAAGACAAACAGCCACCATTACCAAATTGAAAGAACCAGACACAATGGCATGGACAATATTTGCAAAGTAAAAAACCCCCCCCCCCCCCCCCCTAAATGATATGATTTGATAATGTTTTAGTTGGTGGTGTGCCGTGGAATATTTTCCACCAAAAAAGTGTGCCGTGACTCAAAAAAGGTTGAAAAGCACTGGAGTTCTCCACTTGAGTAGGTGGGCCTTACTTATAGCAATAACTATATATTTTTTTAATTTCCTACTCTGTAACTGCACGTCCCCACCTTGAGTACTAGTCTTGCCACAATGACACCCAGGATAGAAGTGTCAACTTCCAGTGAACATGGGCCTGAAAGAACTTTCACTGATTAACATCCCAGTCAATAACTGTCCTCTGTGCTGCCCCAGAGGTTCACACATCAGTCAATTGGAAACCTAGTGCGTCACTCCAAACTGCTCTGTGTGGAATAGACAAAACAGTGGCATTTCAAACTCAGGTTATCAAAATATGTTTCTAAATCAGACTTTATGCAGCAACAGTCATGAGGATAAAAGACAGCGACTTATTGCACATAATTCATCGTGTCATAACTGAGCACACCAGTAACTAAAGCAATTTGTCAAAGCTGAGAGCTCCGCAGGCAGCAAAGAACCTGAAGTATAGCAATAAATTACCCACCACATCTCCATAAATACTCCAAACTCATTACAACTTTTATGTAAACAGAACAAAAATAAATACAAGGAAATGTCACTACACGACTTATCTGAAAGTTTGCAATAATTGCTCCCGGAAACAGAACTGTCCAAACATTTCAGACCTGTCTATTCTTAGAGAACAGAGAAATATTGTTCAAATTAAAACAAAATATGGAATTATTGCAATGTTGAGTCAAATATTTACAAAATTGGAGCTTGAAACTCTCTGACCGCTGAGTAAAAAGTCTTATTAATGTGTCATACCAATAAAAAGTTGATGTAACAGATATTTCTTGCTTGGCTTTGTTTTTATTTGACATAACTGGAACTCACACACAGATATATTATATATATATATTTATATATATATATATATATATATATATATATAATACATTTATATTAGTGGATTCAGAATAAATTCCGCACAAAATTTTGGCTGAAGAAGGCCACGTGGCCGAAACCTTGCACTATTAATAAATGATCTTTTGCAAGGATTGACAGTGTGCGGGATTTATTCCTATTTTTTACCGGGATATTCGCATTTCTCCTACTCACCCACCTCTACATTGATGTGTGAAGTCCCCTGCTCCTACTTACCCCACTGGCAAATTCATTTTCTTGTTTTAAGCAATATTATTGCATGATAAGTCAGAAATACCTTGAAACCAGTAAAATATTCTGCATCACAAAAGCAATTATGTCAAAATTAATCAAATCTAGATAAAAATTATAAATTCAAGTAATTTTAAGATAAAGCTAGATATACATTTTTTCTGTGTGGAAGACCAGACAATAAAATATACCATATTATGTATTTCAATCAAATTAAAAATAATTAAAATATCTCAGAAATACACTCTTAATACAGACAAAACACACAGCGAAACCCCCTCACGTTCCTCCCAGTGTGTGCTCGCTTTTATTAAACCCATTTGCAATTTTCCCTGTCAGTGAAGAGACAAATGACGTCCCTGTCCCCAGTTGTCTGTCCCCTGAAGACGCCTCTCTTGTTCCTGCGCTCCATGTTTTCATATCTACACATCTGTCATCCCTGGCATTCTCCACTGGTCAGACAAACACCGCCATGAATCTCGTCTCGCTGGGAGGATCAACCAGTTGACCTATCAGAGCTGGAAAAAGGGCAAGGAAAAAGGACAAGCTGGTCCCCACGCACACGCTTGAAAACAAACAACGCACACGCAGGAGCTGAAAGAGCCTAAAGCCAGCCGCAAAGAGGGGAGGTGGATTTCATTTGTCAGACATAATTGAATTCTACGTCCTTCATTTTTTCATACAGGGAACATTTAAATCCATATGATACTTTCCCAGCATTTGATTTTGAACAGTATTTTTGCATTTGCTGGTCTGAGAGAGAGCGCTGGTGTCGGCTTGTGTCAGTGAAGTCGGGAACACAATTTGTCCACTAAACGTCCTCTTTCATAAAACAAAATAAAAAATACAATGTGATTTGTTGGTTAAAGATTTTGTATTTAATTGATGGCCATGAATCTAACCGACCCATCACAAGCCTTTAACATTATTCATGTCTGAAGATTTAAGGGCTGCTTTTAAAATATTAGTTCTAAGGCAAAAATGTCTGTTTATCATTTTACAAAAGTAGTGCTAACACTTTTTAACAGAATAAAATAAATTCCAGGAATTACAAAATTGTTTAACGAGTCAGAGTAACAACCTATTTCACAAAAGCCGTCCAACAATAACCACATGCCGAAGTTATTTTCTCTAAAGCGAAAGTATTTTCTGGAGGTGGCACATTCCACTTTTTCCATTGAAAAATACATTTAAAACCATACTTCTGCCATATTTCCATGGAAACAAGCAAGGGGAGGCTCCTCCAGGACAAGCACGAGTCAGGTTTATGGAGAGGCAACCTACCTCACAGTCAGAACGCGTTTTCTGTGCTTTTCAGTGCAATAAAAACATTTTTAAACAAAACAAAAACATGCTCTTCTTTTAGCCTATTTTTGGCTAAAACAGTACAAGGGCTTTAAGTTCTTTATCAATGAATGAACACATATGTTTGTGTTCCAAAGCCTACATAAATATAACTTGATATAAATGTAAAAGTCAGATGATTTGATTGGATTAGAAATTTGAATAGGAATAAGAATCAAAACATTTCAACCAAAAAAAACCAAAACCTATTGAATCTTATAGAGTTGTCTTCAATTATAAAACTTATTTAAAAGAAAATGATACACTTTTTTGGTGAAGGGGTCCATCACCAGCTTGTCATGGGCATGTTGTCACTTTGCTCAAAATGTTCCAGATGACATCCATTTCCGTGGTGATCAGCAGGTGACCCCGCTAAGCCTATAGTTACAGGTCAGATCTGTGGAGACTCGACCCGGTCACAGTAAGAATGCAATGGAATACGTGCAAGATACATAACATTTAACGCCGTACTGGAACATTCTTGGCAAAGCAGTCCACGACAACAGGCAGGTGTAATACTCTCGCATCTTTAAGTGACATATTTTCAGAGCATGTCTTGCATTAAAAACAATACATTTTGCATCTATAGACTTGCTCCAGTGATGTTGTGATGTTGGAAAGATGCGAGGAAGGAGACTGAAGTGTTTCATTGTCAGAGAGAGGGAAAGCCCATCTGTAATCCACTCATCTGGGACACTAGAGCCTGTCTGTCTCAAGCGCTAATCACAGAACACACTCTTCTGCTCTCTGCTCACAAATACAAATCATTCTGGGCAATCTGAAAGAACAAAAGGCTTCATTTCTACGCAATATAATGTATCATGGTGTGCGATTTTAGTGCAGTGATTCCGTACTTGAGTCTGGAGTTGCTTTATGTGTGAGTGTTGTATCCTCGGGCAAGACACTGTGATTAGGTCGTGTGAGTGATTGGTCGGAGAGGCCGGTGGTGCAGAACGTGGGCCATGTCTGTCAGTCAGGTCAGTACGAGGAGTGAATGAACGATGTAAAACCCCCCGAGTGACTTCAAGGACACATATTCTGCTACAGTGACTTTTGTGTGATTTAACCAAGTTTTAACAATGTTCTGTCATCAAAAACATACCTGAAGTAGAATTCAGTTGCAATGTAGTTTTAGACAAGAAAACGACCAACAAAATAAAACTAAATAGTAAATAAAATATACAATTATCAAATGTCTAATGAAAGGCATGTAGGTAGCAGCTGAACATGTGTTAAAATGCACCAACAAACAAGAAATATAGTCCCCTTAAAGGTCCCATATTCTGCTATTTTGCCCTTTACACAGTCTTTTCTAAGGGCTTTGTTGATAAAATTTTGCGTTGTACAATATCCATAACATAACAGTTTCCAAAAAACACCCATTTCTTGAACTGGCCCCCCACCTTGCAAAAGCAAACGGCTCACTCTGAAATCTGACCCCCCCGACAGAGAGTAGGCTGCCCCCCCGCCCAACTCGTGCGCCTCCCCCGCCCAACTCGTGCCGAAGCCTAGAGCGGAGATAGTGCGCATGCGCCGTGTGCTCCGGTAAACAGCGATACACAAACACGGGAATAAACCTTTTATCCGTCCTGACGGTGCGTCGTGCTGAGTCCTACGTCCTGGATCTGACCTGGAGTTTGACGTGCTCCAGGGCCTCGACGACGCACGTTGCCGTTTGGTAAATAACAAGCTAACTCTTCGATCTGTCGTATCCATCATGTAATTACTGTGTAGCATTAGCATTAGCTGTGTTTATTCTGCGGCTGCGCGCTTCCTGGAGGTGTGGCTTAAACACCGCGTCATCCATGGGAAGCCGCGTCATCCATGGGATGAGCCCCCGTCTGCCTGCTCAGCCGAGGGGGACGGAAAAGACAGTTCTCTAGCGAAAGCATGCGGGAATCAATCAAAAAACCACTTTGGGCACACATACGAGGCCCAAATAGCACTGTAGGAAGGTTAAAACCTCTGAAAAGTCGATTTTGCATGTTATGGGACCTTTAAGCTTTAAAATGTAAACAAACATACAAAACAAAAACAAAATCTTCCTTCAAGAACAATTCAAGAGACACAACAGAAATGTTACAAAAATTCACACTTGATGAGGAGGGGCCTGTAGTCCTAAGTCTGCCACTGTTTGTCAGGGACAATGCACATAAAAACATTGACCTACAACAGGTTATGGCAAAGGTTATAGCAAAGCGCCTGCAATCCCTGGGCAGGTTAATGCATGGACACGTCCGTCCATTGCTCATACTTGGACTTGGCTAATGGCTGGGCGATGCTACCCGGAGTTATGTCTGAACAAATGCTCCTTCACTTACTATTGAATGGTGAAGCAAAAAACATAAATTATAGGATATACATTTTTTATTTCATGATATTCAACGCTATGTCATATATTTACTCTCCTAACATGTAAAAGAGAATATTTTCTGGTCACTAGAAGCCCACCATTTCAGAAATCTCAATTTCAAGTTAGTTAACCTTTAGGCTAGATCAGTGATTCCCAACCAGGGGTACAGGGACCCCAAGGGGGACGTGAGCAATGACCAGGAGGTGCTTGGAATGGTTTTAAGTTTTAAAAGAAGATGAATTGTATTTTCATCTTAATGAAAAAAAGTGTTAGTTATAAATTTAGCATCTTTTTGGAGATGATAAATCAAATATAAAATATATGGATAATAGTAGTAATTGACAAAATGCAACGACTAAACCCATTTATTTGCCAGATACTCAAATAGAGGGGCACTCTGAGTGTGAGACAAAATTTAGGAGGTACTCGCAACAAACAAGGTTGGGAACCACTTAAATGTGGTCGATAGGTTGATACCAGATGACACCCTCTGGATTATTCATAATTTGCATTTTTGCAATAACGGCCATGGCGTGTTACTTCACACGCTTCTTCCTCACTTCTACCACCTCAGTTTCACAGCTGGTTTTGTTTGCCAGTCTGGGCTCAGTTTTGTTCAAATATATCAGCAATGAATACAAACAGGACAGTGAAGCTTTCCTATCAGTGATTTCCATCGCGTAAGAAGTAAAAAGAAGTGGCTTGAATTGATAAAGTGAGTTTATGTTTGGCTTGCAGCAGTTTTATCTGTAGTAACGCTAATTAACTATTTTTACTCTTGGAACAAAGGCCTGACTAGAGAAGCGTTGTAGATATGGTACTATTTAGTTTTATAAAAGAAAGAATTTGGCAGACGGGCGTTCCTAAAGGTGCATTAAAATGTGATAAGCTACAGTTTCGTTACAAAAAAACATGAAAACCAGAGCTAGTTCACCATAAACTGTTTGCTATGCTCCAGTTATTTCTCACTCACCCACTTCAGTCTAACCATCCAAATTATTCACTCCGAGGAGTTTGTAAGCGCTTTCCACAAGTTTCAGTGCAGAGTTTACCGTTACAGTAACAACTTAGCATGCTCAGCCCACTTCGGTTTTTTTTCCGGACAATAAAATGCTCTACAATTAGACACCGACGACATACGATGGTCTTAACAATCCCATAGGGCAAATACATGAGACTGACGCTGGAATCCTTCAAATCAAACCACAATGGCCCAGTTGCTAAGTGATCGACAGCATGAGAATGAATGCCACGTCAAGTGCGTTAAATGGCCTGAAATCTCATGAACAAAATACACATTTTCAGGAGGCTGTGAGCAATACAAGTGTTTATGGTCTTGTTTAGGAGTTTGAAGAAAACACTGTGACTGACTGGAAAAAAGTTGGTTGATTATAGCTTTTGATTGCAATGTTCTTTGAATCAAAATGAGTTGTTCAGCAGCACAAATCTGCTCATTTGTGGTGCTTTAATAGCTCCAATTTAAGTCTAATTTGAGTAACAGAGCTTCAGACAGAGCAGTGCCTCCTTTTATGTTCACATCTCCAGCTTATATTGATGGTCTCACATGAAAGGTGTCACGGTATGGAATAAAAAGCCTTTTCTTGAATTGGAACTCAGGGACAGGCCCTTTTAAAGGCGCTTTGTAAATTCAAGCATTATTCCTGCGGCTAATACAATAGTTAGCTCAGTCAAACTAAACTATAACTGTCTAAGAATGTTGTACCCATACATACAGTGACTTATAATCTAAAGCAATCTTGTCTCACTATATTCGTGGTTTGGTCCTTTTCTAAACCAGATTTAGCACCAAGTTTAGTCCTCGTTTAGTCCAAATTTTGATGTTGTGCGCGCAATAAATGTATTTCTGTATTCTACTGGCTCCGATATGACTATAGAACTTCCGGGCAGCTCTGTTTTATTTACGTTTCAGGAAGAGTATATCGTTAGGTTCCCATAATTCTCCGCGTTTGATTTTCAAGGACATGTGAATGTTTTCCGCCGTCACTTTTATCAGCTTTGAGTGAGAGAGTGAGACAATGTGGTTGGCGAGAGAGACGAGGTAATCTGCGGCTGGTGATGAGCTGCGGGATCCAGGGCCTTCTTTGGCTGGCCATGATAAGACTATAGCCTCGATCCACAGAAAGACTGAGAAACTACACCCAAGGACACCGTCAACCCACAAACCATTACGCCTTTTGGTGGGGAAATGTACTTAGCACAAAAAGAGAATAAATACGGGACATGAGAGCTATTTGTCAAGCAGAAATCAGACTAGCTGCGATTTGAGGGGATTAGGTTTTCTTTTTTTAGGGACAAATTGTAGGAGACTGGTTTTGTGCAATTCTTATGGTGGATTCGTGCGTTGAGCCATTAACGATGCATCATTTATGAACCTATGGTACTGGTTAGTTAAATTTTAATGTGACCATAATGTATTTAAATTAGATGTTGTTCCCTGCGTGGCTTTCTTACATTATTAAAAGATGTGGCTAAATTGTGATTTCTGTTTCACTGCTCGCAAAAATACAAATGATTATGGACAATTTGCAGGTTTTAGGCAAAGGCTGACCAGACTTTTTTACTCAGCGGGTCTGAATGAATTTGAATTAGCATTAGATGTTCATGTTTTTTATGTAAAAGATTTGTCTTAAAACATATTTATGACTATGACTTTATAACTTTTTAGGGGAATGGGCTGGCTCTCTTATCTCCTGAGACTTTTTGCACTGTGAAATTAAATCAAAACATTCTTATAAATCTCAGCGCCCCTTGCACACCAAATTACAGGGCCAAGTTTGACCTGCAGGCTCCACTTTGGGTACCCTTGCTTTACGCCTAGTGTACACTGAGTCCAGTCCGGTCGCGGTCCGGGACCCGCGCGGGTCACTTGCAGATTGCCTGTCACACCAGCTCCGGTTCACTGCGGTCCGTTTTTGACGAAAGCCACGTAGATTCACGTGGTTTCGCGCGAGAGCACTCGTCAAATGACATGAAAGCCGCGCCAGACCGCTGCGGCGTCCGGCAAAAATAGACTTCTTGCGGATTCTTTCCGCAGACCAGCGCGGCTGCCGGACCCGCGGCCGCAGAGCTCCGAGGTCGGTGTGACAGGGCGCATTGATTTTAAGCACTTTCTAAGTCTTGCGGGACCCGCACGGGACCTGCGCGGGTCCCGAACCGGAGCCGGACCGGAGTCAGTGTGCATCAGGCGTTAGGCCCAAGAGCTCCGGATCAAAGAAATGGCTGTTAATGGAAAACGGTCGACCAAAACAACGTTAACAAGTAAACAAAATCACAGTGGGACAAACCGATAATGTCTGGGTCACTAGTGGTAAAAACATCTATCTATGAAATGTCAGAATATGTTTGAATCATTCTAAATGTAGTATTTATCGTCTTAAAATCTCTATCGGTGTAACATTAGGGAAAATTCAGATGATATGTGATGACACAGTCTAAAGCTAATCTCAAAGTGAACCTGGCTGTTGGTCCTGTCTGTCTCATCAGATTTTCCTCTCAGCTTCAGTGTGCAAAAGATTTCCTTTAACTGAACTCTGGGCCTACAGTCGACTTAGGAACTTCTTGACGAAAGACTTGCCATGTGCATCGATTAATTGACTAAAAAGAGACAAGGTAAGAGACAAACTAAAAAAACTAAAGAGACAGTGCAGAGCAGCAGAGAGAAGGTGGAGAAAAAACAAAACAACAATAAACCATCAACTATTCAACTATCAACTAAAAATATATAACAATGCAGTCCGAAACTCAAGAAACAACTACTTTGCTAAAATAATCACTACTAATAAAAATAACCCCAAAATCCCTTTCTCAACTATCTACAACATTTTAAACCCTGATTTTAGCACATCTTATTTTACTCCCACAGACTCTCTCTGCGAAGCGTTTGCAGACCACTTCATGGGGAAGATAGACACCATCAGATGTAACATTTTATCTAGTCAAACCTTTGTTTTTAACACATCTGAGTGTCTGTCTCTACCGGAGAAAACACTGGACAGTTTTGTCCTGGTTAATGCTGAGAGTCTTGATAAAGTTTTCTCCTCAGTGAGACCCACCACATGTCTTTTAGATCCAGTTCCTACAAGGTTTTTTAAGTCATTTTATGGATCTTTTAGGGAGGAGCTTTTAAACATGATGAATTGCTCTCTTCAGACAGGGGTCTTTCCCACTGCCTTTAAAGCGGCGGTGGTGAGGCCCCTGCTGAAGAAGAGCAATTTAGATTTGAATGATTTTAACAATTACAGACCGGTATCTAACTTACCATTTTTAAGTAAAATTTTAGAAAAAAATGTTTTTACTCAGCTTAATTATTTCTTAAACACACATAACATCTTTGAGAAATATCAGTCTGGTTTTAGGGTAAACCACAGTACCGAGACAGCCTTGACAAAGATTTTAAATGACTTTAGACTAAATTATGATTCTAAACAGGTGACAGTGTTGGTTCTACTTGATCTAAGCGCTGCCTTCGATACAGTAGACCACACTATTCTTTTAAACAGACTTAAGCACCTGGTGGGCCTCTCTGGTACTGTGCACAAATGGTTTACTTCTTATCTCACAGACAGAACATTCATGGTAAGTCTAGATACCTGCTCCTCCAAGGTCCATAAAATCCCATGTGGTGTGCCCCAGGGTTCGATTTTAGGTCCTGTACTTTTTAACCTGTACATGCTCCCTCTTGGTGGTGTCATCAGGAGACATGGAGTCAACTTCCACAGTTATGCTGATGATACGCAGCTTTACATCTCCATGTCTCCTGATGATACCAGGCCAATGGATGCTCTTTTTAACTGCATTTTAGACATCAAATCCTGGATGGCAGAAAACTTTCTCCAGCTTAACCAGGACAAAACTGAGGTTTTAGTCATCGGTCCTGAGGCCCAGAGAGAGAAACTTTTATCCAAACTCCAAGCACAGTCTTTTAATCCATCAGCACAAGTAAAAAACCTGGGCGTTATTTTTGACTCTGAGCTCACTTTTATTCCACACATAAAGAACATCACGAAAATAGGTTTTTATCACTTAAAGAACATAGCCAGAGTCCGCCCCATTCTCTCTCGGGCCAACACGGAGACGCTGATGCATGCTTTTATCTCCAGTCGTATAGACTACTGTAATGCCCTGCTCTCTGGTCTTCCCAAAAAGAGTATTGCAGGTTTGCAATTATTACAAAACTTAGCAGCACGTGTCCTGACTAAGACCAGGGGGCGGGACCACATTACACCGGTTTTAAAATCACTGCATTGGCTCCCCGTGTGTTTCAGGATCGATTTTAAGGTCCTTTTACTGGTTTATAAATGTCTTAATGGTCTTGGGCCTTCTTATCTTTCAGAACTGCTTTTACCATATGAACCCTCGCGGCCCCTGCGCTCCTCCGGCAGCCGGCTCCTAGTCATTCCCAAAGTCAGGACACACACTCACGGCGAGGCGTCTTTTCAGTACTATGGTCCTCGTCTGTGGAACGGCCTGCCGGAGAACCTCAGGGCCGCAGAGAACGTTCAGGTTTTTAAGAGCAGGCTCAAGACCCACCTTTTTAGCTTAGCTTTTGATTAATATTTAATTGTGTATTTATTTATGCTATTTATTGTGTTAACTTATTTTAGGTTCACTATTTTAGATTAATTTATGTCCTATTCTTACTCTATTTCTACTCAATTCTC
The DNA here is from genome assembly GCA_019453435.1 of Rhinogobius similis. Taxonomy (NCBI): domain Eukaryota; kingdom Metazoa; phylum Chordata; class Actinopteri; order Gobiiformes; family Gobiidae; genus Rhinogobius; species Rhinogobius similis. The sequence goes on along the minus strand of CM033625.1, from coordinate 10,644,071 downwards.
TATTTATTTCTTCAATATTTATTTATTTATTTATACTTTTATTCATTTTAGATTCTCCAGTGTTTCCTCTGCAGGGCCCTCTGTACCAGGAGCGGTGTTCATCTGTGGCTGCTGGGCCCTGGCTCATGGGCCCCTGGTGGAGGTTTGGTGTTTGCCTCATCTCTCCTCGGGGCTCTGAGTCTGTGTCCTGTGGCTGCAGGCGACGCTCTGCTCCTGGTGCAGACGGCTCCTCTGATGGTGCTTCCTCAACTGGTTTATCTGTACTCAGCCTCTTGTACCTTAGATCGTGTGTGTGTGTGTGTGTGTGTGTGTGTGTGTGTGTGTGTGTGTGTGGGCAGGCGGGCGTGCGGGCGTGCGTGTGGGTGTGTACGGGTATGTATTGGCGAATATCTGTGGGGGGTTTGGTTCTGTGGGGTCTGGTGGTTTAGGGGGAGGTTGGGAGGGAAATGGCATGTGGAAATGTTTTTAATGCACTGTAAAGCACTTTGTGTTACATTTTATGTATGAAAAGCGCTCTATAAATAAAATTTGATTTGATTTGATTTGAAGGTGCTGTGCTGTCTAAAGCTTTCAGAACAACTCGCTCTGCTTTCTCCTTTCTGTCTTTGCATCATAATCCAAATAGAGCGCTAACAAATTTGGTTAACTGAAGCCCAGTGCACTATAGGATTTTAGAGATTTAAATGACAACATGTGCAGACAACCAACATAAAGAGAATCGTTAAGTGGGAGCCGGGACCCCTCGGGGTTGCGAGGGGTGAGCTGGGGGTCGCGAAATGATTTCAAGATCTCATTTTAATCAATATGACATTATATTTGCCCTATTTTGTCAATTAAAAACAGTATATTTTAGTGAAATAGGGTCCAAGTAGACAATAAACTATTCAAATAGCCAATATTAAAACCTGATTATACATGCTTTGACACTTAAAATTATTGCTACTGTCATTTTCATTTTGCTTTGGGGGTCTCCCGTCAGTTGGGTGGCTATTTCGGGGTTCCCGGCCAGAAAAGTTTGGGAACCTCTGGTCGAGAGTGAAGTAAATCCTTTTTTGGCAACAAAGTGATCAAAACTGGACAAAAGCTCACACCTAGAGTAGGTCAGTAGACTGTAAACATCTAGTCTGTAGCTCCTCTCTTCTGACAGATTTAAGACAGTGACTCTCCATTTCTCTGTCATAGGAACTGAAGAAGCTACTTGGATGAGTGGCGAAATGTCTTTACTTTTAATACTTTTGTCCAATTGATTGAATTTTCTTTTGCAATGGAACCTTCCTGGACGACTGAGGGTCTACATAGATACCTTAAATTGTATAAATTTAGAGATTTAACTTTATATCTGTACGACGGCTGAGTAACAAAGTCATTAGTGTTCTTTCTCTATTTCTAGTGTTTGTATCCTGGTCTCAGTGTCCATCATTTTATTTGCTGTTATTGTAGCGATTATGGTTACGATATGACAATTACTCATTTTCGTTATTGGGTTGGTGGGTTGCCAATCACCAAATAAAACATATTTTTAATAGTAGATATTTTGTGGTGTAAATGTGTGTAAATTACAGAGATATTAAGCAAAAACCTTTGACTTTTTGCCTCACTACCAACTACATTTTAAAGTCTCTTCTTCAGAATGTTGTGACATCTGGTGAACCTCGCCTACACACCCTGCTCCGGCCCTTGCCAATTCAAAAAGCATCATAAATCCAATTTTGAGGCTTATATTCTCCACAAAGACAGACAGAGGCTACATGCTAAGACATGCATGTGCAGAGTCAAACACACGCTAACCCACTGTCCACTGCTCAGTGCATGATGGATGGTCCTATGGGTGCCAAACACGCCCCCTTAAACATGTTCCTTGCGTCTTGTTGTCGGGAAACAACATGGACTTTCAGAGCACCAAAGTCTCCAGCGGTCGTGGCGCACTGGCAGATGACATTAATAACAATTGCAGCTCCACATGCGGACATTGGTCAAATTCCATGGTTTAATGTTATTTGTTTGTTCAGCCAGCGGGGTCGTATGGATTCAGAGCGACGTAATTGGGAAATCAATGAAAAGCAAAGCCCAGGCACTTGATCAAACCACAAACAAACAAAGAAAACATTAGATTTATTAAACTGTTCTGCAGGAAGATGTTGTTGTGTTCTGCAGACATCTGCCATGCACTTGAAGATACAGCCTACAAACTTCAACTTGAACGCTGCACCATAATAATACCTTGATTTACGTAGATTTGACGAGCGCTAATGCATTTAGATAATGTCTCTGTTGGGCTAATTTTTCTACATCGACCTGCACACTCAACCGGACATTGTTTATGCCAAGAGCGGGATTGGAACAGCTGACATTCAGATTGGACACAGCATGTGTCCTTTTTTGTACAACGCAGTTCTGCTGGGACCTGGTAAACTTTCCTGCCCTAAACCAGGGATATTCAACTGAAGACCCGGGGGCCACATCAGGCCCTCCAAGGGTTAAAACCCTCAACCCATGTTCCAAAAATATAGAAAATATTTGATTGTATTTGCTGTAAGTGGTTTAGTCCTGGTATAGTCCTGGTTTGGTCCTGGTTTAGACCTGGTTTAGTCCTGATTTAGACCTGGTTTAGCCCTAGTTTAGTCCTGGTTTAGTCCAGTTTTGGTCCTCGTTTAGTGCTGGTTTAGACCTGGTTTAGTCCTGGTTTAGTCCAGGTTCAGTTCTGCAGATGTTGTCAAAGTATAGTATTAATTTAATTTTTTTTGTATTTCAAAAGTGTTGGCGCATTGGCCACATTTCCAGCACTGAAGACAAAACCATCTGAAAAGTCTGGCCCTCTGTAAAATAAAATTGAATAACCCTGCCATAAACTTAACCAAATGATCTGTTCCTAAACCTAATCCTAACCTCAACCTTACCCTAACTGTGAAAAAAAAAACTTCGTAAAAAGAAACTTTAGATAGCATAGCCACCAACGCAAAGTCCAACGGTGTATGGATGGAAGGCATAAGTGGGTCGGGGAAAAAATTGAAGCGACTGAGCTACTGTCGCCCAGTCATAATTATCTCTCAAAGTTGTGCTAAAAGACTTTACAAACAAAGTGAATATTACATCGGAGGACACTTCATTTTAAGGTAGATGTTTATGTCTCAAAGCGAATCCAAACTATCCAAAGACATTTATAAATTCTGATCATGCATTTAAAAGTTGTTTATTAGCAAATGGGCACCAACTCATTTCAACCTATAGAGACCTTATTCAGGGCTTGTTTTTTTTTTATTTAGAAGGCATTTGGTGAGCATTTGGACCAAGAATACAACACGGGAAAAAAATGATACAAAGATGGGCAATACGCAATGCACATAGGAGGTTTTATAAGTTGTATACATGTTTTTCATGGTTTAGCGGGACTTAAACCACAATGGAGGCCTGAACACACGCTGACAGAGCTCCAGGCCCTATCACATGTCCTTATTTACATCCTCTCACCTTCTGTGGCTAAACAAGACCTGATCCTGACAGCAGCTTTGTACTGCACGCTCTATAAATAACCTCTTTGAATAGACGCTGATGTTCATTGACACTGACACTTTCTGCCAGTGGTCTGAATTATTTAAAGTACTGTATTATGCAAAACTTATTTTATTTGTTGACATTTGTGTCCAACAATACCATATTTTTTTATTTATATTTATATGTGATTGAATGTCAAAACTTAACAAGACAGGAGCGGTATTTTGGATTTTAACATTCAATGTGAAGAAAACGCTTTGAAATGCATCGATGAAGACTTTTTTGACGCTCAATATTGATTTTTTTGCTTTTGTGTTTTAGTTTTTTGGAGTCAAAAATAGAATGTGACTTGAATCAGTTTTCATGTGTTTTTTTAATCACATTATAAGACAGATTTTTATTTATTTCTCAAGATGTACTTGAAAAAGAAAAGAAACAAAGAATAGAAAATGTATTATTTTTATCTTTCACCCATACAGGCAAAAGTTTATATTTTATTATTTTATTTATTATTATATTTTATTCACCGTCATTTCCGGTGACGTCACATCCGGTGAGTCTATTCTGCGTTTGCGAGTTGATCGTTCTCCACACTTTATTGTTAATCCACGAATTATACAAAAACTATTTTACCCTCCTACACATAATTGAAAGTTTAATTGCTCCCTAAACAACCCGGAGCCTCATTTAGCTCACTTTGTTCAGTACTTCGTGGATTAAATCCCCCCCCTGCCCGCTAGCATCAACCGGAGCTAGCCTAGCCGACTAGCGCCATGGCTGGCCCATCCTCCGCCTCTTTCGCCCTTACCTGTTCAAGTTGTCATATGTTGAGTCAGAACCCTGCTTCCTTCACTGACGACAGGGAGAGTTGCGTGAAGTGTAGCGTAGTGGTAGCTTTGGAAGCCAGGGTTACAGAGTTAGAAGCCGGATCCGCATTGTGGAGGAGCTAAAGTCTAGCTATAGCCAGGTCGTAGCATCAGGTTTACCGGACCGCGCCGCAGGTAGCAGTGTTAGCATGGTTAGCAGTGTTAGCGGTAGCAAGGCTAAGCCTCAGGATAAGACCAGCCCCCCAGCGCCTCCCGCGCAGCCGGGACCAGACGAGGAACAAGACAGGGATAGATTTGTGACAGTTCGGAGGGATCGATGCGCTAAACGCCAGCCTTTAGTGCACCATAAGCTTCCCGTCTGCAATAGGTTTGCCCCACTCGGCGATCACACGCCCGCCGAACGTGACACTCTGGTGATTGGAAGTTCCATAGTCAGAGACGTGAAGCTGCCAGCAGCCTCAGTTAGGTGTTATCCGGGGGCCAGAATGGGTGACATCGAAGGAAACCTTAGGCTTTTAAAACAGAGTAGTCAGAGGTTCCGTCGTATCGTGATTCACGGAGGTGGTAATGACACCCGGCGGAGACAATCAGAAGTGCTCAAATTGCAGGTTGGAGCGGTGTGTGAATTGGCGAAGTCGATGTCAGACACCGTAATATTTTCTGGTCCCCTCCCCAATCGGGTCAATGCTGAAATGTACAGCCGCTTTTCAGCATTCAACTGCTGGTTGTCTAGTTGGTGCCCCCAAAACAACGTAGTCTTTGTTGACAATTGGAGTGCGTTCTGGGGAAAGCCCGGGCTCATACGCAGGGATGGCATCCATCCGACTTCGGAGGGTACATCACTTTTAGTTCGGAATTTGGCCGATAGCCTTAGTCGCCTAAAGTGACGCTCTAAATATGAGTCCCGGGTGCAGAGTCTCTTCTCTGTCGCTAAGCTCTCGCCCGCGCTGTCACAGATCAAGTGTTCAGAGTCAAAGCAAATAGAGACTGTGCGTGTCCCTCGTGTAAATAACGAATAACGTGTAAAATAAGTCAGATCCAAATACAGATAATTTAGGTGTCAGACCAAATAACTTAATACAAATAATCCCTACACATGATACAAATAAACTAATAAATAAGCATGTAAAATGTGGATTGCTAAACATTAGGTCAATTTCCTCCAAATCACTTTTAGTTAATGAATTAATTAACGATTATAATATTGATCTTTTAGCTTTAACTGAAACTTGGCTTCAACAAGATGATTATGTCAGATTAAATGAGGCCACCCCACAGAGTCATGTTAACTTTCAAGCTGCCAGGAGCTCAGGCCGGGGAGGTGGGGTGGCAGTAATTTCACATTCTAGTTTACTCCTGAGTCCTAAAATTAACAAAATTAATAATGAGTCTTCCTCATTTGAAAGCCTTATCCTATCAATCACCTGCCCAAACTGGAGAAACCAAAAAGCTGTTCTGTTCATAATAATCTATCGACCTCCTGGTCCTTATTCATTGTTCTTAACAGAATTCTTTGACTTCCTATCAAATTTAGTATTAGACTGGGAAAATATCGTGGTGGTTGGGGATTTCAACATTCATGTGAATGAAAATAATTGCCTCAGTAATGCCTTTAGCGCTTTATTAGACAGCATTGGTTTCACTCAAAATGTAAATGAACCAACCCACAGTCACCAGCACACTCTGGACCTGGTTCTAACTTATGGAATAGAGATTAGTGACCTTAATGTCTTCCCCAAAACCCAATAATGTCAGATCACTTCCTAATTACCTTTCAGTTTATTCTTAAGGACTATCCAGCTCCTCAGACTAAAACTATAATGAAAAGGACAATATCTGAAAAATCTATTTTAAAGTTCAGAGAAATAATAGAACCAATATTTAATATTATGTCATGTGATCCTGTCGTTAACAGCGCCAGTCCCAGTGCTATTGATAACTCTGTTGACTCAATGGTCAACTCTCTAAAAGCTGCTCTTGATGTTGCAGCTCCACTTAAACAGAAAGTCATCAGGCCAAAACGAGCCTCCCCCTGGTACAACGAAGAACTACGTTCTCACAAACAAAGGGTAAGAAAACTAGAGAGATCCTTACGCCGCTCCCACACAGAAGAATCCCTGAAAGAATGGAAAACTTGCCTTCTGTCTTATAAGCAGGCTCTGCGTAGGGCTCAAACCAGATATTATTCAAATTTAATAGAAGTAAATAAAAATAACTCTAGATTTCTCTTCAGCACTGTAGCCAAGCTGACAAACTGTCACAGCGCAGTAGAACCCTCAATACCAGTTACTCTAAGCTGCAATGACTTCCTTCTATTCTTTAACAGCAAAATCACAACTATTAGAGATAAACTAAATGCAATTACTCCCACTATCAGTACTGAGCAAGCCCAGACTGCAAAGCTAGTGTCCCATACAAATCCTTCAGTAATACTAGATAGGTTCACTGCTGTTGATCAGGCAGAGATAACTTCAGTCATTATGTCCTCCAAAACATCAACTTGTATTTTAGACCCAATCCCAAGTAGACTCCTCAAAGAAATTCTCCCCCTAATTATAAATCCCATTCTTAATATAATAAATACTTCACTAGAAAGCGGTTATGTCCCTCAGTCCTTCAAATATGCAGTGGTTAAACCACTTTTGAAAAAGCCTAATCTAGACCCGACATACTGGCAAACTATAGACCTATTTCTAATCTGCCCTTTGTCTCTAAAATTCTTGAAAGAATTGTGATTAAACAGCTTTGTCGCCACCTGCAGGACAATAATTTATTTGAAGTTTTTCAGTCAGGGTTCCGTGCATACCACAGCACTGAAACTGCACTAGTTAAAGTCACAAATGATCTGTTATTAGCTGCTGATGATGGACAGGTCTCAATCCTGGTTCTGTTGGACCTCAGCGCAGCGTTTGACACCATCGACCACAACATTCTACTGCAGAGGTTAGAATGTGATGTAGGTGTCAGTGGAACCGCCCTTAGCTGGTTTAAATCCTATCTATCTGATAGGTACCAGTTTGTTAATGTAAACCAGAGATCTTCCCCATGTTCTAAAGTAACCTACGGTGTGCCGCAGGGTTCAGTACTCGGTCCAGTTCTGTTCACTCTTTATATGCTGCCCTTAGGTATGATCATCAGAAAGCATGGCATTAACTTCCACTGCTATGCAGATGACACTCAGCTGTATTTATCAATGAAACCTGATCAGACGCATCAAGTAGACAGACTTAGTGCCTGCGTGAAAGACATAAAAACTTGGATGACTCTTAATTATCTGCTCCTTAACCCTGAAAAAACCGAGGTCATTCTGCTGGGCCCTAAGCACCTGCGAGACTCCTTATCTGACCAGATAGTTTCTCTGGACAATATCACTGTAGCCCCAGCTCTACTGTAAGAAACCTTGGGGTCCTATTTGACCAAGATCTCTCGTTCAAAGCTCACATAAATCAAGCCTGTAAAACAGCCTACTTTCATTTGCGTAACATAGCCAAAATTAGAAAAATCCTGCCCAGAGACGATGCCGAAAAACTCATCCATGCATTTGTCACATCCAGATTAGACTATTGTAACGCTCTGCTTACAGCGTGTCCTAAAAGCTCTATAAGAAGCTTTCAACTGGTTCAAAATGCAGCAGCAAGATTATTAACAGGTACTAGAAAAAGAGATCATATTTCACCAGTGTTGGAGTCTCTTCACTGGCTTCCTGTTGAGTTTAGAATCAAATTTAAAATCCTCCTCCTGACTTATAAAGCTTTAAACAATATGGCCCCATCCTACCTCAAAGATGCAATAGTAGCGTACCATCCAAACAGAGCTCTTCGTTCTCAAAATGCTGGACTATTGTTAGTCCCCAGAGTCTCTAAAAGCACAGTAGGAGGTCGAGCATTTAGCTACCAAGCTCCTATGTTATGGAACCAGCTCCCTGTTCATGTAAAAGAGGCCGACACAGTCTCTACATTTAAGACCAGGCTCAAAACGTTCCTCTTTGAAATAGCTTATGGTCAGGCCAGTTAGGAACAGAAATAAAAACCTACAGTTTTAGCTACGCTGCCCTTGGAGCAATTCTGCTGGGGAAGTATGGCAGCTTGAACACTATCCTCTGGTTCTTCCTACTTTATCTATCAACAATATTTAATATTACTTCAACTGTAGTCTGTTCATTGCTGTTCACATGTTTCTCTTTCTCTCCACTTCCCCCGGGGAGTGGAGACTGTTTCAGACACTGCGGCGGCTGCTCCAGTGACGACCCCCCCACCCCCACCTGTCTGGACGATCTATGCGCCACCCGCCTGGACAGCTGGATTAGCCACACCTCGTCTGCCTGGACGAACTCCTTCTACTTTAGATGAACTGTTCCTCATCTCCTGCTGGAGGATCTCTCTACACTGGTGGACTGCTCCTCGTCCGCCTGGAGGAACTCTTTAAAGCCACCTCCCTCTTGAGTGGTTCTGGCTCCACAGTCCAAGTGGATGTCAGTCCTAGTTCATCTGCAGCCTGTCCGTCCGTGGGAGTAGGATCTCTCCTTCACTGTGGTTCTCCCCGAGGTTTCTACTTTTTCCCATGGGGTTTTGTAGTTTTTCCTCGCCGCGAAGGAGGGTCAAAGGACAGGGGCATTCTGGGACAGTTATCTGAACTGCTTTTACCTGTGGCCCATCGAGGCAACTGTTGTTGTGATTTTGGGCATTATAAAAATAAATTGATTTGATTTGATTTGATATTATTGTCACACTTCCTTTCCAGTTTAAATCTCTTTATTTGCACTTTCTATTTTGTCTAGCACACGTTTTATTGTTTAATTGTGGTTCATCTCTGTCTTTTCCGGTGAAAAAATCTGGCACTTGCTGCATTTCAGCATGAATCAGATTTCTGTCCTGTTGCAAAAGATCAAATCCAAATCAGATCAAGTGCCCCATATGAAAGTGGTCTGGGTCGTATTAAAAAAGATTAAGGCTATTCATACTGTCAAAATGTAAAAGTAGAGCCCAAAATAGAAATGAACTCTTTGGTCTTTTTCTACAGCAGAGAAGGTTTTGAGCCGGTCCATGGAGGGCGGACGGTTGCCTCTGCATGTCATTGTTCTCTACTGTAGCCATTGTGTTGGAGAAAAGCAGTGGAGTACCCTGTTATTGACCTACCCAGTTATTCCCTGCACTGTAATTCTGCACTATTAGGCCACTTCCTGTGACCAGTCGAACACAAATCCCATTTACTTTAACCTTTCTGGCATTTTCAGCGCAGTCAGACTGTAATTTCTCACTCACAGATGGACCAAGGTAAGATTTGTGGATTTGAGTGGAGTCTGTAAAGTACTTTTAATACCAGGGGTGAAAGGCATAGGTGCGAACATGGACTTCCAATGCGTTTTGAAAATAGCCATGAGGTCTTGGATTTGAAGACAAGGTAAGGACAAAAAGTTATAGGGAAATGTGTCCAACGTTTATTCATTTACGTCTTCACTGATCATAGATTTTCTAATTGGTTTCATGTTTCGACTGCTTATCTGTTGTCTGTCATCATCAGAAGAGTCACAGCGCCCTCTGCAGTTCAGTGTCTTTAGAATATATGGTATGAGAAAGCAAGAACGCCCCCTCGTCTTGATTCAGTAAGTGGGGCACATTTCTGGATTTCTATTGCTACTTCTTTGCAGCGGCGGTGTTTTATCTTCTGTCCCAATGAATCTGGCACATCCCAAAAAGAAAACTACGTTATGGATAAAGATGGAGCCAGAGAAGCATGTGTTTTTACAAAGAACAATATATCTGAGTCACAGCCTTGGGAGACAGCAGAGTAATTTAGCTGTGGCTCCATCTACTGGCTGCAGAAGGAATTACACACATTTAAAACACATTGCTTGTTATGCTAAACGTGTGATTAAGCAGTCACACGGTTTTAAAGATTGTGATAAGATGGCAGAAATGTTCAGAACAAGTCTAACAATGATTTATGGACTTAAAACAAAGCAGAAGATTACCAGAGCAAAAAAACAAAACAAAAAAAACCCCAAAAAACATTGAAGGAATTCAGTGTTTTTGACGCTTGGATGAGAGAGGATTTTCTAACCATATTAAAAACAGTATCTTTTAGTGAAATTGGGTCTAATAAGACAATAAACTATTCAAATAACCAATATTAAACCTGATTTAACACGCTTTGACTCTTAAAATTATTTTTTATTTGCTTTGGGGTCCCGAGTCGGTTGCATGGCTATTTTGGGGGCCCCAGCCAGAAAAGTTTGGGAACTCCAGTTTTAGATAATGGATGTTAGAACAAAGCTCAAACAAGTAAATTTTACATAATGTTTGTATTTTAACAGAACAAACAAAGCAATAAAAATAATAACTAATAATAGATCAATGATATAACTGGAACCAAGACTCTCAAGAGACCAAGAATGGATGTAGTTTTAACACCCTTGTATTGATTGGTGATATTATAGTAGTAAAAGTAAAATGACTCAAGTTGAAGTATGTTTTGTCTTACTCCTTTTATTTACTTGAATGTTTCACAGAGAGATTCTTTGGTGTGATTTTTAGTGCATAAATGATATAACCTGTATTAGCGCCTGGACCGTGTGCCATTAGTGTCCTATTCAAACTGCAGCCAGTGTTCTGCAATCACAAAAATCACTTAAAATCAAAACACATTGTTGAGATTATGCGGCAGCCAACTTATAATTTTAGTCAAGTGTTTCCCAAACTTTCCTCGAGGGCGGGACCCACATTTTTCAAAACAACAATCAAGCAAGTCCCAAGATGCACAACACTTATATTACGCTAAAAAAGAATGTAAATAAGTTGTTAAGCAAGTTTGTGAAAGAGACAATCTGTGTCCACACTTGTTTCTTTCTTAACTTCTTTTTGATTGCAACCACCACAAATGTTAAAATAATGCAAAATTCCTGTTTCTTACTTATTTTGAAACTGAGCAAGTAATTCAGAAAAATACAGTTGGCAAGAATGAGGAGTGTGAGGCATTGTTTATATTAAAAAAAAAAAAGAAGCTGGTTTGATGGTAAGAAATGCTTGATATTGATGTAAGTGTATCCATACTTCTTCTTGAGTGCCCCTTAAGCTTTGTCTCACACCGAGAAAATAAATCTGTTTACTGTAGTGGTGTATTGTCAGTTATTAATCAGTATATTATTGTGTTGCTGAAATTTCTATCCAAAAACCTCCAACAATACGTACAGTTTACTACAGACAAGGTTTTATTTAGATTATATTAAAAGCAGGAAAACCTTGAAGATATCATGCCATACTGTGGAATATTATAACCATGGAAACAAGGAGGAGGAAGTGCAAGTCAGGTTAGTGGAGATGCAAGCATGCTCACTGTTAGGACACAGTTTTTAATAAATGTTTAGTGCAATAAAACATAATCATAACTTGCTTTTGTTTAAGCTGATTTTTGGTCAAAAACTTATGTCTGTCAGAGTAACATAAAAGTAAGTTCTCTGACCAGCTCTTCTGATTGAAAATGACTTTCGGATGGAAGTCAAAACGTCTTGATTGTCAAAACAGTGTCCAGATGATGACCTTTGAACCCTCTTCTACGATGGAAAACTTCTGGACCAATGAGGGATTACACCAACTGTGCCTTTAAATTACACATTTATTTAAAATCTGAATCTTATTTAAAATCTTTTTTTAAATAATATTTTTTATTTTCCATTTAAAACACAAGACCAGAGGGTTAAAAAAAAGTACTGTAAATAAGAATAGCACCCAAAATTCAATAAAATAAAAATAACGACACATCCAAACTAATATAAAAGTCCCATTTTGTACAAAGTCTGTCAAACATGTTTTTTTTTCAATTTTTTGAAAGTCAATTATTATTTCAGTCTTAAATCTGAACCCCCCAAGTTTCTCCTGTATCCCCGATAAAGACTGATACTGATTTAATTTATAAGAAACAAAGGAGAATATTTGCTAGAGAAGACGCCGACAACCAACATTTCAATTTCAGCTGTCAAAACCAACCCGGCCTCAGCATGCACAGTTACTCAAACATGTAAACGTGAAAAACACATCAGCCAGAAAGTCTTTTTAACTGAGAACGACAGTATTATACCATAACATGGCAGCAAAAATAATCATTGTCAGTCTCTTACAATTTGTCAAAAGTGATCGGTGTCAAAGGCAGTCCTTGACGATGCACAACTGGAACTGTGTGTGTGTGTGTGTGTGTGTGTGTGTGTGTGTGTGTGTGTGTGTGTGTGTGTGTGTGTGTGTGTGTGTGTGTGTGTGTGTGTGTGTGTGTGTGTGTGTGTGTGTGTGTGTGTGTGTGTGTGTGTGTGTGTGTGTGTGTGTGTGTGGACTGACCGACTAACTCCATGGCTTGTGATTGTTTAGCACAAAGAAGCATTAGCGGCTGAAGTAGGATTAATTTAAGGAGGTTTACAGGCGGCTAGTACTTCCTCTGGGGCTGTGATGAACTGGAAAAGACTTCTGCGGCTGCTAAAGGACTTTCTACCACCGCAGTCCCAGTGGCGGATCTAGGAATTTGGGGGCCCAGGTCCAAATTAAGTACAGGCCCCTCATCAAGTGTGATTTTCTGTAACTTTTCTGTTGTGTCTCTTGAATTGTTCTTGAAAGGAAGCTTTTGTTTTTTGCTGTTTTGGTTTGTTGTTTCAGGTTTGTGGATTTGGGGTTGTAAGTGAACTACTGGTGATTCATATGTGCAGCTTACATGTTCTAAACAGCTTTAAACAGGGGGGTTTGGAGGTCCTCCCCCAGAAAAATATCAGACCATATTTCTCATATGTCGATGCATTTCAACACATGTTCCAGCTGATTTAAATAAATGATCTGCATTTGTTATTCAACAGTGTTTTATTTTATTTACAATGTTTCTTTATTAGGGGCAGAATTTATACATTTCACAATCCCAGACTATTTTCTTGGTCTTTTTCTTGTTTTTTCACTACTTTACTGCAATATTGACAGATAGCAACTCTTTCAGAACCTTGCTTCTGAGATGATTGGGAAGGGCATCTCATTGGGGGCCCCTTCAAATCAAATCAAATCAAATCAAATCAAATCAAATCAATTTATTTTTATAATGCCCTAAATCACAACAACAGTTGCCTCGATGGGCCACAGGTAAAAGCAGTTCAGATAACTGTCCCAGAATGCCCCTGTCCTTTGACCCTCCTTCGCGGCGAGGAAAAACTACAAAAAACCCCATGGGAAAAAGTAGAAACCTCGGGGAGAACCACAGTGAAGGAGAGATCCTACTCCCACGGACGGACAGGCTGCAGATGAACTAGGACTGACATCCACTTGGACTGTGGAGCCAGAACCACTCAAGAGGGAGGTGGCTTTAAAGAGTTCCTCCAGGCGGACGAGGAGCAGTCCACCAGTGTAGAGAGATCCTCCAGCAGGAGATGAGGAACAGTTAATCTAAGTAGATGGAGTTCGTCCAGGCAGACGAGGTGTGGCTAATCCAGGGTTGAGGGAGTTCCTCCAGGCGGGTGGCGCATAGATCGTCCAGTGTAGAGATCGATCCTCCAACCCTTCAGGTTGGGGGCCCAAGGTAATTGTGGCCTGTTGCTTAATGGTAAGTCCGCCACTGCTCATTTTGTCATGACAATACATTATAAAAAATATAAGAATAATATTGAAACTACTTAACTCTGGAGCAACTCTCTTCCCACCAGGCTACTTGTTACCAGCGCGATAGCTCTTGAGAAGTTACAAGAAAAAAAAAAAGTTTAGTTGTATTAGTGAAAAGGGGTTATTAATGAAGGTTAGATAGCTGGGTTGCTTAAAAGTGTTGCATATTACTGCATCAGCAATACTAGCGCTGCTCATCAGCATAACCTACTTATCCTCGTAGTTGTGGATGTAGCTGGAAATGTACAATTGAAAGCCTCCCCATTTCTCGCTTACCCAAGGGAGTAGGCGAGAGGGAATCCACAAGTCTATGGACATTATTTACACAAATTTTCAGCAAGTCCTGGAGGAGTCTGAAAAGCCAGACGTAGTTGAGATTCTGAAGCCAAACTCAACGCATCAGCTGGGCAACAAACTGGACCAGAAATTCAATAAACGCGTTGAATGTAATGCACAGAGTGAACAAGCTCTGTGCACAGAATTTCAAAATGGCTAGCTCATTGTACTACTGAGTACTTCCTGTCCAATTCTAACCCTGTGAGGATTGTGCAGAGTCACACTGAAACTAATAATCCTTAAAGATCAGGCAGTGAACAGTGAGCTGCAGGTGGATGTCACTGACAACAAGACATGAGATGAATACTTCCCCCGCAACACTTCTGTGTTTGTGGGTCAATGCTAACGCTAAAGATAATTTTGAAGAGTAATGGCATAATCAAGTTAGAAATAAAAAAAAAACAAAAGCAAAAACGCAAGTAATCTATATGAAACAATCTGGCAGTGTTTATTTTACATTTGAATTGGTTGTTTCTTTATGTTTTATGATTTAATAAAAGTTAGCATTAGCTGCGAGAAATGGTTAGCTTAGCCAATGCTGCTGTGCACAGAGCCCCTTAAACACATCTCTGTAGTTATGGATGTTAATTATTCGACAAACTACAGTTCAAATGTTATTATACTGGCCCAATGTAAAAACAAAAAACAAAACTAAGATAGAGAGAAAAGCCCCTACTAATGCAAAACAAAAAAGGAAAAAAAAACAGACACACAATAATTTTGGAGCTACACAGTTCTTTCAGTTTTCCCATCATTTTTACAAGATATGCAAAAAATATGTGTACAGTCATGAAAAAGTGCTGCACCGCCATATTGTTTCCATAAAAAAACACGAGCAAATCAAAGTAAACGATGGCTGTCTTGAGCAGTCTATGTGATTAAAGTATTTATGCAAGTGGTGATTAAGATGAGTGCAATGTGATTTACTTCCTATAATTATTAACATTTCCACTTTAACTACATAGCGCTTCATCAGCTAAAGTAGTTAACTACTTTGTACAGCGCAAATTTTTTTTTATGAATACCACCTGATTCTACTCCTAATAAACCTTTTTTTTTTTTTTTTTTATGGTTGAAGGTAAATATAGTAAATTAAAAACTGAAGAAAAACTAAATAAATACCCATTCATCCGTAATATCCCGTCTAATTTCTTTGCACAATGCCCATAGTGTCCTGGTGGATCGACGAAGAGTTAATTTGCAAAAACAGAGAGGGGGAGACTGGGGTAGCTTGGTGGGTTTTTTGTCAAAACAATGTGAAATCTGAATAAAGTGAAACATTCCACATACATTTTCGGATGTTTCCTAGCAGTTCATAATAGTAAATAGTTCCTTAGAGAAATTTGAGCTAGGTCTTGGAGTAAACTAAACTGCCAGATTAAAGCCTGACTTGACAACCAAAATGAATAAAACTTGTATACATAAATACATGTAATATGCATTATTTCTAAAAATATAAACCCCAGAGAGCTGTTTTGGCCTAAAATATCCATATAAAACATAATATATATATATTTAATTTAAGTTTTTCTCACCTCATTAGACATGTAAAAATTAAACGTGAAAACATTTTTTCATACATTTCACAGCATTGTTTCTTACGGGAGCATGAGCTGGTTCAACTTTTCCCAAAATGACTTTTTTGGATAAATCTTGTTAAATTTTAGGAAATAAATTTACCTAAACAATTAATGTGTTTTTTACTGCCTGCTAAATGATCTAGCAACATGACAAAAATATATTTACTCAAAATAAAAATATCTCTACTAATAATAATAATAATAATACTGTGAACATGCCATACTTTTTCTTTGATTGACTAAAAATTTCCAATTTACCTCAGATTTTTGGACATTTAAGGATGTATGCCATCAGTGACTAATATAATTTGCTAATAACATGTGTGGGTATTGAAGGTTTGCAGTTTACTCTTTGTGTAACAATGTTTTCAAAAGGCCAAATGTATTTTGCTGCAGTCAAAATAGTATTTGATCCCCGCTTGATAAAATCCACAAGACATTATTTTGATTGATAATAATCTGTAAAATGGTAACAAAAAAGACCATTACTTTTTGACAGTGTTTCAAAATGGATATATAAGGTTTTACAATTGAACACTTCTTCTCAAGACAAACCAAAAGTTGAAACACTTCCCAAAGTTATTTCAAAGCAGCTCAACATAACAGAAATTTCACTGAGCTCTTCAATCCACCATCTAGATCTTCAACACCTTTGCACCATAAAATTGCTACTGGAAAGTAAATATTATTTGAAACAATCCACTGGCACCGAAGCGCTCAGACACAACAAAAACAAGTAATAGCCGTATTGTTGACATGGACGCGCCCACTCTCCATCTCAACTTCCTCCAAGAAACAGCAAAAAAGGTTTGTAAAGCACTCACCGTGTTCAAGGAGGTCGAACGCGGTGCATTCGGTCCAGCTTGTACTTTCATAAACTATTACTTTATCCTGTGTAAATAGCTCGGGTGGTGTTGGTGCTATCACCCGGGCTCAGGCGTTGTGTGTGATGTGTGATGTGTTTGTGTGCAGAGTGCGTCTTAGTGCAGCATGCTAATCCCCACAGGCTGCATGAGGTGGATGCTAGGCAGCGAGCCTCAGTGCAGACACATTGGGATTTGTAACACACAGCTGCCCAGCTCATAATATTGACATTAAGAAGACAAGCAAGATGAAGTCATTACGTCATATAAGTACAATTACAGTGAAATTAGTCAGATTATATTCAGCTTCCTGCTTATTTGCTGGTATAGGGTTGTTACAGATTCAATGTCACTTCAATGGTGGCCTTTCTTTAAAAATGATCAAAAACTGAAACATTTAGAAAAAAGGCAGGAGCTTCATATTAACTCCTGTGTAACTTCTCTGGTGGTGGGTACCCTTCTAGCAAGCTCCATGTTTGTGTAACTCTCACTGTTTTGGTGAACTTTGGACAGGACGTCATCAACACTAATGAGGGGCTTAGTGGTAATGAGGGATAATTTGCCTTTGGGTCTGTGCTGAGGTGCTCTGACGGCAGCATGTCTTTATCAGTGATAAATGCTAATAGAATCATCCCACACGACGTACACTGTGTGTTTTTGGCCAGAGTCAGGCAGAGGTCTGTGTACTGAGAGTCTGCTGTGCACAAATGCGTGCACGTGTGCACACACGCAGGGGAGTCTTAAGGAGATTAGTCAATCCAATGATGAGCATCCAACAGGCCACGGAGGCCAGTAGGACGGGACAGTGAGACCATGGAATCAGGCCAGAGAGTTTCATTGTGATACTATGAACTCTTTTGTTTTTATTATTGTAACATTGATGATGAAACCTCATTGCTTAAACAGGATCACAAGAATTAGTTATTAGATTAGACATTAACCAACATATAAGTCCCATTCTCTAGTCTCTCCTCTGACTGTACAGTTTCGTATAGATTTTTGATGGCTTTATTGGACAGTTGGCTGTGTGTCCTACACCCCCTCACTCGCTCAGGTCCTTCCAAAGACGAAGACAAAATTTAGAGGTGATCAGGCTTTTTCTGTGGCTGCTCCAAGACTCTGGAATGAGCTGTCATTGAACATCAGACAGGTCAACTCACTTCCTGTTTTCTCTACTTAAAACTCTTTTTTTTTTTTTTTCTTCGATGTCTCTGTAGCTGCCTTGAAATTGTGTACAGAAGTTTGGTTGACTGTGTTCTATAATTAAGTTGGACTGGATTCACACATCTATTTGAGCATTCTTTTGATGCTGATGCCATCCACTTAAAACAAACAAACAAACAAACAGCTTGAATCTCACTCCACATGGGAAATTTCCCTTGTGTGTTTCTAAGGTAAGGTATACTTTACTGTCCTCAGGAGATAATGAGGAATGAGGAAGTGTCCGGAAGAGACTCACGAAGATGCAACCTCTGAAACGCCAAACTCAAACTTTCTTGCCAGCAACTATGGCGTTAATAGTGCTAAATATCTTATATATTTCAATACGCTCCATTTCCAGTATTTCACATTAGAGGGCAACATAGACCTCGCCTGGCCATTCTCTGGACTGTAAGAATGTGAAAAATGCAATAAAGACTATATCCGATTGGAATGTTCACCCAAAAGAAGAATGGTATTATTTCACATGAATATTTACCATGTAACCATTTACTACAATAAGACAATAAACACTACAGCCAAGAGGTCACCAAAGTTTCAATGATACCATCCACTGACCTTTAACCTCAAGGTCAAACAAATATGCTGCCATCTCCAGTGCTTCACAGTAACACCAGATGCACTTGAGAGATGTGCAATAATCAAATAAGACGATAAGATGAAATCACTTAACAGGTGCAGCCAGGCGATATCTCATGGTACGTGTTTATTTTGAGCACATGACCTCCTGTAGATCACACAACTCTGATATTTATCACTGGGATTTCTCCAGAGAGGATCCTGTTTGTGCAGGAGTCAGTCCTCTCTTCTCAGTCCCACCGATATGATGCTTTCAGTAAATACACAAATCCCTCGCAGTTAAATGCCACTATCACTCACCTTGTTTACACAGATCTGACCACATTTTCATTATTGAGACTTCATTCCTACTCAGCTGTTTACTTGCAGCAAGTGCATTAAAAAGGTTATCTTTGCTCCTCTTTAAATTGATTGGAGATCCATGATCGGCTTGCATCCCATTTCTAGTTCCTTGTTTTCAGATTTTTTTGTCAAAATGTGAGTGATGAATGGTCCACATGGAATGACATGGTAAACTAAATGTAATGCTCTGCCAATTTCAGCCTCCTCTAACCTTCTGACTCCTCCTTTTCACCATCATCATTCCGTACGGGTTATACAGTAGTTGCACCTTAATAATATGTTTCTTGGTTGTAATATCGTAAGAGAACCCACAGAACCAAAACGTCTGCTTGAGAAACAAACCCTAACCCAAATTTAACCATCAGTGTGTGAGTTAAAGTCCATATGGCAGGTTTGACGACACATTTCATAAAAATGTAGTGTACAGGGTTACGTTCAAGATTTTACTAAACATTTTTGCCTATTTTTCCCCAGCTTGACAGTTTTTGTAAAGGTTATAAAGACCCATCTCTCCAGATATTGAGCAAGGTTCATGTAAGAATATCATGCTACACGATTGGTCTACCGTGTATGTTTGTGGTCGTTAGTAACCTGTAACACCCAGGGGACATAAGAAGAGCATGCAAAATATAAATGACCTTTCACTTTAAGGGAATTGAACCTAGGAATTGTCCCAACCACTCCTTTACCTTTGTGATGCCAGATTGTTCTCCGAACTCACTCTTATCTGACATTCAAAATGAGAGCACAAAGGGCATCTGATCACGTTTATGTGACTCCATTCTGTCTTGTTCAAATAGACAGCCCCATTAAGATACTTGTGATATGTAATCGATCTTCTCACGCCCATCCATTATTTACCGCCAAACCTTGTCTCCTCTCTTGCATTGGGGGAAAGGAAAAGCCAGCATGACCCCATCAAACCCATTCATCGTCTTCACCCAAGAAAATGTAGGCTATCACACATCTGTCTTCTATAGCCTGGAGGAGCCACAACAAATGTTCACACGCAGGCAAGTTAGGAGTGTGAGAGGGCGTGAAGTGATGGGTAAGATGCAACTGGAGGCAACTGAAACTTTACAAACACGATCTAAAATTGTCAGTCGAAAGTCAAAGGAATTGTCAAAATGTGTAAATCATCATAGACGTACATCCAATTGATTTTAGGTTCTCTTGTTCTGCTTTTTCTTTTCTTTTTGTTCTTGTGAGCCTCCTCGCTGTCTCCTTCTCACATTCTTTCTGCTGTTCCCTCTTTCTTATATGGAATTCCCTTCCTGTTTCACCTATATGATTTGTCGCATGATTTGCATTGAATTTCATATATTGCATTGCATTTGTGTTCCTGTGCTATTTTATCTTTGGGATGTACTAATAATTGTCAATGTTTTTGGTGTGGTTTAACTACTGTGTGGATGTTTATATTTTTTCTTGGCTCTCAGGATGAGTTCTGTTATGATTTTGATGTATGGTAGGCTGACTATGTTTTTGTGGTAGTTCTGCCCTCTGCTGGTCTGTTGAGTTATTTTTTTCTTTTACTGTTTGCCTTATCTTATATCTTTTATCTGACTTGTTTTCTGCCTTTGTTTACAAGTTCAAATGCTGGATTAAGGAGGCGAATGAAATCAGAAAGCGAGGCACTGACAGCATCAACTGTGACGACGGCTCCTTCCTTCTTGGACATGGGGCACGCTACTCCAGAGACCACCGGGCTGCAGGAGGCGGAGTCAGTCTGAGCAATCTGCCAGGTCCATCAGGCTGACCACGCCTGAGGAAGTGACATCAGCTGATAAGTGTCATCAACACTGGTGACAGTTCTGAAGATGGCTTGCAGTTAAGCAGCCGAAACCCGTCGACAGGGTAAATACATCTCCTTATTTATTTAATGTTTTTAAGAAGAACATAAGACACAATGAACGTTGTTGGAGTCGTCATAGAAGTATATGGCATGGGATGTTTATGGAAAAAGCAATCTAGACAATAATGCTAGTTGTCAAGAAAGACTTCTTGATGATTCATCCGTTTCTTCTGCTTATCCAGGGCAGGGTTGCAGGGGCAGTCCTGAGGTCCACACTTCCCTCTCCTCACATACCTCCTACGAGGCGCTCCCAGGTCAGCTGAAAGACATAGTCCCTCCAGAGTGTCCTGGGTCTTCCCTGTGTCCCCTTCCCGGTTGGACATTCCCAGAACCAGGAGGCATCCAGAACAGATGCTGGAGCCACTTCAGCTGTGTCCTCTCCATGTGGAAGAGCAGCGGCTCTAATCCCAGCTCTTCCCATGTCATGAGCTCCTGACTCTCTCTAAGGGAGCTCCCAGCCACCCTGTGGAGGAAACTCTACTGTTCTTTGTCACAGGTTCTGTTCATTGTCTTTATGGACATAATTTCTAGGCGCAGTCAGGGCCCAGAGTGCGGATCTCATTTCTGGTGTTTGCAGATAATGTTGTCCTGATGTCATCAAACCAGGACCTGCAACATGCATTGGTAAGGTTTGCAGCTGAGTGCGAGGCAACTGGGATGAAAATCCGCACTTCCAAATCCGATGCCATGGTTCTTTACCGCAAAAAGGTGGCTTGCCCTCTCCAAATAGGTGGAGAGTCCTTGCCTCAAGGGGAGAGTTCAGGTATCTCAGGGTCTTGTTCACAAGTGAAGGAAGGATGGAGCATGAGATTGACAGGCGGATTGGTGCAGTGTCTGCAGTGACGCAGTGTCTGCAGTGATGCGGGCGCTGTACTGGACCATTGTGGTCAAGAAGGAGCTGAGTCAAAAGTCAAAGCTCTCGATTTAGCAGTCAATCTACATCCCTACTCTCACTTATAGTACATGGATTTTGGATAATGACCCAAAGGACAAGATCGCGGTTGAGCCTTTAATTTTTCTTTCCTTTTTTTCCCTGCAACATCAATTTCCAGCTCTCTACTGACCCCACTTCCCCTGGCCCCCGGGCCAGTGGTGCAACGAGACTGGTGTGACAGCATGCGTGAAAATGAAATGAGGACTTATGGTGTAAACCTGGCGTTAGTCTACCGCATGTATTATTTACCAGATTTTTACCAGGTTATAAATCATGAATTATAAACATTTTGTTGTGGCAAAGAGAAAATGTAAAGTGTTAAAGTTGATTTAGTCTCCAAATACAACAGTCACTCTAAAAATCCATTTATTGTCCTGCGATCAGGCATGGCTTTTTGACACCAAAAATTAGAATTCTTTGATTATCTGACTATTCCAGTGCTAGATTTTTTCTATGTAAAAATCTACGTTCTATTTTTCCTATTGAGATGATATTACATACCTTACTCTTCCAAAACTTTACCCCTTCACTTAAACCCGGACCATTTAATACACTTTCACTCTTTAATATAGCCTTTGTTTATTACATCCACCTTCACCATCTTTGGACTCTAATTAATGTGCTGTCTGGACTTTCAAACAGAGCCGATTGGAGGAAGCTGTAAACATTGTCAGAGAAGCGGGCAGGGAGCGACACTGAAAGGTCACGACCATAATTGGGACCATTCATCACGGGGCAGTTTTAGAAGGTGCTATGAGCCGTCAGACTATTGAGGCCCTGCATTGGCTGCGATAAGACCCTTCTTCTAAACATTTCATGCAGTGAGGCTATAGAGACAATAAACAGCCTGTTGTGCAAGCGAAAACCTGTAGGCGGAGGTAATTAACGTTGAAATTCGCCTATGCTCGGTGTTTCTTTCCCCTCAGACCTTTTCCCTTTTACATTGTGCAAAATCAAAGGGTGTGAAATGTCCCACAGGTGCTGCAGTCTAATGAAGAAAGCCCAGAGAACCCAAGTGATTAGCCTAATTAGCCCAGTCTGAATGTAAGCCGGACAAAAGATGGCTCTATCCATTGCAGGACATGGTGAGGTGCACAGCTGGGATAAGAGGAAGGTGTGCCAGTGCACTTCACAAAGTAACGTCTCAAGTGTATAGAGCAGGCTTAATAACAATAGAATGGAATTAATCTTATATACTGCTGCTATATATGCTCAGTTTACAGTTTCAGGCATTATTGATGAAAGTGCGTATGAATTTCTTTTCTTTGTTCTTTGTTCTTTTGTTACTACGTTTGGTGGGATAATACTTGTGGTGAATATTTATCATAATTTATCAGTTTTGCAGCAGTCTAGAGGCGGTTTGTGAAGAAAAGTTGAAAAGTAAAAGGTTGGAAATAGCATAGAGAATTGCTGAGGTCTAAAAAGTAATCGCTATCTATCTCATTAGTGACATTCCAGTCATCCTTGGAAGCTTCCGATTTGTAATTTCCGCAACAGCCTTTCAACTCGGATTTACTTGGAAACTCGGGCAACATTTCCAAACCCCAAGGTGGCTCTGAGTTAGAAAATCCAACATGGCTGTGCCCTGACTGAAATAGTGATAGTACTTGTGTTATTTTTTTCCCTTTTGATGCTCTCCTCTGTCCGTGCACCACTCGCCACCTGCTCCTCCACAACTTTTGAGTTTCTGCAGTTATAAATGAACTGTCAAAAGAAATGTTCATCATGCTAATGGCTACACAGTGCAAATGTGAACAAAAGCTAAAGTTAACTCTCAAACGATGATTTATAACTTTTAATGATAATGTCCGGGTTATTAAATCTACTTATATGGGTTCGAATTTTGGCTGCTTTGAGGACTTTTTCGATTGAGTCAATACTGCGTGACAATGAGCTCACTGCGTTACTGAAAATGTCACTTCGAGATACCAGATCCGACATCCAAAGGCATCTTTAATGTAGCAATAAACATTCCATCTAAAATCCAGAGACAACTTATGCACAAGGAACACACTGACAGTTCAATCATATCAGTTTGATATTTTCATGTGCCGTACAATAACTATTCTGTAAATTGGCTCTTGCTTGGGGTATGGTTGCTAGGTAACAATTATGGAATTGCCTGTGCATGTCAAATGTCTAATGCCTAGATAAATGCAGGCAAATAATGAAAACAGTAACATGGTATTTCTAATAAACGTTCTACCCCCATGAGACAAATAAAGGTTGTCTTTTCTTATAAGTGAGTTCAGATGTACATGCTATACTTGTATTATTACTGAAATTATGACGTGATTGGTTCATTTATCGCTGAATGACAGTCAGCATATATACATCTGAGGGAACGCCCACAAATGGACTTTTGTGAGGGCAATCCATTCATTATAATTTAGAAAAGATGCTCTTTTACCCAAAGTTCAACAACTGCAAGAGCAAACACAGACAGATAAGATATTAAGATATTATATTGTGCTAGATGTACAAACATAAAAAAGAAAGGTGGGCCAATGGCTGAAACGTGTAGAAATATCCTAGGTAGCTTTTAGCTGCCACCGCGATGCTAGCACTGCCTTTTGTATTTTAACATCTACAGAACAATCCGTTAACTTTCTGAGGTAAAGCCAATTCGACAACCTCCATTAACACTCAACTGAGACTCGACTTGAATTACTTAAAATACACCTCATCTGCCAGGAAACATCTTACAAGAGGGAAAAAGTTGTGTTTCCTATTGAATCATCAGCCCTCACTATCACGTGTCGCTCCCTGTGTCTATTTAAATCAGGGCTTTATTTGAAACAGATCTCTAAACTTTATGACTGAAGATGAGGGCAAGCAAAGCATTGCATTCTTAATCAATGTCGGAGATGAGATTAAATTAAACTGAGAGGGCTGGTGGGTCAATATTTTTCAACGATCCCCAGGACACAGACTCCATGGAATCAGCTTCAAAACATGTTTACCACTTCTCAAACGTTTGCCGGTAAATGGTAAAACGAGGACAGTATCATTGTACACTTCTGTACTATTTATAATTTAACAAAGTCATTCCAAGTCGATAAATCATATTTCTTGCCGTTTTCTATTAGTCTGAAATGTTCCTGCACCTCGGAGAGCCCGTCGTGACCTTGCTGCCAGCGTTCCCTGTGGAGTTTCAGAACCAGAGGCAGTTTTCTCTTTCATTCACTCAAATCTCAGCTGTGCCGAGCCAATATGTTTTAGTCTAAGGACACAGCACCCTCGTGTACAGTGTGGGTATTTTTCCGACTGATTTGGTCAGACCGAGTTTGCAGTAACTTGTCAACATCAGATCCCTCAGCTCTCTTTAGGAAGCCCATCTCCCCTCACGGCTGATCCTTGACCAACCAGAGTCTTACATCTTGGTTGTTTGAGGTTTGTATCATTGGAGATGTGTGTGAAATTTCTCAGTGGTTCAGGCAAAAGGGTTTAAAAACAAACCTGTAAAGTCATCTGCTACAGGACATTTGGCATTAGTGTAAAAGAATAAATAAACTATGTAGAGAAGACTTCAGGGTTAGAATTGAAGAAACAGGAAAGAGCTGCGGAAAATTTCAGAGTTATTACGAATGGTCTGAATACTGTATGCCAGGGGTGTCCAAACCTTTTTCCTCGACGCGCCAAAATTGCTACGTATTAATGTGTCAAGGGCCAAACTTAATTTTGTGTTGCATCTTCAGTTTATTTGCGAAGAGATGATGGATCTTTTATTAACATGTTTTTCCTGCTTTTCCTAAAACGTCTGACTAAAATGAGCCCTATTTCAAACTGAAGCTGTTTGCTATTTGATAGACTCTGTGTGAAGCTGCGACTCTGTAGTTTTGTCCTCTGATGTCTGATTTACTCTAATTACACTTAGAAACAAGTTCTGCAAAGAGGAATATCAGATTTTAAATTCCACCAACATTTTCTTTGTTAAATACAAAGTAAAGCTGGTGTCTGTAGCAGGGCCAGATTGACATTTGTTTAGGCTATTATTGAGTTTTGACAATTCCTCTTTCAAAGCTGAAGCTAATGTGTTTTAGGGACTTGTAAAAAATAAAAAAAAGTCTAGATGGAATCCATATAAAAGTTCTATACAGTTTTAATTTATGTTTTTGGAATAAAACTGACTGATTCATCCCAGAATGATTGATTTGACTGGAAATAAGGTTACAGCTTTCTTTTCATATTTAACATGTCCAGCAGCTTTACAGTTTAGGGAAAAGTCCTACATCCCACCGGTGGGACATTCGCATTTAAGGAACAGACATGAGTTGGTCTCCTTTGCAACTACTGCCCTTTTTAGTAAAGATATTAATCAAATAGATCCTAACAAATCTCAGCCCCCCTTGGCAGGTCTATTTAGACCTCCTGGAAGGCCAAGTTTGACCCACGGGCCGCACTTTGGGAACCCTTGCTGTATATGTATATAATTTTTTGTTATTTTAGAGTAATCATCGTAGAGATCAAATTTTCAGATAAAAAAATGAAATGGAATGGAATTAAAAGGTTAACACACGAAAAACGAAACAGAACATTTAAAACTCAAAATTGCATGTGTTGTTCACTTATCCAATGCATTCTGAGCATCCTTAATATTCACCGCAATGAGTTTATTGGCACTTTTCACGAGCTAACATGCTAACACACATTAGCATGCTAACAGCACACTTCAAGGAGAATAAATGCTCTTTAATTAGATGCAGACAGTGCACTAAAATCAATTTTTCACCCGAATAGATGATTTTACGTTACCTTTGTACTGGGGCTAAACGGATTTTATTTTATTTACATGGGGAAAAAAATGGGTACAGCCCCTTTAAAGGGAGTCTGAATACAATCTAGGTGCAATAAATTCACGGTTTTACAAATTAAGTAAAAAAAAAAAAAACAAAAAAAATGCCATAGCAGTATTTTAATTTTGTCCATCCAAAGCTTAGAATTTAAATAATACTGTATATTTATTTTAGGCCCGTGTTGTATTTCCTGAGTGATATGCATCAGGTCTAAAATTGAGTTGTCTTATAAAGTATATTCTCATGCACCTGGCCCTTCCAGTCCGTCCATTATGAGCTCATGGCAGAGCATGATTAATCAGCGGTCTGTCTTGGAGAATAAGTCTGCGACCTCTGCCACACAGACACACTGCAGGCTAAACGGGCACTTTGGAGACGCCACCCTCCCTACACCTGCCACTGTTATCAAACTATAACTTAATATGAATTTTGAATATGAGAGAGGAGCCTGAAAAGCAGCATTTTTCAAGCCGCTCCCCTTATCTGAACCACTGTGGGCATAATACATAAGCCTGGCTCCTGGTACTGCAGCTCGAGCCCAGGTCTTATAGCACAAGTGCACTCACTAAGCAAACATCACTCATTTGGCTTTGGAGCAAGTGGAAAGAAAGTGAGGACAGCAAAGGTATCTGAGGACATAGAGCAAACCCCATTATTAAAATAGACATGTACCGGCATAAAATTACAAAAGCGTGCTTCACATGAATGTTCTTTCATTGTCATTGTAATCCCTCATTCATCCAGGAGTGGGCCAAGGTTTAAAAGGTTTAAAAGGTCTTGCTTGATTTGAAGCGTTTTTTTTTTGTTTTTTTTTCCCCTGAGCAGAGTACTTATAGCTAAGAGTTTCTGATTCACAAAACCAAGTACGGATATGTAATTCTAACATGTTTCATTGGGAAAACACAGAATGCAGGAGAATATGGAAGTTACAAAAACATTATAAAAAAAATATAAGCCATCGATAGAGACCTATTTTTGAAACATAGCTCTTTATCAATAATTATAATAAAACTTCCTTCCTTTGAGCTTGTAAAACTTTTGAGGCAACTTGTGTAAAGTTTTAGTGCAGTTACATATAAGAATGAAGTATAAAATAACTTGTTTTATGGAGAGCTATCATTATACCGTCAAAAAATTAAATGGACAGATAGGTTTTTACTAATAAAAACCTAAAAAAAAAAAAAAAAAAACTCTGAAAACTATTATATTTATATATTTATATAAGAAATAAATAATATTGCAACAATTTTCACTAGGCTATATGTCTCAAACTCAAGTTACGTAATGCATTTCCTTAAACGCCACCATCCTGCACAAACCTTATACAAATGTCATACGGGTTAGGTTTAAGTCCTTTCTCCTCCCTTCTGTCCATGTTGTCAGAGGTGATGTTTGGACCTTTACCTTATACATACAGCTTCCTCTCCTGCTCGAGCCTCTGAACCGCTGCCCCATGTGGACAGCGAGGAACACTCCCGGGCCAGGAAATGTCAGCAGTCCACTGGGAATTCTGATGTAATCACAGAAAGGTCGAAACAAATGGAAATCTGAATGAGATTTTACTGATGTGAGATAAAGTGACAGAGTTTCGAGGAATAAAAAACAGTGGTTTGGGAGTAATGTTGTTAGAAATGAAATAAAGGTCATGTGTCATATTTTTCTGTCTATTTCTATTCTATTTTTGTCAACTGAAACAGAAACTGATTTGACAAATAATGGGGATAGTGCATTTCCAGTGAAGTGGAAATGCAATCAATCAATGGAGAACTAGAGATAAGACGCTAAAATATTAGTAAACTGGGTTGATTTGTTGAATGTTCATGTGCACCAGCAAGTCTACAATGTACCCTTTCTCCGGGTGGCTTTGGTGTAACTTATTTGTAGTAGAGATCGGCAGCTCTCTGCAAATTCACACAACCGGAAAAAAGAACAACAGATAATGTTGGAACCCAAAATGAAACTCGGGACTATTTATCAAGATGCCACCTCAGCTAGCTGCACTTAAGGTCGAGCTCGTAGCAGCGACTCCACTCAGAGTCCATGGTAGCAGAGCTCTACAGGAGCACTTTAACACCCGGTTCTCCTTGTACATTCATTTTAGCTGCTTACATTCTTGGAGTTGGAGAAGCGAAGTTAGATCTATGACGAAGCAAGTAAAAGTCAAGCTTGCAAAAGTTTCTTTCGTAATATGGACATGTACCAAAAGAGCTAAGTGTGTTTTCAGAAAGGGAGAGTTTCAAATAGTTTGAGGGGTGAAATATCAGTTCTTGGAGTCATGGTACCCAGTTTTGTAGCGCATGACTTTCCATCGCAAGCATTTTGACTATTTTGACCAATCAAAAAGTGAAGTATTTTGTGGGTGACTGAATAGAGCTGTACTGGATAAGATGTGGTAAAGCTTGCTATATAGAGAAAAGGAACAGTGAGGGCAATTAGCACTGAAAACCAAACGTCACGATCTGCAAACACAGGCTGCCTTTTTGTGTTTTTTTATATTTTGTGTTCAAAAAATGGCAACCAATTTTCCCATTATTCTGAAACTCACGGATAGGCCAGTTCATTCACAATAAGTAGAATCACCAATTCTCTGTCTAGGAAAATGAAGGCCAGTGACCTGAAAGTCCCGTGTCCTTCCATTTGCCCGAAAGGTGAAAATCCTTGATAGATTTGTCTTCACGTACTTTGAATTATCCACCCACCTGTTATTATTATTCATGAGGAAAGTCGATTTGGCTCAAGTGTCGTTTCTGTGTTTGGCTGTCACCGCGATGTTCCCTTAAGCACCTCCGAGCCTTATTTATTCATGTGTGAAGCGAGGGGGGACACCTGGAGACGAGGCAGAGGACAGTGTCTCTTTAGTAAGTCACATGTCAAGAACCGAGGACCACGGACAGCGACAACAGGAGCGAGACAACATGGCCTGTCCAACCATGAAGGTGTATACATTTGATAAAGTGACTAATTAGAGATGTAAATGAGTAACTCAATTATTCTGGACTGTCAAAAGTGTTTAAAAGTTGGCCCTGAGCTTCGGATTAAGCCGTGTGCTTCTTGATGTGTGCTCAGAATTGAGGATCTAGTTACCAATGCAGTGCGGCTGGCGTGGCTAACTGTCCATATTGCTGGAAACATTATATAATAAATAAGAACTTTCTATGTACTAAGGATGTCTATTCAATTAGATCAGGGCTATTCAAATTTATTTTACCGAGGGCCAGATTTTTTGCATAGTTTTGTTCTTGGGTCCGGAAACATGCCCAAAGCTTTTGAAGGACGAAAAAAAAAAAGTACTACTATTACTTATTAAAGGCTTTAATAACATCAGAACTGACATGCAGAACTGACTCAGGACCCAACCAGGACTAAACCAGGTCTACACCAAGACTAAACCAGGTCTAAACAATGACAAAACCAGGAATGAACCAGGACTAAACCAGGACTAAACCAAGTCTACACCAAGACTAAACCAGGTCTAAACAATGACAAAACCAGGAATGAACCAGGACTAAACCAGGTCTAAACCAAGTCTAAATCAGGACTAAACCAGGTCAGGACAAACAAAGCCTAAATAGAACTAAATTGGGGGTAAACCAAGTCTAAACCAGGTCTAAACCAGGACTATCCCAGGTCTACACCAAGACTAAACCAGGTCTAAACAATGACAAAACCAGGAATGAACCAGGACTAAACCAGGTCTAAACCAGGACTAAACCAAGTCTACATCCGGACTAAACCAGGTCAGGACAAACAAAGCCTAAATAGAACGAAACCGGGAGTAAACCAAGTCTAAACCAGGTCTAAACCTTGACTATCCCAGGTCTACACCAAGACTAAACCAGGTCTAAACAATGACAAAACCAGGAATGAACCAGGACTAAACCAGGTCTACACCGGATAGGCCTAAACCAGGATTAAACCAGGACTAAACCAAGACTAAACCAGGACTAAACCAGGACTAAACCACTAACAAACGATATAAAGTATTTCAAAAATCCAAAATACTGAATAAAAGAAGGCGGCTTCGTTTCATGTGTTGATTTAGGACATGCTCTGACATTTTACCTTACAAATGAGCCCTGTATTAAAAATAATTAAGAAAATACCTTCATCTATTTCCATTACAGCTAGCGGTCACTGTAAGGATGCTGTAATTCTGACAGAGCACCCGAAAACGTAATGTTATGCGGCGATTTCAATATGTACACGTGTATGGTGTATGGTACTATGTTTACAAAAAAAGCACTTATGTGTAAAAATGTGATACTCTGCAGAGTCACAGCGGTCTGTGTGAGCTCCCTCTCCAAGGACAGGCCTGTGACATAATGACATGAGCCTGACAGGACGTCCACGGTGCGTTCAAGGACACTCACGCGGGCTGCCCTTGTGAGATGGGAAATGTCTGCTTTTGGAGAAATACAATGCACGACGATGACAGCTAATTGTAGAAAAATATTCCCGGCCCATGTGTCGAGGGCTATTGTTCTGCAAGTGTGAAGCGTTATGTGCAGCTTGTTTTAAAAGTGCTCTACAAATAAAGATGTGTTTGTCTTTTGCAGTTGTTTTTCCCCCGAGGCTTTATGTTTTTAACGTCGGTGCATGTTAAATTTGTCCTCTTTTGCAACAAAATGTGGGATGGTAATAGGAATAGTAAGAGCCTAAAGTGCATATGGCATATTTTCATGTTTAGTTTAATTTAGTCAGTTTACTTTATGTATTTAATGTGACAGGGACAGCACAAAATATATATTAATCTTTAGAGAAGAGATGCAGTGTACCCAGTTGTAGCACAAGCATTAATTCCGTCTGTAGTCCAGGGGCAGGCTGATGTATTTCATGAAAAAAACACTCCAGAAAAGGCACCAAAACGACCATTCCATCATAAAAGTTCTGCAACATCATTCACATTCTCAGCAGCATCGTTCACATCCAAAAAATCATTTGTTTTTTGTATTTATTAGGATATTTGGTGGGATAATACAGTTTTACATCATAATTCCAGCTGCGCCATCAAGATTCAATTCAAAATACAAGATTTTTTGAAAAATTTGTATTAGTCTATCATCACTGTTGTATACATCTGGCCATCTTTGGCTCTTGTTACTGTATGGTTAAGTAAAAGTTGTGGAATTCCCTACCATCTGTTGCCAGGAATTATACATTTCACCAAAATTAGAAAAGGAGAAAAAACTGGGACATATTTTTACTAAAATCCTATGTAATTATGTCAACAGTACTATTAAATTACCAGTAAAGGCTTATATAACAGTAATAGTGTTAATTTACAGTCAATGTCTAAATTAAAAGTTACTGGTAATTAATCACAGTAATTCAATTAAAAAAATTAATAACAGTGTTGTAGATAAATGGTGGCAGACTGGTGAGTAATTACGGTTTATCATCGCTGTTACTTTTTCTTTATTGTTTTCTCTTACTGCCTCCACTATTAGTCATATGGACGATATCTACAATTGTTTTTAACTTCGTACAAACCACGTCCCTTATAAATGGCAGGTGCAGTCCTTGTGTCTTCTGTGAAAGGGCCCGAAACCCAAAAGATGACATAACAAAGGACCTTTAAGTGTTAATGCATGAAAAGCCTAGGCCTAAGACAGACAAACAGCAGTGTTTTATTGCAAGTGCAGTCTATAGAGGCAGTCTGACCATTTGCAGCCCTTCAGAGCAAATCAATACACTGACCACAAATTAGTCTCCAAATGTCCTTCCTGTCAAACTCTTTTAATAATTTAAAGTGCCCCGTTTGATTGACCTTAACTGCTTTATAGGAAACACATACATTCTGCTCTGGATATTCTAAGGTCACCTCTTTTCATTTTGTGCACATTAAAAGGTTGGTATTGAGGACAGCAGTAGGATGACCTTCCCCATTTTTCTTCCTACACAATTTAAATTTAAATACGCCATTATACACACTTTTTGTGTTTGTTATATTTATGTTTGTTTTTGCTTGTTCTCCACATAAAAAATATGGATTTCATTACAATCAATTTGGCAGCTATGGATATAAGAAATGGGCACTTGACTTGATTAAATCTTTGGATGTATTTAACAAAAAAAAATGTTTGTATCATGTGTAATCAGACAGAGAAGCAGCAGAAAAGGATATTATTGCAGTAACTTAAAATCTGCCATAAATCTATTAATTTCAATTGTAAACTGTACCTTTGTACTGTGCTTTTGTACTTTATTTTTCTAGTTATATTCTGAAACAGCAAATGATTACTAATACCTCACGCCCCTAGCAATGTTATAGTTAATTTGAATTATACCATTGTATATTGTATATTATAAGTAAAAAAATAAATAAATAAAAAAAGTGAGAAATAAAATAAAGAATAAAATAGCAATATACATAAAATAAAAATAAAATAGTCTACAGTAAAATAACCGCATGTCTTAACTTGCTTGACTCAGCAAGTTTTTTAAAATAAGATAGCTTTTTTGCCTATTATATGTAGGCCTATTCATTTTTCCAAAATTTCAGCATTATATGACATCAAGCAAGGTAACTTGCAATGTGCGCTATGTTGTTTACATAAGGGATCCACAACCATCGTGGACCGTGAACCATCCAACATGGGCCTCAGAGGAAAGTATACGCACTTTATAGTTTTAATCTACTCTTTTGTCCCTATTTTTTACTTGAAAACATAAAGCCAATTTAGCCATCTTTAGGGTTAATATGCATTTTGCACTTTAGTTACCAGCCTTGCTCTATCAGAAAAAAAATCATGTGTTGTTCTCTTACGAGGGAAAAAAGCTAGATACCACAGGTTTACATCACCAATTTACACTACATCTAAAATAATACTTTTTCAAACAGGTTTTAAACTCTTTGCAATTGTCCCCATGCATTCCCACCATCCTAAATATTCACCGCAATCAGTTTATAAGCACTTACAATTCTCTGAAGCCATAGCTAATTTTGCCATCACATGAGTGCAAACAAACATTAGCATGAAAACAGCACACTTTCTGCTTCACTGACAATAAAACAAGCTATAATTAGACGTTGAGAAAGCGCTGTGGTCTCATTTTCACTCAAACAAATGCTTTTATAATATATCTGTACTGGGGCAACGCAGATTTTACTTTATTACATGCAAAACAATCAGGTACAAGCCCTTTAAATAGAGAATTATACAGTATCTCTTTGAGGTCTCTCTGTGTTGCGTATCATATCTATCTACTACACATCCATCCAGACACATGAGACAATATCTAATATAGGATTAAAGATAAGAAAGATGGAGAGATATGGGCCGGCTGTGAAGTCTCTCTGAGCCGGTGGTCAGATGGTGTTTTGGAGATGTCCATCTCTTTGCAGTCTCACACAGAGTCTGTTCAGCTGAGGCACAGTTAGCATCAGACAAGCTCATATTAGACCAAAATGTCATATAACCACAGGACGTTGAAAGCGGGAGAATGCTTGCAGTAGAAATAGGAAGTAGAAAATAGTACTAATAGTAGTGGTAGTTTGTGGCATATATTGGTGGCAAATAGACTCAACTGCATTTTCTCGTGTGGAGCTCCCTCTACAGGTCAGAGTGTAGTACTGCTATAAATGCTCATGGACTGACTCCTGCATGTCCCACACAAGTTCCATCTTTTCTTTTTTTGTAATATTATAATATTTTTCTTTCATCTTACAATCTAATTTATCTAAATATAAATGGTGGTATATAGATTTGTATGTGGTCAACATTTGATCTTTTGCCTGTGATATTTTGAATACAATTATGATTTATATTTTGTATTATATTATATTTTTATATTATGTCAGATCTATCCGCTTTATAAGCTGCACTGGTCTTGGTCCATTTGAGAAGAAACGTTTCTTTCATTTATTTACTTTTATATCATTCCCTTTGATATTATTCCTATGATGTATTTATTTCTTTTACAGTTTTTACAGTGCAGAAAATGAAAACAACTACAAGTACTGCTTTATCCATTACTTAGAAACCAAAGTTTAACTATAACAAGTTTTACTTTGCGTTTAAAGTCATTTACACAGATAGAATGAGCAGAGAGTGACATCTAGTGGCCATTGCTAGTACAAAAATAAACAAATAAATGCATCTAAATTCTAATACTGTGCTTTCAATCTGTCTTTGCATTACCCTCTTGAGGGGGAAATATTTCTTTGATTTTGGCTGTAAGGACAGAAAAACAATATTTTATTTTTACACAATTTCAATACATTTCATGGCATGCGCACTGTGGTACTGGTTCATTGTGACTGATTTATTTCAAACGGAAAGCTCCGCTGTAATTTAATTAATCAAAGTGTTTAAAATTAAGATACATTTTAAGCATTATCTAATTCAAATTGAACATATGAATCTAAACAGTCAGAACATTGGATTGTTTCATTTTGGTGCAGCAGACGCTTAGAAATGGACTTTGCTCATGGTGAGTGGATTGATGCCTACGGCCTGTGGATGTGTTCAGACTGATGGATGTGGTCAGTGAGGCCAGAGGCGCAGAATGACAGCCATATCTCTGCCCCAGGACACCTTTACTACAGAAGCAGCTAATCACCTCCAGGCTCTGCCTGAGAAGGAGATGTCCCACACAGAAGGACTCAAAGTGCTACTCCAACAACACAGGGTGAACATCAGGATGGACTCCCAACGTATGAAGTCCTAATGTGCACCAGTGTACATTCATTGAATGTAATATAATGGAATGGAAATTGTAAACCGGTAAGTGAATGTAAATCATCTGTGCTGGTGATTGGATGATGGTGTATCTGTGTTTTAAATGTTACAATGGCCTTTTATGGATTACCTGCACACTGTTAACCTGCTGTGACTTTGCCTCAGGGACAACAGAGGAAAATTAGCTTGTAACTATCTCTGGTTTATGCAATATATTTATTGCGCAATGTTCCTGTCAAATAAACAAATAGATTTGACATATACTGCTCATTCCTATTGAGATACGTTTTTTTTTTTTTTTTTGTAGTCTTATTTTTTTTTTTTCTTCTTACCTCTGTTTTCTTTTGCCGGTCGGTTGCATGTCTGTAAAAATAAATAATAATAATTATTATTAATAATAATAATAATAATAATAATAATCATAATAAATAAACAGAGTTTGCTTCAAAATCAATTAAGCTTCTCGAAGATCGATTTAAAACCATTAATCCAAAAGTCCTGCAGATGTGTCTTATTATTCTTTTCAAACTGCTCATGCAGTCTTCCTCAGAGTGGTCACATGATGTTGCTGTGGCTCCTCTTCTCAGCTGATTTTGTGGCTGCATTCCTTTAGAAGCAGAACAACAGCGCCATCTGCAGTCTGACTTCCTCAGGACAGTATCCCAGGTGTGTGAGAGGCTGATAGTCCCAATGGCACGTCTCAGAGTTTCTTTTGTTGTTTCTTTTTTCCTACAACACTATTGTCCTCTATCTCACTGATGCTCCATCAAACTCTAGTCTGATAAAATAATCTCTTGAAATAAATTTGTGTTCTAGAAGAGCTGGCAGGGCACAGCGCCAGCCAACAACAGGACAGTTATCTGCTCTGGTGTGCGAGGAGGAGCACAAGAGCAACCACTGGTGCGAGGTGTACAGACTTCACTGTGAGTGTGTGAGGGCCCCATGTCCTTGTGGCCCCTGTACTCTTTGTCTGGTGGAGCTCTGATTGTATTTGACATAAAAGACAAATTAGAAAAAGGTGAGGACATTTCATCCTCTCATAAGAGTGCCTGAGATGTCCTTTGGACTGTTTTGGGCCATCCTTCCACAAACATGGTCGCCTTCTCTCCTGGACCTTGTGCCCCTCACACATGAGAGTCTCTGATGTGGAAGGGTCTGAAGTCTGAAGCATCATCCAGCATGAGCGTCCTGGTGGTGGGTCAGTGATGGACTGGAGTCTGGTCCATGACAAAGGGTTCTTTGACTTTCAGCATTAACCCTCCCTTGGGAGACCCACTGGTTGAGTTCTAAAACCTGCAGAGAAGCCCCTGGGGACAAACCACCAAGCACCTTTATGTGATCAACATTCTTCCAAATGAGCAGTGTTTACTTGGAATATTGTTTTTGTTTTCAAAAACTTGGTAATAATTTAATTTTTTTCAAAAAAAAAAAAAAAGGAACTTCAAACAAACTGAATTTTGGATTGAAGTTGTGTATCTCCTTTGTGCGCCTAAGGCCCCTGCCCTGCATGTGCAATCACATCACATGTTAAAACACAAACACAAATAATAATATGTATAAATACATTAATTATAAAAAAATAAAAATAGAAGACAATATTGCCATAATGAAATCAAATTAAAAGCAAATTTAAGATTTGCATATGATCTACAGATAAACAAAAGAAAAACAGAAGCTGCCTTCTCTTCTAAATAATTCACACACATTAAGGTGAGGTAAGGATAATGCAGTGCTGGATCATTAACGTAAATGACGTGAGGTTAACAGGGAGGTCCAGCACAGTGTCAGTAAATTGCTTTTTCACTCAGCCCTTTAACGTAACGTGTTTGTATTTTTGTCAGGAAGTGGTTCATCTGGTTTAAAACCTTGTTTTTGGTCAGACTCTTAGTGGGGGACAATTCTGAAAGCGTGCAAAGCTTAATAGTTTTGGTCTTGTCAGATTGGGTTCTGCTCTGTTCTTATTGAGAAGTCAGTCAGTCAGAAAGACGTCAAAGTCATTCATTTTTTTAACCATGGCTTAATTCTTGCCACATTAATAGACCTACAGAGTGAACCAGCGGAAAACAACACAATAAAGTCGAATAATAATCTGGCAAATGATTTAACTATTACTTGAAACGCTCTGTTTTTTAATTGACCATAATGTCGCCAAACTAGGCCTTTTACAGTCGGCTACATTTGATTGACTCTTTATAACATTCCCACCACTTAATGCCACATGAACAGAAGAGTGATCTTGTTGCACGTCTGGATGGCGTGCGCGCCCCCGTGCACCCGCACACCCCACCCTCCGCGTTCAGCTCCTGCGCGTGGCCGTGTGTTTATGAAGGAAAGCGGCCAGTCTCTGGTGTCGTCCCACACTGAACTGCAGCGGCTGGACCGGACCAGGTAAGATCTGTGCTCACGGGGCCGGGCGGGGGTCTGTCAGGACCGCGGACACGGTGCATGGGACAGTTCTGGGTCGGGCGCCCTTGGCTGGTGTCGTTTGGGTCTAAGTTCAAGTGACTCGGGCAGGTTTTGAGACACAAACGCAGCGTCGCAGCATCCCGCCTGGCAACCGCCCCTCAAGGCGGTGTCCAGAGTCACAATCCCGGGACACGCGTGTGAGGTTTGGAGCGATCTCAGTGAGTGATGTGTGTGACACTGATGCCTCAGAGAGTGTTGATGAATAGCGCGTCTTACACACTGATAAATGAGAAGTGATGGTCCGCTGCGCTGACGCTGCAGTGTGTGAGTGCAGAGAGCCCACCTCCCATCTCTGCACGTCCTCTCTGTGTGTTCTCCAACACACGAGCGTGACGTTGTGTAACGGTGCGTAACGGTGCACCAGTTTCTCCTCTCAGTCTCTGATGATGCGCCGCAGTGGCTGCTTCAGGACGCGCTCGCGCTTCTCGAGCTGCGTACAGTGGCACTGATGCATCCAGAGGCACTCAGGACAGGGGCAGGACAGGGGCAGGACAGAGTCAGGACAAAGTGAGGACAGAGGGATTCTCCTGCTGTGGAGGGCTTCCCCATAAGCCCCGCCCTCCTCTCTTACAGTTTCATGGGTCTCCCTCGTCCTCTTCAGCAGACCGGCCCTTCTTGGACACTGCCTCACATTCTGTGTGAGTAGAGTCAACATGTGCCAGTAAAAGGGCCAATACAAGTCTAGAACAGAATGCTTTGTTGTGGTAAACAGTTATGTAAGTGAGCTGTTGTCTTGTCTAGAAGAAGCTGACAGTCTGATGGACACAGAGCCTTTCCTCCTCCATCATCTCCTGATCCTCCACATCTGAGTGACCCTCCCTCTGTTTCTCTGAGCTCTGCCCCTCCCGTCGCTTCACTCATTCACTGTGACAGCTCCGAGCTCCTTGTGCTGTGCTGCTGTATCCGCCCACTCTCTCCTCTGCAGGCGCCACATTTGTCAAAGACAGTGGAGTAACAGGACTGTGGCTGCTGATGCTGATGCTGATGCTGCTGCATCGATGGTTGTAGGCCATACATAAAAGCTCTCGTGCTTTTTGGTCTGATGTGTCTTATGCCTCGTTCACATTGACACATTGTACTTATGGGCAGTGCTTCAGTCCTGTTAACTGGGCTGTTGTCGTAGTTACAGCTGCTTGTTGAGTGCTGTGAGGTCCCATGTGGCTGCTGTCTTTTGCACTGTTTGCTATGCGGCCCGTGCACACTCACCAGCAGTGCTCATCCTTTGGTTTTATTGTGCAATTACTAACTGTTTACGGGTGAGCGATCACATAATGTGTCTGTGGTTAAAACACAATCTGAATCCTGTGTGCCTTGCAAGTGCTTCCTATTTGCCCATTATTATGTCATTTATTCACGCCCTTAGCAGCTCTGAAAAAAAAAATCTTTTTTTCATCAGCATTTGATGTTGTTTTTAATAAAAACCATCCTCATCTCAACAGTGAAAGGCCAAAGGGAGCACCAGACGCAGCATAAACAAAGCATAATACAAAACCGTATGAAAACATGAGGAACAGTTCACAATTATGACTATAAAGGGCTATCACCAGATTATTATAATGCAATAGCTGCACCAATGTGTTCAGTTTTGTCTGATTTTGCATTGTTTTTATGGGAAGCAAAATAACCAAAGGCTTTTTTCCTGTTTCACTTCCCAGTGTGGGCAGCTTTTAGAAGCAAACAGTCACGCTATAGTGCATTAAAAGTGTAAGAGTTCAACAAATGTGTGAGAAAATCAGACTTCAGTCTTTCAATAAGTCCTTTATGAATGCATTTGTGTCGCTCTCTTTTGTCAGATCGTAGTGTTTCATTGTGTGTACAGTGCTCTGTGTCATATTCAACGCCTCAGAGTTGAATGAAAGAGTGTAACTGTTATAAAGGGCTTGAAAGACGTGAACTGATTAATCGCAACTAATCAATTATTTCAATAATTGCCAACTAATTTGATAATCGAATAATCGTTTTTTGAACTGTACACAACCTCCAAAACGTGTCATGTGCTGCAAAAGAATGTTTTATCTCTCAGATGAAGCAGAAATGTACCTAAAATTAAATCTCAGCACAACACGACATGAGACAGGCCTCCAATGTTTAAATCCAGGCTACAAACAGTTTTGTTTAGATGTGCATATAACTGAAAGATCTATCTGCACTCTTCTCTTTTAATGCAAATGTTCCTGTTATGTAAAGCACTTTGAATCGCCCTGTGTACAAATTGTGCT
Source organism: Rhinogobius similis (assembly GCA_019453435.1). Taxonomy (NCBI): domain Eukaryota; kingdom Metazoa; phylum Chordata; class Actinopteri; order Gobiiformes; family Gobiidae; genus Rhinogobius; species Rhinogobius similis. The sequence continues at coordinate 10,604,263 of CM033625.1, read as the reverse complement.
CTACAAATAAACTTGCCTTGCCAGAGTAATCGATCAATAGCCGTTAGTTGCAGCTCTACTGTTTAATTCCCATAATCTGGTACAGACAGAAAGGTTATATTTGTTTTATGTAATTCAGTGGGGGCCAAAGTTACTTCTCATTAAACATATATATATATACATTTTTTTTTCTTTTGTTAATCCTTAAACATGGAAACCCAAACCATATATGTAACATTTTCAGCAAAAATGCAGAGCCAGAAAAATGCAAAACAGCACTGAATATTGTAAAGTATAAATTTAAAACCTTCCACCACCGAAGACCACAATATTTCCCAGAGCAGGGTCCACATCTGCATATACATGTTGTCACTTTATTTCAACATGATTTATTGAAAAGTGGGTGAAACTCAGCGGTCGCGTGAGGTGCGATTTTAAACAGCTATTTTTCAAACAAAGGGGATTTTAATTATTTATGCACAGGCTATTCTTTATATTCAGTGTTTCCCATTGAATAGTACTCCAAGGCGACCATAAGAATAATTAAATTGCCACAAAGACTAAAATGATATGGAATATGTTATTATTTTTTCATCAATATTTACAACTCAAACAACCAACAGTTTATTTTATGAGTTTAAATATTAGACCAAACCTGTTTGTTGAATCTGAGGCTGAGCATTAATGGTAAAGTCATGTATTATTTATAATGTCACATCGATATTGTGTTACAGAATGGGAGTCTGAGATTGATGGAAGTGGACGTAATTGAAAACGGACAAGCTACATTTTGATTTACCGTTAAGCACTGGCCTGACGTGGTTGTGTATTTGACCATTAATCCTGAAGGTTCTCAGATCACGGCGCTGTCTGGTTCTATTCTTCTGTGCAGCGGACATTTTGTTTGTAGTATTTTAAAAACAGGGCAGCAGAGGCTCGGTCAGAACACTCAGGCGCAAACATGAAAAAAAGCGGTCTGATCCCTGTTTGGACCAGTGTGTTCTGTCATTGTGTCACTGGGCAAGACGCATCAAAATTCTGGAGTGGAGGCGACTGGAGGCAAAATGAAGTTGACAAAATTTTTCAACGATTAGCTCATATTAGATCTAAATTCTACTGGTTTAAGTGTTTGTGTTGGAAAAAAGCAACACGTTTGAATTTCCAGAGTAGAAAGGTCAGTTAGTTTGCTACAAATGATTGACAAAATACCATTTTCTCACCTCTAAATTTTATTTTAGCTTCAAAAGAATATAATTTATGGTATTGTATCTAATATATGTGTCTAGATCAGTGGTTCCCAACCTTTTTCTCCCAGCGCCCCCTATTTCATGTGTGGATATGTTGTCAGTCCAAACATACTTCTCCTACATGAGATGCCACTGTCTTATAAAGTAAAATATAATAATTTTCTCGTTAATAAAGATGTTACAGAACAGTAATGATTATAAAATACTACCATACCAGATTACCATACCATTACCATGTTGGAATTCACACAATCTGGTTTGGACCTCTTATCTATAAAACCTTGGGGACCCGATCCCAGGGTTCGGAATGATTGTGGGCTCAACATTTCTATCAGTATTTTCCAGTAAAACCTATAAATCTGGATTGTTCCTTCCTCAAAAATGCAAAGAGTTTATCATAATTTCCTAAAACATGATGTAAAATACAATGATAAATGTGTTTAAAGCAGCTCTGATGTCTGAGTGTTTTTCATTTATTTCATCAAAATATTTCATATTTTGTGATATTCTGAGGTTAAATCCCAGTTTCTCGAGTGAAATCACTGAAAATTATGTTGCACTTCACTTTTGCCTCCATTCCAAATTTAGAAAGTTTTTGTTCACAAGCTTTTAAAGGGTCTATATGAGAATGTTGTGCGTTCCAGTTGTTTTCGGAAGGTGGATTTTCTGGGTTTCGACATCTACATTCACACTGGAACACTCTTACTACTCAGAATTTCTAGTTGGAAACTTGATCAATATTTCAGACCTGAAGTTTGTGCGACAAGTTTGACAGATTTCCTTTTGTCCGTCCACCCCCTGAGCCGCTGCAGTTATAATCTGTTGTTCTTATGCTAATGTTGCTACATCTGGAGCTATTGACAACAAAAGCAGACATTCACTCTCAAACGATGTCTTAGCGGCGCAATAACCATGTTTTTTAAATAACCTGTGAAGGCCCATGCGGTTCTTTTTCCATCCATTCCAATGGAGAAACAAATATGTTCAAGCTACAGAGACATGCTGTATATTGTTGGAAAGCTTTTTTTTCTTTTTTTTTCACAAAAGCATTAATTTTACAATGCAACCCAAAAGAGTAATACAGGGCAAAATAAAAAGAAACATTTGCTCAAAAAAGCTTTAAAATGGTGTTCAATCATGGGTTGGTTGATCTATTTTTGTCTTCCCAAAAAAAATCCAGATTACTATCATTATAGATAGATAAATTATTATAGATTATTATTATACAAACACTCAATACTCCCTGTTTTCACACAACAATTTATGATAAAGAATGAACTCCCACTCCATTTCTGACCTTGCATTGTGAAAAGGCCCAAAAAGCGAACTCTAAAGCTAACTCGCTCCTTAGCATTAGCACTTTCTGTGATATTGTCATAAAAAACAACACAAAACTATACCAATAAAAGTAAACTCGTGTCGAAAGTTGATTATCATTTGAGTTGGAATTGATACTGTAAATATCATAGAAATAGGACTACTTTAGAAATCAAAATTGAAATTGTGGGAGTTTGTCCGTGTTCATATCGTAAACGGACATTTCTGTTGAAAATTACATTTCATTGTAAAAATAAAGAGTGTATCGATATTGAAATAGTATGATGGCGTCCCTGGTGCATGAGCGTGGACAGGGCTGGAGAGTGAAGTGACTAATGCACAGAAATGAAAGGGACTTCGAGTGTCTGGAGAAGTGGCATAGACGACTAATGCAGTGTTATTAACAGATGAATCAGGACAGTCTAAACTACATTATGTCAAATGTTTTCTGCACAGGTGATGGGGTTGCTGTATCTCTCTCATGTGCCTTTGAGGAACGCTCTTCATCTGCTCTGACTGAAGATACTGCTCTGAGGACCAATGTTTCTGCTCATCCACTGAAAGTAAGAATCGTGTAACTACAGGGCTGAGCAAAATGGCAACAAAACACAAGAAACAGTCCAATGTGTCTGACATCTGCTCCAAACCTCACAGAGGATTGTTTTAGACGTCTTGATTAAAAAGACCCAAGCTGATCATTACCGGCTTGACATTTTCAATTTGATTAAAATCAATCAATTGCACAGCCCAAATAAAACCCACTGAAATCCTGTGCAACCCGTTTTCATCTCCGTTTTTAGATGAAAGGTCCAAAAATTCAGCCAATGCTCTGTTCAAATCAGGAGACAAACATTTCTTTATTAATTACAAGCCACAATAAAATCCTAGAAAACGTATCTGATGTAAGACGAAGTAATTTGATGGAAAAACATACTGTAAATCATTATCTGAAAGTCAATATGGTTTCACACACAGCAGATCTACATCACAGGTAAAGCAGAAATGGAGTAGAAAATATCATAACAGAAGCCAGTTTAAATTTCTTAGTTCATTTTGTACACATATTAGTTATAAAAAAAACTTTGCAGAGGGGATTTTGGATTTCTTATTTAACTTTTAAGTAAACTAGAGTGGACTGAAAATTGACCTAAAAATCCAAATTTCGCCTATTGTTTTCCCCCTTAAAAGTCCAATAAATCAGTTTTAGAATTAGATATCAAAATCCTGTACATTTTGTCAAAATCTTGTTGAGTCCAAAATTGTACAGTTTGGTGTGGGAGTGACTTTAAGGCTGATCCTTATGTCCACAGGGGAAAAAATGCATTTCATGAAAACGTGCATTAAATGGAAGAATTTTTAAGAGCAGATGGGAAAAGTTTGTTGTTTCCACATGAAAGTCTATATGTTGAGAGAGCAAACTGACCAAAAAAACAAAAATTGAATTGAATTTTGCCTGTAGTGTCTCGCCTTCATAAACCATGGCCCTTCAGTCACTTCTTTTACTGAAGCAAATGCTTGTTTTGCCTTTTTACATCCCGAAATGCAGTCTTTTGCTTTTCTGCTGCATAGTGACTTGGCTTTTGTCTTTGTGAGCTCTGTTTGGGCCAGATACGTAATTGGATCAGAAAGATGCTTAATCGTTTTAAGAGCTTTCACCAGTGACACGCCGCTTCCATAGAAAGCTTTTATCACAGCAGTCGCTTCTCTGGGAGTCGCCTGCATGTCCTTTGTTCTGATAATATGACAAGTGTTTCTCACTCAGACCGTGTGTCGTATTTGTCTAAAGGTTTACTGCACGCCGGTTGGCCTTGCCCGGAGGAGAATTAAATGGATACAAATTGCTGATAAAGCGTCTGTTCCAGGCTTTGAATTATGTCCTCAAAAGTGCTGCTGGTGCAACAGGAGAAACGCTCCGGTCTGCAGTCTGAAGCACTGGCTGTTCTCAGTGCGATTTAGAAATGTGGACCCGCTCTTCCTCAGTTGCCAAAACATACACCGTTAGGGCTGTCTCGGCAACACCTTTTGAAGAAAAAACACTGAAACCATTTTATGCCACTGACATGATATTCTTAAAGGCCTTTGACAGGTTGCTCATTTAACTAAAACGTAGTTGAGATAAATATATTTCAAATTCTGCAAAAATATTTACACCTATTACCCCAGTTCAGCACTTTTTAGGTTTTTAATTTTACTTCCTGGTTGTAAATTATGACATCACAATAGGAAATGACAAGGAAATCATCCTGTGCAGTGCACCAAAACAACTCTAATGTCACGGATTTTTTATTTGACAAAGAAAAAAACACCTTTATTTCATTGACTTAAAGGTCCCATATTCTGCTATTTTGCCCTTTACACAGTCTATTCTAAGGGCTTTGTTGATACATTTTTGCGTTGTGCAATATCCATAACATAACAGTTTCCAAAAAACACCCATTTCTTGGACTGGCCCCCCTCCTTGCAAAAGCAAACGGCTCACTCTGAGATCCGACCCCCCCGAACAGAGAGCAGGCTGCCTCCCCCGCCCAACTCGTGCGCCTCCCCCGCCCAACTCGTGCCGAAGCCTAGAGCGGAGATAGCGCGCATGCGCCGTGTGCTCCGGTAAACAGCGATACACAAACACGGGAATAAACCTTTTATCCGTCCTGACGGTGCGTCGTGCTGAGTCCTACGTCCTGGATCTGACCTGGAGTTTGACGTGCTCCAGTACCTCAACAACGGACGTTGCCGTTTGGTAAATAACAAGCTAACTCTTTGATCTGTCGTATCCATCGTGTAATTACTGTGTAGCATTAGCATTCGCTGTTTTTATTATTGCGGCTGCGCGCTTCCTGGAGGCGTGGCTTAAACACCGCGTCATCTTAGTGAGGAGCCCCCGTCTGCTGCTCACCCGAGGGGGACGGAAAAGACAGTTCTCTAGCGAAAGCATGCGGGAATCAATCAAAAAAACACTTTGGGCACACATACGAGGCCCAAATAGCACTGTAGGAAGGTTAAAACCTCTGAAAAGTCGATTTTGCATGTTATGGAACCTTTAATGTTTAAAAAATATGTTTATTTTGTGTAAATTCTGCTTTGTCTCCCTAGTGTGATGTCATCAATTTACGTAATTTTCAACAGACTTTTCAACAGCTGCATGATTTGTGTAAAACTATAATTTATGTTTAAAGGGCCTGTACCTCATTTTATTGTTATGAAACATAACATAAAACGGAAATAGTTCATGTTAAAGTCTTTACATCAGCCACATGTATCGCTCACTTTCCTAATGCAGTCCCAGCATCCTGAATATTTAAGTTTACAAGCACTTTTAAGCACAATTCTGAGGCCAGAGTGCGTTTTCCCATCCCAGGTAAAGCTAACAAACATTAGCATGGAAACAGCGCACTTGCTCCTTTTTGGAAATATAAAACGCTCTATAAAAAAATGCAGAAAAAGCGCTGTGGTTTCATTTTCACTCAAATAGATGCTTTTACAATATTTTATTTTATTACTTTATTACCATTAGCTCTGTTTTTCACGTTTCAAAACAGTAAAAATCAGGTACAGCCCCTTTAAGGTCTTAATACACCAAATCAGAATCAGAATCAGAATCAGAATTACTTTTATTTATCCCCAAGGGGAAATTCTTTTCGTTACATGTGCAACCGACCAGTAGAGACAGTAAGTATTAAAACAATATAAGATATATAGAAAATAAAAATAAAATACAATAGCTCTATATAATGTCTACCCCATTTAACTTAACTTATAAGTGTCTTTATTAATCAACTAAACCCCCGATATGAACAATACTCAACTAAACCCCCGATATGAACAATTTTACAATAAGATTAACTCTACTATCCTTGTCTATTTACATATTCACATGATCATGTACAGTTTGTGTATATAAGTGGACTTAATATTGCACAGTGGACTTAATATTGCACAATGACTTTACAAGCGGATTTACAGCACAGAGTTCAGTAGTTTGATGGCGACAGGCAGGAATGATTTCCTGTGTCTCTCGGTGGAGCATCGTGGCAGTAACAGTCTGTTGCTAAATGAGCTCTTGACCAGCACTTTGTGGAGCGGGTGGGAGGGAAAGTCCAGAATAGTCCTGATTTTGGACAACATCCTCCTCTCCGACACAACAGTCAGAGAGTCCAGCTCCTCCCCCACAACATGTCCGGCCTTCTTGATGATCTTGTTGAGTCTATTAGTGTCCCTCACGCGCAGACTGCTGCCCCAGCAGGCCACAGCATACGTGATGGCACTTGCCACCATAGACTCGTAGAACATCCTGAGCATCGTCCTGCAGATGTCAAAGGACCTCAGCCGCCTCAGAAGGTAGAGACGGCTCTGGCCCTTCTTGTAGACAGTGTCTACGTTCTTGCCCCAGTCCAGTTTATTGTCCAAATACACCCCCAAGTACTTGTACTCCTCCACAATGTCCACACTGACCCCCTGGATGGAGATGGGGGTCACAGCAGCTTTGGTCCTCCTCAGATCCACCACCAGTTCTTTGGTCTTCGTCACGTTGAGCTGAAGATGGTTGTTCTCGCTCCAGGTGACAAAGTTGTCCACCACAGTCCTGTACTCCCTCTCATCACCACCGCTGATGCATCCAACCACTGCAGAGTCGTCAGAGAACTTCTGAAGGTGGCAGGACTCTGTGCAGTGGTTGAAGTCTGTGGTGTAGTCAAAATAAAGTCAAAATTGCACTTTAAAGCAGGTTAACCCATCAGTTTATAAAGGATCACTTACAAGGCATGATCTGTATCAAATAACAGCAGAATGAATAAAAAATGACCTTATTAAACCATCTGCAGCTCAAATCTTCCACAAATATTACACAGAAATATCCCCACAGTTGCAAGGAAAATGTACAAACGAGAAATAATGAGTCTCAAAATACTGTATATTTGTTCCATCTATCATTCATTGAGCGGGAAGTAATTATCCTGACAGGTCCAACCGCGCACACAGGGCTGCTCAGGTATGGACAGAATCATTGAAATCATCATTATTTGAAGGGATGATTTATGTGCTGCTATAAGTTAACTTGTAGATGAAGAATGAGCTTGTAAGTGTAATCTATCAGCCAAATGTGATTAAAAACCCATCGACTTGGAAAATATCACAATAAATGATAATATTGAAACCAATTTATGCCACCGATGCAATAACCATAAAGCATTAGAATCCTAGAAAAAGCTTTAATAAACACACAACATCTTTAAAAGGCATGACCTGCAATAGAAATATAGCAGAATTACAATGTACGAAGACTCATACAGTAAGTTATGCATTGAATCCTCTACACTTCAAATTTTTGTTTCCCCACTATTGGTAAGTTGGATGATTTGGGTAAAATATCACATTTTCTAACCAGTTTTGCGATTAGGTTTGAGATTTATGTTTTAATAATGGGATTCTGCTCAAAGTTCACATTTTAAACACAACTAGGAGAACTGACAAAAAGACAAAAATATGAACTGACAAACTAATAAAAGAATCATGTGTTTCCGAATGTTTTTGTCTCTTTTTGGTGTGTTTTTGTCACATACAGATACCACGTTTTTGTTGCTTTTCGTCACATTTTTGTTGCTTTTCGTCACATTTTTGTTGCTTTTAGTCGCGTTTTTGTCTCTTTTAGCTGCGTTTTTGTGCTTTTAGTTGTGTTTTTGTTGCTTTTAGTCACGTTTTGTTGCTTATTTCTGAGCCTCTTTAACAAATCTAAACTACAGGGTTAGCAGCTTTTATACAGAATAAAAGGATATTTTGTTTATTATAGAATGATTGCACTTGCATTATTGCACAAAAAACTTCAGCCTTTGCGATTTGCTAATTGCATCCGTTCGAAGTGTGATTTTGAACTGATTATTGTGCCACCCTAAAATGTACAAACGATAAATATTGAGCATCCCCAAAATATATTGTTCCAGCTCTCATTTCTTGAACGATAAGTCGATGTAGTAATTCGCGACAGTCTTAGATTACACCAACAGCGTATTGATTTGGGCAATACTTGTCTTCTGCACAGCCTTGGTTACAAACAAAGGAATGGATCTAAAAATATAACCAGGATTTCCGAGTAAACACTGTGCAATCTTTAATGACTGTGATACATGATGGCTTATGTCTTCATAGTGCGATGCTGGGTCATACTTGTCGCCTGTTGTTCTGCCAACACAGAGAAGGCACTGAGCACCAGCTGCCCCTTGGCCCGGGACCATTTTTCAGCGTCTCCAATAAAGGATCGGGATTGTGTCGTCACACCTCATTGGATTTTCAGTTCAGTGTAATAATAAAGCAATAGATACAGTCGGCATCTATGTGACCTTTGTGGGGAAGCTGCTGCCGTTAAACACTACAAGCGGAAATGTAGACTTCAGGGTGTATTCTGTGCCAAATTCAATGGTGTGATAAATGTTTTCGTTGTGGTGATCCAGCAGCTTATCTGATTATTCCACAGCGTCGGCTCTTTTGTTTACTCTTTTATTGTTTTGGCGAATGCATCTCCATTTACATTTTTTACGCTTGTCTCTTTCAAACAGGATGGTAGATTTTGCCAATAACCTTTCAACGGAATAAAACAAATGCAATCATAAATCAAGATCATCAATCGTGTTCTCCCTCTGCCCCTCTGCTGCTCTTCTCACTTCCAGTTGCGAAAATACCATTACCATTACCAAAATACCTCAGTTTTCTTTTCTGGATGTCAAATCAAATCAAATGAATTTATTTTTATAATGCCCAAAATCACAACAACAGTTGCCTCGATGGGCCACAGGTAAAAGCAGTTCAGATAACTGTCCCAGAATGCCCCTGTCCTTTGACCCTCCTTCGCGGCGAGGAAAGACTACAAAAAACCCCATGGGAAAAAGTAGAAACCTCTGGGAGAACCACAGTGAAGGAGAGATCCTACTCCCACGGACGGACAGGCTGCAGCTGAACTAGGACTGACGCATCCACTTGGACTGTGGAGCCAGAACCACTCAAGAGGGAGGTGGCTTTAAAGAGTTCCTCCAGGCGGACGAGGAGCAGTCCACCAGTGTAGAGAGATCCTCCAGCAGGAGATGAGGAACAGTTAATCTAAGTAGATGGAGTTCGTCCAGGCAGACGAGGTGTGGCTAATCCAGGGTTGAGGGAGTTCCTCCAGGCGGGTGGCGCATAGATCGTCCAGTGTAGAGATCGATCCTCCAGACAGATGGGGGTGGGGGGGTCGTCACTGGAGCAGCCGCCGCAGTGCCTGAAACAGTCTCCACTCCCCGGGGGAAGTGGAGAGAAAGAGAAACATGTGAACAGCAATGAACAGACTACAGTTGAAGTAATATTAAATATTGTTGATAGGTAAAGTAGGAAGAGCCAGAGGATAGTGTTCAAGCTGCCATACTTCCCCCAGCATAGTTGCTCCAAGGGCAGCGTAGCTAAAACTGTAGGTTTTTATTTCTGTTCCTAACTGGCCTGACCATAAGCTATTTCAAAGAGGAACGTTTTGAGCCTGGTCTTAAATGTAGAGACTGTGTCGGCCTCTTTTACATGAACAGGGAGCTGGTTCCATAACATAGGAGCTTGGTAGCTAAATGCTCGACCTCCTACTGTGCTTTTAGAGACTCTGGGGACTAACAATAGTCCAGCATTTTGAGAACGAAGAGCTCTGTTTGGATGGTACGCTACTATTGCATCTTTGAGGTAGGATGGGGCCATATTGTTTAAAGCTTTATAAGTCAGGAGGAGGATTTTAAATTTGATTCTAAACTCAACAGGAAGCCAGTGAAGAGACTCTAACACTGGTGAAATATGATCTCTTTTTCTAGTACCTGTTAATAATCTTGCTGCTGCATTTTGAACCAGTTGAAAGCTTCTTATAGAGCTTTTAGGACACGCTGCAAGCAGGGCGTTACAATAGTCTAATCTGGATGTGACAAATGCATGGATGAGATTTTCGGCATCATCTCTGGGCAGGATTTTTCTAATTTTGGCTATGTTACGCAGATGAAAGTAGGCTGTTTTACAGGCTTGATTTATATGTGCTTTGAATGAGAGATCTTGGTCAAATAGGACCCCAAGGTTTCTTACAGTAGAGCTGGGGGCTACAGTGATATTGTCCAGAGAAACTATCTGGTCAGATAAGGAGTCTCGCAGGTGCTTAGGGCCCAGCAGAATGACCTCGGTTTTTTCAGGGTTAAGGAGCAGATAATTAAGAGTCATCCAAGTTTTTATGTCTTTCACGCAGGCACTAAGTCTGTCTACTTGATGGGTCTGATCAGGTTTCATTGATAAATACAGCTGAGTGTCATCTGCATAGCAGTGGAAGTTAATGCCATGCTTTCTGATGATCATACCTAAGGGCAGCATATAAAGAGTGAACAGAACAGATGTGTTTTAAAAGATCTACAGGGCTAATTTGTCTTCTGCTTTGCTTTGGTAACTTTGTCCATCTCTATTGTTTTGTAGATCTCATGCTTTCAAATGATACAGTTTCCATACAGTAATGGTGAGAATACAAAAAAAGTTTATAATTCTTATCTGGGATTAGAGGTCTGGCAAGTACTTTAGACATTACGGAGACTGATGTTTTAGCAATGGACATCCTTCTCTTAATTTATTCATCACAGTTGCCATCTTTAGTGAGTTTATGACCTAAATAAATAAAACTCGCAACTTCTTCTGATTCTGCTCCATCAATCTTAACTCTGAATTGTTCGTCAGTCTTAACCGTAGCCTTTGTTTTCTTTGCATTCATGTTAAACTCCTTTCCAGCTTTGGAAAGGAGTCTCACTCATTTTTTCGCCAACAGCACAGTGTTTATAACCCAGATGTCACTAATGTCGACTCCCCTGTTGTCTTGTGTCTGCCATCATTAGTACAGGTTAAAAAGGCACAGGGACAAAACACATCCCTGCTGGACCCCTTGTTTGATCTCAATTTAGTTTGAAGTGCCTCTTTCAAAAAACAAAAAACAAAGCAAATCTCGATAAATAACGATTTAAATATATAATTATCAAGCTAACTAGAATATTAGACATTTTAAAAACTAGAATATTAGAAATAATGTGAATAGAAAAAGGTGTAAAGTGTGTAGGTAGAGTAATAACTATTATATTTAATTATGATCACAATTTTAATGGATACAATTAGCAAATCGACTGTAATTTTTACAATAATTTCCTCCCCAAACAAAATATCCTGTTTTATTCTGCACAAACATGTTCTGAAATACACGTGATTATTTTAGACCTATTTGTGTTTGCAATTATATGTTTACAATGTGAACTTTGAAAAGAATCTCATTATTGAAGAAAAGTGCACCTTTAAACATAAGACAAATTTAATGCTGTGGCTGTGATGACATTGCCTGGCCTCCATTGTAATCTCCATGTTTTATTCAATACTGTCTTTAGTCTGGAGATGCCGCCACATAATTTGACTTCAGCGGGGCGGGACAAACATGCGTCAATCAGACAAACAGTGGACATGACGACATCGCCACGAAAGTACGGTTTATGCGCGAAAAGCAGCAGAGAGCCGTGGCTATCAGTCCAAAATGTCCTGTAGCTGTAAAACTTCCTTTCGCTGTGGTTTTAACTACACATCCTGGTCTTTTAAAAGAGAGAAGCCCTCTCACAGCTCTGATTGGCTCCGTTACCGCAGAATAGAGGAAGCAAGGGGTTTAGCGATCATGCTCAAACCCACTTTCTTTCAAAATTGACATATTGAAAGATCGTGGGAATGGCTGGTCAGGCTAGTGATGACATAATCTCAATATAAACGCTCCCTTACATGTTACTATGATCATTTGTTGTGTAAAAGTAGTAAGTACTAGATTAAAGCCTAAGCAGTGTTGTGATGTCAGATGGCGCAGTGGGCTGGTGTTAAGCTCGCATGCATGCACACAGACACCATTTGCCTGCTTGTGTGAGGCCGCGCGCACTTGCCTTATGTCTCTTTTGTAATGAAGATGAGAGTACGTTACATAAGACCATCTGACATGCTTTATCTTGCTTTCAAACACTATCCCCATGTCAATCCCTTTTCCGTTTGACATCAACAGTTTAATAATCTCATGGCTTTCAGGGCAGTGTGATTTGCAATTTGTATTTAAATAATTCCCCAGAAGATGTGTCATTGTTCCGAAAAGAAATGTCGTTTTTAGAGGTTTTTTTTGTTTTTTGTTTTAGAGTTCACAATGAAAAGAGAGACTGTGTGTGTGATTTTGTTTGGAGCAGATTTGTAAGTCAGAAATGTGCATACGATTACAGCCAGTCACGATGAATAAATTGCTACAGAAAATATAATATAAAAACTACTTTATGACATTGACAGCAAGAGAATCCCCAAAAAACAATGCAATTTCATTAAAAATATGAGAGGCAATAAATAAATGACAGTTTTGTAGTTGGTGTTGATAATGAGTCATAAAAGTTGCTTATTTCACTCGCTACAGCTCAAATTGTATTAAAAAAAAAAAAAAAAAAGAAAAGAAAATGCTTACCAAAGTGCAAAGAAAACGCACACGATAAATATTGAACTCTAAATATATTGTTCTTTCTACCATATATTGAACGATAAGATGATATAGTAATTACACAGGTCTAATTACAGGGCCCATATTATAGTTTAAAGGTGAGTTTTTAAATGGTTAGCGATAGGGAAGTGTTAGCGATAAAAAGTCACTGCACCTGTAATTGAATAAATAAAAAGATATAGTAGTTTAACAACATGCTGTACTTCATTCAAAGCAGAGTGTGGATTTTCCACTAGAAATGTTAGTGCACAATTAAAGGTTTAGTGTTGGTTTTATCTCTTTTTCTTATTGTATCAGTTCATGCAAACCTGCATCACATACTGCATCAAGAATAGAGTAGATCCATGAGTTAAATTCATGGTTCAATTGCGGCTGGTCGGAGACATACTGTTTCTGCAGAAAGCGACAAGTGTTTACGTTTTGTAATTCGTCTTTTTATAAAAATGTAGCTGTGCTTTTATACAATGTAATTTGTAGCTTTTTAAACGTCAGAACCACAGTAAAGATTAGGACTGTTCTGATATTCAAGCAGTTTATGCAGATTTCCTTTGGTGTTTACATTTGCGACCAGAATCAAGATGGCAGCAAGAAGCGATAGTTAAAGCTGTTATACCTGATTTTTTCTTTGTACATTTTTAATTATTTTTGTTTCGCCCCAAAGAGTGTATTGTAAAAGCAGCACTTTGTGACAAAAATGAGACCACTGCATGCTGTATGTATCCAACAATAAAGTATTTTATGTCTTGTTAACCCAAAAAGATGAGCAGAAAGCAGCGCTCTGATTGGCTGTGCTTGGGGAGGTAGCAGGGGTTTCACTTTGCTGTCTGAAAAAAGCTGCTCTAAAGCTGCGTCCGGGCCTGAAAATGAATTCTTGTGTATATTAATGTTGTGAGAGAGGAACTAGTTAGACACATTTAAATACTTGTTTTGCTGTGTGAAAATTAGGTAGCCCAGCTTTAAGCATAAACATTGTACATAAATATAACCTCTTTATGCTTTTTGATTTAGCGTCCAAAACGAGCCACTCTGATTTAAGATTCTAATCGCGTGTTGTTTTTGTTAGTAGACATTACAGCGCGCATTAAGCCTGTTTGCAACATAATCCCCAACACAGAGCAACAAACAGGGGGGGTAAAGTATCTCCATGTATCTGACCCAAACTGCACTCAAAAGACCACAACTGCACAGGAATTCATGCAAAAACAACAGAAAAGTACTAGTATTTCGTGTATTTATTTGTTAGCGATATATAAATTAGACCAAACTCATGACTGACTCCAAAATCTTCCGCTGACACACTCCACATCTTCTAATTTTTGCTATTTTCGCCACATCATTTTGTTAAATGTAAATAAAATAACTAGACGACTAATTAAAATGTCTGTCAGGTAAGACACTATCGACCGATTAATCGACTAAACGACTAAAGAATTACAGCCCTAATAATATTGTCGAATTATGTCTGTACAGGGCTAAAAATAGTTAATGACTAAATAATTATTTGTCATTAGGGCTGTTACTAATGAGTTTTTGCAGTCGACTAGTAAAACAATGATTTCTATTGTATATTTAAACTTTTTATATACATTATCAGCCAAACAAAGGTTGAAATATTGTGACTGAAGTAGAGAATATTTATGAATGAAGTGTACTGATCAAAGCATCAGCAGTAAGCTATTCTTTTTTGACATTTTGATGTATAATGTGTTTGTTATGAAAGGTCTTTTGACATGTGATTTAGATTCTGTATAGTTCAGTTAACGATTAGTCGATTATCAACTTTTATATAAGACCAATCATGATTAGCCATAGTCATACAGAATAAAACATTAGTTAATAAGTACTTTATAAACACTGACACTAACTTAGACATTTATATGTGTTTCTATAACTAAACTGTGCTACTTTATGCCGTGATATTTATGTCCCAGTGTGAGAAAAACCCATTTGGAGAAAACTGCCTTTGAAGTTTCTGCCCCATCAATGGCTGAAAGTTGATTCAGTGGACTAATAACATAACATTTAGAGCTGTAGATTAGACTTTCCACACCAAGTACCACCTAGAAACGAATCAGCTCTCTGCGTAATATACCACCACATTCAAAACAAGGACTAAACCTGGATCTAAACATGGACAAGACCAGGGCTAAACCAGGACTGTAACAGGACCAAATCGGGTCTAAATCAGAACTGAATTGGGCTTAGATCAGGACCAAACAAGGAGAAAATAGTACACGATTAAACAATTGCGTTGTTTCCAGGTGAAAGTTATGAGCGCAAACTGGAAATTGCAAAAGGAAATTACATAGCATAGCGTTATCTGTCGCGTCTGGCTTTAATAATAATACCTCACCCGTGTTTTATTAGCCCTTATCAAATTCCGAAAAGCTACCCATTGCTAAATCTCCTCCGCACGTCGACAGCCTCCCGTCTCCACTTTAAATCCTGCTTATTCCGCAGAAGAGCACTCCTCACCGAGCGCCGTCGAGGAGTTAATCACCCCTTCACGCGCTCAGAATGACGATTAAATCAATACTGTTCTACCCGAAGAGCATCGCTTTGATTCAGTCTCTCTTCGGTTCTATAGTCCTCTCTGCAATTAGCGAATAACCATGTCCAGAGACTGACGTTGATTTGCAGCTGCTTTTATTGAAATTCTACCTCCCTGTGGGCGGCAGACCGGCAACTCAATCTGTGGCTCGGGATGTGTTTTGAAATATAATATATGTGTTTGTGTAAGTCCTGTCGAAGCTTATGTTTGTGGATAGTGTACATAGTTTGTGGTGAAAGGGATATTTCTTGACTTTTGTTGTTAATTTATGGTACATTCATGTTTTGTGTGGGCAATTACAGGCACATTTTAACACAGTTTGGATGGACAATGTACAAATATTGTCTGATTATTGTCATTGGGATTAGACCTGTCACGATAACAAATTTTGGAGTACGATATGTAACGATAATATTGATACTACGTAATGTAGATGTTACAGTAATTCTAAAGCAGGAAAACCCCAATAAATCATCTTCTAACTATGTGTGATATCGTTAGACAACAAATAGACAATTAAAAAAAGCAGAAAAAAACACTTAAGTGCTTGTTTTATATCTGAAATCAGTCATAGATGTCACTTTTTCGATCCACAACAGCTCAAACCTGATCAAAGAAACAAAAAAATGAACCAGGCAAACCAAAAATATTGTCCCAGCTATTAGTTATTGAGCAATAAGTGTGGTCTGTCACTAACGATAATTAAGTCGGCTAGTCAAACGATGATTTTTATTGTTTATTTAGACTTTTAAAAAGACTTCTAGATAGAGAATATTTATGAATAAAGTGTATCATTGTTCAAAATCAGCAACAATCTATTCTTTTTTGGCATTTTGATGTAATAATGTCACTGTCTTTGTTAGAAAAGGTCTTTTGACATGTGTTTCGGAGTCTGTATAGTCCAGTTAATGATTACGATTATCTATTTTTATTGCCGATTAACCGTGGCAGCACTACAATATTTCGATATAGTAATTGCTCTGACAGGAAAAATTATACTTAGATACACAACATTACCTTTACATTGGATTCATTTAGCAATACTATCTTCATTGACTTCAAAAGTACAAATTAACTGCTGCATAAAACATTACGAGGCCAACATAAAACATGGCAATTACATAACAGTTCATTATAAAACATACATTCGTTTCTGTGTTCTTTTGCGTTTCAATCTCTGCTGCATTTAGAATGACTTAGCACAGGGAACAAAATGTGTTTCAAAAATTAAACTTCGTTGCAGCTGGAGCTCAATGTTACAGAAAAAAAAGTGGACAAAGTGCACCTGCGAGTGCAAAAGAACTGTAAATGTGTGGATTCAGCTCCCATGACAAATCTCTGGACATTGCTGTATGTTTGCTTTATCCTTTTCTGGTTTCTGGAGTTATAAGATTATTGGGTTGGGTTTTTTTTTACATTGGCTCTGACGCTAATGTCTATATTTTGGCAAAAATCCCAAAACACTCAGCTTATTTTGGCTTAACCTTAAGTCCATTTTCAAGTTTTAACTCTTTATCAAACAAAACTCTACTTGCAGAATCTAAACACAACGGTCAACTATTTAAAGACAGACTTCACTTGTAACTCTATGTAACTGTTCTCCTAAATACTCCACACCCAGAACACACAGTTTAAAACATGAATATATTTTACAGTCAGACTGTTTAAGGAGTAGAAAGCGCAACATAAAGACTTTAGCAGTGACAACCAAGTTTGAACCAGGTTTGGATCCAGACTTTGTTGTCCAAGTTTGAAACAGCTCTGACTTCTGATGCGAGTAAAATACTGAAAATAAGCTTATAAATGATTTGTGAAATATTTGCAGTAAATGTCTCACTCTCAAACCAACAAAAACATTTGATTTTGGCCCTGTAGGTCCCTTACTCCCTCACATCTCACGTCTAAAAGTGTGTTAGCATTCTCCAGGCTGTGTCGGGATGATGGATTGATGACTTTATAAATCTGATGATTGTGCTGATATTCTAAGCACATAATGACCTTTTTTGGTTCACAATGTCTATGCCTATTCAGAGTCTTCAAACATTTTCAACGGTTTTGTAACTTGAGTGAATCGTTTTGCAAAGTACGGAAAAAATATGCAAGCTTTATGAAAAGTTAGTGAAAAAGTTAATGAAAAAAACTGCATCATGTAAATTGCTACATCTGATGTGAGATGTGCAGGATTTTACAAGGACAAAGATGCAAAAAAAGGTTAAATAATGTGGCAGGTATTTTCTTTCCTTTTTCAGGACATTGTCTTTGAAATACAACAATTTCTCTAAAAAAAAATCCGACAATCAACTGACACTTGTGACCAGGTGTTTGTGTTCATCAGATTTCTCTTGTGCATGTAAACACACACCAATTATCAAATCAGTCTGTCACCTGATAATTGTAGTTATCTGATCTTTTCCTGCCATGTAAATGTATCCATCTTACACATGACATGTATGTAACAACACCTGCTGCACAGACCCCCCGGCACACATGACTGTGTCCAACTCATCAGCTAAAATTGCTTAGCAGCATCTTGTTGTTGCCAATGTGCTGTTTTGTGCTGAGGCTCCCAGGGGCCGAGTGGGGGACATGACAGAGCACACACACCTCTGTCATGCGTCCACTTCAGAGCCACACCGCCGCCATGGTATGTACGAAAAATGTCCAGCTTGAAATAACTAAGCTGTTTGGCGCAGCTCGATTACAAGGCTGGAAGATCTGTGTATCTGCTGATGTGATTGCAAACAGTTGTGGAAGGGAAAGAACGGCTCAGTGATTGCGGCGTAATAACATTTGAATATGTCCAGGAGGTGTGAAAGTGTGTGTGCGCGCTATAGCGTAAGTGTGAATGTTCTGAGGTGGAGCCGTGTTCACCGCGATGAGCACAACAAACAGCAGATGGCCGGGTGGATGTGGCGGAAGCGCTGAGGTTTATGGGTAGCAGGATGCCACTGGGCGCAGGTGGAGTGTGACAAGGGCAGTAATCGCTTTGATAAAGTGTTTCAATTACATCAGTGACAAAAGACCGTTTCTGAACCTGGGATGAAACATTATCTAATTTTAGTGCTAATTATAGAAAAGAGACATTACGATTTAACAACAACTCACAAGACCGTGACCAAACAACAGTGAAAGCCTTCATTTGATTTGAGTCACATCGCTTAATAGATTAAATTTAATTGTAGTATGTGAACCGCTTTAGTAAATTAAACTGTCTGAGTGAAAAACTAATATTAAACGGAAGGGAAGTAAATATTTATCTGTCTGACTACTTCCACACTCTCACAAACTCTTTAGCTCAGCTCTTGTAGTCACACGCATTCATTTATTTGACCCTTTGCACAGCTTTTTCAAACTGCTTTTTCATACAAGAGTGTAGCAGGGCGAGCCACTTGTGCACGGTCTTGGACAGGATTGACAAAAAGTTTTATAAGTAGATGAAGACAGCGCGCAGCATGATTTTTGTGATGTTTTTGCTTTACACTTTATGGGGGAAAACCAATTGTACCCATTTAGACAGGATAAAAAGTAAAGCAGCTTGATAGTGACAAAAAAAGAAAAGAAAACAGCCTCTTTTTGTTAATTTGTATTTTGAGTATCAAGTAGAAACGTTTCAATTTGAACTCATGATTTTATATTTACAGCAGGATCCTGGCTGATACTCATTTAAGTTTAATGTTAAAATTGTGGCTTTTCATCAACAATCTGTCTCTGAAGTTATGGTTAAAGCCACAGTGGGACAAACTCTGCAGGGCATTTGAGAGCTGTAACTCGCATTTGCTGAAATCAAAGACCTCCTCATTTCCATATATTTTGTATTATTCATATTTTGATTATGATTACTCCTGCTATAATCTCTGCTTTTCAGAATTTGTGATGGTTCTTCCTTACACAGAAATGAAAGTGTATTAGGGTTATGCAGCTGATTCCTACACCCACAAAAAGAAAAACAAATTGCTAGAGAATAAATAAACAAGTGTCAAACTTCTTTCTTCCGTACATTTCTTGCAGGTGAGCTAATAGTTCAGCCCCATGAGGCCTGCTCCAGTCCTGTGTCATAGAGGCTTCAGCATGTCTCTGTCCGGTCTCCTGGCCCTGGTGCTGCTGCTGCTGGTGCACGTGTGTCATGCCGAGTCCCAGCGGAGAGACGCCGTCGTGGGGAGCGCTCTGCCCTCCACGCTGCCCCCCTACACCGCTGTCCCCACGGGCAACAGCAGCGTCGTCCGGGTGGACAAGTGCAACGAGGAGACCGTGTGCAGGCCTGGCATCCTCCTCCCCGTGTGGAAGCCCGCTAACCCCGGCCTGGGGGAGAAAGTGGCCCGGGCCGTGGTCTACTTTGTGTCGCTCATGTACATGTTCATGGGAGTGTCCATCATCGCAGACCGCTTCATGGCGTCCATCGAGGTCATCACGTCACAGGTCTGTACGAGTTTCTCTGTCTTATAAACCTCTGTGTCAGTGCTTCTCAAACATTTCATACATTCATTCATTGTTTCTTAAAGTAAAAGTGCAAGTAAAAGCATCACATAAAAATCAACTCAAGTAAAAGTCTTGAATGTTTAAAATCTCACTTTCAGAGTAAAAAGTAAAAGTACAGGTTGTACAGGTTTCTGGTTACTTTTAAATAGTAAATTGTGGTGATTTTGATAAAGAAAAATAAAAGTCCCTTTTTTTTTTTTAATGAGTCAATTTATCAATGTTCAAAGTCAAGACTTTAACTCAGAACATTTAGGTAGAATGTCACCATGAATGTGCAAAAAAAATAACCCATCATACCATACAGAAAGTACATACAGGTATCTGCTCTCAAATGTAGTGTATTTAAAGTAAAAACTATCCACTGTAAATTTTACTTAAGTAAAGTACAAATCAGTACAGTACTTCTACTTTCCACCACTGCTCCGAGTACTATTAAATATTTGATCTTTGAGCACCATCAGATTTAAACCAGCTCCATAACAAGACTAGACCAGGTCTAAAGTAGGGATAAACCAGGTCTAAAATAGGACTGCTGCAGACGTTTTAAAGGAGGACAAACTTGAAAGAGGGAAAAAAGGCAGATAAAACTGACAATACGTGAAGAGTGGAACAGAAGGAGTCCACACATCACCAGTTCAACACGTACCACTGATCTGTGTAATCTTATTTTACCCTTCATCACATGTTCTCTGGCTAACAGTTACACTTCTCAGTCATGGGTCAGGATCTGCGTATCTTAATGTAAAGTCAGGGACATACATCCAGTCAGCGTATCCAGTTTGTCAAAAGAAAAGGAAAATCATAGCCTTACTGTAAGAGGCAATTAAATCTGTTTCTTCTGTGAGTTCACAACTGACATGCCACTAAGTCCTTTTCTGAGGAAGAGCATAAAAAAGAGTGTGTCGTCAAGTAGAACATTTTTATTAGTAGTGCTTAGGAAGAATTGCATCTGTAAACCGCTAAATGGGGAGAGAGAAAGCGAGTTGACTTTGGCTGTATTGTCATGTAACGATTACCTTATTTAATCTTACAAAATTATGTTAAAGTGCATACACATCCAGTGTAGTGTAATACAGTGTAAGGCTGTGTTAAGGAAAAGGTTCTTATTTCAAGAAAGCAGTGAAGCTTGGCCTTAGGGAGGACATATGATATGTGCATATACAATAAGTGAACTGTTTGTCTCACAGGAGAAGGAAGTGACCATAACATTGCCGAATGGGGAAACATCTTTAGCAACGGTTCGGATCTGGAATGAGACAGTGTCCAACCTGACCCTAATGGCCCTGGGCTCCAGCGCTCCTGAAATACTCCTGTCTGTGATAGAGGTAGGTCCTGTGAGAGTATGCCTTTAGGCCTGCCATGGCACTCATCCCTCTGTGTGTCCCCCTCTACAGGTTTGTGGGCACAATTTTGAGGCCGGAGAGCTGGGACCCGGAACTATTGTTGGCAGCGCCGCCTTCAACATGTTCGTCATCATCGCTATCTGTGTGTGGACGATTCCCAACGGAGAATCACGCAAAATAAAACACCTGCGTGTGTTCTTCATCACTGCATTTTGGAGCATCTTTGCATACATCTGGCTCTACCTCATCCTGTCGGTCATTTCGCCCGGCGTGGTGGATGTAGGTTTTTGCTGTAGAGGTTGTTATGATGGTTGGATTCCACATATCGCATGAGTCTATATGCTGTTTTCCAGGTTTGGGAGGCCCTGGTCACTCTGCTGTTCTTCCCGGTCTGTGTGCTGTTGGCCTGGATCGCAGACCGCCGCCTCCTTTTTTATAAATACATGGGCAAGCGTTACCGGGCCGACAAGCGCCGCGGCATTGTGGTGGAGACAGAGGGGGATTTGACTCCGAATAAAGCGAGTATGGAGATGGTCGTCGATGGCAAGTTCCCTCAGCGAGGTGGTGCCATGGTCCAAGCTGAAAACGGCAAGGGAAACACTCAGGATGACACAACAGGAACTCTGGACAACTCTACAGTCGCGGAGGGAGGGAGCCGTCTTCCCACCTCCAACAGCACAATGGTCAACATGGAGAGCAGTCGCGAGCTGGATGAGAGCCGCAAGGAGGTGAGAGCTCCCTGACTGCTACTTCAATCACATAACTATCACTAGTGGTGCTTTCATTGCTTGTGATTTTGTCATGACCTACCTGTGTGTCCAGGTGATTCGAATCTTGAGGGAGCTGAAGCAGAAGTATCCTGACAAAGAGCTGGACCAGCTGATGGAACTGGCCAACTACTACGCCCTGCTGCACCAACAGAAGAGCAGGGCCTTTTACCGCATTCAGGTGAACCCACTGTTCATACAGACACAATGACAAGATCATTCAAATGTTTGCCAAACTACAAAGAATACACTATTGGTCTCAATTCCAAATGCATTACTGCATTTCCCCAAAACAAACAGCAGTAATGGAGTGGAGGAATAGGCCAGAGGTCAAACCTCACCTTAAGAATAAGGTGGTTTTCATTGCGGTCTTGGAACAGAGGAAACGAGATACTATCCAGAGGCTGTCTCATTATACAGTTTTCAACCACTGCATAGCAGAAATGGTAATAGTAATAGCAGTATTCCTCAGTTGATAAACAAACTCAGATAACAATAAGAATGAAAGTAAGTTAGATATAAAAGCAAATAATTGTGTTGAGTTTATGTACACCCAATAGCAGGAGAGGGCAAGGAGAAGGCCATATTCAAATACATTCAAGTGACAAAGGGCCCGGCTGCAACGTTGGTGAAACAAAACATATTCATTATAAGCACATTTCTGTAAAATATGGCTATTTAATCCATTATTAAATTAAATTCATGTAATCTTTATTAAGGACAGATGTGCAGACAAAAGTTCCATGGCTAAGAAAATTTTAAGAATACAATAATTATTCAAATGTGCGGGTGCCGGATATAAACATGCAGAGGGCTGCATAATGCCCCAGGCAAGGGTCTCATTTATTAAGCGTGCGTACATACAAAATGTGGCCAAATGTGATGTACATTAGCATTAAAGTGTACCTGATTTTGAATTGTGACTTGAATTGTGAAACTTTAACTCTTCTTACAATTAGCTTTTAGCGCTTTTGAAACTGCACCATGACCGAGAATTACATGTCTGGGATAGTGTCAAGCAGTTATTGTCCCATGATTCATAGTGTACAATGTGCTTGATTGACTGCAAAGAGGTGACCCTGGAAAACACTTCTGTACTAGTTCTTACCTAACAAAGTGCTTTTATAATAAGCACAGGTTGTACTTTACAAACCCAGTGTCTTTCCATTAACTTGCTTCTATCAAACTATCAAAAATGTGTAATGTTAAAAGAATTTATATTAATTAGCTAGAGTACATAAAAATCAGGTACAGGGCCTTTAAGTTTGGGATTTATATGAAGGCAACTTGACGTGGAATTGTGCGGTTGTGTCTGCAAAGTCTACTGCACCGTGTGTTTTCAGAGAGGAGGAAGAAAGTGATCTGTGCTCAGAAAGGAGAGAAGGAGCCACTTTGAGGAAGTTTGTTTGCATTAGATCTCTTTACCTTTGCAAAAAAATCAAATAATAACCTATAACTGAGGTTATTTCGAGTAGGTTTTATATTCATGTTAATGTTTTGTAATTTCGAAACCATCCACATGCACAGGAACACACGAGGTCCTGCTGCATTTTGTTTAATTTAAGGAGAAGCTGGAAATAAAGTTTATAAAGTGTCTAGCCATCAAAACGCTGCTGTCATACACACACACGCACGTACGCACACATACACACACACACACGCACACACACACATACGCACCACTCACTCTGCACACACATGCACACACCGCTCATTATTGGCTCATGTTTAGGTAAATCTCATTCATAAGTCACCTTGTCTTGTCCTTACTTGGTGAAATGCTGGCGTGGAGGGGCTGTGACGGGAGGTGGGCTCATCTGTGCAGATTTCTGCTGCAGGTGTGATTTATGAAGAGCTGCTGGAGTGTGTCCGGGGGGTTTTCTAAATCTGATCTAAATCAGAGTTCCACCTATTGTTTTATAAATGAAACCTATAGAATCCAGAAATCTTGAACCTTGTCAAAGTTTGTTTTAGGTTGTGTCCGCATAATTGGAAAATGAATATCATGGCTTTAAGGCTTTTCCACTGACAATAATCATGTTATTTTAAGGCTACACGAATGATGATTGGAGCAGGGAACGTGCTGAAGAAGCATGCAGCGGACCACGCCCGACGCACAGTGGTGATGGAGGAGGAAACTCAGGAGGAGGATGACCTAGAGATCTGCAGCCACATCTCCTTTGAAAGCCCCCACAGTCAGTGCATGGAGAACTGCGGCGTGCTCATCCTCCCTGTGCTCTGTCAAGGTACGCACACTGCAGCCGCTAGTCTGTCAATCAAATGTGTAATAGAGTAAGAAACGGAAATGACATCCAAGTCTTATCAATTAATGAATTATCCCTTATTAAATATAAGGGATAAAGTAGTGGAAGAGCAAACGTTCTAGATTATTCCTTAACAATTAACCAAGGGGACAAAATGTAAACAGAACTCTCCTTTATAAATGTCCTTTGTCTGTGTTGTAGGAGGTCTAGGAGAGAACACATTCTATGTAGACTACAGGACTGAGGACGGCTCTGCAAACGCAGGCTCAGATTATGATTACAGTGAAGGAACACTGGTCTTCAAACCTGGAGACACACGCAAAGAGATTAAGGTGAGTGAGGTGACCCTGAGCATTCTATAATGGCGTGTTCAGTCTGTTAGGACAGTGAACAGGAGACTGAGCAGGTCTTACTGCTCTGCTGCAGGTGGGCATCATTGATGATGACATCTTTGAGGAGGATGAGCACTTCTTTGTGCGCCTGTTGAATCTGCGTGTGGGTGACGCAGAGGGGATGTTTGAGAGTGATGACGTGGGTGCTGCCCCCAAAGCCCGTCTGGTGGAGCCCCTGGTCGCCACGGTGACCATCCTGGATGACGACCACGCTGGAATTTTCACATTCAGCGACAGCACATATCGTGTCAGTGAAAGTGTAGGAACTATGGAAGTCACTGTGGTTCGTAACTCAGGAGCTCGAGGCACAGTCATCCTCCCGTATCACACCGAGGCAGGCACCGCCAAGCCTGGGGAGGACTACGAGGATGCGAGGGGTGAGCTGGAGTTTACCAACGACCAGACCACGTGAGTCTGCTCACACGCACCAGATTGAAGTCTGTAGTTTGTATGATTTCATGAGTGCAAAATAAACTGAAATAGGTGCAAAATTGTTCTGCATCTTTATGCCCTGGTTTGGACATAGACACTTAAGCTGTAACCAGATGTATACAGATGTATATTTATAACGTAGGTCAGTCTGTTTCTTCTGTCTTATTATATACTTGGTTTCAATGTGTTCAGTCAGACAATTCAGGTGAGGATCATTGACGATGAAGAGTATGAGAAAAAAGAGAGCTTCTACATTGTCCTGGAGGAGCCACGGTGGCTGAAGAGAGGCATCTCAGGTACTTCTTATGTATTTCACATGATCTGGTTCTTTTTTTGGACTTGAATCTAACAGCATTTTGTTATATTCATCCTCTACAGCTTTGCTTCTCAACCAAGGTAAGTAATATATTCAACGCAACTTATTTTTTATTTTCATTCCATCAAAAACATGAATATTGGGTAAACATGAGTCTACCCCTGCACATGTGTGTCCTGTCAGAGGGGGTGGAGGGCCAGCTGAGTGCAGAGGAGGAGGAGGCGCGCAGGATCGCCGAGATGGGGAAGCCCATTCTGGGAGAACACAGTCGACTGGAGGTGGTTATCGAGGAGTCATACGAGTTCAAGGTATCTCATCATGGCTTGTGGCTCTATATAGCTTCAGTCTCCCAAGGTTACTGTGGAGACAGACCCATTCACATTTTCATACAAAAAATGTTGTCATATTTATGTAAATGTGTGTCCTGATTTTGTTTTTGTTTTGCAAAGTCATGAAGTTTAAAGATCACATTTCACCATGCATTGGTGTGATTGGTCCATGGATAAAATAATATCTTACAATATGTTGTGTTGTAATCTACAGAGCACAGTGGACAAACTTATTAAGAAGACAAACCTGGCGCTGGTCATTGGTACACATTCTTGGAGGGAACAGTTTGTGGAGGCTGTGACTGTCAGTGCAGGTGATATGAGAGACCAGCTCTGTTTGTTGTGCTTTAACAGTAATGTGCATGGTACTTTGTGTTTCCGAATAGCCCTAAGCTAACATGCTGTGTGTCCACAGGCGATGGGGATGAAGACGAGGAAGGCCGAGAGGAGCGCCCCCCCTCCTGTTATGATTATGTCATGCACTTCCTTACTGTGTTCTGGAAGGTCCTGTTTGCCTGTGTTCCTCCCACAGAGATCTGGAACGGCTGGGCCTGCTTTTGCGTGTCTATCAGTGTCATCGGATTCCTTACGGCCATAATCGGAGATCTGGCCTCTCACTTTGGCTGCACTGTGGGGCTGAAGGACACAGTCACTGCTGTGGTGTTTGTGGCTCTAGGAACATCCATCCCAGGTCAGAATGACTTGACATGACCTCATACACATGATCCATGAGCCGTCCTAATGTTTTCTCTCTTCCTCAGACACATTTGCCAGTAAAGTAGCAGCCATGCAGGACCAGCACGCTGACGCCTCGGTGGGAAATGTCACTGGCAGTAATGCAGTCAATGTATTCCTGGGGATCGGAGTGGCCTGGTCCGTGGCTGCCGTGTACTGGAAGATCAAAGGGAAGGAGTTCAGAGTGGACCCTGGCTCTTTGGCCTTCTCTGTCACACTCTTCACCATCTTTGCGTTCATCTGCATGGCTGTGCTGCTGTTCCGCCGCCGGCCCTCTATCGGGGGAGAGCTGGGGGGACCCAAAGTGCCCCGTATCATCACTACTCTGCTCTTCCTGGGCCTTTGGTTCCTCTACATCCTGTTCTCCAGCCTGGAGGCTTACTGCCATATCGATGGCTTTTAAGCACAGACACTTGTGGGATGCCACCAGGCTACACACACGGCTTTGTACCCGCAGTAGTTTTTGATTGCGTGGCATTCAAAATGACTGTAAATAAGCATGTGTGAAGTTCTCCTACATAAACTGATAGCAGCAGCTGTGTGTGGTGAGCAGAAATGACAACATGAGTGATATGTTTACATTCACAAAAGACCAATAACACAATGCTGTATCATCAGGCAGTGAGTTCGGAAACAAAAGAGAAGTTGGATTATTGTAGTAACTGCACTGCAGCTCTTTGGAATTTCTTAGCCAGACCAGTGCACCTTATAGTTTCATCTGTAGTCGTCCTCAGACGAGGTATGGTAGTACATAAATAAAGCAAAGAAAAGAGGAAGGGTGAAAAAGGGGGCCCTAAGTATATGAGAAAGCACTGCCAATTCCCCTCTGACGAATTTACCCCAAATTGCTGTATAACTGCTCCCCTAATGTTTGGCAGTAGTTTGTACTTTTGTATAAATGGGCTGTTTTACTGACGACACATGACAGCAGAAGGAGAGCAGTCACTGGTCTGAGTCTTGGAGCATTCTTAAGGCTGAGTGTGAGTGAACCAGAGGATGGACTAATGTGTTTATGAGCCATATATGCCTGGTCTCCAGGGTCCCAGTGATGATGTCACTCAGTTACTTGTATGTTGATGATCCCTTGCATGTATGTAGCTGTTTCTCTGAAAATATCATGGCTGCTACTGTGTCATTAATGTGAAGTGTATAGTGCGAGCTCAGAAGGACCAAAGGACACGATCCTCTTTTACATAAGTGGGGTATATCAGCCACATATTCCACAGAGACAGTGTTAGTAACCCAGACCTCCATAGCAGCAACATTTTGCACCGCTCTTTTTGACTAAATACTTCTGCCACAAGTACTTTAGTTCTTCAGATCACAGCATTCACAGAAACAATTGTTTACTGCTTGAACTCACAATGGCCTTCATTTATCAAAATTGTGTTAAACTAGTGCAGCCATTTGTCCATGTTCTGTGCTTGGCCTGGTTAACACTATCTTACAGCTTCATCTTATTCTTTTTTAACTCGGGGGTGGCACCATGCAGCCTCACCACTTTATCCTCTCCTACATTTTTGTATTAGAGGCTAAGGTGGTGCTAAGGTCTCATGGGGTTTACTCACATAGTGAGACGTAGAGCACACAGTCCCCACTCTCTTCCATGTTTTTTCATGTTTCATGTAGTGAGTTATAAACTTTATTGTAGCATCATTTGGAACACTATGTAGTTACCATTTGAACAAAAAACAACAAAAGAGGGCAATAATCTTTGGGGGCTATGAGGCTGCATTGGTCATTCTAGGGAGGCAAAGACTATGGGGAAATGCTCCTTCTGCCCTTGTGTTTGATCAGTGAAGGCCATTATGTGTGAGTGAAGCAAACACGTCTCATATAGTATTCTGCTTTTACAGCAACACCGCAATGTCAAACAGCTGTCCACTGTAACAGACAGGTAAATGGACACACTTCTGGATGTTCTGTCTGAGGCACATAGGCTACTGTTATATGTACAAATGTACAAATATGTCTCTCCTGCTTCAGCACTTACTGTAGTGTAGTTGTTTCCAAAGATGAAAACAGAAGAGCCAATCACAAAGATGCTCTCTCTGGCACATATAACTGACTGTCTCAAATAAATGACTGATTTGATGGACTTTCTGGCTCTTAAATCTGTGTAAGGGCTTCAAAATGGATCACACACTGCTAAACGTAGAATTCAATTAGGAAACCCTTTAACATTTTATAAGACTTTGGAAAATTATATCTTGGACAAATGTTCCTGATTTTGATACCAGCTTTCCTTTTGTATTTTATTTTTGTAAAATGAGCCTGCCACAGGCGTACTCTTTGAAGCACTGTAGTAAAGTATATACAACTATATTATTTAGATTTGTCATTCACAGCAATGGATCAACTGTGCAATATTACAATTCTGTTTATTGTTTAACACTGAAGTCACTGATAAGCTTCAGTCTCCTGGTTAGAGTGTCAAATGCATGTTTACAGTCAGTGTGTTTACTTCGAGGTTTGATAATATAATGCCTTTATCAATGCCTCCATCAGGGTGCGTTCACACTTGCGCGCACACACACACACACATACACACACGCACGCACATCAAGTCTTTGGTTCCCACTGTGAGTAATTCTCTTGCAACAAAAGTATTAAAGTTTTATAAAATTATTTGAACATTTGAACTTCTAAAACCCTACCATCAGATATGATTTGTTATTGTAGTTCCTGTCTTTATTCTTTGAAAATACCTGATTCTAAATAAGAGTATAAATGGGTACATGACGTTTGGAGATGCAACAGCTTTTTTCTGTCCTGCTGTGTGACGAACTTTTGTAGCAAAATACAAAATGTATTTTTAAAAACCCAAGCCAACTATCCAACAAGAGTAAGGACAGCTTTTAACATAATTTGTGTGGAACTCTTGACATTTTTTGATATTTTCTTTATTTATTTACTCATTGTAGAATGATTTGAAGAAAAGTGTGATGACAATGTATGACAGTTTAGTTTTAGTTTTGTTTTTTAATATATAAATAATTTATTTTAAAAAATTGTGTATATATACACACACACACACACACACACACACACACACACACACACACACACACACACACACACACACACACACACACACACCCACACACACACACACACACACACACACACATATATATTTGTGTACTGTAGAGTTGAATCAAGTCTGTCCAAATACTTTTTTACTCTCATTTGAGTAATTATTTGGTCACTACTTCTTGTAAAGTACCATTACTCTTACTGAGTCAGATTTTTGGCTACTCTGCCCACCTCATGCACACAATCCATACCAAATTGTGAAACTGGGAACAAAACCTGGACTAGATCAGGACTAAAACAAGGTCAGAACAAAACAAACCCAGGTCTACGTCAGGACTAAAGAGTGCTCAAATCAGCACATAATCACGCCAAGTGTAAACGCACCCTTCGAGAGTGAGATTTAAACTGCACAACTGCATTTATGGATATCCTTCTTCCAAACATATTTTGGTCCCCCCCTTTCGCTCGATACTTATACTGTAAGCAACCTGTCGATGAAAAGACTGTGGGTTTCTTAGGATGTATGTGACCGACTGTTCTTCCGTGTGTCTTGTTAGCTGTGCCCCCTGTGTTCCTCTGCATGTCCAAACCGTATGTAGCCCTCAGCATGGTCTTCTACTGTTCTGGCAGGACCTGAGCTCAGTGCGGTGAGCCATACACAAGAGCACTGCAGAGAGCCAGGACCAGATCCAGGTAGTCGAGTTTGTGTCCGTCAATGTCTCCGCCGTCTCTGTCTCTAACTGTGAACATCAATCTATGCCTGACCTGAATAGTAGAAAAAATATTATTAACGTTTTGTATGTGTGAACAGTATATACTAATTTGTGTGATGGACAGATTTATTTAAGACTGTAAAATACAATCAACATGAAAAAAAATGATACTTTTGTTATAAAATATAAAAAGAGTTTCAAATATTTAAAAAAAACATGGCATGGGTATAATGTAACTGAAACAAATGAAATTTAACTTACTGCAAATACACTTCATTCTTTTTAAGTGTTGGAGTCTTTCTTTGCACTACAACAATTACATGAAATATAAATTATAAACATTCTATACACTTTACACTATACACTTTTATACGCTTTTATACATTTTATTGTTCGATAACAAGTAAGATTTTGATACAATAATATTATGTACTTTTCTCTTTGCTTCCGTCCTCAACAACAACTTGTACAGGCATAGAAACACATTAATTCCTGTAAAAACATTGCCTTTGGTGTCTAACATTTAAATATCAGGTCTCAAGTTTTCAAGGTACAGAAGATTACTTCAACCTTATATATGCTCTACACAGATTGTGTCAATTTGGGTCAAACTTTCTATGTTAAAGGATAGAGATAGACTTTTCAGGAAATTAATTTGTTTCAGTAGCTCATTTGTACAAACAGCAAGATAATAAAACATTGATTAATTCATTCATCCACTTACACACTTAATTATGACTTTCACAGTAAATTGTGGCTTAATTATTTTTCTCTATGGTTGCTGTAAATATTTTATAATCCTACAGATACATTTAATCTACACTCCAAAAATTATAAACACGTGAATCATTTTTAGATTTGAATTGATTTTATAAAACATGTTTCACACGTTTGTCATGCATTAGACAACCCCTCAGTAAAGGATGTCATTAGATTATAAATCAGTAATAGTGTAATTATAACGAAAATTTCAAACTAAATCAAATTGTTTCTACTCCCAATCTTTATAAAACTGAACTTTGATTTGAGGACATGACATGTTTGTGCTCCCATTGATTTAATGTTGGTGTAAATTATAACAACAGTCAGCAACAGCTCATCAGATCTTTAAATTAATTGTTTGTTGGCTGAGCACAGTCGAGCTGAGCTCAGCATCACATTATTACATGACTATGACTCACTTTTGTAAGCATGGTTGTTAAATGGTTGGAACACTATGGTCTTGTGGCTGGTTATTTCTGCGCCAAAGTCGTTGTAAAAAGGGACTGAAATTCCACTGGATTCCGCCTGAAATAAACACATTTACAGTGATTAGGAACTCCAATTAACTATTACGATAAAAAAGAATGCAGGTCAGGTTTAACAACCTTTGGGGCGGGGCTTGTATGTCATGTGACTGCCAGGGTCTTCCTGCTGAAACACAAAGAGGTCTGAGCGCCACTTAGTCCAGTTCACCTCCTCCACCCTGAAAAGAAAAGCAGTCAGTAAGAGCCACAGTCACTTTCCAATGATCTGACATCATTCATGAATGCATTTCAAGAACTTCTGACAGAAATAACAAAGACATCATAACCTGAGCTTGGATAGGATGGTCCTAATGAAGACCAGTGTGGGGCAGTAGTGTAATACAGTAAAACTGTAAAACCCTAACCCTAAGTTACAGTTATGTCTGGTAACTTTTAATTACTTTCTCCTGGCTAAAAATGTGGTTAATCCAAATAATTGTTTAGTAAAATCCTGAAAAATAAACCGACAGTGACGCGACAAACGCTTAATATCTGTGAACCAAGAAAAATATTGAACTGTGTGTTGACCAAATAACAATACGTTTAATAAATGGGAAGATTTGATCTTTTTTACACAATAAATTAGTTTCTGAGCTTTATGTTAACATTTTTCCTAGAAGTAACTCATTAGCATCCGTAATCTAATTACTTTTGACATAAGGTAATCTTTAGATGACTTTTAGGAAGAGTAATCTGTTGCCAGTTATGATTAGTTTCACAAAGTCATCTGTCTGATCTGATTGATGAAGACATAGTTGCAAATTGGGCTGCTTAATTAAGTCAAAAAATATTATCACAGTTATTTGTCGCATAGTTGAAATCACTGTTATTTTGAACAATTACTTCTATGTTGTCAAAATTATTCTGTAGAGAGGATATGGACAGATATTTCATTAGTAATGTTTTAGAAAACTGCCTTTGGTTTTGAGGCAAAAGGAGCGCACTTATAATTCTTAACAGAAGGTAATTAATTGTGTTTTTGATTACAAAATGTTTGTATTTAAGCAGAGTAATAATTAAACTGTTGTGGCGGCCTACGCACTGAACAGCAGTGTAGAGTACCAGGCCTTCTTGGAGTCCATGGGAGGGGTACTGGAAAGTGCACCGACCGGGGACTCCGTTGTTCAACGACAGTGACACCTGGAGAGGGTGTCACTGTCCCAATCTGAACCCGAGTGGTGTTCAGTTATTGGACTTCTGTGCTAGTCACAGTTTGTCCATAACAAACACCATGTTCAAGCACAAGGACACCCTAGGCCGGAGATCAATGATCGACTTTGTTGGAGATCCATCCTGAGTATCTTAAGTCTCTGGATGCTGTGGGACTGTCTTGGCTGACACGTCGCTGCAACATCGTGCGGTGGTCTGAGACAGTACCTCTGGACTGGCAGACCGGGGTGGTGGTCCCTCTGTACAAGAAGGGGGACCGGAGGGTGTGTTCCAGTCACAGGGGGATCACACTCCTCAGCCTCCCCGATAAGGTCTACTCCAGGGTACTGGAGAGGAGAATCCGACCGATAGTCAAACCTCGGATTCAGGAGGAGCAGTGTGGTTTTCGTCCCGGTCATGGAACACTGGACCAGCTCTATACTCTCCATCGGGTTTTCGAGGGTTCATGGGAGTTTGCCCAAACTGTCCACATGTGCTTTGTGGATCTGGAAAAGGCATTCGAATGTGTGCCCCGGGGCGCCTTGTGGGGAGTGCTGAAATCGTCCTGATGGCTTCTTCAATCCAGGACCTGCAGCATCCACTGGGACAGTTTGCAGCCGAGTGTGAAGTAGCACACTCGGTAGAAGTAGTAGGGATGAGAATCAGCTCCTCCAAATCCGAGGCCATGGTTCTCAACGGGAAAAGTGTGCCTTGCCCTCTCCGGATGGGTGGAGAGTCCTTACCTCAAGTGGAGGAGTTCAAGTATCTCGGGATCTTGTTCACGAGTGAGGGAAGGATGGAGCGTGAGATTGCAGTGATGCGGGCGCTGTATTGGACCGTTGTGGTAAAGAAAGAGCTGAGTCGAAAGACAAAGCTCTCGATTTACCGGTGAATCTAGGTTCCAACCCTCACCTATAGTCAGAGCTTTGGGTAATGACTGAAAAGACAAGATCGTGGATACAAGCGGTCGAAATGAGTTTCCTCATTGGCTGGGTGCTCCCTTAGAGATAGGATGAGGAGCTCAGAGTAGACCCAGGACTCGCTGGAGGGACTATGTCTCTCGGCTGGCCTGGGAACAAGGAACCCCCCGGAGGGGCTGGAGAATGTGTCTGGGGTGTGGGAAGTCTAGGAGTCCCAGCGTAGACTGATGTCCCTGCGACCCGCCCCGGATAAGCGGAAGAAGACGAAGATGAAGATATATATAATTCATTACACAGCCCTAGTTGCATGTCTCCACGACATTCATGTCTGTGACAGAAATCTGCACATGGTAAAGTTCAGAGATGCAGAAGTGTACCGTAACAGTCTGTGGCTCTGCTCCTTATTTTTGTTCTGCTTAATGATGATTTTGGACTGTCCTGAGTAAAGCCTCTCCTTCAGCCAATGTGGTAGAGAACTGTCCAGGTCCAAAATGGTGAGGGATCTCTGTGAGACAAACCAGACATTCAAATTTTTGGACAGTAACTTTTCTAACTAGTGTACTTTCTGAATCTCTGAAATAAAAAAGTTGTGCACCTGCAGGTTCCAGATGTTCTCGCTCTCACTGGAGATCCTCTCCACTGTGTTGCCCATTATGGCTATGAGCATGTTCAGCAGCAGGATGTAGGTGAGCACGATGTAGAGGATGAGCAGGATGTAGAAGACCTCTTTGTACTGGACATGGTCAGTGAACTCCAGGTCTCCCATTCCAATAGTGAACTTAAACAGCTCCAGGATGGTGAAGCGCACGTCATTATATGAGGGTTTTTCACAAAGAATCATCTCTGGGGTCCTGCCGAGGGCCTTGGAGCGACTGGTGTGCTCTTCGTCATCAGTGTAGTTCTCTTCAATCAGAGAAACTATAGCTGTGAAGAAGAGCATATAGATTCTAAGGACTACAAATTAACAGTAAAATAACTTCCTGAT
The DNA here is from genome assembly GCA_019453435.1 of Rhinogobius similis. Taxonomy (NCBI): domain Eukaryota; kingdom Metazoa; phylum Chordata; class Actinopteri; order Gobiiformes; family Gobiidae; genus Rhinogobius; species Rhinogobius similis. Next base: position 10,569,510 of record CM033625.1, on the reverse strand, counting down.
TAAGGGCTGAAATAATCTTACCGGCTGAGAAGCCAAAGAGAAAGACAGCGTAAACACACAGAAAGTGCAGGATATCTCTGAGGATCATCTACAGTGACAAAGAGGCGTCACATGCACATAACGAGAAGAACGTTACAATTTTCTTAAGTTGGTACGTTGTTCTTTCTCACCCTTTGCATCATTACACTGTAAATTCCCAGTTGTTTGATTCCTCTGGCGTAATACAGGATGTTGACCCAGGCCAAAGCCAGCGATATGACCTGAAGTCCTACGTACTCTCTGAGTCCAGACGCATAGAGAGGGACGCAGAGCAGGAGCAGAGTGCCCTGGAGGAAACTGAGCAGAGCACAGTCAGACAATCAAAAGAGACAATCCTTGAGACAAAAGTCAATCCCTGACATGACAACTGCACATACAAAAGAATATCACAGAATCCATCTGTGTAGAGACTGCTGAACTTTGGAGGGTTCTTCTTGAAGATCACCACCTGTGGATTGAGACGTGGCACATGTGTTGGCATCTGGAATTACTACAGTGGAGTTTAGGGAATATATTTTTTGTGTTGACCACATTATACTCACTGATTTGTAAAAGAACCAGAGTCCTCCCAGCACACTGATGAGCTGTCCAACGATGCGTAGGTGGTCATTAGGAACGTCCTCGATGGGGAACGGGGGCTGTAGGCCCACACACACATCTGAACTGAAGCCTCTTCATCTAATGTCATCACATTCTCATGTCTTACCTTTCCCTCCTTCCTGTTGACAGCCACAGCGGTGAAGATAAGCAGGTAAACCATGTAAACCAGGAAGTTGAAAAGAAAAAGCTTGGATGCAAAGCGCTCCCACTTATCCTCCAGAAGACTGCGCAGAGGCTCCAGCTGCAGCATCTCTGTGCGGTTCTAGGACAAGAGCACATTTCAGCCACAAACAGAGCTGCCTTGTTGTTGTGCAGTAGTATACATTTATGTACATGTATTAAAATAACATGAATGTCTCACAGGGATTTGGCTGCCAAACACGATGATCTCCAGCACAGAGTTGTCTTCATCCGTGTCGATAGAGCTGGTGTCATACAAAGAGGAATGGACTGGCCCATACACCCATTCAGTAAACTTCCTGGACAAGGGACGGGACTCTTTGTCCAGAAACTCTCGATGGAGCATGTGCTCCAGCAGCTGCAATCACAAAGCACACATCAGACAAGACTCAGAGAAAGTACAAGTGTGCTCTGTCCCTCAAACCTACCCCTATCCTGCCCAGCTTGGCGGCTAACTTGAGAGGTGTGAGTCCCTGGTGGTTCTTGATGTCCTCCAGGCGAGTGGTGCAGTCCGGGTGCAGTGTGTGGTGCTCGGTCAGAATCTTGTCGTACATTTGTGCGATCATGTCTGTGTTCTCAGGGCTGTTGTCTGCGATCACCACCAGTGCGTGCAGGACGCTGTTTCCCTCTGAGTCTCGGTCCGTCACCTCGGCTCGTCTGTAAGGGTTGTCCAGGAGATAGGACACCACCTCAGGCTGGTTGGTGCAGGCCGCCAGAGACAGAGGCAGTTCCCCTGAAACAAATGTTCAGTTGTTTTGGTCCAAGATCTGAGCATCAGTGACTGACCAGCTTAGGAACGCACCAAAATAAAACCCAAAACCTTCCTTCAGTTGAAAGAACTTCCCATTGGCTTTGGCTTGTACATTTGCTCCTTTCTGGACCAACAGCTTCACATGGTCCAAGCTTCTCCTCTCGATGGCCACGTGCAGAGCAGTCTGTCCTGTGGCATAACACACAAAATGAAGACAACTCAACACATTGAAATTATTAAGATGCAAATATGGAAGCAACATCGCCATGTTTTTAGGGGATCTTGGTAGTGTAGTTATGCTAATTTTATTGGTTTGATCTTCCCTTTCTCTACCATTCCTCAACAATGACGCCACACCTAGACCATGGCGATAATCAGCAGCCTGGCATGCTCTGGACTCAACTCAACTTCCACAACTTAACACGCAGAGGCCACATTGGAGTGGCTCTCATTTACAGCGTTCGGGGAAAAGTTGAACGTTCAGTGAAGTTCTTCAAGCTGATGAAATAGTTCATATTTCAGTCATTAGCCTATGGATGTCTGCCAGCATCACCATGTTTGTTTTGGCTTGTTTGGGGGCTTCCACCCCATACCACATTGTTAGCCTGTCATCATTAGTCTCATCTAACAAAAATAATCTGGCTGCACAAGGTAACTCCACAGCTACTACTTGAAGTGATAGGGAATTTTCTTGTCTCACCGTGGTAGTAATTGTCAGTGTAGGAAGTATTGATCAACTTTTTTAGATCTCCAGTTTTCTCTGCTATGTCCAGGAGCACTTCAATGGTATCATTTCTATCCTTCTTTAGGTTTAATAAGGCTTTCAGCAGTGCAGTTTTCCCATTGGGTTCTGTTGGGGAGAAAAATGACATTACATTGTATTTCATCAGAAGAAAGGTTACATAAACATCATTTGGACAGGGGTTTTGGCTCAACAGTGGTTCACTGCCGAATAAACATCTGACGTTTCAGGTACATCAGCACGTGGGTAAAAATATGTCCTCTAGAGAAAAAAATTAAGGTACACACATGTCCTGCCTTGAATTACGTTTAATCAGTGCAGAACCAGACTTTGTGTAGAGTATGTGGTGAGTGTGAGATGGCAAGCCAGGCTAGCCAGGCTAGTAAGGACCTGATCTGCAATCACTGACTGCCTATTTTACAGAAAAATTATCATAGAAATCAATTGTCTTAAGTTTGAAAACATAAAATGACAATTCAAAATGGCCCAATAATCATGTGGTCCACATATTGGCAAGACAGGAGAGTGAGAGCGTGAGAGAGTGAGAGACAGTGGGAGAGAGTGAGTGTGAGAGAGAGTGAAAGAGTGACAGAGAGAGTGAGAGAGAGAGTGAAAGTGTGACAGAGAGAGTGAGAGAGAGAGTGAAAGTATGACAGAGAGAGTGAGAGAGAGTGAAAGTGTGACAGAGAGAGCGAGAGAGAGTGACAGAGAGAGTGAGAGAGAGTGGGTGAGAGCATGTTGTATGTTGTGCACTGGCCTGTAAACTCTGGGCTGGTCAGACATTTGTTGGTGGCGGTCAGAAAGTCCAGTAGACCCTGGAGCTGCGAGGCATCCCCTCGACTCACAGCTCCAAACACCAGCTCTCTGCTGAACAATGCTGCTTCAGTGCTGCAAGTACACACAGCATGAGCACCACTGCTCTATCAAGTATCATGTGCGTATGGACAAAACATAACATCAGAATAGAACCATCACCAAAACTAAGCTAAATGTTAAATCAGGCAAAAATCAGACAAAGCCCTAATGCTGGGTCGACATCTACAATAAAGGGCATGTACCTGATTTTTATTTACTCTAGTGAAGATAAAATCTCTTTAAATTACACATTGTTTGATAGAAACAACATTATGGAAAGACACTGGGTTTGTAATGTATAATCCATGCAAATTATAAATGCACTTTTTTGGGAAAAAACTAGTCCAGAAGCATTTGCCAGGGTCACCCCTTTTCAACCAATCAGGCATATTGTACAGTATGAATCATGGAACAATAACTGCTCGACACTATCCCAGACATGTGATTCTCTCATGGTGCAGTTTCAAAAGTGCTAAAAGCTAATTGTAAGAAGAGTTAAAGGAACTATATGGAAACAACTGCATAAGACTATTCCAGACAGTTGTTTCTGAGTCATGGTGCAATACTGAGTGAAAGGAAGGACTAAGTGCTCGGGGCTAATGGTTCAAACAAATACATGTTTCTGTCTCACAGTTCAAAATCAAGTACAGGCCCTTTAATAAATGCATTTTATTTAAGATGTTATTGAAAAAGTTTGTTTAATAGCCATAATCAAGGTTAGCAGGACCAAATCTGTAAAGAACACAAAGATCCACAGCAGCATGAGTCCCAGGTGAGGTCATTACTCACCTGTTCACAGAGACGATGGTGTCCATAGGCAGAGTGTCGGAGGGGTCTGTCCCCAGTAGCCAGTCCAGAGTGTGTCTCTCCTCCGGCTCTGTAATCACCTCCAAACGCTGCGGATCCTCCATAATCTCGCATAGAATTGTCAAGTTCACAAGTCTGCTGTGTTTAGGCAACACCTCATTTGGTGTAATGTTACAAGGTTTCCGTGGTGATGCTCCACCCCTCCCCTCACCTGTTGTTTACATGCTGTTATACCTTCACAGTGTATTGACCAAACAAACCGATATTCAAACTAGCAATGGAAAACAGAAATAACTGGATGTTTTGTATGGTTAAAAGTCTCAGAATCTGGAAACTTGGAAGTTGCAGGATCTCTGAAGAAGAGATAGTTTTGGTAGAAAGCCAAGCTTTATCCTGAATTTATAAAATACACTTACATATGTTCTAAATCCACAGGAAAATACTTTGTACTGCCATGTTTGTGGTAAAATGCTGAAATTGATAATTGTAACCATGTGAAGAAAGTCCAAGTTAGGAAAGAGGCAGGGACAAATGAAATGTACAAAAAAGTGAATGTTATCATAAGGGTAAGAAAGAGCAATTTTCTTCATCTTATAGTCAATAGACAACTCTTTATTGTCCCAGTGCATTACAATTGCTCATTACAATTACCATTGCTCTGTCACTGATATCTTCTTTGACTATAAATATTAATTAAACCTATAAAACAACAGTAAACTGTGAAGATTTTGAATGAACCAGTGTACAGGTTTGTAACATTTTAATTTCCCTGATGATACTGTGATTGTGCAGCTTTAGGGTTGGATTGTTTGAGGCTGGCGGCGCTTGGATCGTAGTCGGTCCATGAACGGGTGAAGGTGCCATCTGTTCTCTGGAACATAAAAGAGAAGCATAAGGTGGTATGTGTGCCATCAATAATGTACTGCCTTGTAGCACCTGCTGCCTTTTGTGAAGTGCAAAATCCTAATGAGGAAATTGTGAGGAATAATTCAAGTATGTGGCTGTCTATGCATGTAGGTTTGTGTGTGCATTTATGCAGTTTAGTGACTTCCTGATATGCAGGACAGCATATTGTGTTTTGTGTGTATTGCATTGGCCTTTCAAAAACTGAAAGATGAGTGTGTGTGTGTACATACTGCGTGGGGTGTGCGAGTGTGTGTGGACATGGAGGAGGTGTGTATAAATAAGGGGCGGTTTGCAAATATGTGAGGCTTTGTATGTATATGTTGATATATTCTGATTCGTTGTGTGCGTTGGTGCATGTGGACATGCATGGTGTACGTATGTGGGGGGAGTCCTACTGTTTGCTGTGGTGGACTGCAGGAAGTCACTGCCCGGGTCCTCCTCACGATCAACATACATATCTGAACGCCACTCAGTCCAGTGAGTCTCTGCCACCCTGAAATCAGAACATCTCAGTTTGAGTGACTCTAAAATTGTCAATAAATGCAACACAACTGAAATACTGAGTGCTATACTTTACAAACCTCAGTTTAAAGATTGTAAACAACACTTTATAAACTGAGGTTTGCATAAATTATGAATATGAAACTATTCCCTCATACAATACACACATTTACTCAAACTTAAAGAGTAAACGAGAGAGTACACTTTGTTTTTATGTTAGTGGGAAAATACCTTAAAAATCTTCGACGTTTGTCCCGTTGTTTGAAACTAACAGTTTTTGACACCACAGAGCGCAATTTATTTAATATACACTTTGGGAGAGTCCTCTCCATGTCCAGAATTGTATGGGACCTCTGAAAAAACATATAAATACAAAATAGATGCATTAATTACAGTGTTGGTGATGTATCTATATGAGGCCAGGATGAATCGGAAAGGATTCTACAAATACACATCAGTCTGTGTGTGAAATGTTTCTGTGTATTTGACTTTAACTGAGGTGTATGAGTATGACACCTCTATTTAGGAGTTGTTAGGTAAAAAATGACAGTATCATCTCTGACCTGCAGGTTCCAGATGTTCTCGCTCTCACTGGAGATCCTCGCCACTGTGTTGCCCATTATGGCTATGAGCATGTTCAGCAGCAGGATGTAGGTGAGCACGATGTAGAGGATGAGAAGGATGTAGAAGACCTCTTTGTACTGGACATGGTCAGTGAACTGCAGGTTTCCCATTCCAATAGTGAACTTAAACAGCTCCAGGATGGTGAAGCGCACGTCACTATATGAAGGTTTTTCCAATAAGTGCAGAATCTGTTCCACCACAGGTTCTGTCTGGTTTAATGGCTCTGGTGGGACATCTTTTATAAGAGACATAATAGCTAGAAAGACAAGAAAAAGAAGGAGAAATTAAGATGCCGTAAATGTGGACAATGAGCACTTTGTATCTAATTACAGATCAGAAATGCTTTATACAAGGTTTCCAAAAAAAAACAAAAAATCAATACAAACCAGCTGAGAAGCCAAAGAGAAAGACGGCATAAACAAATAGGAAGTGCAAGATATCTCTGAGGATCATCTGCAAATAGACAATGAGATGTCAGATACACGTCAAATGCTGCAGCTTGTCCAGATGTTTCTCACCCTCTGCACCATCACGTTGTAAATTCCCAGTTGTTTGATTCCTCTGGTGTAATACAGGATGTTGACCCAGGACAAAGCCAGTGAGATGACCTGAAGTCCCACATACTCTCTGAGTCCAGACACGTAGAGAGGAACGCAGAGCAGGAGCAGAGTGCCCTGGACAAAACTGAAGAGGAGCACAGAGCCCATCAGTCACTATTTAATGAACCCCCACCAACCCTTCGACAGCACGTACAAGATAATGTCACTGAATCCATCTGTGTAAAGACTGTTGAACTTTGGAGGGTTCCTCTTGAAAATCACCACCTGAAGAGTCAGAGGCCAAACATCTTACACATATTCATTGTAATAAAGTCAGAATAACCAACCTGGAATTACTACAGTGGAGTTTAGGATTTACGCACTGATTTGTAAAAGAACCAGAGTCCTCCCAGCACACTGATGAGCTGTCCAACGATGCGTAGGTGGTCATTAGGAACGTCCTCGATGGGGAACGGGGGCTGTAGGTCCACACACACATTTGAACTGAAGCCTCTTCATCTAATGTCATCACATTCTCATGTCTTACCTTTCCCTCCTTCCTGTTGACAGCCACAGCAGTGAAGATAAGCAGGTAAACCATGTAAACCAGGAAGTTGAAAAGAAAAAGCTTGGATGCAAAGCGCTCCCACTTATCCTCCAGAAGACTGCGCAGAGGCTCCAGCTGCAGCATCTCTGTGCGGTTCTAGGACAAGAGCACATTTCAGCCACAAACAGAGCTGCCTTGTTGTTGTGCAGTAGTATACATTTATGTACATGTATTAAAATAACATGAATGTCTCACAGGGATTTGGCTGCCGAACACGATGATCTCCAGCACAGAGTTGTCGTCATCCGTGTCGATAGAGCTGGTGTCATACAAAGAGGAATGGACTGGCCCATACACCCATTCAGTAAACTTCCTGGACAAGGGACGGGAGTCTTTGTCCAGAAACTCTCGATGGAGCATGTGCTCCAGCAGCTGCAATCACAAAGCACACATCAGACAAGACTCAGAGAAAGTACAAGTGTGCTCTGTCCCTCAAACCTACCCCTATCCTGCCCAGCTTGGCGGCTAACTTGAGAGGTGTGAGTCCCTGGTGGTTCTTGATGTCCTCCAGGCGAGTGGTGCAGTCCGGGTGCAGTGTGTGGTGCTCGGTCAGAATCTTGTCGTACATTTGTGCGATCATGTCTGTGTTCTCAGGGCTGTTGTCTGCGATCACCACCAGTGCGTGCAGGACGCTGTTTCCCTCTGAGTCTCGGTCCGTCACCTCGGCTCGTCTGTAAGGGTTGTCCAGGAGATAGGACACCACCTCAGGCTGGTTGGTGCAGGCTGCCAGAGACAGAGGCAGTTCCCCTGAAACAAATGTTCAGTTGTTTTAGTCCAAGATCTGAGCATCAGTGACTGACCAGTTTAGGAACGCACCAAAATAAAACCCATATCCTTCCTTCAGCTGAAAGAACTTCCCATTAGCTTTGGCTTGTACATTTGCTCCTTTCTGGACAAACAGCTTCACATGGTCCAAGCTTCTCCTCTCGATGGCCACGTGCAGAGCAGTCTGTCCTGTGGCGCAAGTCACACAATGAGGTATGTAATTTCTCCTATCATAAATACATGTTTTTGGCTATCCACCTTTATAACACCAGTCAGTGTAGGATGCATTGATCAAGGTTTGCAAATCTCCAGTTTTCTCTGCTATGTCCAAGAGCACTTCGATGGTGTCGTTTCTATTTTCTGTTAGGTTCAGCATGGCCTTCAACAGTGCAGTTTTCCCATTGGACTCATCTAAAGAAAAAAAAAGGTCATGTTATTACATGTATTGAAGAAAGGGTGTGTCAGAAAGGTGAAGACTGTACTAGCCGATGAACTCAGGGCTGGTGAGGCACTTGTTGTTGACTGTCAAAAAGTCCAGCAGTCCTTGTAGCTGTGAAGCATCACCACAGGAGGCAGCCTCAAACACACGCTCTCGGGAAAACTCCACAGGGCATTTACCATCAGCTTCAGTCAGACGTGGGCTTAAGACAAAATATCAGAAATCTAATGAGTTAATTTATGGACTTCTGGATTATTAATGTTGAATCCTAGTGTACACTATAATCCTCTGAGTTAAATTCTATTAAGGCACATAAATCAGAACTTTCAAGGGGAATATTATTAAAATTACATAAATGCATTATTAAACTGAACAGCCATTCCACTAAATATATTAAAAAATAAATGGGAAAGAGAAAATCATTTTGTTTTGAAGATGAAGAATGGGGACATATTTATTCTTCTCAATGGAGGACAATAAAATCACATGTTTGGAAGGAATTCTATTGGAAAAATGTATCATGGTATTGTGTAATAACATGATGTCAAAGTGCCCACTATTTACAGGTGAATACTGATCGCTGGAGAAACTGTGATTGTCAAGACTGAATGAGTAAATGAATAATGCAATGTGAAGAATCTTTGAGTCTGTAGAAAAGTGTTATAGAAGTATGGTGCATTATTGATTTCAGAACTATATTTGGGCCTCAGAGCTTCTGCCATGGACTCAAATGGATACCAGCATAATTGGAGCCGGAGAGAAAAAGGTCATCACAAAGAAATGGATGGCACAAACTGTACCAACAATCAATGAATGGACTGACGTTATAACTGAGATTTAAAAAATGGAGAAAACTATATTTGGACAAAATTTGAGAACTGACACTTTGAATAGACACTGGACCAATGTGACTATGCTGGACTAGATATTTAGAACTATAACTGTTTGCTCTAACCCATACCATAACCCAAAAGCTTTATGTTGTCCTAATCCAAGTGTGACGCGCCAACTTAGAACCCAGGGCATCTGATGGTTCCATGAAAAGCAACCATAACTCCTTCACAATTGTGTAACACGGCTGCACTGTTTGTTTTCTGTCTGGGGATTTGTGCTGCGGGCCTTGACTTTGGTGCCAAGCTCTGACGTTGAACTCCACAAATTAAGCTGACTTAACTCCTGTGTCAGCTCTTTATTCCTGACAATGACAATGATAGTGAATCAGCGCATGCGGAACACGTGTCACATATTTTGGCATCACTGGCCGCTCCCATGTTGTCTTTGATTGTGTGTGCTTTGTTGTGTGTGCATGATTACACGGCATGATTCAGGTCTCTTCAGCCTGTCACAGTGAGCGAGCTGTTTGTGTTTGTGATTTTGTGTATTCTTTTGTTGTTGAAACACTCTTCACTCCTCTTTACAAATCTGTTGTGCAAATCGCACTGGACAAACAAATTAAATAAATAAAAACTTGCTGGTGCTCTATGTAACTTCTCTGGTGTATGGTAGTACAATATTCATACTGTGGGAGACAAGCTTTTACTGGTTGTTTTCAGAATCTAGAATGAGGTGATGTCATAGGGCCAAATCCAAACAGTAAAGAGACATGACACTAGACACTATATTACAACAAACATTTGCATTTGAACAATATTCATTTTATTCGCTCCCATCTGTATTGAATATTATTGGCCTATAGAATGTTATGTCATCTGAAACCCAGCATGGTTGCCATGGTGATTCAACACAATCATTACTTCTAGACTTTTACTGAATATTACTTGATTTAAAAAAAAATGGCAGTGGTCCTGGGGCACATTATGAACAACATAGCTTACATTAAAACTTTAACCCTCAGTTTGATCCCAGTATCCATTCTGTTTCCCCACACAGCCGGATCTGAGACACCCTGCCCAGGTCGGACCAGTACCTGTTTTGTGTGATGTTGGTGTCCATGGGCGAGGGCGTCACATCTGAGCTGTCTCTCCGCAAAAGCCATGCCAGACCATTACTCTCCTCGTCTTCTTCCTCATGTGCTTTGTCCTTCTGCTCCTCTATATCCATGTTGTCACAAGAAAATGTACTGACTATGTTACAGTGTTGCCCAGACAGTAAGTACAACAGCAGGGCAGGTTTTGAATTACAGAATTTAAAGGTGTGGCGAGCAGCGTTTACTTGTCGTACTTGTTATGCCCCTCCCTTGTCCCAAAGAACATTCCAGCTGTTTTTCCAGTTATTCACACCAGCTTGGTCCAGTTATTCACCTTGATCAAAAATGTAGAGAAATCTTTTCCATTCACTAAAATCTGTATGCATATAGTTGTCCTCTACAGGAGAGTATGGCCCACCGTAGTCCTTCCTCAATAGTCTCAAAACAAACTGAACAGAACAATAAAACATGTTGCTTCTTGTTTTATTAGAAAAGGAATAATACTGTTATATAGTACCTATTATGACATTTAATAGAAGCAATGAGTGGTTTATTTATTTTAACTCCAAAGTTACTCTAATAAGGGTTGCCTCTGCCCCCATAATTTCAGCAGAATTTTATCGGAAACACTGATTAATTTACATGGGAAAAGATTCATTAATATCATCACTATCATCTCGTGGTTTGAGCTCCCTCTGCTGGAATATAATGATATAAACAATCTCAGTTAAGTGTGGTCTAACAAGGAAGGGGGTCTACAGCTAAACGGTCTATTGACGTCTTGTGGTTTTACAGATGTTACTGAATGTATCAAATACAAAGAATAATACAGAAACACTTTACTAAAAAAACACATGTGCGAAAAAGAAGAATAAATACATTCAATAACATTTTGTTATCAACATTTGTTACAAAAAACATCACTTTAAATGCAGTAAAGACACATTTAGATCCATGTGTGTTTTTGGCCTCAGACTTCACCACGTCTCGGCTGTGGCTCTGGTCCCAGTCCTGTGCTGGGGCTCCTAATTCTGGGCACAAATCGGCTGAGGAGCAGGTAGAGTGTGGGAGCCAGGGTGGCAACCAACACACTCCAGTACTGTCGGGAAAACACAAGGAATTAAACAGCAAGAATGGATAAAGGGCCCTCCAAACCCAGTGAGACCACGTGAAACACATGTGAAAAGGCTACATTATCAAATCCTGCCCCATGTAAGGTTCTTTGTTGTAAGTGTGCACTAAACTGTCCTGGGCAATGGTCAAGATTAAGTTAAGATTCAGGTTAAAGTTAAGGTATTATTGTGCTGTAAGGAAATCTGTTCTCTGCATCATACTTCAATGCCGCTGGGGAAGGAGCAGTGGGAGCCAACAGTGCCACTCCCACAGACCCATCTCCAGATCTTGAGCTCAGTAATTGTTTGGGTTGATCGGTGAAAACGAAGTGCACGGAAGAAACCCACGCAGACACAGAGAGAAACATGCAAACTCCACCAAGAAGGAGGAAAAAAGGCCCGGGAGTCAAACCCGCATACCTTTTAGAGTGAAGTGAGAGTGCTAGTCATTCAAAAAACTTTATTTATCCTCAAAGACACAATTCTGTTTGCAGTTATTAGACAACCATGTAGAAATATAGCCATTGTATTGTTTTATTTTTATGTACATTCAATAAATAATATTTAATATAATGATATGCTTGCACAATCCATGGATGAATCTAACCATTATTGTATGAATATTATTCCTTTCCATCACTTAAATGGCGCCTGAGCTGAACAACCCCCATCTTACTCAAAGCATTTGAAAACAGTTTCATCTTGGCCATACCTTTATAGAAACACTGTAGTCCTCATGTAACTCCTGAAGGTAGACACTAAGAAGTGTGAGACTGCAGGGCAAGAAAGAGTCTGTGTCATCTGAATCCCTGCATCTGAAACACAAAAATAATGACATTTTTCTCTCTGTGTTCTGAATGATTTAGTGCAGTTTGAGATTTCACACACTTTTGATACAAAGCCTTTAGGATCACAGTCTGGTCCGTCTGGTAGAGAGCGGAGAGACCCAGGTCGCTGAGCACCGACAGAGGCAGCTCATAGCCTTCCTCCACCAGGCGCCCGAGGTTATAGAGACCCTGGAACATGGCACAGATGACAGTCCTGAGCTGAGCGTGTCAGAGCTGCAGATGGGATCAATGTGAGCTCCGAGCACTGACCTGTGGCTGTTTCCTTAGAGCTGCTGTCGTGTACATGTGAGCGGCAGAGTCGAGATCCCTCTGTCTGCCCCCATGGCCCTGGTACAGCATGTCACCCAGCTTTAGCAATGCTGAAACACAAGCAGGCATACGGCAAAACAAACATGTCTTCAGTTGCGTTGCGTGTGTTTATCTCTAAGCTCCATCCATGAAAACTTCTGACTGACCAGCCAATCGTCAATATCTGTTTCTGTCCAATCCAAAAACAAATTCCCCTCATAATTTCTTGAATCACTGTATCATTAGAAATAGAAGATGTTTTTGTTTTTTTTGTATTGATTTTTCATTTTGTTAGTATAGTCTAAAAAGGGTTTGCTGTGCTCCAGTATTTTGGATGGAAAATTCTTGAGGAACGTAGAAAACATTGACTTCTGATGTGTAAAATTACCAAACAATTCATTGCAATGCCACCCATCCACTTTACTCGGGTGGATCTAATCATCTACAGAAGTATCAGTCTTTAAAACCCATGTATAAACGACCCGGTAAAAAAACTCATTTTTTAGTCCACCCTTTGCCCAAAAATGAAACCAACTACCAGCTGAAGAAGTTCTAAGCCTGACTTTGGACATCTGTAAACTAACATCACGCACTGTCTCTCCTTTTGTCAGTGTGATACCCATTTGGAATTTGCAGATTAATCAACTGTACTATGTGAAGTACAATTTGTGGCCCTATAGATTAAAATATTGGCGTTGACATCAGCAAATAAAACAGCAAGACAAAATCAGATATCAGTCGAAAAAGATCCATATCAGATCATCTATCTATGAAACCTCTGCAATTGTGAAAGACTCTTGCATGAATGAGGAATTGCCAAAACATCACACTTAGATGATCGTTGTCAACATCTCTCAAAATTGGTTCATTTTTGAAGCTCAAAGTGTTACTTGTGCCACATTACATTAAAGTTACTTACCATAAGTGTGTGGATTTTTACTCTGGATGTTGAGATTATAATATTTCCACACACAAGACAAAGCAAAATCAGCATGTAGAAATTGTCCCTGTTAACACAAAAGCAAAGACTTATAAAAACCTTGCTCTTATTTGCAATCATTTAAAGGTGCACTATTAACATTTCAACCAGAAAAGTTACAGAGTACACCTTTAATACAGTACAACTTACTGTATTCTGCTCGCATAAATACGCTACGTTAAATTGAGCGGCTGCAAAACCAGACTCAGCCGCCATAAGGTAGAACAACAGAGAACTAAGCCTGGACAAAGAAGAATGCTATTAGAACATATGATGAAACATTGTATTTTGAATAATATTAAAGGGGCTGTACCCATTTTCTTGAAATGCAGTAAAATCTGTTTTGTCCCAGTACAAATACATTGTAAAAACAGCTCTTAGAGTGAAAATTAGGCTACTGTGTGCTGTCTGCATGTGATTATAAGTGTGGTGTTAGCATGCTAGTTGTTGTTAGCTTTACCGTGACAGTCAACTCCACACTGGCCTTTGAAAGTTGTGAATAGGACTAACAAACTTTTTTTAACGAATAATTAGGATGCTTAAAAGTGATTAGGTAAGTGAGCAATACCTGTGGACCACCGCTAACACTTTAAAAATCAGGTACAGCACCTTTAACTATAAAATGATTTACAAGTCATTCTTCAGATAAGAGTCGAGTCCTCTCCGCAGCACACTGCCCAGGTAACCATTGTGCTCAGCGGCCCATTTCGTCAATCTGCACACAGGAATGGACACTGTTCTTGTAAATCCACATTTAAGAAAAGTTTGGATTTTACCATGTTTTAGGCTCACCTCACTGCATCTAGCGGCCTCCTGTCTACGGATGCATCTATCCCAGTGGTCCAGAATTCTGCCACCTGATTGGCTGCTTTGATGTGACCTCTATTGGCTGATTTTAGGAAATACTGATAGGCTAAAAACTGTAAGAGGGAGCAGGAAATAACAAATGCCAATGTTACAAACACTCGGACACATCTTTTTTTTACAGAAGTTCTGCTACTATTTCTGTGTGAACAACATTTCATGCAAAGCCGTTTCTAGCTTTATTAGGACCCACTGTCATTGTTCATAGTCCTTTTAAAAGTTTGTGAATAAAACATTCTAAATTCCAGAATGGAGGCAACATGGAACATAATTTAATTCCAATGGAGAATCATAGTTTAGCTTCAGATTATAAATGATACAGAACAGAGCCAAACCAAGTCCATATTAGGACTAAAATGGGCTCAGTTTAGGACCAAATGTGTGAATGCACCCGTAATCACTGATAATGTGTTATGCTCTTCTTCATTTTGCCTCTAGTATGAAATGTTGAACATTCTGATGACAAAGCTTTTCAACAGATTTACTAGGTGAAAACATAAAAAAAAAGGTGGATGTAGCGTTCTTTGCATGTGCTTGTCTTGGTTTAGCTAGAAACTACCCTATTATTTATGTATTTATTATTGTTTTATGTTCACAATGTCTGTCATCTGAAACTGTAAGTATGTGACCTGGCTGGGCAGTTTGTTTGGGTAGTGTCCCTGTAAGTACATGACTCCCAGGTTCATGGCGGCGTCAGCACTGCCCAGCAGGTCGGCACGCTCCCACAGCTCCACTGCCTCGTGGTAATTCTTCTCGTAGTGCTCGTAGTACCAGGCCACAGCGTTCATGGCAGGAACTGAACCCTGCAGGAAGTTATAACAGTGGAAGTGGTCTAGACAAATTACTGCCTATAGTACATGCTAGTAAAAGTACCTTGTCCATTGCTTTCTTGAGATAGAAGACTCCTTTGGGAATGTCTTTTGCAACTCCTTGGCCCTACGAAAATAAACAAATCATGTTTTTAGTTACAATCAATTTCTATTGATAAGTTCAGCTGATTTATATGTACTAAGGCCATTAATTGATTAATCATGACTTTGACTATAAAAAATAATCAGTTATATTTTGATCATCATGATTGTTATCTGAACCATACAAACCATTTTACAACAAAGACAGTCCAATTGTCCAAAAAAAGAATAAAAAACGGATTTTCATAAATAATCAATAATAATTTTGTTTAAAAAAATATCTATCTAGAAGCCTTAATTCACCATATTTCAACCTTTATTTGGGTAATAATGTATTTAAAAGCTCTTAATGGACAATATAAATAATCGTTTAACCAGCCGACTAACCGGAAAATTAAAATGCTGACTAGCGGACTACTAAAACAATCGTTAGTTGCAGTTGTAGTATGTGCCAAACACCCCCCATAATGAGTGCCGTTTTGTACAGACCAGCAGCAGCACTATTCCGTAGTCATACATAGACACAGGGTCCTCATGCAGCTCGGCTCCTCTCTGATAGTGACCCACGGCTCTGTGAAGGTCACTGGCCACGCCCTGCTGACCCCAGAACAGCATCTGCCCCATGCTTTGCTGGAAGATGTAACAAAGAACATACATGAGCTGAGTTGCCATTTTGACTCCAGCTCCAACCTGTGCACACTGCTGTTGTGTCCATGGACATAACATTTCATTCACTGTCTCTTGTGTGCAATTTGTGTTACCGCTCTTCTCCGTGTAGCAGTTGTAGGAGGTATAACAAACAAAAGGCTGTACCTTCCTCAAATAGAGGTTTTATACTGCACTCTCTGCATACAGATCTGCACTCAGGTGATGTCTCTCATTTATTATTTAGAGAATTTCCAGATATTGCAGCACATTTGCATTGCAGTGTTGTTTGGAATAAGTATTGTGTTGACCTAAATGTACCAAAATGTAAAGTACTACAAACACAAAAAAGACTGTTTTGTTTGCATTTGTATTTAATTACTCTTTCGAGTTATGTGTGCTGTAAATGAATGTGTCAAACCATACATGAACTTCCGCGACTTATTAAGATTTCTAACTATCATACATTTTGCTGTTCAAAATGTATTATTACTACTTACTTCTGCTGTTAATTCACCACAAACAGAACATCATCTAGATGTGTTTTCTAAAGTGCGGTTGTATGTGTGTGCACATTTTTGTGTGCTGAAGTTGCACCTCGGCTTGTGCCTGTCCTTTCTGAGCCAAGAACTTGAGCCACTGGAAGATGTGGTGGTCTTCATTGGTCTGCTGCTCCAGTACATCCTGGTCATTCAGGTGAACTTCCTCCACCATCGCCTGAAACAACACAAACAGAAAAATCATTTCAGCTTGTTAGTACACAAAATTGTGTTTGTACTGAGTTATAGAAATTAAACTCTCTTCATTGAGTCTTTTCATCTACACATAGCTGAGAAGACTCTCCTGGCCCTGACTGTCCACTACCGCACAGTTACTTTCAGTACAAGTTATCTGAATGCTGTTGTGACCTGCTGAGCTGAGGGGTGGAGGCGGTCAGTCACAGTCTGCTGGGCGATGTTTGAGTAGTAGGCATAGGCCAGGTCTGGGTCTCTCGGGAGTCCGGAGAGACCATGCAGATGTAGGAAGCCCAACCGTAGGAGAGACAGTCTGTGGTCTGTCTGAGCCGAGAGCAGGGACAAGAGCCACGACTGCAACACATGCTCAGAATGTGAACAAAGACATTCATGCCAGGACATTCTGTATTGTTAAAATCTTATGCCTCATATGACCCTATCTCTCACCTTATCGGAGCTCTGCTGAACCCCCAGTCCGGCGGAGTAGAGTGCAGCAGACAGGTGCAGAGCGGAGGGCTCCTGCAGACAGCCGGCCTGCAGAAGCCGAGGCAGCAGAGTCTGGACAGAAGCGGGAGACACAGAGAGCCCCAGCTTCTGAAGAGACAAGCGGAACAGAGCCCGGCCCACAGTGCGCACACTCACTCTGCCCCCTGGAATAAGAACAAACTGCACACACTGTATTCTGTACCGCTCTGCATTTGTGGACAGCACTTAGAAAAAGGTAAGGTGCATTGTTCGTGCATGCATCTGACATCTGATCTACCTCGTTTGGAGACCAGGAACTTGGCCACCTTTGTAGCATACTTTCTGTTTGCAGATACAGTCTCCCAGTCTTCACACTTTGGCCCTCTGGCAGGTCTATGTGTCTTAATGTACTGCTGATAGACATCTACACAGCTCTCTGGGGAAAAAAGAACCGACTTCAGATATGCACTGGCTCCTCAGCAGCTCCACCTACAGGACACGTATGCACCTGTATGAGTCCTCAGCGTCTCCCGTGAATATCCTCTGATCATCAGGCTCATGTGACGCTGAAGGTCCTCACAGTTCTGCAGCCAACTGCTCAGATTCAGAGTGTGCATCATGTGAGGAAGATCTACTGCAGTCTGTGAGAGAGACACTTAGGTGAAGGCATTCAGACAGACGGGTAGACCTAAAGAAGTTCTACAGTACCTGCATATGTTCAGGAATCCTGTTGCGATAGAACACAACTGGTCCATAGAAACCCTTCACTGAGCGGACAAACTTGCCTCCTCCAATCACAAAATACCCTTCAGTGTCGTCCATCACCAGGTTATGACTAAAACTGAGAGATAAAGAAAGACAAGTGTATCATGGAGAGTACTGAGCAACACCACGACAATTATCGTTTTTTAAATTTTCTTTTAAAATACAGAAAACAAGCAGAACACACAGAACAAGACCAGAGAGCAAAAAGAGAGAAAAAAAAAAGTCAGAAAAGAATATGTCCCTGATTTCTCTTTTCCAACACTGAATCAATAGCTTGTCATGAGACTCACAAATGCTGAGTAGAGTAGACTCTCCTCTGGTCCTTCTCCAGGCACACCATGGACACATCCGCCTGGAAATAAACACTACAGGTTACGTTCAAGTGACATCAATGCATTACAGAATCCATATAGTTGTAAATTGAGCTGGACACAGGTCAGAATTCTATGGTATGGTCAGATTTTAGTGGTATATTGTTCATAACTCTTCTTACTGGGGCTATCCAGGTGAAACAAAAACTGGCACAAAGTTCAACAGCTTCTCTATCAGCCCAAATAAGCAAAAATGAAATTATGTTTCAGAAAGTTCAGAAAGTGGTTATTATTATTATTATTCAACCCCAAAGACGTGATTGATGTCTGTTGAGAGCAGAAAGCAGAAACTCTCCCATAGAGCTACAGTTAAAGTGCTTATGACAGGTTGAACTACTCATTTTACTAAAACACAGTTCAGACAATTATATTCAAGATTTTGCTAAAGAATTACCTGTTTTTATCCCAGTTTTGGCAATTTTTTTAGGTTTAAAATTTTACTTCCTGGTTGCAAATCATGACATCACACTAGGAAATTCTCTAAGTGTTACCTAGCAACCATGTTACACACTGGGTCAAAACTCTTCTAATATCACAGAAATGATCATTTGACAAATAAATATATGGCAACACCTTTATTTTCTTGAATTAATGTTTAAAGGATCAGAAATATGTGTTTCTTGTTTGTAAATTGTTCCCAGTGTGTCTCCCCAGTGTGATGTCATCGTGTTTTGGAACTCTTCTCTACTTCCTGCAAATTTCAACACATTTTTCAACTTTTCTTCACAAACTATCATAAATATTTACAACAGGTTTTATTCCACCAAATAAAGTCAAAACTGGAAAATCATAAAAAACCTGTCATATGCACTTTAGACTGAAACTATGACATCATTAAATTCTAAAACATAAATGCATTTGTGTCCATTAGGAAGCATGGCAAATGTCCAATAATAACATCATGAAAATACTTTAGACTAAGGTAGAACTGAAGTTATTGAAAACACTAAATTCATCCTGAAGGTGCAGACCATTTTTCCATGCAGCTCCAGCGTGATGTGGCACCACTCTCTCAGGGGGACTTTAAAGGGGCAGAGGAAGGCGCTGGACTGTGGAGCCTCTCCGTTCATCTGGACATGCAGCTGACCTGGACACACACCACCGTCAAACTGAAGCCCCGCTGAGTGTGCAGACAGCAGAGCGTGACTGCAGCTTTACCTGCGGGAGTGAGGAAGAGCGCGGGGGTAACGTAACGCTCCTGTCGGTCGAGGTGATGGAGTAGACCGCACAGATTCTGCTGGCAAGACTCAGTCACCAAGAGCCACAAGGAAAATGAACACCTAATTAGAACAGGTAAGACAAGTTTATTTGTAGTGCACAGTTCGTACACAAGGCAATTCAAAGTGCTTTACACAGCAGAATAACGTTATATTAAAATCACAAAACAGATTAAGACACACACAATCATTATAAAAATATTTTCAAAGAGAAGAGATAAATCAAAGTTGTGCGTCTTGAAATGGTCCTTTAACCTTGCCTGCATTTTTCAGATTTCTTTCTCTGTTTAACATTATTTTTTCTTCCTTTCTGCAGCTGCTTTTTCCCACATTCTAAGCATTCAAAATGCCTATGTGTATTTTTGGCTTGATGACCTCAGACTGCTGTCACTCATCCTTCCATTAAATCCCTTTGCTTTGCACTCATCACTTTTATCACAACCTCCTGGGTACTTTTCGGTCATAAAAATAACATTTTCTTCACAAAAATCTTTCAGCCGTATGCACAGCTAAACAGGACTATTTTTAGCCTGTCTCACATCTTCAGAAAGACTGTTCCAGTTGCATAAAACTGAAATGCTGATTCCCCATGTTTAGTCCTGACTCTGGCACCAGCAGGAGGCCGGTCCCTGAGGTCCTCAGAGTGCAGATGGTTCATGTGGCACTGACATGTCAGAGATGTACTTTGGTGCTTGGCCATTGAGAGACGTGAACACAAGCAGAGCTGCTTTAAAGTCTATTTTCTGAGTGAGATGGTTTTTGGATGTTTTGCATCCACCACTGATCTGTTGGATGCGGTGACAGAGTGAATCCACTGGTCCATATTCACCTGCCGTCAGTGAGACAGATCTGAGTGTCGTCTGCAGAGTGTGATAACACACATCAGTGCTGAGACACATCAGTGCTGCACATTAACTGACCAAACTGCAGAATGTAGAGGTTGAACAGAAGGGTTGACCCTTGGGGGAACTCTACAGTTAAGACCCATGTGGTCTGAGACACAAAACAGACTCTCAACAAAGTACTTCCAAAGAGCATGTTTAAAGGCTAATAACAATATGAAAAATGCATAATATTCTTCCTTTAAGTAACCATTTGAAAAAGTACTTTTAGAGTAAAAAAGTGTTTCACACAGATTTTATTTAAGAGTTATGTGCTCTTGATAAAGAAGTGTGCTAGTGTGATAACTTACATTTCCTTGTTTTATTTAGGCTATGTCTTCGGGTCATTTTGACCTCATCTAGATTTTTTATTTTATTTTTTATTTCATCGCTATGAAACTTTCATTAGTGGTCCAAAACATCACTCAACATACAATTTATGCAAATTTTAAAAATAAAATAAGTAATTTTTTCCTGCAAATATTTCTCTTTGACCAAATGAGCATAGCTCAATTGAAGAGAGCACGAGGGTTAATAAAGATACCTAAAAATGTACAGTACTTGTATCAGCAGCTCATACCTCGCAAAGGAGATGGCCTTGAGTCTGAAGTGCTCCAGGAGCTCACTGTTGAAGGGCTGCAGTGTCTTAGTGATGCCAAAGTGTTCTCCAGTGGAGGCAAAGATGGACGACAGCAGAGTGACAGTCTCTGAAGGACAAGGTCACAGTTAGCCATGTATTACACACTGTATGGGACACATCAGTGGCTCAGATGGACCAGTGTCAGTGCTGTCTTATAACCTTATTTACAAATTCAGCACAATTTCATTTCTATTGCACCTTTTATATATGAAAACATTGGTAACTACAAAAGGGATGCTTTAATGAGCTTTTAAGTCATTGAGTTACAATGGTGTTCCCTCATCATCAGTATTTGGATTGATTGATTCATGTTTGAGTAATTCTGTATCCTGCATCTGAGGCTTGAGCGCTCTTCCCTGACCTTCTATTCCAACCCACAGCTCTGTTCTTATTTGCGATTGTTCAAACAATTCAGACTCTCTAGGTCATACATTTTTAATGTTCAGTATTGTCACATGGTCATTTTTCAACAGTAAAAACAGTAAAACAGTAAAAACAGTATTTTGCTACTGCAAAATTACACTGTAAAGAGGGGCTTATCAGTTGTGTCATTTTGAACAGGAAGTCAAACAGCCTATTTGTATTATTAAAAGGTTTTGAATCAGTTTTACCATTAACAATAGACAAAATGTAAAATAAAATAATATTTTATACTAATAATACTAAATATGTGACAATATCATAATCTTAAAAATAAAAATTTGATATAGATATGAAAAATAATTAAACTCACACACATGTAGATAATCGTTTTACATTTTGTTCGCTGTTTGACACAATATTCAAAACAGCTTAATAACAGACTATTGCACTCAAAGAACCAGAGTTACTGTACCATTTAGTAACCTATTGGGTGTCAGAGTGATGAAAAATTAGGACCGTCTTCACAGCAATCAACAATTCAAAATTAAATATTCTATCTTTTGAATAGTTCAAAGTCCTTAAAGTGTCACCTATGAACACTAGATGGAGCCCATCTAATATCTTACAGCCGCAGTACAAATAACATCCATGACAAATAAGATAAGAACTTCTTTGTTCTGTAACATCCTAAATAGGGACATTTTTGACAAAAAATAAAAAAATATAACAATAATAAAAAAAGGAAGGAGCTCTCTCTCACCAATGTTGGATGTTACTAACAACTCCTGCACAAAATCTTTATACACATCATTTCAAGATACAGGATTAATGCCTGGCTTACCTTGCTCTACGGGACACATCATTTTATCAAACGAATGAGCAAACTTCAGCACCTCGGCGCTCCAGCCAAAGCACAGCTTGTGTTTCTTCAATGGACGACTGAAGAAGGGCTTTGGTTCCACCGATGCCACGTCCTGCGCCACCACACTGTCGTCCTCCTCTGTCAAAGCGAGTGACACCCGCAGGAGGCAGCTCAGCACCCACTGGGAGAGCCGCACCGTCCCGTCCGGCCGGTACACCAGCCAGTCAGGAAGGACAAGGGCCAGGGAGCGGGTTCTGAGCTGACCTGGCACACATGTCCAGCGTCTGAGCTCAGAGGTCACAACCGAGCCAGAGTCCAAAGACACCAGGCAGTGGAGGCGGACCGAGGCTGGTCTGTCACAGGAGAAGAGGACCTCCAAACGGTGGTCTGGAACAGCTTCTTCTGGAGGGTTTAGGAGAGTCACTATGTTCTCAGCACACAGCATCTGGATAAAACAGTATTTAAAACATTGTAAATATATCCCTGCACTACTTTAGGCTGCTCTCTTCTGAGGATGGTGCAAGAAAGTTTGAAAACATGAATTGATCATATTTTCTCAGTCTACTTGATGAACATGTCTCGTGAGAACTGGTTGTCACACTTTTTATTCAGTTCATTAACAAACTGCGCATCATGAGAAGATCTTCAAAGAGCCATTACAAATTAAAAGAAAGCTTGAAACAGGTAACACTACCATGTTTTATTAAAAAAAATCTGTGAAAAGAGTTTTGATTAGGAATTCTCTCGGTTCTGTAGATATTAGCACTGCAAAATCAACTGTTTTAATGAATAGTGCATATTAATAGTGAATATTTGTAGAACATCAAAAAACAGCCGTTGCCATTGAAATTGTGGAAAGCCGTCATGTTTTTGCTGTTGGTGTGCAAAACTTGGCCAAAACAATGTAAAAAGTGAACAAAAACGGAAGAACCTGATAAACTGCTATCACTTCTGGTAAATACATTTATCAATATATTGTGTAAGAATACTTTTAAATTAATGATAAGTTTAGTATTTAGTATCTTAAAATCTCCATCGATTTAACATTGGGCTAACTGAAAAGTCTGTTATGTGTGACGTCATGATCCCGAGCTCAATTACAACATCATGACCCACAATTTATGTCCCACCAGCACCCACTGAAGTGTGAGGAGCAACACAGGGCTTTAATTAGCTTGAAAGCTAAAGATGAGTTCTGGCTTTTTAATGGATATTTGATTTTTCATTTTGTAATAACCTAGAGGCTTTTCAAAAAAAAAAAAAAAAAAAATGACAGCTTGTCTTCTCACATGAATGTCTTTTGTGAGTGGAAAATAGATTTTCTTATGCTTGAGGCTAACAACATGAAGCCACAGCGCCCCCTGGTGTGGCTGTAAAAAACACGTGGCAATCTTCCTCTTAAGGTGCATTACACACTAGGTTTAATGCCATACTGTGGAACATTCTTGTCAGAGCAGTAATAGCCCCATGAAAACAACCAAGTGGCAGACCCTGCATCTGAAAAGTGACAGAGTGAACCTTTAACAAGAGGAACAGGTCATGTTTTGACCTGCTGATACTTTCCTGCTCTTCCATTCCTATGCAGCATTTGAGATTCAGAACTTTGCATTTTTCCTCATTATCAATAAGATCTTATAACCGTAAACTAAACTAAATAAATAAGTAATCAGTATGCACCTATAGCTCTTGATCTAGAGTCAAACTAGGCCAAAATGACACAAAGTGGAGCAATTGGAGAAATTGAACTTGAAATTATTAGGCAATGTGTTCTTACCTGGACACAGAGAACAAGCTGGCACATAAATACAGAGCGTGAAGCAGCCTCCATACTGTTAGTGTTTCAGTTTTGTGAGTGAACAGTGCAGTCTCATCTCCTGGACTGCATCCTGCTCCACCTCTGAGCTTAAGTCAACAAGTGTGAGAGGTGAGGAGCCAGGCGGAGCTCCAGGGCCTGTAGATAGGCCATATTCTCAAAGGACTTGTTTAAAGTTTGGCAAAGGTGTATGGACCTAAGAGCGCCTAGATTATCAGTGCCAAATTCAAGAGAAAATGTGCCAATTGATTGTTTTGATTGATCAATTTGACCTTATCAAACGCTACTTTTATATATTTTTTTGCTAGAGCCATTTCTCTCAACACTTGTAGGTCGTAGTGGCAGATCGGCAGCCTTGTAAAGCACTTTGAACATCCTATAAAGGTACATATTAATTCAAGGAATTATTATATCATGAAAATAAATTCTGATCTACCCTCCAAATCGATTTTAAACTTTAGAATGTGTTTTGTCATGTGAACGCAATCCATTTAATGAAATGTGACGCAGACATTTTGAGATGTCCAAGAACACGTTCAAGTGCAATTCATGAAGAAATGAACCCAGAGAATGAACTGGCTAGTTTAAAATAGTTTATTGCTTTCATGCAAGAGTGCCATAAGTCTCGGCCATCACAGGAGATGCAAAAGTACAAATATACCGTTTGTAATAATAATCATAAAGACGACTTTGTTAAAAAGAGGAGCAGGAAACGTGTACGCACTGCTTAGATCATTCTAAAGGTCTCGTCATCAGAAGAGTTTTTTGAATGTGTTGTATAAATAGTACATGACATTACAGAAGATGACATGCGTCAACACAACAGTGCATTCTCCAGACGCACACACATTCAGATGGCATCCATATTTACAGTGCTCGTGCAACTAATATAAACACTACTTTGTAAAAACTGTAGTTTTTCAATCCATTTGTGTAACAGTAAATTTTTTGATTTGGTTCAGCAGAGCATGTGGACATTACTTCAGATTTAAGAAATAGGACAAGAACTAAGAAATATTTGGAGGAACAAAATCTTTTTGTTTCACGTTCATCTGAGGTTTCAGCAATGTGTAAACCTGCCATTTAAAGCAGACTTGTGTCAATTTCAACAGTAACAAATACATTTACAAACATTTTAAAACAAGCCCTTTTCATTGGTTCTTTTTTCTTTATGCAGAGTCTGATACCCAGTATTTGCCAGGCACAAGAAATCAAATAAACACAAGTAGTAAAACTTTGGTTTTGGGGTCACAATACAGGTCAAGAAATTGTATTAGGCCTGATAATTATGAGGGAAAAAGGAACCTGCACACAAAACATTTGACACTTCCACTGTTGCATATTTTCTTTGTTCACCCAGAGACCAAACATTCATTAGAGCACTTGGATGACCCAGTGCCTAAAAGCCACAGAACAACAAAGGGGCAGGAGCCACAGAGGGCCAGGGCCACAGGGGAACAGGAGCCACAGGGGAACAGGAGCCACAGGGGAACAGGAGCCACAGAGGGCCAGGGGCCACAGGGGAACAGGAACCACAGAGGGGCAGGGGCCACAGGGGAACAGGAACCACAGAGGGGCAGGGGCCACAGGGGAACAGGAACCACAGAGGGGCAGGGGCCACAGAGGGGCAGGGGCCACAGGGGAACAGGAGCCACAGAGGGGCAGGGGCCACAGGGGAACAGGAACCACAGAGGGGCAGGGGCCACAGGGGAACAGGAACCACAGAGGGGCAGGGGCCACAGGGGAACAGGAACCACAGAGGGGCAGGGGCCACAGAGGGGCAGGGGCCACAGGGGAACAGGAGCCACAGAGGGGCAGGGGCCACAGGGGAACAGGAGCCACAGAGGGGCAGGGGCCACGGGGACCAGGAGCCACAGAGGGCAGGGCCACAGAGGGGCAGGGGCCACAGGGGAACAGGAACCACAGAGGGGCAGGGGCCACAGGGGAACAGGAGCCACAGAGGGGCAGGGGCCACAGGGGAACAGGAGCCACAGAGGGGCAGGGGCCACAGGGGAACAGGAGCCACAGAGGGGCAGGGGCCACAGGGGAACAGGAGCCACAGGGGAACAGGAACCACAGAGGGGCAGGGGCCAGAGGGGAACAGGAACCACAGAGGGGCAGGGGCCACAGGGGAACAGGAGCCACAGAGGGCCAGGGCCACAGGGGAACAGGAGCCACAGAGGGGCAGGGGCCACGGAGCCACAGGGGAACAGGAACCACAGAGGGGCAGGGGCCACAGGGGAACAGGAGCCACAGGGGCGACAGGGAGGCAGGAGCCCCCCCCACACACACAGACGCACACAATCCTACTCTGCAAGACCTTTGGCACATAACTGGTCTTTGTCAAAAAAAAAAGGAAGTCAATATTAGATTCAACCTGGAAAGTGCTATCTGAACTACACACTTTTCCAAACTACTGTATCTAGAGCCCTTTCCAGCAAAAAATGTCACTGACAAAATTGCTGCAAATGTGTAGAAAAACAAATGTTCTCATGGACCTACAAAAGCTTTGCACTGCATAGCCACTAACACCGTGTGCTCAGTAGTGTGCAAGGAGATATCTGTGAATCATTACTGAAAAAAAAAATACTGTGTGTGTGTGTGTGTGTATATATATATATATATATATGTATATATATATATATATATATGTATATATATATATATATATATATACACACACACATACTTACACATACACACACACCTGTACTGTTATCACAAGGACTGTCCATGTCCGTGTCTGAACTGAATTTTCTAATTGTAGAAAACATATTGAATATGTGTATTGCTCCACCCAATAACGGCGCTGTACATAGAGTGGGTGTATGACAAGTTCTGCCTATTGCCCAAAACTGCAGTCTTTTATGTCGCAGTGAGGGAGGGTGTTTGAGCACATCATTATCATATTTGAAATGATTCTGAACTGAACAAATATTGCAAAATGTATATTTATTATTTTTTTAACCAGGAAAACCCCGCTGAGATTTGGAATCCAATTTCAGGGGAGTCCTGGCCCCAGAGGGGAGGAGCCTATTGTACACGTTTAAGTGGTAGGGGAAACCTACGCAGGCACAGAAGAACATGCAAACTCCACACAGAAAGACCCCATGTTGGCCGAGAGCCTAACCCGGAACCTTCTTGTTGTGAAGCTGAAACGCTAACCACTGCACCACTGTGCAGTGGTGTATTAGGACCAAAATGTAATAGGTGGGGTTTCGTCTTTTTCTCAAATTAAAAACAATAATTAACATAAAGAAGAGTCCTTTCATTTTGGCTAGTAGCCAAAGTAACAAGTGGAATCTAAACAAGTCAACAAGAACCAAGCAAACAGGCATCCAAACAAAAGTGAAGACATGCAAAGAGGTAAAGTAACACAAAAGAAACCCCACAGAGACACACCAGTTTGAGTGGGACCGATTTCCCACTCAATAAATAATACTTTACAATCCAATATACATACTACCAAAGCCCATATTCTACATTTACCAGGAAAAGCCAGTTAAACTGTTCCCACAGTCTACCAGGTACCAATCCTGCAAATATACAAAGGAACAAAAGTGTGCTGTCACCGGACCCAAACCCAAATGACGAACCATAATATAAGTTCACTGAGCCCTATTTCTTCTGCTTCTTGAAGATTTTGAAGGTGTGTTTCTTGCGACTGGCAGTAGAATCTGTATCATCTCCTGTGGAGCAGCTGTCCTCCTCTACAGGGCTCTTCTTGGAGGAGAGCTGGGGGATGCGGGTGCTGCCCTTTGAACCCACCAAAGCCCCCGCTTGGGTCATGGGGGAGGGGGTGTCAGGTTCAGTAGAGTTCGGGCTGAGTGAACGGGACGACTCGGACATGTACATGTCCCCGACGCTGTTTGAGCTCTCCAAACCGTAAACCTTCTTCATGAGGATGGGGCTGTCTGCGAGCGCTTCACCCTGGCTCGTGTCCGACACACGGCTCCCTCCGTTTGGGGTGAGGCCGTGGAGGGAGACTGTGTCGTCTGCGTGTCGGGACAGGCCGTACAGCAGTGAGGTGGGCTTCATCATGTGGCCTTTGGAGCTGTAGGCCGCGAGCCGGTCGCCCACTTGGGACAGGGACAGGGACGAGTCCGAGTCAGAGCGGTTTAGGTCCCTGTGCGAAGAAACACTGGTTAGACGAGACTTACAACAGCGGATGTACAAAGTGTGCACTACGTTTGAAAAGCCACTTGTTAATGACGCAGCCAAACACAGCAGAAAGTATGTCACACACGTATGAAACAAGACACTCCATTTTAAGGGCACGTCTAAAAAAAAGCAAAGATACATTTTTATCTAGAGGTTATGCATTTCATGCAACATTTCTCCTTTTTGTTTGTGAAGCCTTGTTTTGCTCAAAGTAACTTTAAACGGCAAAACAAAAACTGAAAGTAGTTTCAGCGTTGTTGGTCCGACTGTGCAGAGTTTAGTTGTTAGCTAATTGTATGGGGAAATAAGGACACTACAGCTCGCCCCACAACAATTAATTTCCTCAACACATGTATTCAGCAACATCTTATTAAAAGACACAAAAGTAATCAGGTCAACTCTCTGTGATCACGTCTATATCAGTGATAAATGAGAGCATAGCTGCAGCGTTCCTGTTTATCTGGTTTTCTTTTTCTAGATATCAAGTAGTATAAACTAAACTATTTAGTTGTAGACTTATACATTTTCTTTTAGACTGTAGCAGCTCTTCCATATTTTAGATGCTTTTCTGATTGTTTCTGATTGTTGTGATAATCGGCATAACCTTTACAGGGAAGCAGGATTAATGGTAATCAAATTTTGCAATTGGAATGGTCATGATTACCGGTAGTCAACTGCAAAGTTTGCGTTTTCTAAATATATGTTCATATCATATCCCACCTACATGAGGTCCTGAAATTAGCAACATATGATTATTTTAGTCAAATAGTCAGGAATTATATTTATGACTCGTCAAATTATTACTTTTTTTTTAATATACTATCAACAGAATAAAAGGTTGAAATATGGATACAGAATAGAAGAGAATATTTACAAATAAAGCGTATCATTGATAAAAATCTATCACTATTTATTCTTTTTTTACATTTTGATTCAGTAATGCCTCTGTTTTGTCATAAGGTCTTTTCGTATCTGATTTAGAGACTTTATAGTCCAGACAATTATGAATATCAAACTATGACTATGATTATTTTTTATAGTCGACTAGTCACCATTAGTTGATAAATGCTCAATCAGAAATGCATTCTTGTTAGTTTAGCAGTTAGTACTTCAGTCTCTGAAATGTTGATGTTTTTAGATGTTATTGCTTAAAATACAGAACATCTAATAGCATTTTCAAGCTGATATTTGTCCTAAATCTAACAGCCAAGTATCCAATGGTCTATGAAAGACGTAATGAAACAGCAGCTGGTTAGTCAGTCCTATGCACAAGCCGCGTGCCGTGAGTGGAACACAGCAGAGCGATGGATACCCAAGGCTGTCGCTGCCTGACGACAGCAGATTAGCCTCTGACAGAGACACATCGGGAATGGGGTCCATGGGCTGAAAAGAAGAAGAGTGGAAGACAGCGCTGGGCAGACAGGAGGCAGAGGAGGACAGAGAGGACACAGGGTGGCTGAGGACGGAGAAGGGGATGGACGGGTGCGACACGGCGGAGGACAGGGACGGCAGGGGCATACAGTCCAGCTGGCCGAACGACTGACTGCGCGCCTGCCTAAGCATAGCAGCCCTCGGCCTGGCGTACGAGCCCTCCGCCTGCTGCCCCGGCGTCAGGGAGCTCTCTACCAACCTCTGGGAGCCCATGGCCAGCTGTGGGTCAATGTGGCGTTGGCGCAGGGACATCATACTGGGAGCTGTGGGCACAAAAAACGACAGCGGTATTCAAACGTGTTCCCAGTGCTTTGTTAGGCAAGGAGAGAACAAGGAGGAGAGGAAAAAATCCAGAAGGTCAGGTGCTGTCTCATCACAGATTTCATAACTAAAAACATAATTGACCCTTTAAATGTCATCAGATTGTTGAAAATTCTGGAATGGAGGCAAAATCGAATAGATTGTGATCAAATGTCAATGAATAGCTAACATCAGAACTAAATGCTTAAGGTTAAAAGGTTTCTATAACAAAAAATAAGCAACAATTTAGCGTTTGTTAAAAAGTCAGTTAGTTTGCTTTTCTATTACAAAGAATGTAGTAAATAATATTATATTTCAGATTCTCAATGGTATAATTTATGGTAAAACATGTAATATAACTGTAAACTAAACTATAAAATCAAAAACAAATCTAACTATCGGGTCAACATTTCAGTATTTGTCCAGTAAAATTGAAAAAAATTGTGTTTTTGCCTTTGTCAAAAATGTAACATTTCTGTCACAATCTGCTATTAAAGAAAGAAATAATGCAAAATACAGTAGTAAAGGAGGCGCACATATATCTGAGTGGGTTTCAATTGCTAAAACTCCCTTATTTTTTCATATTTTGTGATATTCCATGGTTATTCCCAATTTGTCTATTGGAATTGCCTTATGCTCTACTTCACTTTTGCCTCAATTCCGGGATTTAGAAATGTTTTTGTTCCCAAACGTTTGAAAGAGTTTATAAAACTGGCAAATATTTTCCTCAAAATGTTCCTGTAGGACTTGCTGGTCAATCAGAGGTATTTCTTTAGCAAAAATATCAAAACAGGGTCAAAGAGCAATATGTTTTTAGTTACCGGCACCTGTCTCAAAGCTTTCAAAATTCACAAATGAGTAAAGAACACAAACACGATGAAACAAGTCCCTTTGACGACAACAACAAAGAGACAACACATACAGAAGTGCAGGAGGACACTTGTGGGTCACTGGTGAGAATGAGGTGAAATGAAACTACAATATGACCGCCGCCCTGTTCCATTGAGCAGTGTCCAACTTTAGCTGCTGTAATGAAACGCGGTAGTTTGCTCTGAGTGAGAACTGAAGTCTTGGGCAGAGTCGGGCGGGAAAGAGAGGGTGGTGGTGGCATGAAGAAATGTCCAACCGGAGTATTTCCTGCCGAGGCGCGTGTCAACAGGGGCGACGGACCACAGCTCACTGGCTCTCCGCTCCAGCCGCGCATCTGCAGTCAGGCCAGACAGTCATGAAGGGGCAAATGGAGACAGTCACAGGCAGCACAGGGAGTTTGTTCTCACCGTTAGCTTCAGTCAAACCTAACACATGCTACAGTCTCAGGAAATGTATACGCTGTGAATGCAATGAATGTACAGAAAGGAATATTTCTGGGTTTGTGTTCTATGTGGTTGTCTGCATAAAATATACTGAGATGCATAGGGATGTCAAGATTATTAGTAGATTAATCGATAATAGGGATTATTCAGGTCATAATATAATCAAAAGAACTAGAAATTAATTGTTGCAATTTTAGAAATAAAAGTCTTTTTACTTGAACCTATATTCTACAAATACAGTACTTTGTAAACCGCTCTGCTTTGTTCACATTCAAACAGTAAAATTCCATAAACCTGGCCACAAATTGAGGAATAGTGAGTTGACTTGGAAATTAAAGGAGGGGTATTATGTTCAGACCATCTTTTCGGGGCTTTTTACCATGTTATAACATTATTCCCTCATTAAAAAGACGCCTGAAGTAGTTTTATATGTAATTCATGTATTTATGGCTCTCTCCTGGACACTCTTCGTAAACTGTCTGCAACTTTGTTTTGGAAAACAGTGACTATCACCAGTGGTGAGTTACTGCACACAAATAATTACTTTTAAAATGCTGTCCTTTGAGTTTATTACTGTTATTATCTTCCTAATGTGCGTGCGATTGTGCTGATGCTCTGGAGAGGGAGGGAGTAGGAGGAGAGGGAGATTCAGAGCATCAAAAACAAGACCGAAAGCATAGCATTTTCAAACAAAAAGTAGTGATCTAGTATGGTATGTTATGCATTAACAATTTATACCCCATAGAAGTGTAAAACCCCCCTCTTTAAAGAAAATTTAATTTCACTGTTTGGTCATAATCCCAGTAATTGTGGATAAAAGGTTACTCAGGTTGTCTTACTCACAAAAATTGTAACAAAATAACTTTATATTGACATCTGTAATAAGAAATAACGTTTAATTTGTGAAATACTTGCTGAAATACTTTATGTAAGGCTTTTTGTCTTTACAAATTTGGCAACCTTCTCAAAACTGGTCCTTGTTCAATCACTTCCTCTGTGGTTGTACACTACTAACAGAATCACAGTGGCCCGGGCTGACTGACTGACATGCTTTTGGCTTAGGTGCCAATCTGCACCGAAACAATTACCAATCACTCACACGCCACATTCACATTTTCTTGCACAAGGACAAGACAGCAAGCATTCATCACAGCTGGGATCCAACACTATCCGCTCATTAGGCTAAGACTGCTCTACAACGGTCGCTGTTGTTGCATTTAGCCTCTCCACTGTGACCATTTCAGCTACTCTAATGTTGAACAGCTACGACACACAGCCTAAACCAGCATAATATATTAAAGAAGGGTTTGAGTTAGAGCCCTACACATGTAATATTTTGTTGTTGTTTAAAGCGCAAATATTCAAGTTTGTTTATGTATTTTTTTTATTAATGTTTGTTCCAGAAATCTTATGGTGCGGACAAATGCAAACAAATTAAGAGTTGATCTGAAAAAGCAGAAAGACTCAATACAAAACCCACAGAGGAAACTCCAACCAAAGACAGTGAGCCACAAACCCGCATGTCCAACTGTTCCACCACCAAGCTGCACAAGTGACATCTTTGTACATGCTTGCACAAAGACCATGCCACTTCCTGTTGTAATACTTTAGTGTTTCTAAAGAATGCACCAGAATTTTCGGACCAAATGGCTTCTTAATGCCATTCCACAGGATTATTTTGCGTCTGATTCCAGTGACAAATGGCTCTACCCTCTGGTAACATGAAATATGTTCATGTTGGCAAAACCACTACAAATATAGCAGCACACAAAAGTCTAAATTAAGATTTTTTTTTCGTTTTTGATTTGAAAAAAAGTTGGTCACAGTTATATTATCAATTTGTATTCCAAGTCATGTAAACACCTTCTCAAAAAGAAACACAATGAACAGAAGTCATGACATGAACTAAAATTAGGTGAAAACAAGACAGTTGTGAGTTTAACATATGGCACATAGGACAAATGTAAAACAACAGGTAAATTCCTTGGCTCAGCCCCGCATGAGGACAATCTGGACGTGTACAGTTAAGGTCCAAATCTTATGTGTGCTGGCTTTTGCTTTTCCCTGGGATGCCCTTGCAGTGCCTAGAGCTCCGGTTGCTACTGCCCCCAGAAAGGCTCCCAGACTCAGATGAAGTCTTACATGACAGAGTTCCAGGCAGGATGTCCTCCTCCAGCTCCTCCATGTCGTCGGTCATGATGAAGTGCTGTGGCGTGGCTCTTCCTCCCATGAAGCTGGCGTCCAGATTGAGAGCCGAGGCCAGGGAGGGCAGCCCGGGGTTGTTGACGATGGTGAAACCTGTGAGGATCTCGATCTGCTGCCACCGGTGCAGTCTCTCCCTCAGAGCGGCCGTCACCTCACCCAGAGCCTGCCTGCAAAACAACACAAAGGCATTTCAAAGAGAGTTCTCAAAGGATTTTTGGTGAACAATAAAACATATAGTGATTGCTCTTATGGTGAGTTCCAGGCAACGGGTAACTAGCATCTCCGACTTGGAAAAAATGCCCTGGAATATCGCTCAAACTAGTAATTCCTACTTGTGAACTGGGAAATAGTCAGGAGACAAACACTTCTCAAGATAAACTGTGACCTGTTTCAACAAAGATAATGACCACAAAAACACAGATCTGAGAGTTTAACCGCCACATAAACGATGTAAACATTTGATACAAGTTACATTTGACAATAATCAATTATAATCTGTAATCTTTTTCTTCCGGTCCGCCTTCGATTATCAAACAGAATTTGTTAAATGGTGGGCCACAACCAAAATCTCGTTTAGGGGTTATCAAATGCCTAGAGCTGGCCCTGCTCTGAAGTCATAACTCGCACTGTTCAAGTGGGAAATAGCAGACTTCCCACTTGCCTGGAACGCAGGATTATTTACTTCACTTTCTCTAATGTGACAACTTTTTTTCAATTTGTGTGAATGCAACCTGCACATATTTACCTTTTAAAAATATGACATTTGACGGTAAACATGAATTTTCAAATTGAACAGTGTCTTACTTTGCTGCCAATATTTTGTGATCCACATCATCTAAGGAAGAGCTGTGAGCCACGTGGAAAGTCCCGAAGAGAGTGTTCCTCTTTTTCTTGATCTTCTCTGCCTGTAAAACCAACACTGGCATTTGTACGAGCACTGCACCAATCGTGGTTATTTTAAATGAGTTACTGTAGACGCATACCCCCTCTTTGGCCACTAGGAGCTGCCGCTCTGCGTTCTGCTTCTTGATGTTGTAGTACTGCACTTCCACCTCATGTGTGAGCTGCAGCCATTTCTGGAGAGGCTCAGGAGGAGACCAGCCGCTCCGTGACTCCAGCTCCTTTTCAGCCTTTTTCAAAGCCATGCGCACCTATGGAGCAGATTTCAGGTGCTGGTTCAGAAATGACTTGCACAAAACAAATCAAATCAAATCAAAAGTAATAAAATGCTCATATTAGGGGTGTGGGATATAGTAAAAATACACATTATATGTTGATACTTTCAAAAACCATAAGAAATGTGCTTAAATCTGTCTATAAATGGATTGGTTGAGGATCAGGTATCAAACAAAAAGTGCATGGAATAAATTGAAAAGTGAATTATATATTATGAATTATAATGAATTATAGCTTTGTTAGAAATATTTATTATTATATCACAAGTTGAAAGTTTACAACATAGCTTTTTATTTTTAAGTAGCTCTTTTTCTAACATTTTTTATTATAAATGATATACTTGATATTCAAATTAAAGTCTATATTTTCATATAAAGCCCATCTCCACGTTGATACCATATTCGTGATCTTCAAAACATGAATATCTACATTATTTTTAGGCAATACATCAGCAACACTTGGCTCATATCAGTCAACGATTAAGTACATCACAATCTAAATAAAACATCCAATTCTGAGGATGGTATGGCAGGTGCACCATTACAGGAAAAAAATAATTGTATTAATCTCGACCGACAAATGTTGTGTTTGCAGAACCCTTAATCCCTAAAGTAAATAGTGAGCTGTAATACCTGTTCTAGCTCTTCCTCAGCGTACTTCTGCCGACTCAGCTCATTGACAGTGCCCTCTCGAAGCTCCCTCAGACGCTGGGCTTCTTGTTTGGCAGTGTTTATCTCATCTCTCAGCTTCTGCTCCAGGTTCACCTTCTCCACCTCCACTGTGCGGTGCTCCTCCTGCGCAATCTGCAACCTGGAGAGCACGAGAGGCACAAGATGTGGAAATGCACAAATAAAGGCAGAGAACTGGAATAAACTGAGACCAAACAAACATTAATTGTGACGTGTGGAGAATACAAGACATGGGTTCAGAGGTCAGTGAAGGAACAAGGCAACCAACATATGCAGCCAAATATGCCCCGGGGCAAACCGACAGAAGAGTGGATATGTGGATACTATTCAGCAGCTACCGCCTCTTCAGCAGCAACA
This sequence comes from Rhinogobius similis, assembly GCA_019453435.1. Taxonomy (NCBI): domain Eukaryota; kingdom Metazoa; phylum Chordata; class Actinopteri; order Gobiiformes; family Gobiidae; genus Rhinogobius; species Rhinogobius similis. Next base: position 10,533,838 of record CM033625.1, on the reverse strand, counting down.
ACGTCAAACTGTCATACAGTAGCTGGAATAAAGACAAAACGACTGCAGCGAGAATCACCAACGTTCTGGTATAAGCCGCTGTATATTTTAAGTAATCAAGATGCGGATGTTATAGCACTACACATGTGTAGTATAGGACAATGTACAGACATGTTAAGCACATAAACATACAGATACACCCGATTAGAGCTAAATAGCTAGTCACCATCTGTAGTTCCTGATTACGAGAATAAATACAAATACAAATAAAGTCAACAATAGGAGCAATTCAAAATCCATTCTCTGACCCAAACAGTGTCACACATGAACAATACCACCACACATCTCAGTCTGTATTTACACAAGCATTGGTCTTATAGAAGCTGAACATTTCAGAGCGTTGCACAATGGGGTTATGCCGTGTTCATCTGGTGTCAGCAAAATGGGAAACAAATGTTAATATCAAATATGCTTTAAGGGATAACATTTTCTATAAATAAAAATGCATTAGGGTTGTCAAGGTATACTCTTTCAGTAAGTATTAAAGAAAATTACCCCATTACAAGAGGACAGAACTTGACCTTTCTTCAACAGTTTTAGAATGATGACGAGCGAGCACATGGTAACGAAGTGTGTTGAAAACTACAGCCTATTGTCTAAAAGAGTGTGTTTTTAATTATCACTGTGGTATCAAAAGTTGTATACAGTATCAAGTCTATTCCATAGATTTGAAATGAAGTCTGAAATGTGTATATTGAGAGAAGACTAATATGCATTAATTCAAGTTAAATTAGCTTTATTGGATTGACTCTGTACTTTGAACAATGTAGGCAGCCAAGACCTTGCACACCAATTAATCAAATAAGTGACATAAGGCCTCAAACCCTTTTAGACTATAATTTGTGCTGACAAGATGTTGAACTTTGCACTAGTTTTTGTTTCATGGGGATTTGCTCAGTAATTATGGGATGTTAACCATAAACCAGAACGACCCTTATGTCCTTCTGGAATGAAACGACAACAACAACGACAATGGATTTTACACTAATTTTTTTCTTTTTTAAATTGATCAAAATGAAAACGAATTCCTCTACATCACTATGGCTGTCTTCCATTAGAAATATGTAACCGGAAACAATGGCTAACCCAGAGAAAACGCCGTGTAGTTCAGCTGCTCGGCAACTCTGTAATGTGCCAAGAGCGAGCAAGGAATGGACAGCTGTCAGCATGCCATTTCCCACCAGCACCGGAGAAACACTGGGGATGTCAACTGGGATATTTTTACACGGGCCTATTAAACCATCTCCCAGCCACTGTCAGAGGAGCCCGGCAAACATTGCATAATTACCACTCATACTCTGGGACTGGAGGTTGTTAAAAAGTGTGGAAAAAAAGTTAAGTTAGGCCTACAGCTGTTACTGAAACACTTTTGACAAGAGGACTTTTATGCCTGAAAATGAAAAGGTATAGCTTAATCCAATGATATAGTTTTGTTTTATTTAAGATTGACCACATCATAAGAAACAAAAAAAATAGTCTTGGATTACCAGTATTGTAAACAAGATATAACTTTAGTACCCTACCCTACGCACACTTGCACTTTCAAATACATTGGGACTGACAAGAGATAGAGGAGGCAATATTTTGAAATTTAAATCATACCTGAAGTCGGATGATTAATCACAACTAATTGATTACTGAGATAATCGGCAACCAATTTAGTAATTGACTAATCTTAATCTGGACTATACACAACAAAACATGTTATGTGCTGAATGAAGAGAGTTTATGACTCAAAGAATTAAATCCATCCATCCATTAAATGTGAATTTACTGATTTTGATTTAAAAAAAAAAATAATAATTTGTCTGTACAAATCCATTAGGATATCCTTAAACTACATTGCTTCAGTTTAATCTTTGCCAAATTAGTAAAATTATTTTTCACGGGCCTTTTGCAATCTAAATAAATTGAATGGATAATTGAAGCTGTAACCTCTAGAATAATCATGAGCTCTAGGAAAATAATTGTTAGTTGCAGCCCTATATTTAAGATTGAAAATTTAAGTACAGCGTATAGCAGATGACTATAATGTGACATCTCTGCACTTTTGTGATTACTGTTACAGACATTTCACATTGAATTGACAATTAAACATCAACTAATATGTTTAAAGGCAACACATTTCTGTTGGACTGACAAAATATCATCTGACTATCATTATCGGGACGCTACAAAAAAAAAGAAAAGGAAAAAAATCTAGTTAATTTTTATCAATAACACCCAGCCCTAATCTAAGATTTGGGCTGTGCAATTGTGGTTACACGTATGATCTACATAATCATACATTCTGCGCACAATAATTAAACTGGCCATTGCAAGGACACACAAACAACAGAGCTATAACCCTTACGAGTCACTAGAGGGCAGCACGCTCCAGTCTGAGCAGCATGGAAAGCCAAAGTCTCCACAGACACGGAAAGGTGATCCTGAGAGTCCACTATGGAAAATGTATCTGTGCACAGTGCTGCTAATGCGTTGGACCCTGACCTCTGCTATTCTCTCACATGGATTTGGAAGCACTGGCATCAGCAACACAAGCACACAACTGTTGTTTCCTCCATCGGCAGGAACACAGTCTGAACGTCCTGCAAAGTGTTAAGTCAGGAAGTCTAAAGTCTCCTGTCCTGAACGTATTGACCTTGTTTTGGTCCAGCCAGCCAGTCTGCACACCACGTCAAACGGCAAATGTGGGTGAATTAGCGCTGGAGCCAGTGTATCAGGACGGTCGTGTCATCTCCGGCAACGGGTCACAGGAGAAAACCCTCCTCCCTCTGTGCTACTCGACACCGCTCCGGGATCTGCTCAAAGGTATGGAAAGAGTGCAGCTGGCAGCAGAGATCAGAGAGCACGGAACGGCCAACCTAACTTAGCTTTTCACACAGAGCTACAGTAGCGAGCAGACAGGAACACAATCGCGGCGGTAGGAAACATGAAGCCACAAGTAGCAACAGGTTTACTGATGAGACTGGCTGGGTTGATATGGTACAGGAGTGTGGAAACGTCTGGGTCTGAAAGTAAACTTAAAAATCATATATGTGGTAGCTCATTATTAACATAAACATAGCAATAAAATAGCTCTATTTTAGTAGTAATAAAAAAGGGCTGCAACTAACGATTATTTTGGTAATCGATTAGTCAAGCGATTATTCCTTCGGTTAATCAATTACTTGTTTATAGCATAGAAGACCCTTTAATATGAGAATTGTACTAAATTTTACTCTTTACCTCTTAAAGCTGAAGTGAAGGCGTTTGACAACATTCTGGTGGAAAATATTTCTAGATGAACAAGTATTTTAATCAAAACACACAACTGACATTTCCCTGTGTGTTTTGTGTCATTCCTGCGCTGTCTACGTAATGAACCTCTTCTTTCAGCACATACAATGTTTTGGCGTGTGTGTATAGACCTGTTAATGATTAATCGATTATTTTATTAGTTTCTATAATCGATTAGGTGTGATTAATTGATTCACTTTTTGCAGTCCTAGTTTAAAACAATATCAGAAACTTGATAAATAGCATCATTAACATAACAGCATAATTGGAGGCAAGGCTCTGTTTGAAGCTCTGTCACTAAAGTTACATCTAATCTGAGTTTGGATTTAAAACAATCTGACCATAAAGAACGGACCATAAACCATAAACATAAACAGCTGATTTGTGCTCTTAAATGTCCTTTTCAAATAACCTTAAAGTCACAAACTAAGTAACTGTTTTTCAGTTTAGCTTTTTTGTTGAAAACTGCTCTGAGCTTAATTTTAATTATTCCAAAAATGTCCTACATGTACAACTCAAAAATGTCACGTAGCCACTTTTCAAACTTAAAAACACAAATGACAATCAGCTGCTTGTTGCACGAAATGTCATAATGAGGAGCCGAAGCTTATTTGTTCTGCGATTTTGAACAGGAAGTCAATGAACCTGTTTGTAAGACCTTTTAGATCAGTATTGCCATTTGCAATGAACAAAGTTTTAAATAATAATGATCTACGCATTTTAAAAAGTCTATAGAGAAAAGGGGCAATATGAAAAAAAGATAACTCTCCTCATATTTTTGATTTTCTTTTTTCTTTTCAAAAACAAATAAAATGGCTTTCAGTATTGATTTCATGAACACAAACAGTACTTTTTATCCTCACCCTTTAACATTAATAACATCAAGTCTTTCTCCAAAATAACATCAAGTCTTTCTCCAAAGTCTGAAGTCCGCTCCAAACCACATTTTTGTTTTTACTGACAGAGGGTTGGCTGAGGACTCCATTAAAAAGACTCAATCATAGCATTAACGATTACATATTACTGAATCTCAATTGTATTTTCAGGCTCTACTGCCAACTGTTGTGCTCCATAACTAAAGAAGCAGAATTCAATCAATAATAACGTCACAGTCCGCTGTACACAAACTTGAACTGTCTATCGAGGACGTGGTGAGTTTATCAGCCTTTGGTATGATAACATAGGTGAGTCACTCAAGTCAACAATTTAAATGATATATCTAATAAAAGCACCACGCAATCAAAAGGATAAACAGTCTTGTCTGAGAGCACGATATCCTCAGCCGCTAGGTCTGAAACCCACCAATAGATTACTTAAATTACAAGAGGGAATGCATTTGTGCTTTTCATGGCGAACATACATTCCCAGAGAGTGTAAGAGAGTTAATGAACTGTGAAATGTCCATTGAGTTTGTGGTTTTGGCAAAGTTGTGTTGCTACTTTGACAACAGCCTCACAACTCCCCAGCAACTGTACAAACGTGAGCACCTTTTTATCTTTTGTAGACAATTTTAGTTTCCATTACTTGTTTTCATTGGTCAGTTGAGTTCATTCGTCCGTTATTTATTTGCGACATGTTCTGTTCAAGTCGATGTTGAGCTTGATGTTGGACAGAACAGACCTGTGTGTAAGGTGAAGTGTGGCAGATCCTTTAAAGGAGACTGGAGACTGCACATTCCAGACATTCTCCAGTATTTCTCTTCTGCTTCAGTTGTTTTAACTGATTATCTGTCTTATTTTAGACTCCAGGACTAAATCAGCTGATGCCTTATGGGCTACTGTTTTCATACACTTCACTCGAGGACATGTTTCATTGGGCTCCAAACACTGTTCAGTACCTGGATACTTAGCAGAAAGCAAGTGGAAAGAGGCAGTTTTTTCCAAATGTTTGTTTAAAATTCTAAAAATTGCTCTGTAACTAAATGCATTTGCTTTAAATGATTTAAAAATCCCCCTAAAATAGTCTATGACCCATTGACACAAGAACAGTGTTGCTTTATTTAGTCTAGAACAATTTCACTGTAGGTCAGTCAGAGTTGTCTTTCATAACTGATACAGGAGTTTGAAGGAGACTCATTTCTACTATGGATGTTGTCTTTCAAATAATTCTTTATGCAACAAGAAAAAGGTGCACAAACATTTGTTTTTATTTGTCTGCTTTCCATTAGGGCAGCGCAGTTCATCAAACGTTAATCACGATTATGATTTCTGCTCAATAACTAAACTTGAACTTGAACTGTGGGATGGGAAATATGGTGATAAAAATCTAATTGTGATATAATTCCTGAAATTATATGCTATTATATGCTAAAAAAAACCAACAACCAAAGACCTTGAATACAGGTCTATGTTCCAACAAAGACATACTTCTTCCTGTCCCCTTCCCCTTCTGATCAGCCTCAGCCGTGCTCAGAGAGTGACAGATGGATTTAACCAACTGCAACGAAGTGTGTGAATTTAACTTGAGTTATCTCTGCAAGGGAGAGACTAGGGACGGGCCGATCTGGATTTTTCTTTTTTAACTGATAACCAATATTTGCAGATAGGCCCATAGAGGCTCATAATTCTATTATAAGTTGAAGTTCACGGTTCACAAATTATACTTTCACCTGTAAATAAATAGTAACAAATAACAAAACATATTTATCTGGGATATAAAAATCACTTGTTGCATGATTGTGTAAATATATGGCAATTTTTAAAGGAAAAAAGGGGGAAAAAAATAGCTGAATGTTTGCAGAAAATTGGTTCATATCACCCAGTGGAGCTCAGGATTGTGACATCACACATAACAGGATTTTCAGCAAGCCCAATGTTAAATCAATGGAGATTTTAAGATGCTAAATACTAAACTTAGCATTAATTCAAAAGTATTCTTACACTATATATTAATAAATGTATTTACCAGAAGTGACACAGCAGTTTATCAGGTTATTCCATGGATTTTTGTTCACTTTTTTACATTGTTTTGGCTGCAAACATGGCAGATTTCCATTGTAACGGCTATTTTTGGATGTTCTATCCTGAGCTCCATACTGATACAGGAGCCGATATATAATAAAGATACTAAGTGTAAATTAATTGTGATAAAAATCAGAATTGTGATTTGGCTCAAAGAAAATTGTGACCATCTCTCCTTGGACTGATCATATTTGGACACACTGTGGAAAGATGATAAATAATCTGCTGGGCTTCAAACAGTAGAGCAGTGCAGCCAGAATGTTCTGTTACACGGGATCCTCAGAAGACTTACAGAGAACATACAGCATCATTCTCCGTGTGTCATGTTCGTGTAGAAGAACTCACTTCTGCTGCAGGTCATGCAGGCTCTGCTCCGCCCGCTGAAGGCCCTCCAGGTCCTTCATCATCTTCTTCATGTGGTCCTTGGAGTAGCGGTTCTGGATGTAGGCAAACCAACAGCCGCCCATTCCAATCACTATGGAAACGACCAGCATGAAGTCCTTCAGGTGGTTGTGTCGGTTCACTGCAATTAAACATGAGAGCATTGAATTACATCATCGTGAACAACAACAAAAGTGCATGTGATGTGGTGCTCCGTACAAAAGGGCATGTTATTGCAGGTGAAGATAATTATGTTTTAGGTATAATTATGTTTCTAACATACTTAAAACATTTAAGGCAAGACACTGCAGGTGAATAGGAAAACATCTTAAATTTAAAGATATCAATTTGAAACTTCTCCTATAATTTATTCACATAATTGTAATAAAGAAATATATTACAAGTTTTCATCATGTAATGTTCTTGTATAGAAATTAGGCATTTTATGTGTAAAAAATGCCAAAATTACACATATTTGGAACATATAAATCTGAAAAATGGTTTAAATTTCTTGGTTCATTTTGTACACATAGTAGTACAAAAAACAGAGGGGATTTGGATTTCTTATTTAGTTTTTTAGTAAACTACATTTGACTGAAAATGGTCCTAAAAATTCAAATTCCACCTCGTTTTATAAACTTAAAAATTAAATAAATCAGTTTTAGAATTAGATATCAAAAAATCCTTCAGTACGTTTCGTCAAAATCTTGTTAAGTCCAAGATTGTACAGTTTGGTGTGTGTGGGATCTACTTTAAGTGGTGATTCTTATGTCCCGAGGGGAGAAAATGCATCTTAAGAAAACGGCCTTCGACTTTAAAATGTCCAAGAGAAATCTATGGATGAAGTGAATTAAATGAAGTAATAAAACAACTGTAGGAGCAGATTGGACACGTTTGTTGTTGTTTCCACATGAAAGTCTATATGCTGAGAGAGAAAACTGACCAAAAAAACTAAAATCAGAATCGGTTTATTGCCATTGTCAGTGATCAAAATTCACAAACATAGAAACTTGCTTTGGCTTAAGGTGCAACATAAAACAATGAATAAAATAAAATATAATAAAATATATAAAAGAGGCATGCATATGATTAAGAATAAGATAAAATAAAGATAGATTATAGACTGAGACTGAAAACAAAAAAAAAGAGTTTTGCTTGTAGTGTCTCGCCTTAAAAGAGGTTAAAAGGCTGGAAATAGTGGAGAGAGTGAGGTGTAAACGAAGCTAATGGCTGCCAGCATCATTGGTCATTTACACGAGATGAAACGTTAGGAGGCAATTTGAGATGGTGGAAATGAGTCTAGAGTTTGTGACCTTTATAACATTCCAACACATCTTCCTGGAGACGAAAGGGACTGTAGGAGAGATATATGGAAGCGAGCGTTTCGATCCACCACCATCGAAACACACAAGTCCACAAGAGAAGTGCAGTGCTGATGCAATATTTAATTAGAAACACAAGACATGCCATTTAAGGGTGGAACTGTAAGAATGTAATGTGGATTAACAATAGACAGTAACAGGCACAGCGCCATGTGTGCTGTGGGCTCTGGGCCAAATGTCTGAGGTACTGGAGTGTCAAAGAAGGTGGAGCCAGTCTAGGTTGCAGTTATGATAGACGTGCAGCTGAGTATGACAACTTACACTGTTTAAGTACTATTTACAGTTATACATGGAAGCGATTGTTCTAAGTATAAAAGGAAAATGTCTAATTTCTAAATACTATTCCACTGCTACTATTGTGCTTGGCCTTGACATGCAACTAGCCACAGTCAGGAAGAAGAATCTTATTTGTGAACACGAGGCCATGTTTAACTTAACATGTGACTAAAGACTCAGAGACTGTACAAGATGCTAAACATAGACAATCCACTATAACAAGTCTGTGAAGGATAAATAAACCCTTTTGTTTATTGACTACGCTTAGGTCTAAACAGGAAAGACATTTGTCATTATCTGTCGTCTTGCTCTTCTCACTGCTCGCCAATAGCGTGCATGAGTCTGTTTTATGTAAAAGGAACAGGACGCAAACCAGTAGACTTATGAAATCACTATTTAATATCAGTGACTAAGAAGTGTAGTGGAATAATTTAACATTTAACAACAGTGCAGACAAAGCAGTGAGAGTTGGCCTCAGCGAGTGTGTTTGAGAGGCTGTCACAAGCAGACATGATGACCTCACAGGGAGTCGCTTTTTACTAAACAAGTCACAATGAAACATGCCACGCACAGACCACTGTCACTGCAGTTTCATCAAAGCAACACTAATTACATTTGGATTTTAGATTTAGTCAAAGGGTTATCCATTTTGTCTTTGTTGAGAGTACACAGTATAGTTTCATAAAGCAACCTCTGTAGGTTTGCATCTATACTTATTCATTTATGTTGTATAATGTCTGTTGGTAAAGTCTGTGTGCGCATGTGCATAGAAACAAAAAACAATGGCACTGAAGAGACATACTTGGAGGTGCTCCGAACAGCACTGTGTCTAGAGCTTTGAGTTGGAGCTTCTGCACGTGGCTCCGGTCCAGGATCTTCAGGATAGACACTGTCAGGGTGCTGTTCTTCACAGCCAGCCTTTGGGAGCAACAGAAGGTAAAATTATCAGTCAACGAAATAAGCTCCATCATTTAAACGGCCATACATATGCAGGAGGTCATATACTCTATATGGTATGTTTTATAACAAGGTAAGCAGCACAGTATACAACACAAACATGACACTATTTCACTTTGGAACATACAAACTGTATACTTTACATTGTAAACTGAAAACATCACATGACCTGAAAATGCTCCTTAAAACAGCGACTGATTACATTGATTTCTTCTCTGTGGTTCACTTCATTTAAAATGTGCACTAATTAACTTTCATTTTTAGTTGCACTTTTTTCCAGCTTTCATTGGACACAAAAGGGCACAAACAAAAAACGCTGTACCCTGCAACAGCACGGCACAGAGCAAAGCCCACCAGTCAAAGAAGTAGGGATAGGACGTTTCAATTGGCACAGAAGGGAGAGTTAAAGGTAGGGTATGTAGAATAATTTATTTTAAATGTCATAAAATGTATATCTGTGTCCCCAGACATGAGTTTAAAATGATAACAATTCTAATATTGATCCTTAATACAAAAACATTGGCCTTAGAACCTCAAACAACTTGGCCATCATGTCCAGTGAGAAAGCTTAATGAGCTCCTCACTTTTGGTTGTCTACAACTAAATCCAGTGTGTTTAAACCTCTGCGTCCTCTCTCTGACCTGAATGGTGACTACCTAAAGCCCAGCACCTGCACCAGTCATGAATCAGTGCTTGTGCAGCCTACGCCGCTCAATGAGCCTTGAATTCTAGAGAAGGAGCTAAACATGAGCCGTGGCCTGTCCACATACTGAGAAGGAGACACAGTAGGTTGTGTCCTTAATATGCAGGTTCAGGCTCTGGCAACACAGGTTCAGTAAAGACTGTAGTACATTTTTAAACCTATAAAAGCACAGGCTACATACCCCACCTTTAAACAATATTGGTAACAAGGTCAAATGTTTTAGCTCAAATCCATGCACCAAACCATGAACTTTGTCATTGGTCCCATCCCTACTAATAAGCAGCGTTTGGGACAAGCTTCAATCCCACGTGCATCACCTGTATCAGGACTGTGCCTTCCTTGGACCACTTTAGATAAAACTGCCCACTGCAGACTAGGAACACCCCAAAGAACTGCAGTGTTAGATGCTCACATCCAGTCTTCTCATAAATATAATTTGCTGACACACACAAACATGTCATAATGTTATGCCTAATAGGTGTAATGAATGGATGGAAAGTGCTAAAAGCAAACAAAGTAAATATAATAGTCAATAACATGATCACATTACTCACCTTGGCATGGCACTTCCACTAAAGTTCATCTTGCGGATGGCCTCCACATACTGAGGAAGGTCTACGTAGGTGTCGAGCCACTTCACCACCTCATCCACAGTCCAGTTATACACTGCCAGGGAAATGTGGACACAAAACAAAGATCAGACATGCTTAGTGGATACTGAAAACAACCATTACACACAAGAGTAACATCAAACTGTTGTTGGAAGAATATGTTACATTTCAAAGGCCACAGGGTTATATTACTACACGCTGGTGAATGTACTCCACCCAACATCTAACAGGAAAAGCAAAAGCAGATTCAGCATTCCGTGCATAGACGAGACATAGTGTTTTACTCAAAGATGCAACGTGACACTTTTACTGATATAAGAGATAAAAGTGCTACTACTACCCCAAACCAACTGAGACATATTTTGTGTTGGTCGCTGATTCAAAGAAAAATTATCTGAACAAGGCAAAACGGCCAAACAAATGGAATAGGTCCCTCTGACTATATGCTTTTTAAAGCAGAGACAAAAGGCAAAAGAAAGAAGTAAGTACTTAAAGCTATTAATTTATTCTTACTAATCCACAGTTAATATGCACACACACATGCATTGATTTTCAGGTGGATGCAGGGCTTTAGAACAGCTTTTTTCAGAACTCAATCAATCAGAACTCTGGCTTTCAGCTCCTACTTCCGGGTGTAAGTGAGATCAAATACTTTATTATTATGCCAGTCTCAAACAATATCACAAGACAATCCATAGGGGAAAAACACAAACTTTACTAAATTATAACAAAGGGATAGGTACCCCAGCTTTAATGCAGCTCTAAGCTCAAACACAGACACTGTTCCCCACCCAATCCCCCGACTGGTGGTCCTCCTTCAGTGAGACAGCGAACCACAGCGAAGTGTGAACTCTCAGAAGCAGCACATAGTTGTAGTTACCCTTTTACAACAATATAAAGCTACTCATCTATGAATGATAACCAAATCAAAATTGTTATCTAGGCTTTAGAATGAGCATTTACATTTCTGGGTACTTTTTTCTTACTTAGAGTAGCTGGAAAACACACTACACCTAAATTCTGAGCAATAGACTTTTTTCTTTTCTTTTTTTTTTTTTTTTGCTGAAACACTGCTGCTGTATCTCTGCAATGCAGGCTGTGTCACTACAACAGAGAAGAGAGAGGGAGCACTGCACAGGAGAGGGCTATGAAGATATGAAGCACCGTGCGACTGATAACACTACTACACTTCTAATTGACTAGTATCTGTTAAGTGTTTGGTGAGCGCGAACAAAGTGAAGACAAGTGGGGACATGAGAAGCACAGAGGGTTAACAGCCACGCTCTGCCACCTTCTTATCGTGCGGTCGAGGAGGAACTGAGTGGAATAATTTGATAAAGCAGTGAGAGCGGGGGTACCTTCAGAGCCCTTCCACGCATTCCACAGGTCCTCCACGCTGATGAACTGATCGTCCCCGTGAAAGCTGTTGTGCTTGGCCTTTGGGTCATGGTAGTTCAGGTCTTCTCGGAGGAACTTGAAGAAGAAAAAGGAGAAAAATATTAAAAATAAAAGTACAAAATTGTTATGCCTTCATTAGTAATTCCGTTTCTGTTTTTGAATGTAACACATACATTAGGGTTAGGGTTGACCTGACCATTTTTTGTAGCGATAACAATCAACACTTTGCAATTCAACACACAACTTTGAAGATAAAGACGTTTCTTTGAGTTTTAGTCATTTTTTAATCAAGTTTTTTAATAACAGACAATATGTAAAATTAAAATGTTATGTCTTCAAACTACAGATATGTTTTATGTTTTGTTATTTCATGGCCGAAACAGATGTCCTATAAGCTCTGCCAATACTTTATATGACTTTGTGTAGGGCCTATTTTGATAATTTTTCCTTAAAATTAACTACAAACTCACCCGCATCCCTGTTTTATCAAAAGTCTATAAGAGAGCAGTGTTTTGTGCAGTGTCCTTAAAGCAGGCATGGCCAAACTCAGGCCCGGGGGCCAAATGCGGCCCTCAGACCAATTTTTTTTGGCCCTTAGGCTTCCTGGTGAACTGGCCCACATTGTCCTGATAAGTACTATTTACAGCACATTTCAGATTTTCTACAATTCCAAACAAATTAACTAACATTTTGGTGCGATACAGACCTGATATTAAGGCAATGAGACTGAATGTAGATGTGGTGGTGCTTAAAACATCAGATAAATGCAGCTTTTTTTAACGTTTCACGATTGATTTCTGGCCCTCCGCTTGGTCTATATTTCAATAGGTGGCCCTCGATGGAAAAAGTTTGGACACCCCTGCCTTAAAGAATTAAAATAAAACTTTATGTGTGTTCTTTAGGCAGCAGGTCTATAATAATGGTCCATTTCTATTTCAAACCATGTCTACACTTTTTGCATCTCGTATAAATTGTGTTTGTGATTGAAAGTTCAGTAAAGTAGTTTGGACTGTAGTTGTAGCGTTTCCGGACCTTCTTTTATTCCCTTGTTTATATTTTTTTACTAAAAAGGTTGCAAAAGTGAGACTAATCTTGCTACTCGACAACAAATCTTTTTAACGCGCTGGAGCAGATGGGATTATTCCAGTGATGCGTCCTGTGACTGACAAAGTTCACACGAGCTCTACTTCTCTGCACGAGTGTGACTCACCCCGTCTGTCTCCGCCACGTCCACGTTTCCATTGGCATCGTCGTCCATCTGCTTGTGGATACTCCGGATGGCCTCGAAACTCACAAGGGCATTCTCGTCGTTGCATAGCGGCTCATCAATGCGACAGAATTCTGATAAGAACAAAAACAAAAGTATTATGCATTAAAACAGGAGAACTGTGTTGAGTGTGATGTTCAATATGTAATAATTCATTTCAGTTCAATTTGCCAACAGTTGCCAGAGGTGGAAAACAGATTAAATAAACTATGTTCAAGAGAATTTAGCAAATAACTGTCCCAGAGCATCCCCTGTCCTTGAAAAACTACAGAAAACCTTGTGGGACGTGCATCCATTTGGACTGTGTAACAAGATGTCATTCAATGAGATTATATTAATTGTTTAGTCATGTTCAGCTTTTGAAACTGCACGTTATATATGAAATGACAACAACCACGCAAAAACAGAAATGTGTATACGTGGGCGTGCAACATCTTTGTCCTGTGGTGTGACAAGAAAAAAAAAAATTAAACTGCAAAACAGCTTTTAGCATTACATGTATTATCATCTTGAGTGCAACTTTTTTTAATGTTGGATAGTTTAACACCTGCTGCAGAGTGACGTCACCTGATACGATGCAGCACATTCATGACAAATGTGCCATTAAAAAAATATGTATTATTTAATTCATGTCATGAAAATATATCTGTGACATTATTTTAAACACAGAAAAAATTAATGAAGAGGAGCAGAAAGAAGAACAATCTTATGTTATCTTACCCCCTTTTACAACTTAAAGTGTGTATGACAAGTTTTTATGATTTTATAATTTCGACTTTATTCAGTGTATTAATACCTTTTGTAAATATAAATTATAGTTTTACACCAATCAGGTCGCTGTTTGTGGAGAAAAGTTGAAAAATATATTGAAAATTACAGGAAGTGAAAAAAATCGATGACATCACAGTAGGGAGACAAAGGTTATGCATAATTTACACAAAAGAAACAACTTTTTAGATCCTTTTAAACATTGATTTAACACAATAATAGGTGTTCACAAGCATTTTTCTTTTCTTTCTATTTCAAATGAAAAATCTGACATTTTGACATCACATTTGGCCCAGTGTACAGGATGGTCTCTTTCCTAGTGTGATGTCATCATTTACAAGTAGGAAGTAAAATGAAATACCTAATAAAATTGCTAAACTGGGGTAAAGTGAGTAGTCCAACCTGTCAGAGGCACTTTAACACTGATGGCTTAAAAACACATGACACCAAACATTTGCATTTAATAACACACGCTTACGTTGCAAATATATTCACCCGCAACAACTTCATTTTCTTTTTTATACTTACTTCTTAAATTCCATTATTGTTTTTGACTCTTTGTTAAGATCATTCCATGGATTAATTCCTTTCACATCACAAATGACCTAATATGATACGCCTATAGTGCTAGTTAAATCATAATGCAACTGTCCAACCTAAAAGGATATTTTTTAAACTATTAAAATCATGTTATTTGGGAAATATAGTGGTGCATGGGCAAAGTTTTTCCAAAAAGTAGGATTTTTCAAAAAAGAGAATATGGTAATTATTTCTTTTGAGCTGTAGATCTTCCTGATGCATAAATGAGCTCCTTCTGGTGTTTGTGTAACTGTTTCTCACGTCACACCGCAGGACACAATTAGGATTACAGCAATATACTTCTTATTTCTTTTTTTATATTTAAAGTAGACATAACCGTGTGAGTTTAGTAAATAATATATACATACTTATACAAACCTTCTCTGACACAACTTGAAAAGTGTTTCAGTCACACCGGAGGACATTTTAGTGTAGTTTTTTGTTTAAATAAACAAATAAATGAAAGACTCTTTAATTGTAAAAGTATGTGTATTTTATAGAGGACATGGAGTTGATTTTTGTGGAAGAAAAATACCATTTAAAGTGAAAACGCAAAAAATGGCATCACATCAAGAAGTCCTAAACTTATAGCTCAAGATTTGAGGGTCATCGAGGTTGTCCACTTTGTAAAAAAGTCCACTGCAAAGAATACATTTCAATACAGAGGTGATAATGTAGAACACTCTCTTGTAGTTTGGCTAACTCTGGGGCCGCCCAAACAGCTTTTACAAGCATTTGATCTGTTGGGAGTTAAACATTAGCTAGGCGGGACATAGTTTTGCCTTTTGTAAATAACAGGATTTTACAAGAAACAAACTTGTGTAAATTGCCTTACAAATAACGACGTATGTGCCAACAATTTCCGGTTCACTGTACAATGTTTCCTGAGGGAAAAAAGACTACTTTACCACAGAAAGAATGAAGTGAAACTTCCTGAAAAGACTAAGACATTGTGTGAAGAAGATTATGTAACAGCACTAAATGCACTGTATGTAACTGGAGCCATATGGAGAGTCATGTGACCTGCCCAACTAAATTACTTTGGCAAACAATGGCAAACCCGAGCATGTCTCTGAGGAGAATCCTAAACCAAATATTAATGCTACAGGATCTGCTCCACCATAAAGGTTTAAGTGGTTAACTCAAAGTATTTACTTCCGAGAGAGCCATGAATCCTAGTATCCACCACAAGCTGATTAAATGCACCTACAGCTGTAAATGTACCTGTGAAAGAGGCAGAACATGCAGTATACAGTAGAGCTGCAAGATTATCAGTCGATCGAATCTCAACTGCAATTTTTGAAGTACCTTAATTTCCTCCAAAAACTACAAAATATCCTCTTATTCTACACAGCTAATCCTGTAGTTTACATCTGTATTATGATCTTCTGATTTTAAGAGAGAACATTTGTGATAACCGTATAACTGATGATATGAATACTTTACAATGGAACTAATATTTTACTTGTTTAAAGGTGCTTTACCCACTTTTTTCATGTAAATAAGTAAAATCAGTTCTTCACAACTATGGGGAAAATCTGCTGAACGCGGAATTATATTGCGATGTTCCAGATTTCACATTGCCCCGAAAGCAAATGACAATATATCACGAACGATATGATAAGGACCAGCTCTAATTTAGCTATGTTTAACAAATCATTCTCATTCAGAACACAATACGTATCCCGATACAACACATGTCCTGATACATAGAAATCCTTTAAAATTGATGTTAAACGTTTACTTATGTTTTGATTATGTAGAAAAACAAAATGCTCTGGAATTTAATGTTCACAATGCCCTTAATATCAGAAGGTTGTCATGAATAATTCACCTTTTCAGCCCAGCAGATTCAGTATTAATGCAGAGCTAGCAAGTTAATAAGTGTACACCTCTGCAAATTAAAATGAATACATGTTGTTTAAAGTATTCACCGTTGCCGTATTGATTTTTTGAGTACAGCCCTAGTCCATACAGTTATGTGCAGCTACAATAAGCGTGACGGCATTTTGAGGATGCTCTTTTAAACACCATCGAAGGCTTTTGGAAACTTGTTCTGTGCAAAATGTCAGATCTAAAAGATGCTTCTGCAGCTTGTTGTTGTGACAGGGATGATCTTTTAACGCTGCAAGTTTAGGTTTGTTTTTGTTAATGTTGGGATATGCTTCGCAAGGTACATTTAAAAATACATCTAATATTAAGATAGATAGTTAGATTAGCGCCATACCAAGGAATATTCCAGGCAATAATACCATCTCCATAAGACCAGCAGGTGGTGAATCCTAGGGCTGTGCAATTAATCACATTTTAATTGAGACAGAGATTCAGTAATCCTCAATAATATGTTTATTTTGAATCAAGGTCTTCAGCCATGATTGTAAAAGCATGTGGTTTGAACCCTGGAAAGAAGGGCATTTCACAGATCAAGGTTTCAACTTAATCATCACATTTTAGATCATATAATTTTTGTTTTACAAGATTACAAAATTTGAATATGAAGTATATTAATTTATAACAATCTTTCAATTAAAAGGTTATAAAGTGATATCTCTGCACTTTATTGCTTAATTTGACAGACAAACAGACTGATAATTACAGCTAAACTAAAACATTTAAAGACACATTTTAACATTTTTGTTGGAAAAAACAAATAATATTGCCTGAATATCATTCAGGATATTCAAAAACATATGGAGATATTCATTTGCGTCAATATTGCTCCCCCTAATTGCAACATTAGGTTCAGAATAGCACTCCTGATTAAACCTGTTTTAACCCTCGTGCTCTCTTCGATTGAGCGATGCACATTTTGTCAAGGAGCAATCTATGTCTTTCAAATCAGGAGAAAAAAAAAAATATATATATATATATATATTTAAATGTGCATTAATTGTATGTTAGATGATGTTTTGGACTAGTCATGAAAGTTTCATAGTAATGAAATAAAAAATCAAATAAAAAAATCTAGATGGGGTTAAATGAACCCAAAGATAGCGGGAGGGTTACGTACAGAACTATTTGACTGAGGCCCAGATAAAAGAGTCCTCAGTTTTCTGCTGTGTAATGCACATGCACTCACAATGTCTCCACTGAACTGGTGCAGAAGTGCATCAGAAGAATGGCATTTCTGAATTTAGTCATGATTTCCTCAGACCTGTGAAAACTTCGTTGATAGTCGCATTTGACATAGAAGAGAAGAATGTTTTTGTTAAAGGCGTAAGCTCAGCCTTTGTTACAGCAGCACAAATTTAAGCAATTCTTCCTCCTTAAACACATGTTAGGACAGGCCCAATTCTCACATGTGTAATGAGCATAAACTTTATAGAGACATAGATATCATCAGTACAGGCATGTACTGGTTCTTCTAGTTAAACATGCTGAAACCAAACTACCCCACTCACAGCTCTGAGAGAAGTGAAGGGGCGGGGAATGGTTAATTTTTGAACAAATGCTTGCACATTGCACAGGGAAACCTACCGAGCCACATACCAAAAAGGCAGCAGCGTTCTCTCTCACACAAAGAGACAGTTAGCCTCCAAAACGTCCCTCCGCTCTCATTTGGCTTGCAAACCTCCGCAAACACCCGATAACATATTTACATAGCATTCAGCCGACCTTTTAACTGGGTTGTGCAAGTCATTGTCTGTGTGCCTGCGTCTAAAACAGCGGCTTCACAGCACACTTTGTTTTTCTATTTTTCTACCCAGTGGCTTAAATCTCTGCTGCAGTGTCATCTCTGAGCTGTGCAAAGCTTTGACCCCTGCATTCTGTAGTGTTTTCTTATGACATACAATCTTTATTCCTCTCACCAGCACACACTTCTGTAATAGTAGTCTCATTAATAAAAGAAACGATGGAGCCGTCTTAGTGTGATTTTACCCTTGTGATACGGGCTCAATTTTAGATATCGACAATATATAAAAATCTAGACATTATAGTGAAAGTTGTTTTGGAGATACTCAAAATTTGAAAACCAAGTATACAGTTTTATTGTATAAATGAAAAAAGTTATGTTGTAAACTTTCAAATAAGTGTATACAGGATATTTCTGGACTTTTGTGATACATTTTATATAAATAACATTATATCGTGTGATTTTGTATACTGCCCACCCCTATATATTTGTATTATCACAAATGTGCAGCACTTCTCAAGAAGAAGCCGCATAAAGTATTTGTATTAATAAAATTATATTTAATAGAACATTAAACTAAGGATTATCTCTGGTGATAAAAAAACCCAAAACTAAACAAAAACAATAGAAATGTGTGAGACCTAAAGCTGGGGAAGGGGTGGGAGATATTCCAAAAATGTTTTATCCTGATTATCACAATAAGTGCTGCCCAATTAATCATATATATTATTGTGATTTCAAATATTACTCTATTCAAGCACTTTTCTAAAACATTACTAAAATATACGGTAATTGGTGTATACTCTACAGCAGTGTTTTGCAACTGTTTTTGAGTCGTGGCACACTTTTTTTTATAAAGAAAAGACACCATGGGACGCAACCTATTAAAATATTACCAAATCAGACCTTTTAGTTTTAAAAAATGTGGTATATTGAGGCAAATTATGTGCATGTTAGAATTTAGTTGTTTAAATAGTGGTTGTTTTGATTTGTCTTAGGTTTTTAAGTATGATCGGGACACTCCAAAATGGTAAATCACTCAATCAAATCTATTTGTGAACCAAATTAGACATTTTTTTCAAGGCATACTAGTGTTCCCGGCCCCACTGGCTGCAAATCAAGGCTATCGTGATGATCATTTTTGCCTTAATCGATCCATACCCTCATTATCTTTACATTGAGAGGTAAAAGAGGTAAATCAAGTCATATGCTTCTTGTGACGCTTTATTAGATGCACCTGTCACTCACTCAGAGCATTGGTTATACTGACACGTGAGCGGGAAAAAGGGTCTTTGTTTGATCCAGAGCTGCATACAGGAGATTTTTTTGAATCACGATATGTTGACTTTACCAAATTCGTAGATTGTCAAAGGAATGAGATCACAAGTCGATTTTTATTCCTCTATTGTCCAGCCCTGGCCTGGGGTAACATATGTCATCTTGTCAGCTTTGCCATTTATCAAGTACATGAATGACGTGGTTCATATTTTAATCTTTCAAACTGTTGGAATGAGTCACATCTTGACAACATGTGTGTGCATGTGGCTTTTTTGGTGGTGTTTTTTTGGCCAGTGTCGTTGATCTGATGGCTCACACATTGGCTTCTAAACACCTTGCAAACACCGAAAGTTCCTGTCACCAATTAGATCATAAATTAGATATAGTGATGGCAATGTTGCATTCGTTATGTGAAAAAACTCTTTATGTGAGTATTCTGTGCACTACATAATAGTTTGAATATCCAGGGTAAATTCATTCAATATAGAATTCTCTTTCGTTTGTTTATGTCTGCATCTGTTTAAATGTTTTATTGTGTAAGTCCATTGATGTTTATTTGGTAATGTACCCCTCGCTGGTGTTGTTTAGTTATCATTTCAATATAGAGATGATTTAATTTAACATTTGAATTAAAAAAGGAAAAAAAATGTTTAAATGACATGCATAGAGAACCCAATTGTGACACTATTAACTTTACTGAAAGTGTCTTTGTGTTGCATGAAAAAAGAAAATCCCAATCGAATATAAGGAAATGAGTCTGTTAAAGAGGAAACTGAGGTAACCGTGAATGTCTTTAAAAAGAGAGAGAGTAATAGAAACATCCTTTTTGATACTGACATTGCCCTTTGTCCATATATTCCACCACCACCAACATTAGCTCCATTAGCCATTTCAAAATGTAAGTTTGGCCACGTTGCCCGGGCTTAGTGGAGACTATTCTCAGCTCTGCTACATTTAGTGCTTGCACAATTACAAAGATATGGCATGCAACAGTAACACTCTCACTGTCAATCAGAGGACCACGGGCCACAGAGCCACACTTATAACATCCTACGAACTGAGTCAGTGCTTACTCACCCGACACACTTTCAGAAGCCGATGCACTGTCCACTGTGGGGGCAGGAGGCGGGGCTTTGTTGCTCCAACTCTCGCAGACGAGACACAAGCAGAGTATCCACAAGGTCACTAATCTGTTCCACTCCATGACTGGTGAACGCTGAGGACAACAGAGAACAGAGGAAGGATGGTCATATCTTTTAAAAAAAAAAAAGCTCTTTCTGAAAACAAGACATTCATCCACATATTCATAATTTTACATGGAACTCGAATAAAGGAGCAGCAACATCTGATGAAAATGTATCTATAATCCAAAAACAATAACGGCATTGATCGCTTGTTATGTCTCAATGCAAAAGGGATGGAATGTTTTAATGTTTAGATTCTCGCATTTCAATCACATATATTTGGTTTTGCGCTTGTATCATGGTCAGCAGCTCTTTTGTTGTTTTTTTTTTGTCTTTGGAAAGGCCAGATTTTCATTAGCTTGATTCAGTCCTCAATTGTCCTTGATTGAATCATTGTTTTTGTCAGTGTCAAGCATCCGTTTTGACAGAGTCCAACAAGTAAATTAAAGCGTGTGCATTTTAGTTTCAATATATAACTGAAATGTTTCTGTCAGTATATTAATATTAGTCAAATTAATTTTAATACTGCAGTAATTGCTTGTAAGTGATTTTTTTCCAATATTGTGAAGCCCTAATCCGAAGTGTCAACAACTGAGGCATTTCTTCGTCCAAAACAAGAAACACAGCCTTGACCTGCAGCAGGAAGAAATATGACAGATGAAGTCCTGCACAGACCAGGGCGAACCTGACTTCAGACCATTACAGACTTCAGACCGTTAGATAATTTGTGAGTGAAGGCCACAAAACCAGTCTCTGCCCTTTTGAAAAACAACCCTAAATAGTAACAGAGAAAGTATGAATTCAACTCAACCTGATCTGCAGCCCACACAAGACCAAGACTGACCTCAAGATACTCTAGAACTCAAATTGAGGAGCATGTTTTTAGCTCAGAAGTCTCATTGATTAGATGCTTGTTTGATTGGTCCACTTAAACTGTAAAGCTTAGGCAGAGAACGTGTCATGAGGAAGAAGAACCACCGTGAGTTACATAAAGCGAGCGGGAGTCCTCTTCCTGGATGAACGCTGCTGGCCTCTTCCTCCCTTTTATTGGAGTAATACGTGTTAAATAAACAACACTGTCACTCAGAGCGTTATCATGGTCACAAGGATTTTCCTTGACATGGAGAAAGTGACATTATCTGGAGTGGCAGCTGTTCAGGACGTGTCCATGCCTGCCCACAGCGCTAGCTTGTGCTAAACATCTCGGCTAACCATGAGCTGCTTCATGCGACATGCGTAAAAGTGCTCCTGGATTTTAAAATAACCTGTATTGGCTTCGAGTCGGGTTCATTTATTCATACTACACAGACAAAGCATTCCTAGTCTCCTAAAAGACCCAAATGTCAGGAAAAAAACATTTCCAAACAGACTGACAGGCGAGTGAAGGAAACTCTGCGTGTCCACGTCTCTGCGCCGTAGCGCACGCACGGGCTGTGGAAGCAGCACGTACCTGTCATGTAGAGCCACAAAGTCCCGCTCAGCTCAGGGTTATCATTGCCGCAAACGCGCGCTCGCCTGAAGCCGAAACAGAGCGACGCCAAAGCCGAGTGCCGTGGCTCCAGGAGAAGATCCGACAGAGCCGCAAAGAACAGAGAGCCAGCGCACTGGGGACTGCCTTCCTCTGCACTGGCGCCTGCGCTGCGCTTCTGCGCTGTCGCCACCTACAGTGCGGTGGAGCAGTGACAGCCTGGGTGGTCTCTGGCGTAGGGTGCCATCTGCTGGAATGATCGAGTTACTGTTAAGCTTTATAGGATGAATTTGCTTGGATATTATTTTGGGGAGGAGTTCCGAACACATCGCAATCTTCTATAGGGCAATAATAATATAAACAGTTTAATCTAGTTAAAATGCATTTTTTGTAATATAGTGAAGTTAATCATGAGCCAATATTCATGTAAATTAAAGTTAAACGCCGGAATCAAATTATGCGCAAGTGTATGTAAATCGTTGTTGTTTTCCATTGTGTTGAGAGGAAATCACCTTCCACGTTTCCTCGACAGTAATGACATTTTTATGGACATCTTAGTTTTGCACCGTTACCGAAACTTTCCAAAATTCATTTCTGCCGCTGGCGTTTCATTTATTTTCTCAAACGTTACACACTTTACAAACGCACGGACATTTGCAGAAAGTCATTTGTTCATTTGCAAACACAAGTCCCGTCAGTGAAACGACTTTACGACGAGGAGAGTGACTTTGGAAAGATGCAAAAAACACAGAGGTATTTTAACCATTTAATATTCTCAAAATCAAAATGAGTTTGTTTATATTAAAGCATTTAATTAGCACCTCAGAAAAATAAAATGCAAGGAAACAAAACCAGACATTTATTATAGAAACTGAACTGAAAAAAATATTGTACAAAAACTAAACCAGGCTCCAGACCAGAGAAAAAACAACTAGACAAGAACCAAAGCTAAGGCCTCAACTAGGACTAAACTGACTAGACACTCTAAACTAGACCAGGACCAAAACCAGGACTAAATCAAGTCTACAGAGCTCCTGCAGTTGTGCTCACGCTATCCCAGCATGCACCACCAAATTCCACACCTGCAGTGATGGTGTCTGACTAACTAACGGCGTCAGACTCAATTATCAGACTTTAATTAGAGTTTCAGAATATTGTGGATTATTGTGCGCAGAATTATCGAGGGCAAAAGAAAGACATTTTACTGACAGACCCCAGATTATTGATAAAGGTGGATTTATGCAACTAAACTTACTTACTTACTTATAACAGAAGAGAAGAGAAGAGAAGAGAAGAGAAGAGAAGAGAAGAGAAGAGAAGAGAAGAGAAGAGAAGAGAAGAGAAGAGAAGAGAAGAGAAGAGAAGAGAAGAGAAGAGAAGAGAAGAGAAGAGAAGAGCACCTGGTACAGTTTGAATTTGTTCAACGGATGACCTGAAGCCATGACATGGGGTACAAAAAGTTTTGTCTGTTTTTCTGGAGCTAGGGGCAGTGCAGTCAGTAGTCTGACAGGACTGCCTGACTACTATGTCAGGTAAGACACTATTACATATCTAAATGACACATTTTACAGTTTTTGAGTGTATGATATCTCTCATTGCAGGGTACACACACTGACGGCAACACAGTCTGGACGTCCCTCTGCTTCACAAAGCCAGTGACGTTCTGTGAGCCTTTGTGGCATTACACTCTCTGCTCTTGAAGGCCGACCACCTTTTCTACCGTCCTTTTGGTGTAACCAGCCAACAATGCATCAACAACGTCCTGGATGTAGGCCTTCAGGGGTTTGTGTGGGCCTGGGGTGCATTTACTGTAAATAATGTGTGAGTTGACGACACAAATGCTGAGGATGGCGTTAAAGATGCGGTGATACCACTTCCTTGACCGGTGGGGAAATAGATATGTTTTCATCCTCTGGTCGGCTGTATCTACACCCCCCATGTACATATTGTACTGGTTGACACACAGTGGTCTGTTTATTGCACGAAAGCCAGTTGCATTTGTCTTGGACCTGATTCTTTTCTGAACACATTCATTGCCATGCGATGTAGACAACATAGTGACTCGTTTAGTGTCATGCCAAGCACAAGCCAGAAGTTTACCTTTCTGCATAAAAACAGGGTCATCTCCTTTTTTTTAGATGCAAGGAAGTTTTCCCCAGGCTTTTAGGCATCCCTTGCCTTGTACTTCTCACTGTACCACACAGTCCGGTTTCCAAATCAGCTAATTCATTTGCAATTGTTGGTAAAATATAGAGACTCTCTCAAATCTCTGTCTCCAGTGTAGCCAACAGACATATCAAATGGTTTGATCCACGCTTGAAAATCCACAACTTCTCTCAGCTGCTCCCAGCCCTCATCCCCACTAGTGTTATGGGAGGTTCCACCACCTCTGCCTCTGACTCTGCCTCTACCTCTCCATCCCCTGCCTCTTAGACGACCACTCTGTGTTTAATTTTTTTGTTTTGCTGTCGTGTCTTCTTCACTTGAGCAATCATTGTCACTCTCAGGCAAATAATTGCCCTCAGAATCAGAGTCTGCTGTGTAGTGAACAAGAGAACCATGTGTACTTCTTCCAGCCATATTGGTTTTCCAAACGGATGTGACATGTGTAATAAAACTATGAAAGCTTGTTATCAACGATTGAAATGTTTTGTGGTTTATTATTTATTCATAATTTTCCTTGCACTTGAAAAAAGAGTCGCGTTACTGCGACGAGGGCGCTTAAAGGGTTAATCACTTTAGTCACTGATATCACTCTAATGATTTGGCCTATCGTTCAACAGGAAACAAAAAGTGGCAGAAAGTTCAGCATCAACGAAAGTGAAATTATTCTTAAACCTTCCCTAAGACAGAATTGTTGTCAGTTGAAAGAATTGTAAGTCATGAGATTAATATGAAGTTTGGGTATCTGATCCCAAACAAATAATGAGGAAGTTTCACATTTGTGGATTTTCAGAGTGGATATATATACAAAAACAGTGGATCTCCCATAGAGTCTGAACATTTTAATTGTCACCTACCTCCCTATTCCTGCCCACTTTCTTGTATTTGCTTGCGATTATTGAAAAAAAATCAGAGTCTGGATCATACATGTCGGGTTTTTTTCAACAACAAAATGCAAGTAAATACGAATCTACTGCTTGCCACAGGAAAATGCCACTATGAGGGAGCAGGGCCAATCAGTTCTGCAGTTGTGAACAGAAGGCAATGGACCCGTTTTCTCTTAACCTGTTAATATTTCAGTGTACAATGAACAAAATGTAAAATGATGATGTAAGTATGTATGTTATGGTTTCATACTAAATGCCCCCCAAAAAGCACATCTCAAAAGAGAATAGTAACATTTAAAAACACTTTACTTTATACCACAAATGGCATTGGCAGTGTCTGTGCATGTACATAGAATCAACTTCATGGGAATATGTGGAACAGGCCGTCCCAGTCTTCCTGTGTCGCTGCGTCAGAGTCGTCTCCAGGATTGCTGCTGTCTCTCTGGGCTTGAGCAGATTCTAGTCAGAAGTGTTTGTCCTCCAAGGACACCACCACAATGTCCCTGCCCCTGAAGTCCCACACCGCAGTGAGGTGGAAGGCCATGTTGGAGAAGACCAGGAGATACTCGAACAGAGCAAACATTGTGTATGCTGTAAAAAGACAGATGGTCACATTGTTCAGTGTACTCCTGGGGGGAAGGCTTCTTGGAATTATTTCAGTTTAACAAATAATTTTGCATTAATATTAGGGATGTCCAGATCCAAAGTGGTATTTGTATGGGCTGCAGATCTAGGCATTTTTAGAGCATTGGCTTGGATTGGAATCAGGCAATACACTGGGTCAATACTCTGAAAAGCATCCTCCACACTCTCTGTTGTTGCTAATGCTATGGCTAAAGCCCAGAGCAGCTTAAACATTGACTGATGAGGCTCTATACTGGTAAAAACAGTATAACGGTAAAGCTAGTATTTGTTTGTACAATGTCTTCATGGAGCATTAAAATTGAAAAACAAACTTTGGTGAAATTGGTAGTGGAGCAGGGCCGAATGCACAAATATTTAGGATATTTTTAAGTAGGCCTATTTTATAAAGGTAATTATGTAATTCAACTGAAGCCAAATGTATTATTGCATATTTAATTATTCATAAATGCACACGATCAGAGTGAACTGCTGATCAGTAAAAAAAGATTGGTATCGGATTTAAGATTGGTATCAAATTGGAAAGTATTGGTTTAGTAAAAAACATCAAAAATAAGAAAAACAATGGTTCTGGACTTTACTAATTAAAACAGTATCCAACAGTTTCATTTGCCTACTTGCCAGGTAAGGGCCTTACTGAAGTGTCCTTTAGCTTTTGCAAAACTATCAAGTGTAGACAATTGAATACATTTTCGTGATCCATGTTCTGTTTTCCCATCCCAGATTAACATCAAGTCTCACCTCCAGATTGGCAGTACATGTTGTGTTTCCAGTAGAAGAACCCAGCAAAAGCACAGAAGAAGGAGCAAGCACATAGCAGGCGTTTCTTCCAGCGATGAGACCTGGCATCCTTTGGAACACATAGAGAAGGTTAGGAGGACTCAGACGTGACTTTGTTGAGTAGATGATGTGTAGTTTACTCACCTCAGGGCTAAAGGACTGTGTCTTTATAGCGCTCCACAAACGGCAGGTTATGAGCATGTAGACGAGAGAGCTGCCAATGAACAGGAGGAACCCGATCTTATGCACGGCTGAAGACAAGACGAGGCAGGTTAGGCTCGGCATGTGCATTGTATTTTGTATGTGTTTTTCTTATCCACACATATCCACATAATAATTAAAACCAAGTTATTGAAAATAATCAGTGAATGGATTTTTCCAGGAAAAAACTCTCTGTATATTCTATACCGTAGTTATGTCAGCCTGGTCAACACTCCTCGTCTCAGACAAAACATTGTTTGCTTATTTCAGTAATGCATGAGAAATGAACAAGCTTATTAATCACCCATCATTCCTGCCTGTATCAACCTGTCTATACAGTCTGTGATCTGACTACAAGGCTCTGTAAAGTATTGGAGAAGCGTGTATTTTTGGCTGTCCAGGCAAGTTAAAAACAGAAAACGGTATAAAATAAGAGAGAGAGAAAAAAAAAAAAAAACAGAAAAACTGTATTAGTCCCAGAATGGATGAAAAGGAACTCATTGATATCTAAATCAAACAAAATAGACATTTATTGATTGTGGATTAGGCAACAGTACCATTTTATAACAATTCAGTATCTCAATACATGGGTCACAATATTGGTACAATTTCAATGCGTTTTAGGTCTCAGGGGAACAAATGTTTCCTCCACAATAATATGTTCTTGCATTTGATGTCATAATCTCAGATTTTATTTTTTAATTTAATTCTATGGGGGATTTACTGTTTTTGAATGAAACACTAAAACACACAGTCCACAATAGTTGAACCATATCATTATTTGATTAACTACTAGTCATATTAAAATAATGAGTTATTATGTTATTATATTATTATTATATTATAGTATATTATTATTATATTATATATTATTATAAAGTTATTTCAATTTACAACAACAAATAATACCACTTTCAGAGGGTAATTTGAAAGAAATAATTTCACTTTTGTTTATTTACACTGACAACGAAGACGTTGAACTTTGTGCCAGTTTTTATTTCATGTAGCTAGGCCAAGTGAATGAAGATATTAACCATAAGTCAACAAATGTGCAACAGACATGTGAGCAACAAATTCTACCATCGAAGCTGTCTCCAGCTCAATGTTAAACTGTGCATTCTAGAAGGTTCTGTTGTCACGTGAATGGAACTTACAATGTTAGGCTTTGTTTGTTCAGATTTAGCAGACTTAAACCTTTATGGAGCTGCTTTCTTCATGGATCTGCAGTACTCTGAAATACTGAAATTAACTTTTTCCTGCTGTGCCAAAGTACTACGTAGTACCATGAGCATATTGAGCCAAATTTGTGTATTGTGTTGTGAGGGTCATATTGAACGAATGGATTATATTGAGTATTGTTGCATCCCTAGATAAAACATAACTAATATATATACTATTGTAAATATGTAATCCGTTTACAGACATGTATGTAGCTGTGTCCAAAGTAAATTTACGTTTGAAAACAATTCACACTTTATCCCATATGAAAAGTACTCACCATAGGCTTCAGTGGAGGAGACAGAGGTGAGGAGCAGCAGGCCCATGTTCTCACACACGGAGAAGAGAAGGCAGAGAGCGCTCAGGGACCTCTCCACAGATCGGGCTCCAAAGCGACACCTGTACAGTTTCAAGTAACTGTACTCCACCAGGACACGGGGGGCCCAGTGCAGCCCGATACAGGCCCTCCAGATGTGACACTCCGGACTCAGGCTGATGGAGGCACTTATGGATGGCAGGTAGTTAGCAACCTGAAAAATATCTATAGGTCAATGAAACAACCAGATTATTTCACAACAGAAGATCTTCATGACCATAGAAACGAGCAATCCCAAAAGTATAACTATCATCCATTATTTCTCTAAACACATGGAATCCAATGTGGCCGTACGTGGCAGTGTGTCCCTGTAGCGTCCTCAAAGTGGTACGCAGAGGAGATGAAGACACAGGAGAGCAGTCCCAGCAGTGGCAGGCATAATGTCCCCACAACACAAGACCTGAAGGAGATTCGCAACAACAGAGGCCTGTCGGGCCCCGCCGCATGGGGCCCCTGCAACATCTTCTGCAGAAGGGCCTGGTCTATGCAACAACAAAACAAAGGGGTTAGTAAGAGCCAGTGGAAGTGGAAACAGCCCACAGAGCCTGGTCAGCCTTGCCGATTCAAGACAAAGTGTAGAAGAATAGGATTAGACAACCTCGACATGCATGCCATGAATTAACCTATAATAGGTTCATTCATGGCATGGCACCCACACATACATTTTGTCACAAGACAAATAACCCACAGTAACAGGGGCATTCCAGGCAGGAGTGGTTCATTCTCTTCCCAGGAATGGACTGTTATGTTGGACGGCAATAATTTTTAAAGATGATACTCTGTATGCAAATGCTCTAACTCTGAGCATTTGCATTCAGATACGGAACAACCAGACCTTGTACTTGTTCTTTTCACCATTTCACTGCTCATGGTGTAGATAGAAGAACAGTGTGTGGCTGTAGCCTGTACCGTAATTAGCCTCCTCATATGTCTGCATACAACCAAAATCACATGCATGAATTAGGCCCATGAATCCCGGACACAGAGAGGAGAACCCAAACGTGCGTTACCTTAATCAGCTGATGCCCCTCATCATCATCATCACCATCCTCGCAAATACGCGATAATACACGTGCTGTTCCGTAACATCAGTCTAAAGCCGTCGTCAGGAACAGCCCTTGGTGCGCGCGCGTCACGTCAGCATCAGCTGGACCAGAGGCAGCACTGAGCAGCAACCGGAAGAAAACGATGTGACGTCGACGGTGCCGTCTGTGTTTCCAACCATGTGGTTTGTAAAAACGTAGCCACGCTTCTATCATGCTAAAATTTACAGTTCCACAATTTGGTAGCCAAATCATGACAGAATAACCTCCTTTTGTCGATATAACATTATCATTGGTTTTATGGTTATTTGGTTCATTTTTGCACTCTTTTTAACATTGCACTTTTTTTCTTTAGTCCACCACGACCTCAAAAGCGCTACAAAATATGTGAAAATCAGTGACTGAAAAGTGTGTTTAATCTACAGGAAAATGACAAACACATTAGGCTACAAACAAACTAATGAGCCTAATATTAAAATAAATCAGTCGCAGTCCGGACACGGCCGTCATTACGCAAAGGAGATAGGGAGCTTTCCATGGTGCTGATCTGACAAAACACAAATCAAAGTGAACTGCTGCTCTCTGGCCACGCCTCCAGTGGTTTCCCGCGGATTACCAGCTCGGTGTTGAGTTCACAGTCCCATTTCCGATGCACTGGAGGGGAACTCCTCATCTCATCAAGATGAAGCCAAGCGGTGCTACAGGCTGGTTCAAGTGCCTTGTTTTTGTCTCCATTTTTCAGAGTAAGTAATTTATGTAGTTATTTTGTTATCTAAAAAAATAAACATGAGCTAATCTTCCTATGTGATACTTTTTACAATTCTTATCATTGGCCCAAGACAAGACAAGAATCAATGATAAAGCTCTCCACTTGATCGATTTGCCAGCATAGATCTTGATTTGGTTTTAACTGGGATTTTGACCATTTACATGTGATTCATGGTGGTATAAATTTGTGTATGCCATAAAATGATAAATATTTGAATGGGTATATGTTTGTTTGATGGTGTACAGTGGCATAGATATATAGATGACTAGATGTCATCACATGGTCCGGACACATGTTTGCTTTGCAGTGGCGAGTCTCACGGTCAGATGTTGTGTGGATTATAGAGCATACAGAGCAGCGCACACACGCACACACAACCAGCTGCATGATGGCAGATTTGCATGATCTCTTTCTGGAGCTTTGCAGAATGGCCTATGTCCCAACCACCATCTGTCACTGTCATGTCTAAGACTTCAATGTTCTTTTTAATCAAGTTGAAATCAGTTAAAGTAAAAAATACAATTTCTGAGGACTTGAACAATAAGTTTCCAAGATCCAAGTGTTTTCCAGTGCTCTATGGGGGAACTGTGCAAGATGCCTTAGTTTGCCAAGATTGAGATTCTGTATATCCTTCACATCCTTTACTGGCAATGAAAGGACAATGATTAAATGTCTAAAATAATTATATAAAAGTAACTACTCATGATACCTATTTGATAAGA
Source organism: Rhinogobius similis (assembly GCA_019453435.1). Taxonomy (NCBI): domain Eukaryota; kingdom Metazoa; phylum Chordata; class Actinopteri; order Gobiiformes; family Gobiidae; genus Rhinogobius; species Rhinogobius similis. The sequence continues at coordinate 10,502,873 of CM033625.1, read as the reverse complement.
ATTGAGGGGTGCATTAGCTGTTTTTTTTTTTTTTTTTTTTTTTTTTTAAATCAGTAATGTGGCCTTTATTATTCTCTGGGCAAGCAGAGAGACAGTTGTAAAAAAAAAAAAAAAAAAACACAAAAATTAAAAAAACAATAATAATAATTGCTCCATGGCAGACCATTTGCACATAATCCGAAGATGGGTGGTTTATTCCGCACTCTGAGGATTGCTGTTTTTTTCCTTGGGCAAAAAAAACAATGTTTTTTTTTTTGTTTTCTTTGTTAAGTATCAAGTGTATTTACATCTTTGTGTTGCATGTATGGTCAGTATAGAGCAGTGGCTCCTAACCTTTTACTCTCAGAGACGAGAATTTTCCACGTGGATATGTTTGCCAACAACAACATCCTTCACCAACCTGAGAAGCTACTGTCTAAATATAATTATTTTCTGGTTGATGAAAATGTTATAGAACATGAATGATTATAAACCACAATAAAGAAGCAACATGCAATCTCTTCATGCCCTTCAACATTCCAATTGACACTCCAATATTAACACTTTTTGCCACTCATGGCCAAAATTACAAATGTAGTGATGTAATTTGCATAACTGCTATATAAAAAGGACTGAGTTGCATTAAAATGTCTATAATGTATGTCTAATATGTATTCTGACGCATCTGCACAGCCAGCTTATGGCTAGGAGATGACAAAGTACAATTTCTCACTCTTTCTCTGTCTACCATAGCCTGTTGCTGTGCTAATGGAAAATACGCTCAGAAGCTTCTTAAAGATTTATTTGATAACTACAGCAGTGCCCTCCGGCCGGTGGAGGACACCGACAAAGTTCTGAACGTGACGCTGCAGGTGACTCTCTCCCAGATCATCGACATGGTAAAACACTGCCCCATATACAGCCCAGTCCGTGCATATGCCCACACTGTCCCAACAAACCCTGTCCACCTTGGTGTCACGTCTTACAGGATGAGAGGAACCAAATTCTTACAGCATATTTGTGGATCCGGCGAGTGTGGGTAGATGCACTCCTCAGATGGGACAAAGATGAGTACGATGGACTCGATACCATCCGTATACCTAGTAGTTATGTATGGAGACCTGATATAGTCCTATATAACAAGTAGGTCGGAGTGGTATTGGGTTGACCACGTGATGGTGGCCTGGAGTGAGGGCACAACTGAACACTTCCACACAGCATTTCACCGGGAGTGTTTAGGTCACAGTTTGCTTTTTCTAACCCCTCAAAAGTAAAGAACTACTCAACTTCAGTGTTTAATGGATCATCAATTTGTAAACAATAGGGCTGTTGAAAATATAAAACTATCCAGTAAGTAGTATTGAATATAATTGCTAATTTGAGCAAGTATTGATACAAAAAAAAAACTTTTACAGGACAAAATGTGTAATCTTGAGCTTTATCATAACTAGCACAAGACCACAGTGTTTAATAAAGTAAGTACTATTATTTAGTGTTGAATATGTTTGTCTAAAATATAATGTTAAAATATAATGAATATGTCTAAAACGTTGACCAGGAAAAAATGAAAACTGTCCAGCAATATCCATGCAGTTCCTTAATTTGGAGGGTTATTAAAAGCAGGCAGAACTGTAATGACGGTAAACCTTCACTCAGTTGGTGAATTTGTGCCCTCAAATCTTGGTTACCGTCCATTCACGGTAAATGGGTCCTGACTGAAGTATTTTGTGTTGCAGTGCTGATGACCACTTCACCGGTCCAATGGACACCAACGTGGTCATCCAGCATGACGGTCAGATTACTTGGGACTCTCCGGCCATCACCAAAAGCTCCTGCAAGGTGGACGTGTCCTTTTTCCCCTTTGACGCCCAGCAGTGCCGCTTCACCTACGGCTCCTGGACCTACAACGGCAACCAGCTGGACATCCTCAACGGCATGGACAGTGCCGATCTGGCCGACTTGGTAGAAAACGTAGAGTGGGAAGTTCTGGGAATGCCTGCCAAGAAGAACGTTATAGTATACGGGTGTTGCGCAGAGCCATATCCAGACGTGACCTACACGCTCAAACTGAAAAGGAGAGCGTCGTTCTACGTCTTCAACCTGCTCATTCCGTGCGTCATGATCTCGTTCCTGGCTCCGCTGGGCTTCTACCTCCCAGCCGACTCCGGAGAGAAGGTGTCTTTGGGAGTCACTGTCATGTTGGCGCTCACAGTCTTCCAACTGTTGGTCGCAGAAATTATGCCACCATCAGAGAATGTTCCTCTAATTGGTAAGACATGAGCTATAAACCTTTTTCATGGTAGAACGTGTGGGAGTTGGTGCTAAGTTGGTGTTAAGGTAGTTGAAGATTGTTGAAAGAGAGTAAAACATGGAACTCCCCAAATTATGTTAATATGTTAATAATGATTTGTGAGCAGGGCCACACCTTAACTGCATCTCCAAAACTAACCGTCTTTCTGTATTCTACTTTCTACACCTTCCCAAAATATGTTTATTAATGAAACTGAGAAGACAAAAGTGGTTTTAATAGTAGTAAATGTTGTCATGGTGATGATTGAAAACCCTTATGCAAGTCATTTGGCCTATTGCATCGTCCATACAAATAAAGTATGGCTTGAAAAAATTATTAAAACTAAAATATAGGGTATCTCTTATGGCAAACTGGAAAGTCAGATCAAAGTAGAAAAACATTAGTGGAGATGTATTGTGGATAGAGGTGGGCAATGTATCAAAATATAGATAATGCGGTGAATATTGTTTTGAAGATATGGAACATTTTTAATATGGATGTATCACTGATAGTAAAAAAAAAGAGCTAATTAAAAATAAAAATGAGAAAAAGTGAAAAGTGATTTAAGGTGATATTTCTGCACTTTTGTTTGACAGGCATTTCACGTTCTGTCTGATAGTTATGATGCGTTAGCCAACTGGTAACATGGATATTTCCCTCTCTCAACTTGAAAAAATGCCCAGCTGGTAATTCGTACTTGTACTTTGACGTGTTACAATGATATAACCACAAAAACAATGTAAACGTTAGTTACAGGTTCAACCTAAAACTATTCTATTATTTAGCATGCTTGAGACCTTTGTTTAAAGTTTACATTTGTTTAGCCTATGCTTCAGCATTAGCCACAGTGTTCACATACAAGTGAATTCAGTTGGAATGCTTTGAAATCGGATCTTCCCAGTTGCCTTGGAACGCTGCATAAACCTAATAAAACATTTAAAGACATGTTTTAGCACATTTCTGTTGGACTGACATAATATGGTCTGATTATTATTATCGGGATATTGCAAAAACAAATAAATTGCGAGATGTTCTTTTTTTTCAATATCGCCTATCCTTAATTGTTTTTACTTCAATTTTCAGGAAAGTACTACATTGCAACCATGACTATGATCACCGCCTCCACTGCCCTGACCATCTTCATCATGAACATACACCACTGTGGCCCTGACGCCAAGCCCGTCCCCAAATGGGCCAAGACGGTCATCCTGCAGTACCTCGCCCGCATGTGCTTTGTCTATGAAGTGGGCGAAAACTGCATGTCTCCAATTCCAGAAAAACAGGACCAGCCGCCCGTCAAGAACAACAACTGCAACCTAAATGGCCAAGCTCAAGCCGGACGAGACGAGGACTTGATCAAAGTGGAGCGAGGCCCGGAGCTGTTTGAGGAAAGGGAAGACGCGGACCACATGTTGAGTCCCTTAAGTTCAATGGGGATAAAACCTACTACTAACTATAGCGCCTGGAAGAACGGCGTTTTCATGAGTATGGATTGTGGAGACACAAGCCCACAGAGGTGCAGGAGAGGAGGAGTGAGCGACGCAGACAAACGTGAGGCGTGCTGTAGCGGCCAGTGTGCGGAGAACCAACTGCTCAGGAACATTGAGTACATGGCCAACTGCTACCGAGACCAAAGGGCGACACAGAGGCGCACGGGGGAGTGGAAGAAGGTGGCCAAAGTCTTAGACCGCTTCTTCATGTGGCTCTTTTTCATTATGGTGTTCTTAATGAGCCTCCTGATCATGGGCAAAGCCATCTGACTGGATGCTGCTGTCAAGATGACTGTTAAAGTTCTCGATTTGATTGAACGGACTTGTTTTTGTTGGTTTATAATAAAAAGAGTTGGAATGGTTTGTATGGTCAGACATAAGGGGTAAAACACTTATTCCTTACATTACTTTAAGTCATAATTTGTAAAATGCCAATGCAACGGTTCTCCAAAAGTAAAGGTTGGTACATGATTATGGTACATAAAAAATGATTATTGTTTTATCAGCCAACGCTGATGTAATATAATTAATAATAATGTAATAATAATAATGTAAGGGACTAAACATGTTTTGTTGTGAATCAATCAAAAAGTCTAATTGTAGTCACCATTTTCCAATGTAGTCTTGTTTTAGTTTTGAATAAATCATGTTGCAATTATACAAATATGACAACTTAAAACAATCATTATATTTCCCATATTGTGAAACACTATTGTAGATATCTTTTTTATTTTCAAATTGTAACTTTTGAGTACCTTTCAGAAACACAAGCCTGAAAAAAATGTTTGTGGATGACTAGATCAATTTACTATGCTGTTAAAGTATGTATATTGTGATCCAAACTGATCAGAATAAGAAATTAAAATGTAACCCGATTACAATGATTATGAATTATTGTCATTCACTACCTTTAGACAGTTTTATACAGATGATGAAACTGTTTCTCCTAACCTTTTTCCTTTTTTCCTAAACAAAAACACTTGCCTTGCTGTCATATTATTATGTTTCACTTCCCCACCATTCAAATGGAAATGTAGAGATGAATTGCTGCACAAGAACTCTTTTTATTTTATTTTATTTTATTTTATTGTCTTATTAGATAAACATAATATCCATACCTTGAAGATAAACACTACAGACTTTTAGTCAGTGACATTTGACACAAAAATAGTCACATTTATTTCTCCAATAAGTGCACAATGGCGTGTTAACGTCACTTCTTCCTGTCGAGTTATATCTCTACGGGGTTTTTGTCGAGTCACGCTCGCTCATAAAGAAACACTTCAAGATGAGGCAGTGAACAGAGAGCTGCAGGTGGATGTCACTGACAACATGTTAAAGACAAATGAGGTGAATACTTCTCAAACAGACATTTCTGTGTTGATAAATGGAGGCGTTTGTGGGCCAGTGCTAACGCTAATGCTAATTTTGAGGCATAATAAATATTAAAATAAAACCAAATAATAGAACAAATGGGCGTAATCTATAAATATAAATAATTATTTTTCTTTATTATGATTTTTATTTTTTCTTTATATTATATGTTTTAATAAAAGTTAGCATTATAGCTGTGAGAAACAGTTAGCTAGCAATTGTGCCGCTGTCAACAGAGCCCATTAGAAATGATTGGATCTTGACCTCTATTAACATTTGATTAATTGCACTTTTATTATAAACCCAGTATGGACAACTGTTGCTGCAAATAGGCAAAAAAATTATGTTGCTTACTTTAAATACTCCACTCACTGCCCTATGCTTTTGCCTTTACACGTATTCTCGCCTCTCCATTTTAGGACTAATCAGCACAACAAATGTGTTATTTTGTAAGAAAGACTTGTATGTTTTAGTTGGGTGATACTCTCCTTTGTACATAATACATAATTTTATCTCGTAATAACTTAGTCTGCAGTCCATATATGATAGGATTCAAATTTGCAGGAACCACATGGAATAACACGTACGCTATTTGTCTCAAGTAAGGATACTCTGGAAACCGATGCAGAATGATGGTCAGAAAACCCAAGGACAACATGATGAGGTACAGCACCAGATGACTTGCACATGTCTGGACCGCACGCCTATTCAACTCTTTGTTCTTTTTAATCCAACACAACAGCGCTATCCGCATGTAGGTGACTGCTATACCGCCCATAGAACACGTGAAGAGCAGCACGGTGAAGAAAAGGCCGTAGATGTTGTTTATGGACACGTCGTCACACGAAAGCTTGAACAAGGACGCATTGTCACAGTACGCGTTCTGAATCGTGTTCCTACACCGCGAGAGTCTGACAGTGAGGCCGATGAGGATGGAAACCAGGACCACCGATATGCCCCAAGCTGCCAGCGAAAGCCCCATGACTGTCCGGTTGGTCATGACGGCGATGTACCTCAGCGGGTGACAGATAGCGACGTAACGGTCGATAGCCATGATGACGAGAATCATGTGCGACGCTGAGCCGAAGGTGTGGCTGTAGAAGGCCTGCACCACGCACTGCCGGTAGCTGATGTAGCGCTCTCCAGTCACGATGTGCATCATGAGCCGGGGCAGGAGGACGGTGTTGCCGATGAGGTCGTTGAGGGGCAGGTTGCAGAAGAGGAGGAACATGGGCTGGTGGAGGGAGCGGTCGCTGAAGATGACCAGCAGGACGCCCAGGTTGGACAGGAGTAAGGAGCAGTAGACGAGCAGCAGCGAGAAGAACAGAGGGTATCTGAACGGGGGAGCGAAGTTGAAGCCCTGGATCTCCAAAAGGTCATTCGACATGGTGGAGTTGGCGCCCATGTTGTTTTTGGGCAGCGCTGGAAGAAAACAAATCATGTTTCTTGCCAAATTTTGATTCATCTGACGGAAGAAGCTACTAACAGGCTTTTCTTGGAATCAAAGCAGCTGAAGTACCAAGATTTTGTTAAATTCAAAACAGCCATTACCATTATTGAGGCGAGGAAAAACAAGTTACCAGGAAACATTTAGAGCTGTTCTGTGACAAGCAGGGAAAGCTATTACCTGAAAGGGGAGTTAAATGTATCTCCGTGCAACAAACGTGTCTTTCAAATTGTTAAGTTGACTTGTAGATAGGCTATCTGGTTATTTTTGTTTTTTAAAAGCGATAATTAAAAACAAGTTTTAAAGATCTTGTTTAATCTTTTTTACTTAAACTTGTGTTCAGCTCACTATAATACTATACATTTCGAACGAGACAAAAAGGTGATCTCTTTTTTTCCCTTTCTCTCTTTATGTAAGTAATTAGAATTGTTGGAACATAACGTCATGTTGATCTTTGTATGGCAATACTGAAAAAAGGGTTGGATCTAAATACATTTTCACCTACTCCTACTCTATTTTTTTTTTTTTAAATCTGAATTAAAAAAAAAAAAAACCTACGTATGTATATACAGCATAAATTCAAAATAAAGACTCCAATCAATTAGTTTGTCCAGACAGAATTCAATGTTCTTTTGCTATGGAACCTGCCTGAACGACTGAGAGACAACACAGACATCTCCAAAAATATAATCTTTCAACATTCAATCTGCACTTAAAGATGTTTTATTATTTCATTTAATCAACTTTAGACTTACAGATTTATATGGGGCACTGTAACTTCAAAGGCCGTTTTCTCAAAATGCATTTTTCTCCCAAAAGGACATAAAGATCACACTTAAAGTAGCACCTACTCACCAGACTTTACAATCTTGGACTTAACAAGATTGACATTTAATTCGAAGTCTGATTTATCACAGTTTTAACTTCAAAATATTAGGCAAAACTTGAATTATCTGCAAAGTTTTCCGAAAGGTAAAGTTTACACAAATATTAATTGAAACATCCAAATGCGCCTCTGTAATTTCCAATATGTCATCAAAATTAACTTATATTTAAACCTGTCTCTATCATTTTTTTCAGATTCTAAGTCCCACATATGTGCAGTATTGAACATTTGTACACAATGCCTTATTAATATATCATGTGTAAGTAAACTACAGGTTTCAAACTGATACGTTTAAATTACAGATTTTTTTTGCAGTGTCTCGCCTCAAAGAAGACATATTACACTTTTTTTCTGGATATTTAGTATTAAATTGCAACATGTGTAGATCATGATTTTACATTTTCTTCCATGTTCACTGCAATGCCGATCTAAAACAGCTTCAAAAAGGCTTCAAAAAGACAAATGTGAATGCAACTCACCCAATGTGCACTGTAAGTCAATTAAATATTTGTATTTTTATTGTTTCTAAATGCTTCTTTTTATATTTTCTTGTGTCAAGGACTTGTTTAATCTTGCCTTATGTCCTTACTATGTCCATCATATCAGCTTTTTAATGACCAGGGAACTATAGAAAAGTGAAATTTCAGCTAATTCTGGCTTTATTGCTCATGTTTAATTATGTATCATCTGTCCAGTAATAATAATCTCATACATTTGTGCTATCTTATTAGTTTCAATCCTTTAAGATAATTATTTTAGTTTAGTTTAGTTTTTGGCACATCCGTCCATCAAACAAAACTAAAATATACATATTGTAGAAATGTAGCATGTTTCTAAATTTGGATGAATAAATTAAAGTACTACAAAATACATACATAAAAGTCCATTATCCTACTGTTAATCATTGTCAAGCAGTTCAGTTCAGTTTTTTGCAATTTGCATGATCTAAAAAACAGTGCCACAATAAAAATTACAGTCCCACAATAAAACAAAACACAATTAATCTTTGTGAGATTATTCCCGTCATTACCCATTTACACAACATAAACCCAATTCTAGAACATTAATACTGGCTTTTAAACATTGAAATTCAGAGTCTGCTTTATAAGAGAACAACCACATTTGAATAAAGAGTAACACATAGATCTATTGTAAAAGATGAACCGAGGTCTTAATGAAAATGCATCTATAAATGAGAAAAATCTACTAGTTTGTGCCACTGTGGTTCAACAATGATCCAAACTAGCACTTAAGCTTTGGTCTTAATAAGAGAAAAATGTCAAAAACCATATCAAGTTATTACAAACATATTAAAAATACTGCATTCAACTTCAGTGCAAGTACATTAAAGGGCTTTGAGTGTCATGATATAAATCTAATGAGTAATAATTCGACTTAATGAACACTTCAAAAGACAATTAGTGATGCAATGCCAACCTTCTCATTAATAAAGAAAAATGTAGTTACTTGACTATTTTGGCTTTGTAGCTTGACAAATGGTACCCACCAAACAAAGTCAGAAGTGAACAGTGCGTTGGAGCTCTACAGGCAGCTCTGAGCAGGAGGTGAACGTTCCGTCTAATATAGAGTCTTTGTTGTGCAGGGGCAGTCCCTAAAGTTTGACAATGATGACTTCAGCTCCACCTGATGTAAAACAGGGCAAAGGGCAAGGCACAGTGGGATGGGACGCTTTTATATATCAATCCTAGCTTTCTGAAATATTGTCATACTGTGTGCTCCCATTTTTCTCCCATTTTCCTTCTCAACTTCATATTTGAACGCTTTGATAACAGTTGATAGTTCAATCCACATTGGAGGCATGTCACTGAAGCTCTGAACTGATAAGAGACAATCCAGTGTCTGTCTGTTTAAAGGGGCTGTACAGGATCTTTTCATGTAACAAAGTAAAATCTGTTTTGCCCCAGTACGGAATCAAAATATTATGAAAGCACCCCTTATGGTCAAAATGAGACTGTTGTGTGTCATCTGCATTTGAACATAAGTGTCCTAATCCCCACTAGTTTCTAAACTTATACCTGCTTCCATGATGCATGAAACAAACTTTATTCTATTCAGTATAATATCCATTCTAGACTTTGGCTTCTTTAGTCCTGGTGCTCCTGTCCACGCACTCCAGTATCAACACACTGTGAAACATTCCAGACTATTACAGGATATTATCCCCATAGAGATAAGCAGGTGGCATACCCTCCACCAGAAATGGGTGGGTTTCATCTTTAAAAATATGAAACCAAGTATGACAACAATAACTTCACTTATAATTAATGATGACCCATTGACTTTTTCTCAATTCTAAGCCCAGTGAAGTTATCCAATCTACAGTTTAGTTTAGTTTAGTTTAGTTTAGTTTAGTTTAGTTTAGTTTAGTTTAGTTTAGTTTAGTTTAGTTTAGTTTAGTTTAGTTTAGTTTAGTTATACCAACCGCTCGATATGTCACTCTGGGAATGTGTTAACAAACCCTGCTGCAAACAGTTAACATTTAACCAAAAAATATCTTTTTTCATGTTTTTTATTTATTTATTTATTGGTTACATTTACAATGATACAGAGAAAATCCACAAGGGCAAGCATTTAGCAACAAATCATTACTTAGTTCATCTAAGTAATCCCCCATTGTTTTTTTGTCAATTTCATTGACAAAAAAACAATAATTATACAAAAAAAGAAAAAAAAAAAACATTACATTAACATTATCAAACACATTACATTACAGTATCGAGCATTCAAGAATGAAACAGATCAGTATCAGTTCATATGTTCTGGATTTTAAAGATCACGTCCCATATTTTCTTAAATACCTCAGGTTTACCTTTGGCGCCATATTTTATTTTTTAAGTGCAATATGAAAGTAATTCATTCCACCAGTGTTGCTTTGTTGGAGGCATTGTGTTTTTCCAATATATTAAGATGCATTTTTTTGCTGCTGCCATCGCTAACAAGATACATTTTTTCTCATAAGAATTTAGGGAGTGGTCTGATCTATTCAGGATCTCAATGTCACCCAACAAAGCTAGGGTGGGGTCATTTGGGATTTCTTTTTGTAGAAGTTTGCCAAGGTGTTCGAAAATATTTTCCCAGTATGTTTCCAATTGATCACAAGTCCAGAACATATGAAGAATATCAGCCCTGTCAGTATTGCACCTGGGGCAACATGACGCACTCTGATAGAATTGGTTTAGTTTATTAGGCGAATAATATGTGCGATTTAATAAATTAAGCTGAATAAGTCTATGCCTTGTGTTTGAAAGGATTGTTTGAGAATCTCTGAGGATGCGTTCCCATCTTTCTGTTGAGAAAGTTTTCCCCATATCAAATTCCCATTTTTCTTTTTTTATTAAATGCTCATTTTGTTGTTGCTTATTTATAATTGTGTAGAATTTTGAAATCAGGTGTTTAGATGAAGTCAGCAAATCAATTTTTAAGGCTAAAGGATTTGCATTTATTTTTGGAAAGTCTTTACCTGTTCGTTCTTTTATCCAACTTTTGAGTTGTATAAATTTGTAGATATCTGTTTGGGTAAGTTTGTATTTTTGCTTAATGTAATTAAATTCTTTAAGCATGCCATCCTTACAGAGATCTCCTATTGTATATATCCCAGCTTGCTTCCATTTGTGTGTGCTTGCATCTGAGATGCCGGGTGGTAAAGCTGGGTTATGCCACAAGGGGGTGCAAGTATATATTTTGTTATTCAATCCCATACTTTTATGGCAGTTCTGCCAGCATTTTAGGGTGTGGTATATGATTGAGTTTTTAAATATTTTTAAGTCTTCTATACATCCAAAATATTTTAGATCTTTAAGAGAAAGTGGATTGCATATATTTTGTTCAATATTCATCCATGATGGGGTATACCCCTCCGGGTGAGACCACATCCAAATATTACGCAGTTGTGCAACATTATAGTACAGTTTAAAATCTGGAAAGTTTATACCTCCTTTTTCCGGAGGTGCTTTTAGTTTTGATAATTTAATCCTCACATGTTTGTAAGACCATATAAATTTAGACAGCAATGCATCAATGGTCGTGAAGAATGAAGCTGGACATTTGATTGGGATAGTTTGAAAAAGAAAAAGAAAATTTGGAAGGACTGACATCTTAATTAAGTTAGTTCTTCCTATGAGAGAGATTGGCAAGTCCTTCCATTTATGTAAGTTCAATTTTAAACTATCAATTAAAGGTAAAAAGTTAATTTTGTAGATTTGACTGAGATCACTGCAGACATTAATACCCAGATAGCGAAAGCTTTTTGGACTCCATTTGAGGTCGCTCATAGATTGAGCTAGTTTTAATGCAGAGCTGTTCATGGGCATAATTTCACTTTTGGCATAATTGATTTTATAACCTGACGCTTTGCTATACTCTTCTAAAAGTAACATCAGATGAGGCATGGATTTTTGCGGGTTGCTCAAATAAATCAATAAATCATCTGCGTACAAAGAGGTTTTAAAATTCTGATTTCCAACTCTTATTCCTTGTATGTCATTATTATTGCGTAATGCCACTGCTAATGGCTCAATAGCTATTGCAAATAAGAGTGGTGAGAGGCAGCAGCCTTGGCGACATCCTCGCTCCAGGGTAAAGGGTTTGGAAATGATACAGTTTGTTACTACCATCGCTACTGGTGCCCTGTACAAAATTCGTATCCATTTAAGAAAGGACTCCCCAAAATTCATAGCATGTAATGTTTTCAAAATAAAATTCCATTCAATACGGTCGAATGCCTTTTCAGCATCAATGGCAATGACCGCTCTTGCCTCTGGGACATCTTTTGATAGCTGCAGGATGTGGAAGAGTTTTCTTATATTGTCAGAGGCTTGACGGCCTTTTATGAATCCTGTCTGATCAACATGAATCAAATATCCAATAAAGTTTTCGAGTCTGTTTGCTAGAATTTTGGAGAGCACCTTAAAAGAGACATTAAGCAAGGCGATTGGTCTGTAAGAGCTGCATAATTGTTCATCCTTTCCAGATTTCAAAAAAACATTGATAGCAGCTTCCTCTAATGAATTAGGTAATTTTCCTTTTTCATAGGATTCTTTAAACATATTCATTAGAGGGGATACCAGTAGATTTGAATATTTCTTAAAAAATTCTGCCGGGAATCCATCTGGTCCTGTGGCCTTGTTATTTTTTAGCATGAAGATTGCATCAATAATTTCCTTCTCAGTTATATCTGCATCTAGGCTGTTTTTCATCTCTTCTGAGAGTGTAGTCAGCGTTACCTGCTTCAAGAAGATTTCACTCATAGTAGATTCTACTTCAGTTTTGTACAAGTTTTTATAATATTTTTCAAAGCACACATTTATCTGCACAGGGTCAGCAATTACCACACCTTCTTGGTTCTTAATACGATATGATTTTTTCTTGTTCTTGTTTTTTTATTAGCCAGCTGAGCATTTTTCCAGTTTTCTCTCCTTTTTCATAATAGTGATATTTTGTTTTTGCCATCTGTGCTTCTGCTTTGGTTGTCAAAAGATTATTAAGTTCTAGACGTTTCATAGTCAACATATATTTTACGCTTTCATCCTACGCTTTCAACATTTTTTTTTTCCAATTTGAGAATATCTTCTTCTAGTTTGGCATAAGCCTTTCTATACTCTTTATTTTGATTAGCAGTATGTGAGATAATCTGCCCACGAATATAAGCCAGTAAAGACTCCCAGACCGCTGTGGCTGAGGCTGTATCATTATTAATTCTCAAAAATTCTGTGATTTCTTTCTGTAGGAATTTGCTTAATGATGGATTACTTAGGAGACGTGGTTGAAGTTTCCACCTTTTACGTACACTTTTAATATTTATATTCAGATTCATTTTCAAGGGGCTATGATCAGACACTATTCTGGGCAGATATTCACATTTTAACACATATGGCTGCATCGAACTGGCAATTACAAACATATCGATTCTTGTATACACCCCATGAACATGTGAGTAATAAGAATAGTCTTTTTCAGTTGGGTGTTTTAATCTCCAGATGTCCACATAGCCCAGGTCCTTCATACCCTCCTTTAGAACCATTGTAGCCTTTGAGAGTGGGATATGATCCTTGCTTGATCTATCTACACTTGGATTTAGAATCAGGTTAAAATCTCTCCCTATGACACACTGACCATAAGGCTGAGCAGCTTCCAGGAGTATATTTCTAAAAAACTGAGGATCATCTGTGTTTGGAGCGTATATATTGATCAGAGTCATTGGTGTCTTATACAGGTCAAACTGCACCACTAATATTCTTCCATTTTCATATTTTTTTACTTGCAGTATTTTTACGTTCAGTTTTTTGTGAAATAAGACTGCTACACCTCTGGATTTGGAGTTATATGAGTTATAGAACATGTTTCATGTTTAATAGTCAAAATGAGTTGCATTGCCTTTAAGGTAGAGGCGTGTCGAGATCCTGTTGCACAGTGTTTGATGTCAATTAGTGCTGGATTTCTATGTCTAATACACACCAAGCATCTGACTCTCCAGACACTGAAGGTGAAAAAAATGAACTTCGATGACGATTTGAGGCATATCCATTAATCTGAGCTTTTTTCTCCATTTTCTTGCTCACATTGCTTTTATCACAAGCATCTCTCGCTTTGGGAAGAAGAGAAAGAGAAGATGGCGAGGTCACCACTATCTGTTCATGTCTGGTGGCTTTTATGTAGCACATGCCACAACAATATGGACAAACTGTGGTGGGCAAGACAGAAAGGATAGCCATCCCAACATTATTTACAAAGAACTGTGATATTAAAATATAAATGAAAGAAAATACACAGTACACACGTTCCCCAGGGTTGGTAAATCAAATTGTTTGGGCAATTTCTTTCAGAAAAAAACTAGATGAGAGCCCACCTTGTGCCCACCACTCCCACAGGCGCTGAGGATGTGCTCTGATGTAAATAATATTAAAGGTGTGGGCCAGCAGGAGACCTCTCCAGGGCCGCTGTGCTCCTGTGGTCTGAGGATGATTCAATTATGTGTCCGAAGCAGCCCTGGGGACACTGCTCAGGACACTGCTCGTTAATGCATTACAAGAAATATATATGATATTTGAGTTAGATTTATTCTCATGCTCAAGTAAATGTTGATTGTTGTATGTTTTTTGTCTTTATGAGGAACAGGCTTTAATTTAAAACCTGACATCCATGTTATGTCATAGAATATTATTTTGTTATTGTATTATTTTAATGGCAATTATACATGTTTATTTTTTCTACAACTTCTAGTGATTCTCAACTTTCTTTCTTGAGTGTTGACTTTCTTTGTTGGTCCAAAACAAAAACACAATAACACAAAACTATTGGGATGTCTCCAAACAAAATGGCAGCCTGACATTAGGCCCAGAGGAGTCATTAGATCAGCGGATAGACCAGAGGCTCATTAGAGACTGGAATCTCCCAACTGCCCTGGGACTAATCACAACATGAAACAGTTAATAACAATGACTTCTCAGAGGAACTCATTATCCATCGTCTGTTGATGCAACCCACACATGTGACGCTCAAATAAATAATATGGAAGAAACGCATGATCAATAAAATGAATGGAAAGCTTGATTCAAACAAATAATAGGTTCACGGCGTTTGTTAATTAATTAACTAATTTAGCTCAACACAAACATCATAATTATTATGGATTTCCAGATACATCTACCTATCCCTTTTGTTTTACACATTAAATGCCACTGAATTAAGATTATTTTTACATTTACTTTTACTTTCTTCACTGGTAAATAATTTATCTTGAATTAACAATATCTGAATAAATCCCAAAACCAGATGAATCGTTTAGATCTCATTAGACAGTCATTCATTCTTTAATGATGAACATTTATTTATGTATTTTTATTTTCATTTCTATGGATTTCTATTTTTTATTTATATATATATATATTTTTTTTTTGGCAGATAGAGTGTACATAAATTAACAATTCTGTAAACACACCAGAAAAGCTTGTCACAGAAATCTGAATGTTTGCACATCCTCAACACATAAAACACATTAAATGATGGTTAGTGGGGCATTCAACTGAGCTAAAGCAAGTCAAACTCCACTTCAAATTCTCAAAACATGTCCCCCTCTGAAGATGTATAAAATGTATGAAATAGAATGGAAAAACAAAACAAAAACAACAATAATGATACAATAAAATCCAAAATTATAAAGAAAGGAATTGCATTGTGCTATAAATGAGAGTCTCAGTTTCAATTATCGAAGACATAAACCTGATGTGACCATTTCAGAGCTTTACCTGCTGTTTGTAAAGCTGATTTTATTGTTAGTCGGGGTTCGTATTGTACTTTGGGATGGGAAAAGTTCTATTGCGTATTCGTAATGAGGACAACTCCATAATAATTTATTTATTTACATATTTTTTGCTTACTTATTAAGTTGAGGATTAAAGGTTCATGTAAGTGTTTGTTTACATACTTATCTCTCTGTTCTTCTTTATAGAAGCCCATTTCCAATAAAAAATAAAAGCCCCACAAGAAGTCATAATTTTGAGTTTGAAAGTCATAATTTTGAGTTTAAAAGTTGTAATTTCGAGTCTTAAAAGTCGTCATTTCGAGCTTTCTTCTCTTCTTCTTCTACTTTGATTGGATTAGAGAGCATATTTTGAAGTACATTGTCTTTTTACAGATCACAAACTTAAAGTTGGAATACCTGACTTTTTGTGTGTGTTTTACCACCAAGAGTATCTTATAGAAACAACACGTTTTGACAAAAATGAACCACTACGCTCTCTCTGCATCCATTAATAAAGTATTTTATTTCTCGTCAACCTGGAAGAAAACCTGAAAGCAGTGCTCTTGGGTGGTCAGCCCCAGTCTCACTTCGCCCTGTTGAGGCTGTTTTAAAGCCTTGTGAGTCCAAAAATGAATGTTTGTAGATATTAACGATGTGCCAAATGGTTTATGACGGGTTTTGACGAGTTACACAGATTTAAATTGCTGTGTGAAAATCAGGTACCCCAGCTTTAACGTAGAAAGTTTGGATTTGTGGAGCGCTCACTTACAGTAAAAATGCATGTTCTTCCAATAATTGTAATTGCAATAAAAACACATGCAACAGAATAAATGCAAGATAGACAAAGTTTAATATCTACAGTATCTATAATACAACTGCTGCACTTCACAGAGACAGACAGATGACCGACTCTCCACCAAAGAAGTTAAATAGTACGCATTTATTTGAACTTTTTCATTAATGCAAAGTTGAAACTCAAGATTCTTTATCATTCTGAATACATTTTTTTAAATCATTGAAACTCTTTCTTCTCTGTTGTGCTGTATGGTCTTCTACAAAGTCAGAGGTGATCCCAGAGGAGGACACTGACGATGGTGGAGTTCTGTTGGAGGAGAGATAAAAGCAGGAGGTCCGCCTGTCTCCACTTACCCTCTACCTCACTCTCTTTTAACTCATAATGGAAAACACGTCTTTCCAATTCGACCTTACTCTCAACAACTTCGTCATCCCAGCCGGCGGCAAATACCCCATCTTCTTATTCGGCATCGCCATCTACCTCTTTAGCGTTTTCTGCAACGTGACTTTGCTGCTCCTGATCATTCTCAAACGCAACCTGCACAAGCCGATGTACGTTATCCTCTTCAGTCTGCCTCTCAATGACCTGATCGGCATCAACACCATGCTCCCCAAAGTGCTTTCCGACATCGTCACCGAGAGCAACCACATTAGCTACCCTTTATGCGTCCTCCAAGCCTTCCTTTTGCACATGTACGGCGGCGGGGTGCTGTTTATTTTAGCCGCCATGTCGTTTGACCGCTATGTCGCTATATGCATGCCTCTGCGCTATGCCGCCGTGATGACACCCAAGCTCATTTTCCGTATCATTTCGCTAGTTTGGGGGTTGGATTTTGCCTTGATTTGCCTTCTGTTTTCGCTCCAGTCGCGGCTACCCAAGTGCAGATCTGTAATCCTGAATGTTTTCTGCGATAATCCGTCTCTGTTGAAGCTAACGTGCGGGAACACCACTTTGAATAACATCATTGGTTTGTTCAACACGGCGATAATGCAAGCGATAAGTGTCTCTGTGCAGTCGTTTTCTTATGTCAAGATCCTGATTACGTGCATGGTTTCGAAAAGGTTGGACGCGAAAACCAAGGCGATCAACACGTGTGTGGCTCAGATGGTGATATTTGTAATGTTCGAAATCGTGGCCACGTTCACAATTCTTTCGCACCGGTTTCAAAATGTGTCCGCTGATTTGCAGAAGATTATGGGGATGTTGATTTTCCTGGTGCCGCCGCTGTTGAATCCAATTGTATATGGACTGTACACAAATGAAATCCGCAGTACTTTCTTGAACATTTGGAAAATTCGAGTGAACGTGAATGTATGATGGGAGTGAAGAATTTCTTAGAATGTGTTTCTTGTGTTGAACTCATAGTGTTTAGACAATGACCAAAGTAAAAATAGGCTTTGAGTTGGCTGTGCACTATTGACGACTAACCCTAACCCTTGTCTTTTCATTTATTATCAGGTTTTCTGTCATTTTGATGCAAATATCGAGTGTGTGAGTTTGTGAGTGTGTTGTGAACTATCAGACACAGAAAAGAATTCTGGAGAACCATCCTTTTCACATTTAGTTGAGAAAAGACAGATACACATTCTTTATTGTGTGTTTCATACGAAGAGTTTATTAAAACTGAAAGAAGTGGTGCTAACTTCAAAAACAAAATGCAAAGATATACACATATTAATGTCCTTTTTATTTCCTTTTTTTCCATGTATCCTGCTTACTTTGTTTATGTAGCCTAACATCTGTTAAATGTTTGCATGTGTCAAGCACACCAGTCACTTCTGAAATTAGTTGAAGTGATCATTGTTTCCAAGTTTATATCTAAATGCACCACACAAAAGCCTTTTGTTCACAAGTGATTCATTTTGCACGCAAGGGCAACTAAACACTACAATGCACCATGTAAATGATAAGTGTTATAATTCATTATGATAGAGAATGTGAATGAAATATTTTATACAAGCTTATAAACAGTTTTATCTGTGTGTACATTCAACGGTGCATGATGTTAGATCAAACCCAGAACAACCAGAGCATTTATATAATGCTCGATTGTAATCTAAATAGTCAAAAGACAGATGTCTGGACTGTGGCTCCAAGTCAGACAAGGCACCATTGTATGTCAATGTAACCTGTACATTTTAATGAAATGGTTCATTCTAATTGACTTTTGACATCTTCCAGGGACAGCAGAAAAGTGCATTTACAGAAACAAATTCACATTTATAGCCTTTTTTTTTCCCTTTTTAAAGCCACTTAATATAACAGTTTCTTTATAGACAATGGCCAGGCCACGTTTCAATTTGTGGGAGCCCTTTGTAGGTATTACTTGTCTGTGACCAAAATTAAATAAAGCATTACCTCTGACTGAAATAAATGAAATACTGATCCTTAAATGTTTTTGTTAAATTATTATCTTATTATTAGCTTTATCTTTGTTTTAGGAGGATTTTTGGCGGTGGTGAAAGAGTGGCTTAGCACTCTTGCCTCAAAGCAAGAAGGTTGAGGGATCAATTCCTGTTCAAGACCAGGCCTTTCTGTGTGGAGTTGTGTCTGGGTGGGTTTCCTCCGGGTGCTCCGCTTTCCCCCATCAACCCAAAACATGGGTTCCCGGACGGCAATCACTGCTCCTGACAGGTTGCCCCTGCGACATTGACGGATGGGTCAAATGCAGAGGACAAATTTCCCTACGGGGACAATAAAGTGTACCATAACCTTAAATTCTCATTGAGATTAAAAACTCTTTTGAAAGAGTGTCATTGCCAAGAGGCAGCAGCTCAAAGGCGCAACAATAACACATTCACACATGCACAATCAGTCAGCACATGATAGAGACAGTTTGGCTCTTCATACAGATCTTAAATCCTAAAGATTAACTATTCTTCTGCTGCCACCTGTTTGCCACCATAGATTTGTTATTGCTTTAATTAGATTGTTCTAAGACAGTAAACATATTTATCTCCATGCAGGTCTCACCACCAGGACAAGTTACAGGTGGGATCAGTTGTTTTTGAAGGTCTGAGCAATGAAATATAGTCTACTATTTTTGTCACCCTCAAGACAAAATGGAACCACTTGGAGGAAACCCACCTGTGGGAGTTCAAATGTTGAACCAACTGGACTCTTAATCTGAGGCACAAGTGCAAAGTATAAGTCACCATGCTGCTATTCCCAAAGTGATAAGTCATTTTGAAAAAAGAATACCACAATCAAGGATACATTCAGTCTTATTCCATACGGTGCTCTTTGGAGAGGAGTTACTTATTATAAAATCTCATAGAAAATCAGAGAACAAAAAAAAAATCAAGGCACTTTGTCCATTTTAAAGCCTTTATTCCATCTTGGCTATTAGATATTAAAACTTACACACCAACACAGCCTTCATGAGGGCACAAGGACAAACCCAGGTAAGATGTGCATCAAATAGAACAAGGTGGGGTCCACAGGTTCATCCCCCACAAACATCACATCATTTTAAACATCATCACCATAATATTCTCATCACTGTGTTGTGATGGTTCTTGACAGTTGTGTTGTTATTGTACAGTTGCGTCCCTGGTGCATACATAGACAGTATAAAACAGAGCTCACCAGTCAGCTCAGTGTTCAGACAGGATCAGGGTAAGAGCTTTGACTGTAAATGCTAGGCTAGTCATGCACATACTCATTTAATTTCTTATAAAAATCTAGATTTTTTTTGTTTGTTTCTTTTTGTCCTGCCGTATTGTATTCATTGTAATCTAACACTAGTTTAGTTCTTGAGGATTGGGGTTTAAAATGCATATAATAACAGTGATTTATTTATGTGTGTAGAGCTGCACCATTTGGAACAACATCTTATTACGGCAATTGTGATTAGATTTGAGATTTATGTTTTAATAATAACGTTTTGTTCACATTTTAACTATGTTTAGGAAAATTGTCAAAAAGACTGAGATAGGCCTATGGACTGACAAACTAATAAAAATAATCACATTTGTGTTTCAGATGAAGATGTTTGTACAAATCTAAACAACAGTATTGGCAGTTTTCATGCAGAATACAACAGGATATTTTGCTGTATGTGAAGGAACTTATGGTACTTCAAAAACTGCAGCCTGTGCAATTTGCTAATTGTGTCCCTTAAAAGTGAATGAATGAATTACTGAATGAAGTGCAATTTTAATTTACTTTTTATTAATTGTGTAGTATGCAAATAATAATAATAATAATAAATGAATACATAAATAACAGACAAAAGCTATTTTTACATTGTGGATGTTTTTTTTTTGTTTTGTTTTTTTTGTATTTTAAAACAGAAAAAACTTTGCTCTTACTGTGAGTGGCCATGTGTTTCCACAAACCTGCTTGTTTCCATTGAAATGTTATGAGACTATGTTCCACAGTATGACTTAAAACTTATCTGTCTTAACTTTCTATTTCCATGGAATTGTGCCATCTCCAGAAAGTTACATCCTGCTGCTTTAAATGGAGCAAATGGTTGATTAAGTCTTTTTATCAAGCTGCTGTAACAGAGCAATGTGTTTATCGTTAAGAGAGTGAGTGATTTATAGCCACAGTCCTCAATGCTTTTGTGAGACTTTTGACATTGGCACATCACATTTTCATAGTTGTCACATCCCTGTTTATTCTTGGTTTAGTCTGTGTGCAATTTAGTCGCACTTTTCTTTTAAAATTCAGTTTTTCGTCTTAATTAATCACATGTTATGATTTCTTTGTCTCGTTTTCAGCAACCATTCCACTTCGAGACTCTTAATCCACTGAAATCATGTCTGAAAATACCACTTTGGACGATTTCCTCACCCTTGAAGACCTGGGATTAAACTCCCCCTCCTCTCAGTACCCTGCGTTCATTTTTGGCATTTTACTGTACACGCTAATCCTAGCCTTCAACTCCATGGTGCTCTTCTCCATCGTGTTCAGCAAGAAGCTCCACAAACCCATGTTCCTTCTGCTCTGCAACCTTCCCATCAGCGACATGATCGGAGCCACCGCCTTCTTCCCTCACCTCATCTTCAGCATCATCACAAAAAACAGGATGATCTCGTACGACTCCTGCATGTTTCAGGCGTTTCTCATTCACTTCTACGGAACGGCGAACCTGCTTGTCCTGAGCGCAATGTCTTTCGATAGATACGTCGCGATATGCAGGCCTTTGAGGTACAACACGATCATGACAACGCAGGTGTTGTTCAAGCTAATCTTCATGATTTGGTTCAGTAACGTGGCGATCATGGGCAGTTTGATAGCGCTGAATCTGAGACTGAAAATCTGCAGGACGGAAATTGTAGATCTGTACTGCAACAATCCGTCTTTGGTCAAATTGGCGTGCGGAGATACGACGGTAAACAACTATTACGGGATGTTTCATATCGCGCTGCTCCAAGGCGGGTCGTTGTTGTTGGTGATATACACGTACATACAGATTTTGAGGTTGTGCGCGATGTCGAAGCAGGTCGAAGCGCAGAGGAAGGCGGCGCAAACGTGCGGGTCTCATCTGGTGCTGTTTCTGATTCTGCAAATTAACACGATCATCACGCTGTCGGCCCATCGGATCAAAGGTGCCTCTCCGTACCTGCGGCGGTCCATGGGCGTGTCGGTCCTCGTGTTCCCGCCCTTCCTCGATCCCATCATCTACGGACTCAGCTCCAAGGAACTCAAGACGGCTTTTCTTGTGTTAATCAAGAGAAAAGCGGTTGTTAAATAATTGTTCTTGTTCAGTTTGGCGAATCAATGCATGTTTTGTTCCAGACACATTTCAGAGATTGAGATCAAGATTTTACTAAACATTTTGCCTTATTGTCCCATTTGACAGTTTTTGTAATGTTTATAAGTACACTTGCTGGTTGAAGAGAGGCAACAAATAAGAAGTTGTAGTTCCACAACTGTTACCTTGCTACCATTTTGAAAACAAGGGCCAAAATTCATATAATTTACACCATAGCTATGATTTGACAAATAATAATACTTGATAACACCTTTATTTTGTTGAATGACCTTTGAAACAGTCAGAAAATTAGATCAGTTGTCTGTAAATTGTCTGTGTTTTTAATTCTGTTTTAGAACTCAGCACTACTTCCTCTAATTTTAAATGTTTCAAATTTCTTCACAAACTGCAACTTTACAAATGTAAAGCTATACTAAATATTTACCACAGGTGGCCTCCCACTGAACTATGTAATAATTAGAATTACGTGAACCTGCCATAGATTTTAAAGGGCCTGAACCTGATTTTGCAAGTTATACAGTAAAATCAGTTTTGCCCTTGTACAGATTGTAAAAGCATCTTTTTAGGTGAAAAAAAGACCACAGCACGTTCTCTGCATCTAACTATAGAATCTTATTGTCCATGAAGCAAGAAGTAAACTAAAACTAAAATCAGTATTGAATTAAAATCCATACTGTTAACTATATCTTTTGGCTCATATATCGTTGGCCGATATTTGAACGTGTAGGTGTTTTAGCGGTTGATCTTAATTTTCCAACACAAGCTGATATATTACTTTGGACGAACTGCTTGCTATAAGAACACACATAAATATTTACGCTTTAGTGGAAAGAGGCACAAAACAGTACTACAGTACGGTCTTAGGTTTGTGGTGAAACAGGTGAGTTTCTAATAATCAAATTAAAATAATCCAAAATTATCAGTCCAAAAACACAATTATATCAGCATTGACCATGAAGAAAAAAACATTTTTGTCAATCTCTGCTGTAAACATTTTCAGATAATATGTCAACAGGTCATTAGTGAGTAATTAGATGAGTGTTTGTGGTTTTTGCATTCATCTCTTTATTGGTTATAACGTTGTTACCAGGAGCTGCGTCCTGTGCTTTGATTGGATGTGCCTCTAACAGGCAGTCTTGCCCTTCCAGTAGAAGTTCTTGCAGCCGGCCTTGCGTTCTGTTGAAGGCACGTTGTTTGGCTCCACTGAGCGCTGGAGGGTCACATGTCCGACGGACTCCTTGGATAGAGAAGGTTTGGGAGCATTGGCTTCAGGAAGAGACATTTGAGCCAATAGAAAGTCCTCCACTGCGCGCTGAAAATACACAACAGACAAGACTGTAAGATAATTGACACTTAAAAAGCTCAGTTATCAGCTATAGCCCACATCAAACTTCAGCACAGTTAGGCACATTTTTTTCTTTTTTTTTTTTTGCATGTAATAAAGTGAAACCTGTGTTGCCTCAGCAGATATATTGTAAAAGCATCTTTCCGGGTGAAAATGAGACCACAACTTTTACTCTGAATCTACTTTTGGAGCGTTTTATCCAAGTGCAAGATAAGTAGACAGTGCACCATTAGCATGCTAATGTTTGTTAGCTTCACCCAGGATGATCTGACGCTCTGAGCTCAGACTCATGAAAAGTGCTCATGAACTCATCAAGGTGAATATTTAGGCAGCTGGGACTGTATTAAGAAAGTGAGCGATACATGTGACTGATGTAAAGACTTTAACATGAACTAGTTCTGTTTTTCACATTTCAAAACAATAAAAATCAGGTACAGGCCCTTTAAATTGTTTTTGTGTGTCTGTACACCCGATTACTGAAAATAATGAAAACGTATTTTATAACATATATAATGCAGTCTTGTGGCAAAGTGAACAGAATAATTATTGGTTGTGTCCATATGGTACGGAGCCCATTAAATGTCATTTGCAAATTTTAAAAAGAAGGAGTCTTGTGAGTTTTGACATACATTAAGTCGTTCAGCAGATATTGTAATATTATTCACAACTAAAGCTGCATCAAACTGTATCAGTGTTTAGCTCTATACCCAAACACAGACTGAATCCATCTCTCTAATTCACAATAGCTAATGAATGCATCTTTTTACAATTTAGTCAACCAATAATCCCTGATGTTACCTGTGTGAGGAGTCCAGCGCTGCGAGCTCTCTGCAGCAGTCTGTGGCGTGTCAGCTCCATGTCTAAGTCCTGCTCCAGGTCCTGCCCCAAGTCCATAGACTCTGCACTCTGGTCTGCTTCAGAGGACAGGAACAGCACCAACATCGAGAGGAACAGGATGGACCCTCGCACACACTGCATCTGCAACAACAGAAAACAGAAAATCAATGCACTGGTCTATATTATATATATGTGTCAGTACACCCTATTACTGAAAATAGTGAAAACATATTTTTCATTTTAGGTAATACATTCTTGTGGCGAAAGAATAATTACCAATAGTTGTGTCCATATGGTACGGAGCCCACCATTTGTACATTTTAAAAATTAGGGCTCTTTCTTGTGCTCCAGAGTTCGAAAATTATGCTCCCAAGTTGGACTTATAGGTTGGTGACAATGTGAGATTTCATTTATTTTAACTAAGTCTGTTAGAAATTAATGTTAATTACACTTCAGATCAGACGTAGAGATGATGCGTGTGCACTTTTTCGGAATTCTGACTTACAAACTTATGCATGCAACTTACTAACTACACAGCACTGGAAAGACCGCTTATTTTAAACATTTACAAACAATACTTGTTGGGCTCCGTACCATAAAGACACAACCGTTTAATTCTGTTGTAAACAATGTTATTACCAAAAAAAAAAAAACACACACACAATGGCATGGGCATTAGATGAAGTTAAATCAAGTAAAATTACCTAAAAAATAAATAAATTGTACTTAAAAAGTCATAGTTCTTGTTAGTTTGCACAAGTTCTTGAGAAGAATATTACGGTTAAAACATGGCTGCTGGAACTGGTTCTTGGTTACTATAGGTTGCCATGGCGATGATCACTCTAGCATTCTATTTATCACATTAATAGCTACTTAAAAGACAAAATTAGTCAACAAACAGAGAAAGCCAATTTTGCTTCAAGACCTGCAAAGAACAAAATGCCTCTCTGTTGTAGAATAAGTATTTAGGAAGCGATTACTTGCAAATGCACCTTGATTTTATGTAAATGTAAGGGATATAAAGCATAAAGCAAACATAGATCTTAAAAAGAAGAAGAATATTAATAGATTAAAGAGAAAGAGATACTTAATCATACCTTTGTTGAACGTTGCTTTGTCTTCGTTGAAGGTTCTTGAAAAACGTGGAGGTCTGGTTTCAGTGTCATTGTTGTCCTCGCTCTGCCTTTTTATATTTGTGAAGGGTCTTGTCACATGCTCACACGGACCAATAAGAAAGCCTCCCCGCCGTTTGCAAAGTTGAGACAAAAAGTTTATTGCAGATGAACCACAAACACAACAGTAGAATTTCCTGCTTACCTGAGGTCACCGAACGCCTCATTAGAGACAGCAAACAGACAACTGTGATGTCTGATGATGACACAATGATTGTCTGGAAAACCTGAGCCACCCTCCTGGTCCGCCAGCATCTGTCCCTGAAGAAATGCAGTCCGGTAACGCGGGCCTGAAATGTACCGCAGTGTTTTCAGACGTTCACGGTAGAAGGCACTGAAAACCAGCAGAACTCCCTTCAGTTTCTTTATAAAAACAGTAGCGCTGTGATTATGCAACACTAACAGCAGTGCACATGCTTCTCCACAAACTCTCAAAATGGTCTATTGGGAAGAGCAGTCATTTTACCCAACAAGACTCAACAGGTTGTGTCAACAGAGGAGCACCTCGGGGCTGTGTTGGCTCTCTTTTACGCTCCCTTTACAAATGAATGCCTGCACCAGTTGGTTTCCACGGTTCTCAGTATTTGCCGATGACACAGCCGCCGTCGGACTCAGATGACCACCTTCTCATCGATGGCACGATGAAAACTGAGGGAGGTTTCAACCCATGACAACTGGTAGAACAAACCCCGCTCTCTATCCATGCACTGAAGATTGCATTTCTTTGCAGAGAGTTTGGAGTTAAGCAGAAGATAACGATCGTCTTCAGAGAGAAACGAGTGACAAAGCTTTGAAAAACAAGCGACTCCAGTTCCACAAACAACATGCAACTGTTTAAAGTCCATGTGACAGTTTAGACGACAGAGTTCACTAAACATGGTAGAAAGGGTTTCAGAGGTTGTCATCTGGACGCCATTTAAAGATCGAGACGTTTCGACTTTTATCCAAAAGTCATTGTCAATCATTGTCTGATTGACAATGACTTTTGGATAAAAGTCGACACGTCTCGATCTTTAAACGGCGTCCAGATGACAACCTCTGAAACCCTTTCTATGATGGACCACACCTGGACGAATGAGGGTTTACATCGACGTAGTGAACATGATTAAATTGAAGATTTTACCAAACATTTTGACTTTCATAATGTTTATAATGTTACTTCCTGGTTGGACATGGGCAGCAAATATGACACAGATAGAGGTAATTCTACAGCTGTTACCTAGCAACCATTTTCAAAACAAGGGCCAAAATCCAGATAAATTACACAATAGTTTTGATTTGACAAATAATGATACCTGATAACACCTTTATTTTGTTGAATGACCGTTTAAACTGTGAAAAATGTGTCAGTTGTGTGTTAATTGTCTTTTCAATGTTTTCAATGGCATGTCGCTTTTTGATGACATCACAGAGGGGTTCCATTTTAGAACTCAGCTCTACTTCTGGTCATTTCAAACTTCTATTTTTCAAAATTTCTTCATTAACTGCAGCTTCACAGATGTAAACGTATGCAAAAAACTTTAGCCCAGGAATAATCCTGCCAAACGAAGTCATAATTAGAACATGATGAGAATATGATGAGAATCTAAACTTTAAATGTTGTGTCCACTTATGAACAAGCGCTAATGAGACATGTTTAATTGCATATTTTACATGAATAACATCTTTAAACCATTAATAGTCTGTATTTAAGTCACCATTTGGTCTATTAACGTGAGACAGATCTGAAAAAAGCCAAAAATGTGCTCCTTTTATGACCTGAATGTACTGCCTGGGAACAAGCACAAAAAAACACAACCACGACTTTACAAAAATAGAAGCACAGAAATAAAGAAGCAGACTTGGCAACTATGATCATCGTCTTATCAAGCTGTTGTTAAATGTGGGGTATGCAGCTTGCAAAAAAGAAAAGAAACTACAATCATAGCTGAATGTGTTGTAACCAGGACACATACACGTTTTTTTCATCCTCAATGTATGGACAGGCCATTCCTCGTGTGAAAGTTCAGAGCCTCCAGATTCAGATCAGAGTGAGGACTTTTAGGTTTTCTGTCATGAGTCACATGAGGCTTATTCTGCTTTCTGATTGGACAATTGTCATAAACAACTTGGCCATCATGTTCAATATTAATGTCAGAAAAAGTAAATCAACACTACATTTGTTTTCAGTAAAAGTTGTATTTGATTTGAACATGTTTAGTTTGCATCTGGGGACACAGACAGGTCATGTTTATGAAATTTAGATTGTAAGTGTATGATATGATATGGCACATCTGCGTGTTTGGTAGTTAATCTGTCAAAACTAAATGTGAACTGAATAAATTAGTGCACACATAAAGTGATCAGATATTTATGGATAAATTGTTGTCAAACAAGAACAGATCATTATAGAAGCAATCACAGAAACTCCCAAACATTGTCCATGCACAAGGCAGGTCCATTGCTATCAAAATGGACAACCTGGATTTACGTATTTGCGGTGCCGTTATCATGACTGAAAACTATCTCCACTCAGATACACAGCTGTAAGTGTCTAAGCACAGAGTGGTGGGCCACACCAGTCATTTTGGTTTAATAACTACACTTAGCATTGCCTTAGTAAAGCATGAACAAAGACTAAATTCATTGCAAATAGACTATTCATATAAGGTAAGTAATACTCTAACCCTAACCTTAATAAAGTAGTTAAGCCTAAATCATGCTTAATAAACTGTATGTGCATTGTGAATTGAGTCGTTGTACATGCTTTACTGTATTAAGGCAAATTAAGGTGTAGTTATGGTGTGGTCTCATGATTTTTGTTTTGGTCTGATACAGGGTAATACTCACAGTATCGATCTGATACTGAGACCAATGAGTTCTGTATTAAAATGCATTGAAACTCCTCAAATATAAATAATTTCACCTTGGCGTAAGTGTTGTTTTTGCTCCACCCAGGCTTTAACTGAGTTAAAAAATGAAATAAATGTTCATAAGGTTTCTGCGTGGCATTACAAAACATTAAGTCATTACATGGATTTTGGTAAAAATAAGGCCTTAAATGCATTAAAAAGCAGTATATTAAATCCCCACAGGTATAAAAAAAAAAAAAAAGACAACCATCAGAACAATTAATGTAAACGGAATAAACATAAGAGCAAATAATTATCATAGTCCATGTCTGCAAAACCGCTGTATCAGCCAAACAGAAGTGTGTATACATAACAATGGTTTTTACTTTGAAATTTAACATTCAAATATATTTTGAATCTCAGGTGTGTGCTGGATTTATTTAATTTAAACTAGTTGTTAATAGCTTAGGTTTAAAATTATAAAGTAGTTTATTATATTCTCGTCCTTCTGCTGCACGATGGAATGGTTATGAGGTAATAGTTTTGACATGATAAAAGTGAAAATGTTTTGTTTTGACTTGTGGCATTAAAAAGTATTAAATTTGAATTGCTGAAACTTGCATAAACCTTGGAAATCTAAAATATGAAAAAAAAAAAAAAAATTCCATGCAGCATTTAGTGAATACAATGGTGTTCATTTTACCTAAACCATGTGGCAACACCTGTTTTTCAAAACAATCACTTTTGGGCTAACCGTCAAACATTAACAAATGCAAATCAAAGGGACCAAAGTGTACATGTTGAATTTAACTTTAATTCACTTCAGCGTTTGTACAGTAACACGTTATTGCTAAGACAGTTGTGTTTTATACATGAGTGTTTTTAATTTGTTATGTGTGTGTTGATAACAGGAGCTGTGCTGGTGTCCTGATTGAACCATTCTCAACAGGAAGTAAAGCCTTTCCAGTAGAAGTTCTTGCAGCCGGCCTTGCGTTCTCGTGGAGGCAGGTTGTTCGTCTCCACAGAGCGCTGGAGGGTCACGTGACCCGCTGTCTCCTTGGGCAGAGCAGGTTCGAGGACGTTGGTTTCAGGCAGGGACATCTGAGCCAGTAGAAGGTCCTCCATTGCGCTCTGAAAATGCATAAAAGAATACGCTGGATCAGAAGAGCAA
The DNA here is from genome assembly GCA_019453435.1 of Rhinogobius similis. Classification (NCBI taxonomy): domain Eukaryota; kingdom Metazoa; phylum Chordata; class Actinopteri; order Gobiiformes; family Gobiidae; genus Rhinogobius; species Rhinogobius similis. The sequence goes on along the minus strand of CM033625.1, from coordinate 10,473,270 downwards.
AGACAAAAATTTGAATGTGTCAAGTTCTTTCTGCTAGTGAGAATTCAAAAGTCAGTTAAATCTTATAAGCTGATTATGACTGTGTGGTTCTTTGTTAGTTTACTTATTAATTGCACTTACAAAACTGTTTTGGTTTCTAAAATGTTAAATGTATAAATAAAGTGGATTTGGATTCAGATTGGATGCTGTTGTGAATGTATAATCAAATGTGTATCAAGAGTTTTATTTGTTATGCTAATTTGCCAGGGCTATTCAACACATTTTTTCCTGAGGGCCAGATTTTTCTGAGAGTCTTATTTCACAAAAGATATAATAAATTGTTATATTCTCATTATTGAAACAGATTTAGTGTTGAGGGATATTTTGCGTGACCCTGAATTGTGTTAAAAGTGGTGCAACGTTGCAAAAAAAATAATACAATACAAACGATTTGACCAACATTGCTCTAAAAAATTTCTGATCCTGTATTGAGCCAGCATTAAACTACGACTATCTTAAACTAGGTCTAAAACCAGGACTAAAAAATAACTAATGTAGAATTAAACCAGGACTAAACGTTTGAACAAGAGAAAACACATTTTTAATTTGGAGTATCAGATCGTTTGGTGGGCTTGATCTGATAAACTTCATAAATGCCTAAAATGTTTGGTGTATATAAATTTGTATTACTATTTTTTTAAATAGTTTTTCAGATGCCCGACTTTAAAGGAAACATGTTATATTTTTATGTACTTGGTATTGAACTAAAACATAAGTAGATCATAATTTTACATTCCGTTCATTATAAACTGTAATAATGATCTAAATTGGTTGATAATAGAAACAGGCCCATTGACTTCCTGTTCAAAACTGCAGAACATGACAAGCCCCGCCTCTTCAGAGTGACATTTCACTGTAACTAGCAGCATGTTTTATTTAAATCTTTCTGTATTTGAAAAGTAGCTACATGACATTTTGGAACTGTATGCATCATGTATCTCGGAGTCTTTTCAAATAATCACAACTACAGAGATGTGGGCGAGGATAGGGGGAAGGTGAAAACAGGAATTTTCTGAGCACTTCAGCCTCAGTTGCAGGACAAAACAGAATTAACTCAAACATCAAAATACAACTTTGAGCAAACTAATGATGAGGAAACACTCTTGTAGCAAAACTAAAATCTAAAGTTGATTGTGCATACTATGTCCCCTTTAATTTCTTTTCAGATTTCAGCTGACCAACAATCCGTGCTGTTACCTGTGTGAGGAGTCCAGCAGTGCGGGCTCTCTGCATCAGTCTGTGGCGTGCCAGCTCCATGTCCAAGTCCTGCTCCAGGTCCTGCCCCAAGTCCATAGAGTCTGGACTCTGGTCTGCTTCAGAGGACAGGGCCAAGACCAGCATCGAGAGGAACAGGACCGATCTCTGTGCGCACTGCATCTGCACCAGGAAGAAGACCGCACCCAAAATAAGACATATAATAACAACGTGATACATTTTTGCAACACGATGCAAACAGTTAGATGTTTCATATGGTTGATATAGATGCATAACGCCTCAAAATCCACATTTAAACTTCTAGATTTAAGCCAAAGTCTACTTGCAAATAGATTTTAAAGAAAAAAAAGATGAGCGAAGAATTGACAAGCTGAATAAGAATTAGAAACATACATACTTTTGTTGAAGGTTGTTTTGTCTTGATACAAGGTTCTTGAAAATGTGGATTTTTGATTTCAGTGCCATTTATGTCTTTGAACTGTCTTTTTATATTTGCCCAAGTTCTCGTCACATGACCCGTATGCACCAATTAAACTGTGCAGCTAGATCAGACAAACACTTAATTCCATATAAAACACAAGCACAAACACAACAGTGAAATGTCCTGCTGTGCTGAGGTCACTGAACGCCTCATTAGAGTTCGCAAACACAACACCGTGAGGTCAGATGCTTGAGTTTGGAGACGGAGGAATCAAGTCTCAGAACATGAATTCAAATAATATGAATAGTAAATAATAATCTATTTCTGTGAGGGTGAAGGTGGAATTTGTTTGCAGTTGCAGACAAGGATGCCCTGTTTCTCCTGAGATATTTGTCCCAATTTATCCAAGCGCTTTGGGTGCCTATTAGGTGGAAAAGCGCTCTATAAATAAAAATTCTTCTTCTTCTTCTTCTTCATTCCTGACAAGAAACATTGTTGTCATTTGTGTTTTGCTATTTTGTGTCTGAATTTCCATTTTAATTGCACTAATTTGGAAGGTTTTATACTTCTCACCTGACCTGTCCACCAAAAGCTCTAAAGCTCCAACAACCAGTCAAGTTGTTATGTGGATTAAACAATAGGAAAAAATGGAATACCCTTTAAATCTTTTTATTCACAGGTTTGATATCACAGGAGAAGGGCACCGTATTATAAACATACATAACAACTTCATTCATTCATTCATTTTCTACCGCTTATTCCCGTTAGGGGTCGCGGGTGACTGGAGCCTATCCCAGTGACTTTGGGCCTTAGGCGGGGTACACCCTGGACAGTGGCCAACTCGTCGCAGGGCTGACTTATGTGACTACATAACAACTTGGTTAGTAAAAATAATGGAGTACACAAATATCTTTACCCACTTTCAAACTCCTTAAGTTGTTCATTTACACTTAATCTAGAGTGTTAATATTTGGCCCATCTGAGTACTGGAGATTAGGTTGCTATGGAGACCCACTAACGTCACTTTGAAGATTAAAACCTGACAGCTACGTAAATAACATCTGCTCAGACCAGGTCCAACAAATGACGTCCCAATTCTTAACGTTGTCCTGACCTCACAGTCAAAAGATAACAAAATGGAAAACTTACTGTCTCATTGTCTCAAAAGGGCAAGAAGTCATCTGATGGGAAAAAAAATCGCTCTATGCTTGAGTGAGACTCTTTAAAATGCTTTGTCATCGGAAACTTCCATCAGAATGAAGGGGGAAAAAGCAGGCCGTAACTCTATTATTAACTAACATCAGGTCTAAATACTCTTTTAAGGTGAGACACTGCAGGTTAATACTGAAAAAATGTGTAACTTCTCTCGTAGTTTACTCACATTAAGGTAAGAAAAACATGTATTAAACGTTTTTCATCAAGTTTTGTTTGCATAAAGATGTAAGGCATTTATGTGTAAACAGCCAAAACTGCTCATATTTGGGACATTTAAATCTGAAGAACAATGTTCACATTTCTTGGTCAAATCTTAACAATGTTTTGTCACAAAAAGAAAAAAAAAAAAACAGAGTAGATTTTGGATTTCTTATTCAGTTTTTGAGTAAACTAAATTTGATTGAAAACTGGTCTAGAAATTCTAATTTTTCAGACTTTAAAGAAAAGAGAAAAAAAAAAAGCCTTTCATAAAGCAGGCTTGGAATCCCTGTGTACGTTCCATCAAATCTTTTTTAAGTACAAGACTATAATTTGGTATATGATGTAGGTGCTACTATGAGGGCTGATTTGTATGTCCCTATAGGAAGAAGGTCAGAGGGACCGAAACGTTGTACGAATAAATTCATGAAGAGTGAGACAGTGTGCGGGAGTCTTAAAAGTCTTCAACTAATTGCCTTTTCTCCTACGCACCTGTCGTCCAGTCAGGTGTGCAGTTTGTTCAGCCATATGTCCCTATGGGAAAAATTTCACAAGTTTTCAGTAAAACAGTCTTTGAAGTCACAAAGTCCTGTATAAATCTATGGATGAAGTGAGTTAATGAAACAATAAAAAAACCCAATCAAAATGAGAGCTGCAAGAATACTTGAATCAAACCACAATATCAATGTTTGCAAAGACTGCAATTATTGAAGTGACAAACCTTAAAACAACATACATCCTGTCTCATCTGTGTGTAAACCTTGCTGTTCATTTCTCGTCCCTTCTCAGATGTTAATGTTCCTGGTTTCAAATGTCAACTTTTAACAGAATTCTACAATTAAAACATAATCGCAAATCTAATCGCAATCGTAATACTTTGCAATTAGATGCCATAATAGTTCAGCCCCATCAAAAATGTCTTCTTTCAAATACATAAATAATACAAAATACCATAGTAAAAGTCTTTCAACCAGGCTCACATGTAGCTGAGTGGTTTTCATTTGCAAAACCACCTTGATATTTTATATTTTGAGATACTCTGAGGTTAATCCATGGGGGGAAACTAATTCTGTAACTATAACTATAACTATTTCTCTTGATAAACTTCTCAACAGTTTTGATTTACAGTCTCCAATCTTCTACATCATATCATAACAACAAGAGCCTGTTTTTGAGTTGACGTACTTTTCTGGTCCTCGTGAGGAAACCACCTCATTACAAGGGTAAAGTTTAAAACTCCCAGAGGACTAATATATGACAGCGGGGGCAACAGAGACAGCTATAAAACTCTGTCTCTCTGACACAGTTTGTCGCTCCACGGCAGAGTGACCCCGTCTCATCATTTTTTTTAAATCACAGTCTTGTCTATGGTGCATACTCTTTTCTATGTGTTATTTCTATGTTTTAATCTATTCTCTATTCTCTAAATGTCTAAGAATTGCCTTAACCACATTTCATTGCAGTTTATGCGTTAAATCTGACCATGTTTTTCTGACCATGTGCTTCTGTTTTGACTCTGGGACGAATGTTACAATATTTATGATGCTTATGCTGTAACCTCTCTCTAATATCGTTCTCAAATGTGCTTTATTTGCATTCGTGAGATGTAAACTGTACAGACTATTCAATTTGTTGAACTCATTGTATTGTATTTTCTGAATCTGTTTTGTTGCAGTTGACTAAAACAAACAACAATGTAATGAAAAACATTCTAAATTCCGGAATGGAGGCAAAAGTAAAGTGGATTATAATACAGTTTTAATGGGGAAACTTGGATTAACCTCAGAATATAACAAAATATGAAAAATCAAGGTGGTTTTGGCAAATTAAATATGACTCAGACTCATGTGAGTGATCTCAGAGTCTGATTTAAACTCATTTACTATTGTATTTTGTATGATTTGTTCAATTATTTGGAGACAATGATAGACATTTAGCAGTTTTTAAGAAGGGTAAAGTCTAGATTTGTTTTGTTTTACTGGACAAATACTTACATCTTGGAATCAACTGCCTCTAAATATTAGACAGGCCCAATCACTGCCTGTTTTGAAATCACTTTTAAAAACCCATTATTTTTCACTGGCTTTTAATACTGTATGATTTTAACTCTGTAGGGCACTTTGGCTGTCACAAGTTTGTAAAGTGCCTTATAAATAAACTTTGATTTGATTTGAGTTACATCTTACAATCATTTTTCATTTTGCCTATAAACACATACATACAAAAATTCAATCTCATTACAATTTCAGTAAAATTTGAGGCAATAAAATTGTATTTTCTCTGCATCTTTCATAAAAGAGAAGCAAACAAACTTACATTTCTACTCTGTAAAGTCATAATTGTTACTTGTTTTGTGTTTTAAAGATAATTAGCAATCAGATCTGATGTCAGTTACATGTTGATGTGTGTCATGGTCTTCTTCATTTCTTCATTCGTCTACAGCTGTGCAGAATTTGGATTTTGATCAATGAATTAATCACCAATCTATCAAGATGAATGGTACATATGAAGTTGAACCGTACGTCACACTTATAAGCTATAACCTTTCCCCCAACAGTGTTATTCCGACTTTCTTGTTCGCCAGCTTGAGCTACGTCGTCATCCTTTTCTGCAACCTCATTCTCATGCTAACTATTATCCTCAACAAAAGCCTGCATCAGCCCATGTACCTCATCCTCATCAACCTGCCCATCAACGACCTCATGGGATCCTCTGCGTTTTTCATCCAAACCATCAAACAGATCTTGTGGGGCAGCCAAACTTTGTCCTACAACGTTTGTGTCACCCAGGCCTTCTTCATCCACATTTACGCTGCCGGCGCCATGTTCATGCTGACCGCCATGGCCTACGACAGATACATCGCGATCTGCTGGCCGCTCAAGTACAACGTGGTCATGACCAACGCGCACATCATGAAAGTCATAACCGCCGTGTGGCTGTGCTGTCTCGTTTTGATCGGCGTGCTTTTCGGATTGCTTTTGCGCTTGCCCCGTTGCCGCAATGAGATGACGCAACCGTACTGCGACAACCCGTCTCTGCTGGCCTTGGTTTGCGAAAACACGTCCATAAACAACATCTATGGACTGTTCACGGTAGCATTGTCGCAAGTGGTGGCCAACGGGATGATTCTGTACACGTATTTGAGGATTTTGATTGCGTGTTTTCGCTCTAAGCACTCGGATACGAAGGCCAAAGCGCTGCAGACGTGTGCCACTCATCTCTTGGTTTTTATGTTGCTTGAATGTCTGGGTCTGTTCACCATTATCTCGTACCGGCTCCGGAACATCTCGCCACACCTCCGCAGGTTCATAGGGATGTCCACGCTCATTTTCCCGCCAACACTTAATCCTATCATCTACGGACTTAAAACCAAAGAGATCAGAGTTAAAATCATGCGGTTCTTTAGGAATGTGTGCTATAAGATCAAACTGTTTTTTAACTGTAAGACTTTTTAACGTTTTTGCGATGGATGTAATGTCTTTTGACGTGGCAAAAATAAGAAACTGTTGACGGACTTAAGAGTTATCAGAGTTAAAATCATGCAGTTCTTGTTGTTGAATGTTGAATCATTTTAATTCATGTGTTGATAAAATGTTACCTCTTTATTGTTTTCTTTTCTTTAATCAAAATCCTAATTTTGTTTAATTTTGCAGCACAATCATGAAACAAGGACAATTTGTGGCTGTTGTGGTTCAAGAATTTTTTGAAGTTTGTATAATGTACTTTGAAAATACACAAAAATACATGTGTTAAACTAATGTAGGTGTTTGTGTTTGTTTTTTGAAGAATATAATAAATATAATATAATTATAATAAAATATAATCTTTTCTATCAGTATATCACCTCTGAACCCAAAGAGAACGCATCAGCAAACCTTTTACAACAAGAGAAGATATCATATCATGCACTATCATCTTGGGACAGAGCGTTGAGCCGGTGCAGAGTCACAAATATCTGGTAACTCACTCACTTTTGAGGAAAACTCTTTATTGCCTGAAAAACATCTTCATTGCCTCAGAAAGTTGCCATATTTTCACATAGACAGGACAAATCTCACTCGCTTTTAGAGATGTTTTATCGATTTATCTTACTCCTTGGTGGCATGGTTTGGCCGTTTGGCACTGAAAGACAAAAGAATAAAGTGAGTCAGATCATTAAATGAATGGTGAGACCCAGCGTAGCATCTGTCTTTTCACGCTATTTTAAGGGAGTTATTTATCATGACTTTGTGAGCCAACTTGAATGTCTGATTGGTTTGATTATGTGTCTGTCATGTCATTGTCATTACTGTATTGATGCCAAACCTGAAAATTGCTGCATAACAAATCAACCTAGAGGTACAAATAAAGTCGACTGAACTGTAAATGTGCTTTCTGTGATGATGACGCTCAGGGGCGCTGGACTGGGGAGTAAAGGGCAATGGTTTCCCTGGGGCCAAGGGCAAGGAAGGGCCCTCAAAAGCATGAGCAAAGTGGTGTTTTGTTGAATTTTTTCTATATGCTGCAATCTCTTTTTGTGCATTGTAGTTGAGTAAATTCCTTGATAGACTAAATACAATTATGACATCTGAGGGCCTCATCACCCCTTTAACATAGAGGAAAGTCATTGGTCACATATAACCAAGCTGTTAACAAATAAAACTAGTGATTTTGATGTGCATTTAGTGTATTTTCATAATGGAATAATTGATTTAGAAACGTTTGTGAAATTGGTCTGGTATTTAATGCAAAAATAAACAGTACTGTATCATAATATGTTACACTGGATGTCTAGCGAGTTATTGTTGAATGCACCATAGGGTATATATTTAAGCAAAACTGAATGACAAAATAACAATAATGACACATTTTCTGGGATAAATAAATCATATTGAGAACTCTGTTATTTTTTTATTTATTTATTATGTAGCGGCCCACAGAGAAGATTTGTACCCAGGGAAAATTAAACTAATTTGTCCCACATCTCAAAAATACTGGACTGAGATTATCAAAGTACTCCAGATTGGTTTTGAAATCTATATCCCACTTGATTTCAGAACTATGTATTTGGGTCTCAAAACTCAAAACGCAATGGACACAATAAATTGATATCTTTGGAGCATACTTGGAGCCATTATCAAAAAACGAGACTGGACACAAATTATAAATGGCATTTGTAAATCACTTTGTAACTGGATTTATTCAACAAACTTTGGACTAAATGAGACCGGACAGTGTTTCTTTATTTTGTTTCTTTATTTATTTTTTTTATGTCTTGTGCCATTGTTGCATGTTTGGTTTCTCTAGCTGTAAGTAGGTTAATGTAATAAATGATGCACACAGATTACAGACAAATTAAATTAGAGATGAAAATGTCTTGCAACAATAATAGCTCCGCAGCTGGCAACCAATAGTTTGAATTGACAAATAGTCACTAAACATTCAGTTCAAAAATAATGTGTGTGTGATTCAAAAATCACATGTATTGACTTTTTTTTTTACCCTGCAGAACCACAAATGACTGGCCATCTCAGACCAGTTCTCTCTATTAATGTTTTACTCAACGCTGCACTTTTGTCCGTGCAGTCTTCACCAGCAGATGGTGCCACCGGTCTTATAATCAGGAACATAAACAAGATTACAAATGAGAAACTGCAGCAACCACGAAATTGTAAAATAAATACGACAAAAGCGGCTAAATTTCTCATTCTAATCATTTGATCTGATCTTAAATGGGGCTTGATAGTGAAATAATTCCGTTAAATTTACTTTTCAGCCTCTACAAACACAAGCAGGATTTTTGTTTGTTGTTATTGGTCTACAACCCTGACTAAATACATTTTCACAGGAATGCTCCAATCTACTAGACTTCCACTGTTCATCTATACAGTTAGTTAAAAAGTGTAAAGATTTAAGCCTGAGTGAGCTGAGGAGAAGCATGTGTTGCAGTGCCTTCGCCACAAGGGGGCAGTGTTTGACCGTGAGTTTGTTGTAGTGTCCTATTGACGTGCTGCAGTGAGATAAACAGAAGAACAGGACTTACAATGCTGCTTATTTTAAAATATAAGCTCCCTCTTCACTTTGTGCGCCAATTTATCAATCTGTTGTGTCTGCATTTCTGAAATTAAAAAGTGGTTTTCTTGGGCATGCTTTAAACATCTAGAACAGCATGAGAGCAGCATTTCAGGCTCCAAACCCAGAGCAGAACCAGCTGGTGATGGACCTGAGACAGCAGCTTCAAAGGCAGCTCCGCCTCAGTGCTCTACAGTCGCATAGACTGAGGCAACTGGAGGAAGAAGACCAACAGAAAAAAGCCCTCAAAATCAAAGTAAAGGAGCTTCAGAAAGAGCTGGACAAACACCTCGAGAAGAACCTGCATGTGCAGGATCTGAGCCGACAGCTCCAGGTGGTCCAGAGAACCAGTGTAGAGCAGGTCCACATCAATAAAAAACTGAAGTGGAGACTGAGGGAGCTGGAGGGGGTGATCCAGCAGAAAGACGCCCTGGTACAGGAGCTGCAGAAGGAGCTGGATGAAGAGGAACAGGAGACCATCACAGAGTTTGGGAAACAACTCTTTAACACAGTCAGACAGGGGGTTAACTAATGTGTGGCAGACCTATACGAGGAGAACGAAAATCTGAGGGTGTTCTTCAGAGAGCAGCAGACCATCGCGCTCCAAAAACAAGCTGAGGTGGAGGAAATGGAACAGTCCATTTCAGAATCAGTTTATTGCCATTGTCAGTGATCAAAATTCACAAACATAGGAACTTGCTTCGGCGTAAGGTGCAACATAAAACAATTAATAAAATATAATAAAATATATAAAAGAAGCATGCATAAGATTAAGAATAAAATAAAATAAAATAGACTAAGATAGCATAAGACTATATACAGAATGTACAGTTGGCACAGAGTGCAAATGTGCAAATGTAGCAGTGCAAATAGATAGTTCTTATATAATATATTGTTAAAGTGGCAGGTGTTATAAAGTGTGAGAGGGGTCAGCTGTGATCCGACCTGCTCGTCCTGGAGACGTACAGGGCCTGGACAGATGGAAGGCTGCAGCCGATCACCTTCTCAGCAGAGCACACAATGCGCTGTAGTCTCTATTTGTCCGTGGCTGTGGCTCCTGTACCACACGGTGATGGAGGAGGTGAGGATGGACTCGATGATGGCCGTGTAGAACTGCACCATCATCTGCTCCGGCAGCTTGGCTTTCCTCAGCTGCCGCAGGAAGTACATTCTCTGCTGGGCCTGACTGATGATGGAGCTGATGGTCGGCTCCCACTTGAGATCTAGAGTGATGGTGGTGCCGAGGAAGCGGAAAGAGTCCACGGTGGTGATGAGAGTCAGTCAGGGCGAGGGGGGACAGGGGGGCTAAGACTTTCCTGAAGTCCACGATCATCTCCACTGTCTTCTGGGCGTTGAGCTCCAGATTGTTGTCGCTGCACCAGGACACCAGCCGGTCCACCTCCTTCCTGCAGACAGACTCATCGCAGACTCATTTACCGTCTTCAAGAACAAGTGGAGACGCTAAAAGCAAACAGTCACTTCAGTGTAGATATTTTGAAAAGCTAGAGTCTGCTAAAGACACGATAGAGAAACAGGAGGTTGCCATGGTAAACATGAAGAAAGAATTAGGAAACTATATGGATGAAATAAGTGCATTAAAGAGTGAGCTTCAAATGGCCACTGAGGAGATGAGAGCAAGGCCACACTTCTCACCACCACCCAAACCGAGCTCCAGAAGGAGCAGGAGGAGAAGCAGCCCTGCAGATGCAGCTCCTCGCCCTGGAGTCTGCCCTCACTGAGCAGAGGCTGAAAACAAAGCACTAGAGCTGGAGGAGAGCCTGAACACCCAACACGTTCAGGACAGACACTCCTAATAGACGTGGGCAGACAAAAAAGGACTTTTGTGACTGTGGAGGAGAAATGCACCTGAGCCCAGAGCGCCCTGGTGGAGAGGGCACACAACACTAGAATGAAGTCAAGGAGCTGAGCACTGCTTTGAACCACAGCCAGGACGAGAGAACATCTGCCCTCCTCAAATGTGAAGAGCTGCAGATGTCACTGAAGGATCAACTGTAGCAAACCAAGGCCATGCTGGAGGAGCTCCAAGCTGCAATAGATGAGAAGAAGAATAAGAGGAAGAGGTGGTATAAGTGGTGACAGTAAGCCACCCTCCAGTCTGAACCCAACACCATTGTGTCTGTGCATCTTGACTCTCTTCCACTGGCGACTGTGCAGAACAAATTAGCTGAGGTGCACTACACAGTGTTCCTCTTCTGTTCTCAATAAACAAGCATTAAAACTCAGTTGTGACACTTTTTATGTCTAAGCCCAGCAAAGGCATAATTGGATAATTGTAGGTTATGCATCACAGCACAGTTGACAAATGACAAAAAAACAGCAAGTTTTAAAGGGCTATGGGGGACTGTAATAGACATAATAATAGTACTTATCTCCAAATAAACAACTTCATGTTTCAAAATATGGTTTAGATTATACGCAAAACACAAGTCTGTTTAGAGACAAACTCATTCTTTTAGAGTAAGACTGAATGAAACATTAGTTAATAATATTGTGCCTATACATGATGCTTGCTAAGGTGGCTGTGGCACACAAATCTCTATGGCCCACTGCTGGACACAAATATAAATTATTGGCAGCATTAACAGCATTGTCTTTGTGCATTCAACTGGCATCACATTACATCACACTACCTTTTGACAAAGGTAGATGTCATTCCACTTTTTATCCACAAGAGGGACTTGAGTGTGACAGAGGGTACATTCACACTACACTCTGATAATGACTAGTGTGTGTGAGTGTTCTGTAAGAGCTGCTGAGGGCCCATTCATAACACTTATGTCCCATATCGTCCTGATGACAAACTAAATATGTTTATTGAAACCACACGACTGCAACGACTGCAACGACAGATACACAAGAGGAGAGAATCAGACTGTTTTCTAGGGATGAGTACATAGTTTCAAATACAGAGGTTTAGACTACTATCTACAAAAAGATGTTTAGTAATTCCAAGTTTATGTCTCTGTGACGGGGTAAACACAACTTCCAGGTTATAGTCTGCTTTTTCTACTATTTTTTCACTTCTCTGGACATTTATGCCTCGTTTCAACCTCTCTTTTTGAAACATGTTGGGTGTGGATAATGCATTATGCACTGGACATATACAATTCAAATTTTGATTCCAGTGCCACATGTCAGGAAACAGGAAACTGATGCTGATGCTAATGTGTGCTAGCTTTGTTTTGCAAAGGCTGTTAGCTCAACAAATAAAGTTTTATCATCCATGAAAATATGTGGGTTTTTCACAAGATTAAGTCATCCTTTGGCGAGGATGGATTATATTTTTGTCTTTTTGTCTTTATACTGGGTTTTTGCTGTTTTGTTCTCACTGACTCTCTGAGTCTGTGTTCTCTCTTGTCCAATCACCTCGCTCTAAACCGGTCCGTGGGTCTAAAGTGAGCCACTCACACTGGCAGGCACCTTTGGACCCCTCAAACAGACGGTTACCTTTTGTGCAGTGGAAACACCACCGCCCTGTACCAGTCCTATGGAAACGTGGCTTAATTATGACTTAGTTTGGTGGGATACTTGTGGTAAATATTTGTCATAGTTTTACATCCGTGTTGTTGCAGTGAAGTAAAATAAAGGTTAAAAGTCACAGGAAGTATTGCTGAGTTCTAAAACAAAATCCCTCTGTGTTGTCATCAATAGGTGATGAACCATTGAAAATACAGAGACAATTTACAGACAACTGATACATTTTTCAAAGAGTTCAAATGATCATTCAACGTAATAAAGATTAAAATAAAGTCGAGTGTTATTTATTTATCTACTTGTGTCATATTTGCAGCCGATGTTTAACCAGGAAGTAACATTATAAACTTTACATACATTTTAAAACGGTGGCAAATAGTTTAGGAAAATCTTAAATATTAACATGTTTCACAATGTTTTAGTGAAATGTGCAGTCTAATCTGTCATATGCACTTTAAGAACCTTTTCATTACACTTCCTGTTACTGAAGAGTGCAGACGCTTTTTCTTGCTGCTCCTGCTTGCTACAGCTGTTTTCTTATTTATTTTGCTTTTAAATCAAATTTTTTCCTCTATAAATCTTGGATTATGACTTTTCGAAGGAAACCAAGGATTTTAAGATAATTTTTTCAATTTTTAAGAAACTATCTGACAAGCCAGCGACATGTCCGGGGAGAGAAGTCAAACAAACTCTTGTGAACGCTGTCGGAAATATCAACATGAAATAATTGAGCTACAAGCACGGATATTCGCTCTAGAATCTGAAAAAGAACTTCACGATACAATTCCAGTGTCACCGAGGGGTAAGAAGTCTACATATCTTTCAAGAAAAGCTACTTTCAACTTAAACCAGAGTGACTCTGTGTCTTTCCCAAAACTGGGTAAAGACCAGCCGGCTGCATCTTGGGTCAAACTCGGTGCAAAACCAAAACGATACAAAGCTAATGTAAAGTCGCCTGCTATACAGCTTACAAACAGATTTTTGCCACTATCAGAGGCTGAATTTACAGAACGAGAAAACTGTAGCCACCATGATGTTGATAAAAAGCAGCAGAAAGACAGACAGTCTGTGCCAAACGTCAAGGACAGTGACACACTCTTGATAGGAGACGGTGCTATCAGTGGAGTCGTACATGGAAGAATGAAAACATGTAGCTACCCCAGCAGCACAGTTTCTGAGATTACGTCACTGCTTCCCAGAGTACTGTCTACACACAGAGGAGTTAAACAGCTGATTGTACATGTGGGTGCAGTGGACATTCGAAAGGAGCAGACTGAAGTTTTGAAAAAAGACTTCATGAAGTTATTTGAGGAGCTTGATAAAGTAGAAATCAAAACATTCATCAGTGGACCTCTTCCAAATATTGACAGGAAGATCAACAAGTTTAGCCGGCTGCTACAATTGAACACTTGGCTGTCCAAAGAGTGTGCACCTAGAGGATTGCACTACATTGAGAACTTCTATCTGTTCTGGAAACGAGATGACCTGTTCAAAGGAAAGGGCCCACATCTGTGCAGAGGTGGAGTGAGGGCGCTGACAGAGAACCTCCTCCACGCTCTCAGGCATCAGAATGGCCGTGGACAGGGTCGTGAACAGATAGTTCGAGAAGAGAGGAATGAGAGAAGAACACCGAATCAATCAGCCAGAGACCAAGTCAATGCTTCAACATCAGCAGTAACAAAACAGCCGACTCCACAAAAGGATTTATCAACAGCAGCTCCACCAGGCCCAGCAAAGGATTCAGCTCCAGCTGCTCCTAAATCACCTACACTGCCTCCAGTAAAGAGCTCATCAGCTGCAGCACAACAACGATCTCCACCGCCCCCAGTGAAGGGTTCAAGCTCAACATCCGTCCCCCCTCCCTCGGGGTCCTCATCACAGGCAATGGGCCGGTCAGTGACAGGCCCAGCAGCTGCCCTGTCACCACCCCTACCCTCAGACCAGTCCTGGGTCCCCCCTGCAACATCTACTCCCACTCAATCATCACTCTCCTTTTCATCTCCACCTTCACCCAGGGACCTTCACAACCATCTTGACAGTCTGATCAAATCAGGAGTAAAGATGGTTCCACTCACACCTAATTTAGCAAGATCAAGAGTTCTGATGTCAACAATGATGAACTCTTCCCCGTACAAATCTGTGCCCGCCATACCACCCAGGAGCTTCAACTCTCCTGCTTCACCAAAAAAACGACCTGCACCTCCACCCCCTCGCCTTTCACCTGGTCCATCACCCAAACCCCTTCCAGCTCTCCCCACTCAGCCTTTGCCCAAACCTCCTCCAGGTCTCCCCCTTCGCCGCCCTCCCCCACCTCCCCCCAGAACTGTTATCTCCCATAGCTAGGATGTAGTGGGTCTCAGCGTTGCCGGGACTTATGGTCATGAAAATGGTCAAACAAACCCGGGGCCCTGTGTTATATCTGTAGTCACGTCACACAGACTGGAGAACAGAAGGACAGTTAGACTATCCAATCTTAGAAATTTAATTCATATTCCCTGTGAAAAGATAACGTCCAGTCACATTGAAACCAATCTGAAACTTGCTGTGCTTAATGTCAGATCATTATGTAACAAATCACGTTTAATTAATGATTTTATATCTTCTTATAATCTTGATTTTATGTTTTTAACTGAAACATGGCTTGACAAAAACACGGGGAATGTAGTTCTAATAGAAGCGACTCCACCGAGCTTCAAGTTTGAATCTGAAACACGCGACAACAAAAAGGGTGGAGGTGTCTGTGCAGTTTTTAGAGATAAAATAGTTACCCAGAGGTTGTCTTTTGGGGTGTTTTCATCATTTGAGTATTTGTCTTTTAAAATGGAGCTAAAACAGTCTCCCTCCATACTCTACATTGTCCTGTACAAGCCCCCCCAGCACTGCCAAGGTTTTATTGATGATTTTACTGAGATGCTTTCAGTTGTATGCACAGACTTTGACGGTTTGGTCATTACAGGTGATTTCAATGTTCACGTGGATAATGTTTGCGACAGAAACGCTAAAGAGCTTGATGCTGTCCTTGAAACCTTTGGTCTTACTCAGCATGTGAGTGGCCCCACCCACAGCAGAGGGCACACTCTGGACCTGCTAATTACTAAAGGGGTTAATATTTCAAACGTCAGTGTGGTCGATGTGGCACTGTCTGATCATTTCTGTGTTTTCTTTGACCTGTCTGTTATTCCCAAATCACCGGCTGGTCCTGCAGTTGTTCGGAGGAGACACATAAATGACAGCATAAGTGCGCTCTTCATTGAAATGATAAACTTTGAAAATCCTTCATGTTCAAATGTTGACGACTTTTTAAATTCTGTTACATCTAATATCTTGAATGTTCTGGACACCATTGCTCCTATGAAGGTTAAAATGGTTAAAAATAAGCAGAAGGCGCCATGGAGGAATAATGAGACAGTCAGGGCACAGAAAAGGAGTGCCGCAGGGCTGGCGAAAATGGCGCCAAGTCAAAGCTCCAGATTCATAAAGAGATTTATAGAGAAAGGTTGTACATGTACAACCTCATTTTATGTAAAACAAGGGAAGGATTTTTTTCTGAAATAATTGGAAATTGCAGTAATAACTCGCGTGCTCTGTTTGCAACAGTAAACAGACTAACAAACCCTCAAATTCTGCTGCCATTAGAACTAATTTCCACAGCTAAGTGCAATGAGTTTGCAGTATTCTTTAATGACAAGGTTCAGGGCATTAAAAATGCCATAAATTCCACAGTGCAAATAATAACTTTAAAACCACCTACACATTTAGAGCTGATTCAGTTTGCACCTGTAACTGACAAAACTGTCCAAGAGATCATCACCAGTCTGAGTTCTTCTACATGCTGCCTCGATGTGTTACCCACCAGATTTCTAAAGTCTGTTCTGAGCACTTTGTTAACACCACTCACTCACATAGTTAACATGTCGCTTCAATCTGGAACATTCCCAAGGGCCTTGAAAACTGCGGTCATTAAGCCTCTCCTAAAGAAGAGCAGTCTTGATGCCTCAGTACTGAAAAATTATCGGCCCATCTCAAATCTGCCGTTTTTAGGCAAAGTCCTCGAAAAGGTTGTTTACCAACAGCTCACTGACTTCCTCTTAATAAACAACTCATTTGATGTTTTTCAGTCAGGTTTTAGACCTCATCACAGCACTGAGACTGCTCTTATCAAGGTGACAAATGACATCCGCCTGAACACTGACGCGGGCAAAGCCTCAGTCTTAATTCTGTTAGATCTGAGCGCTGCTTTTGACACTGTCGATCATGGGATCCTCCTACAGAGACTAGAGGACTGGGTGGGCATCACTGGCACTGCCCTAAATTGGTTGAAGTCCTACCTTGAGGACAGAGAGTACTTTGTTGAGATTGGTAACTGTGTCTCAGACCACGTGAGCTTGACCTGTGGGGTGCCCCAAGGGTCAATCCTGGGACCCCTTCTGTTCAACCTCTATATGCTGCCCTTAGGTCAGTTAATACTCAGCACAAATGTGTCTTATCACAACTACGCAGATGACACTCAGATTTATGTCTCACTGACGGCAGGTGAATATGGACCAGTGGATTCACTCTGTCATTGCATCCAACAGATCAGCTTGTGGATGCAAAACAATTTTCTTCAGCTAAACTCAGACAAGACTGAAATCATCGTCTTTGGGCCGCAGAAACAGAGAGAAAGTGTCAGCAGTCACCTCCAGTCTCTCGCTCTAAAACCGACAAATCAAGTTAGAAATCTGGGGGTAATAATGGACTCAGACCTGAACTTTAACAGCCACATCAAATCAATAACATCAACAGCCTTTTACCACCTAAAAAACATTGCCAAAATTAAAGGTATAGTGTCTAAACCAGACTTTGAGAGACTTAACCATGCATTTGTCTCCAGTAGGTTAGACTACTGCAACGGCCTGTTCACTGGCCTCTCCAAACGAGCTGTAAAACAGCTGCAGTACATCCAGAATGCTGCTGCTCGGGTCCTGACAAGAACCAGGAAGTACGATCACATTAGTCCTGTGCTCAGGTCTCTGCACTGGCTTCCTGTGGCTCAAAGAATTGACTTTAAAGCAGCTCTGCTTGTGTTCAAGTCTCTCCACGGCCAAGCACCAAAGTACATCTCTGACATGTTAGTACCATATGAACCATCTCGTACTCTGAGGACCTCAGGGACCGGCCTCCTGCCGGTGCCTAGATTGAGGACTAAACATGGGGAATCAGCATTTCAGTTTTTTGCAGCTAAAATCTGGAACAGTCTCCCCGAAGATGTGAGACAGGCCTCCACTCTGACAATGTTTAAATCCAGGCTAAAAACAGTTCTCTTTAGACGTGCATACGACTGAAAGATCTATCTGCACTCTTCTCTTTTAAAGTACTTTATTTTAAAATGATTTTAAAATGATTCTGTGTGTCTTTTTGTGTTTTGTGATTTTAATGCAACTTTTCCTGTTTATGTAAAGCACTTTGAATTGCCCTGTGTACGAATTGTGCTCTACAAATAAACTTGCCTTGCCTTGCCTTGCCTTGCCTTCATTTCACATTGTTTTAACTTCTTTTCTTGATTGATTGTGAATAAAGCCTTTCACTTGGCAAAATGTGTCTGCATAACATTGAAAAGTTAGCTTATCAAACAACTAACTTGACTTGACCTTAGACAAGTGTGTCTGTATAATCAGTTACTCATCCAAAACAGACTGTAGCATTACTTGGTAAGATTAACACAATGTTTGTGAGTGATGTTGGTACACAAGACCCAATAACAACTGTTTATGTCTTTTTAATTAATTCCCAGTAGCTACTGACTTCTCCTAGTTGAGATTGTGTGATACTTGACTGGCAACAATAACAACTTGACAAATGAGCACCACAGTGGTAACTGCAATCAGCAGTGTCAAGGGTAGTTCCCCCAAGAGAACTCTGTCTGCCAAAACATGTTTGCCTCCAACTCTGTCATTGGTTTCTTTCAAAAGTAGGCCTAGTTTATCCAACATTCATCTTTACTTTGGCTGATATTAATATTGCACACATTTTGCATAGATACTTGTTTTATATTACGCATGTATAGAAATAAACCTTTTATTTAAACCCTTGTCCAGTCTTCCCTTAGAACCCTTTAATGATAACAAGTACAG
This sequence comes from Rhinogobius similis, assembly GCA_019453435.1. NCBI lineage: Eukaryota > Metazoa > Chordata > Actinopteri > Gobiiformes > Gobiidae > Rhinogobius > Rhinogobius similis. The sequence continues at coordinate 10,454,523 of CM033625.1, read as the reverse complement.
GCTTCAATTGAAAAGTGTTTTATTAGGTTAAGATGCAGATGAACTCAATAAAATTCCTTAAACATCTGCCATTTAAATGTCAACAATATGCTGATAAGGTATGATTAGGGTTCGCTCCTAACCCATTAGACACCTCAGAGATTTGTGTTACCTATAAGCAGTCCAAGCACAGTGAAACACAACTAATAAATCTAAAGGGATTTGTAAATTAATAATTTGTATATTTTGCTTCCATTGGGGGACTCTGTTCTGCTGGGGCTGTAAATGATTAATAGGTCTCTGCAGACTGTCACTAATAGAGTTGCACATGGGATATGAAAAACCACATATATGGCCTATTAGCCTGGAGCAGTCACACTGTTCACTGTCTCAGTTCAATACAGTTTCTTCAGGGTTTAGCAGATAAAATCAGATAACTAAAGTTTAAGGCCCTTGACATAGAATAATGTGCTGTCTGAACTTTTTGAATAATTGCAACAATCAATCAAAATACAACTTTGAGTAAGTGGAAGACGAGGGAACACAGTTATGACATGGTTAAAAGTACGTAATATGTTCTGCGTAATTAAAGACTACTCTGATCCGCACAGGTCAATGCCGAGACTGTTACAAATTTTAACAAAGTTCTTCCTGCCTTCCAGTACCTCAACCAATCTAGGGCAGTGTCACCCACGCAGTAGTCTCTGTAAAAGAATCCCATGATCGACAGTCAAAAAGCTACACTCAGTTCTAACAGAATTAAGGCTAAGGCATTTCTCACATCAGGGCTAAGGGCCTGACATCGCGTCGTGAGACAAGGGGTCTGTTATGTAAGACAATGGTTCTCAAACTTTTTCAGTCGCAACCCCCAAAATAGCAATAGTTCACATTCCGACCTCCAAACACAAAAATAGGCTACACGCAAAGTGATAAATTAGCCTTATAGCTAATGTTTGATTTTATTTTGAGAATATAGACCTAGAAAAATTATTTTAATAGGCCAACAAATAGAATTCTACATTTATCACTGCATTTGAAGGGTGTCAAGCCTTGTTTAACTCTATTGAATCAGTTTTTCCCCATCATCATCTGGGGACCCCTGTAAATCACCCCTAGTTTGAGAACCACTGATCTAAGAAACTGATGTCACCCAAAAATAACAAATGCTCAAACAAATTTCTAAATATGCACTGGAGTGCACTGCGGTGTTAATTTAGAAGAAAACAGAAACAGGCCTCTCCAAAGTGGACCAATGAAAACAGGGGTTAGGAGAGCCTGTAAAATGTGGTGAGACACATTTCAGGCTCTCAGAGAATAGCATGGTGCAATTAGTAATGCAGGAAGTAATCTTGCTGTACAAGGTAAAGAAGCCAGTTCTGTCTAGTGTTGGTTTGGGCCTGACTGACAGAGACTGAAGGCCTCTCCATTCACCACAGGAAAGGTGGGTGAAGATCCTGTGCTGATGGGATAGTATAAGTATACTACAGTATTAAAGTCAAGGTACACTTTGTGTTTTGTGCTCTGCATTTGACCCATCCTTCGTTGAAGAAACCTGTCGGTGGGTGCCACAGTGCTGCGCCCGAGGAGCCATCTACAGATCTAGGGCTTGGCTTAATCAGGACGACCTAAACTGGAGTATTTTACTCAGACACTGGGAGACACATGCAAACTCTGTATAGAAAGGTAAATAATCAATGAAGTGTCCTTTATCAAACATGCCGGTGGAAGGAAGCGAGTAAGTGAAGGATGTAAATGTCGCTTTAAAGTTACACACACAAAGGGCTTTCTATCTGTAGTGGTTAACAAAATAAGATTTCAAAATGTGATTTACGTGTGCGTCTCAAGGAGTTTCTTGAGTGGGCTGGGCCTTGGGTTAGTTGGGGACAGGCCACCAGGATAAAAGAGATAAAAGGTTTAGGTAGGTAGTACAGAGTCATTGAGATGGAACATGCCGGTCTTACTCTGAATTAGAACTTGTTAGATTGTGTTAGCTAGATCATTTTTACGCTTTGGTATCAACATGTTTTCCTAATCCTATACTATATAATCCTATACACAGAGTAGTCATGCTTGTTAATGTGACGACACGACAGGACCACTTCACTCTTCTGGGCTTCCCCGGACTACACCCTCAGTATTACGGTCCAGTGTCTGCTCTCATGTTCTTTGTCTACCTTGCTATAAGTTTGGGCAACATGTTCATTTTAGTTTTTGTCATGTATGAGAAGAACATTCAAAAACCAACGTATCTGATCTTCTGCCACTTGGCGCTCAACGACTTAACCTTCGGCACAGTTACTCTTCCAAAGATTATCGCCAAGTACTGGTTTGGCAGCAGTCTCATCCCTTTCTACAGCTGTTTTGTTCAGATGTTTTTTGTTCACTACTTGGGCGCGGTTCAGTCTTTTAACCTGATGGTGATGGGCATCGATCGGTTCATTTCCGTTTGCCTTCCATTGCGTTACCCAGTCTTTATTTCTAACACTGTGGTTTCCGTGCTTTGTGGGATCGCCTGGTTCATTCCACTTCCCATAATGATCGGTGTGGTTCTGCAGGCCGTGTCTTTACCTTTTTGCAAATCCAACGTGATTGCTCAGTGCTACTGTGACCATATATCGATAATGAGTCAGACGTGCACTGAAAACTTTCTGTCAATTACCATGTCCACTGTTTTTATAGCCATGTTCTGCCTTTTGCTTCCACTCGCCTTCATCATTTTCTCCTACACTTCTATTATTGTAGTGATTATGAAAATGTCAAACGCAAACGGACGCATGAAGACCTTTTCAACTTGCACTTCTCAAATATTGATAACGTGTTTGTTTTATCTTCCAAGGTGCTTTGTGTATCTTGCAAATGTTACAGGCTTTGTGTTCAGCTTGGACTTTCGCATCTTTATTATAATGTTGTACAGTCTGTTGCCTGCGGCTGTGAATCCGGTCATATATTGTTTTAAAACACAGGACATCAAGCAGTGTTTGTACATGAAACTGCACCAGGCCAGAATTGGTATAGAGCAGACTGGTTTTCCCATGAATAAAATTATTAGATAGTTTTACATAATTGTTGTCACCATTTTGAGAGAAAGAAATTAAGTACAAATAGGTTTATGCTTCTATATGTGTTTCGAGCATAAGCATAGCTTTAGGACTGTTTATTCAACTGCACTTTTGCCAAATTATCTTTCTTCTGGGGTTGTGATTGGTTGTATACACTTTTAGACACAATGGTATGATTTTGCATGTACTATCTACTCTGATGGGGGAAAATAAATTTACTATTTTACAAGAGAAAGGTCCTGCAGCTTCACACAAATCTATTTGCAATGGCTTTAACACTTGAGTTTTATTTTGATGTTTTTTGTTTTGTTTTTTCCTCTACTCTTATCCTTGTGTACTTTTTACCATTTCCTTCACTGTTTGTAAGCACTTTGGACATAGTGTTGTCGTGTATTCTAGAAATACAATTAACATTCAATGTTGTGAATAGTAATAATAAACCATTATTCATTGACTGCACTGTAGTGAACCATCAGGGGGATAATACAAAGATACAAACTGAAACATCGTGAACTTAATACATTTTTCAATGTACCCATTGCATCATGTGCAAGGTTTCCCTTACTTTTCAAGTTTTGAATAAGCTAATTGTGAATATTTGTATAGATCTATGGTACATATTCTAATGTAATAATGCTTCTTGTTGTTTTTCTTTTAGCCCCAGTAAGTACATTTTTTAATTCTACAATTTTAATCTCCACAAATCTGACTTTTACCCGACTTGGAGAAAGGCCTCCATGGAGATTGTTCAGAAGTGTACATTTAATATTCTCTTTCCATAGAGCCTTGCAGGTGATATGTCACTTCCAGGAAGTTAGATACTGTTGCTTTGATTACTACATTGTATGTACACGTGTAGATAATTGCACTGTAAATAAAATCGCACTACATTCTTATCATTATGTGCTTGGTTAGTGGGGACAGTGCATGTCATGAATGTACATGATGCTGTAAACAAGATTATGGGTTCGTTTCCATTCATTTCCTGCATTCACTCTCACAAACACTCTCAATAACACCAATGTTCATGGACACTGGGGCCAAGGTGGGAGAAGTGTCTTGCCTAATGTTACAACAACAGAATGCACTACAGCCCCTGCTGTCACTGCAGCACTTGGTATTACCAGTGCTCTCCCATTCAAGGCCCACACTTGCTCATAGATTCTAAAATCTGAAGAGATCAGGCACAAAATAAACCAGGCTTACTACTGGACCTCGTTAAGTGGTTTTCCGATCTGCAGACTGGACAATGGACAATCTGTCCTTCAACACTTTAGATCACAACTTGCCCTTTGTGTGTGGTCGGGTGATGTGTAATTACACCACAGGTCAACACATATAAGTCTAAGATGTAATAATAATGTAATTTATATAATACTATGATGAATTAATAAAAAGGATAACAGTGTACCATCATAATAAAAGTGATATGCAGTACATTTACATGATAACTAAAGTAATAAGATAACCCAATCCTTTTATCTGATTTGTGTGTGTTTTCAGGCCCAAGAGAAATCTGATCTTCATCAACACCTGGAGAAATGTGTCAGTTAATGTAAAGTACAAGATTGTAAACTTTGGTGTGTGCAGGTGCTACTTTAAGGGCTGATCTTTATGTTCTTTTGAAGAGAAATGCATTTTGAGAAAACAGATTTTAAAATGACAATGTCCCATCAAAATCTATGGATGCCGACTAAATAAATGAAATAATAAATCATCTTTGAACAACATTGCCTCCCGCTTTGATAATATCCTTACACCAAAAAAACAACCTACAAACACATGCCCCCTCCGTATCAAACCCTTCAGGCCTATGCGATGTCAAGATCCCACTGCACCAACCAATCGTGGCGGGGCTTGCACATCTGGCTGATGCACACTGGTTTGAAGCCTCCAGAGCACTGCCTGAGCTCTCATAAAAGCGCTGCAGGTCTGGGCTCGGTGTGGATGAGGATGTTCACCACCTTCACGAACCCACACAACTTCTGCTGCCACAATGCAATACAAAAACACAACCAGGATAGAGAACTTCTTCATCACTGGATTCGTCGGACTCTCTGCTCAATACTATACACCGGTCTCATTGCTGCTTTTTGCGGTCTTCCTGGCAATAGTTATCGGCAACATTTTCATTCTAGTACTTGTCAAATACGAACGCAGTCTTCACAAACCCACGTATTTAATATTCTGTCATGTTGCCTTGTCCGATTTAGGATTTGGAACGGCGACACTGCCCAAAATCATTTCAAAATACTGGTTCAATGACAGCTTGATTGAATTTAACACCTGCTTTGTCCAGATGTTTTTTGTGCATTATTTGGCAACCACACACTCTTTGTTTCTTATGGTTATGGCTATTGATCGGTTTGTGGCCATTTGCTTTCCTTTGCGTTACCCCAGCACTTTCACAAACAACACCACGTCCATTGTTTGCGGGGTGTCGTGGTTTGTTTCATTGTGCTGGATGACGTTCATAGTCATTCACGCTTATACGTTGCCTTATTGTAACGGGAACGTCATTGTCCAGTGTTATTGCGACCACTACACCATCACGTCGCTGAGCTGCGAGGCCAGGCGGGACGTGCAAGACTTCTCGGTAGGCGGCGCTATGTTCTTCTTGTTGGTGCCGTTAGCGTTCATTATCATCTCCTATTTCACCATAATCACGGTCGTCATGAAGATGTCCGGGCACGACGGTCGCATGAGGACTCTTTCCACGTGCACGCCGCAGCTGCTTGTCACGTTGTTGTATTATACACCCAGGTGTTTTGTGTATCTGGCAAATTATGTGGGCTTCAACTTTAGTCTGCCGGTTCGTCTTGTTGTGGTTATGGTTTATAGTCAGATACCTGCAGCGGTGAATCCACTGATATACTGTTTTAAAACGAAGGATATTAAAGAATGCCTGAGTAAAAGGTTTAAGATGGCAAAAGTGTACGTTGGTTTGACTGAACAGTGAGAATGGGCAAGGGGGTGAGGGGGAGAGAGAGTGAAGGAGAGAGGGAGGTGGAGAAATGATTCACATTTCAATTTCCGTTAAACAGTTCACTTCAATAGTCTGTTATGTGGGTGTGTGCGTGGATGTCTGAAAAAAATAATAAAATACTTCAAATTCAACCATGTCAATAGAATTATTTCAGTTTGAAATGATTCATTTATGGTGTTATTGAGAGCCTTTCCCCTCCTGTCCTCTGACGTCTGTTATACATTGTATGTCATACGAGAGTTAACATATCAGGACAAAACTGATTCTGTTTTTTTTTTTTTGTTGAGCTCTGGATTAAGTTTCTTACAGCTTTATGTTAAAACAATGGAGGTTGTAATGTAGGCCTAAGTGTATTTAGCAGGGAGCATGTTTTCAAATCATTTAAGTGTCAAATTTCACAATAAATTACAAGAAAGTATTATACTGTATTATTTAATATTTACAACATTGTATTGTGAGTATCTAAATCACCACAAATGATAATGTTAAAATATTCAAAACATGTTACAGTCATTTATTGTGCTATTTCACAATACAATGAGAGTGCTGTGATAACACAGCAGCTTACTTTGAAAATCAAAAATGTCACTGAAAAAAGCAGGACATACTTTGCCTGAATCCAGCACAAGAGGCAGACGACTCTTTCTGCTTGCTTTTACAAACTTATAAGAATACTTCATTATTTAAAACTATCTTTATCCTTGTGTATATTAAGGCAGAGTCGGGGCTGGAGAGCCCAGGTTTAGAAAGCCTCAAAAAAGATGAATGAAATGTTGATAAGCTCTGTGCTTTAAGTTTTGCTTTATTGAATAAAAGAAAAAAATACATCATATTTCAATGCCCATTGACACAGTTTTGTGTGGCTTTGAAAGCTGCTGCACAGCATGCCGATGATTATTTTCAGTTAGTAGTTTTCATACAGCCTCTTCAGGCCTCATAGGTTTTTTCTTAACATAAAAAAAATGTATACGGCAAACTAATGTACGTGTATACGCTGTAATAGAAGGTCAGGGGCCAGTGAAGGGAAAGTGCATGTGTTCATTCTAATGCCTGGTGAGGTGAGCAGAGGGGGACGGATATTACATTTGGACTTATTTAAAGACGGATCTTTTTGACAGACTTTGAACCAAACTGTGGGCTCTGTCTCTCTGTGCCGCGTTATATGTTTTACGTGTTTGAAATTTAAAAAAATTAAGAAATATACAACAAAAGAAAAAGTGCTCTGCACCGTTAACTGTCTCCCTCTGATCACTACGACCTCCATCAAATAATGACCGCACTTGGCACTCGACAAGCAGCGTCTTGAGTGACGGACCACCTGGACCTACAGTGCACACCGGGAACATAAGTGAAAGCAAGCACAGCATAAAAGGAAAATTATAATTAATTAATTAATGCTGTGCATACATATAACTGTAAATCACATAACTGTAAATCACAGTGTGTAAAATCACAGCAAGTAAAGTAAATCACAATTGCAGCAGTAATAAAATTCAAAAATATACTCAAAACATACAATGTTTAACAAAAGTCAGAGAGGCAGTGGTCCTACTCCTTAGTGCCCTTGCCCATGGGCTGTACTTTTGTATTGAAAAATAAGTCTCCTTCTCTAAACAAGCCATCTGGGATTGGCCCATCCCTTGTGTCTTCTTTGCATGCATGATCAGGTCTTCTCCAGTGTGAGCCTGCTATAAAGGTTGGCTGAGTACCGGCAGATCCTTAGGTTGGGGGTTAGTCGACTTGGTAAAATTACAATGATGATTGTCTCCAACGAAACCATTTTGAAAACCTTTGTTATTGTTGGTTTTCCAGGGCTGCAGTCTGTATATTTTGGACCTGTGTCTGTTTTGCTGCTTTTTGTCTTCCTAGCTATTGTTGTTGGAAACTCTTTCACAGTTACTGTTATATATTTGATAAGAACTCTTCACAAACCCACCTACATAATATTTGTCAACCTGGCCATGGCAGACCTGATATTTGCGACTGTGACTCTTCCTAAAATTATTGGTCGTTATTGGTGGGATGACTCTTCGACTCACTTTGGTACATGCTTCACTCAGATGTATTTAGTCCATTCTATGGGTGCCGTTCAGTCTGCAATTCTGCTTTTAATGGCTTTGGATCGGTTCGTTGCTATTTGGTTTCCGTTGCGGTACCCGTCTGTGGTCAATAACAAATCTATTTCTATCGCATGTTTTCTTTGCTGGTGTGTGACTTTTATCCGAATGGTGGGTGTGGTGTCGCATGCATTAACCCTGCCATACTGTGGTATTCATGGTAACATTATTCCCCATTGCTATTGTGATCACTTATCAATAACTCAACTAGCCTGTGGAAATGATGTTAAATATGTGAAGCTGGTGTCTTTAGGAATTGCTTTATTTGTTCTCCTGCTCCCCTTGTCTTTTATCATTTTCTCCTACTTCTCTGTGATTGTGGCTGTAATAAGGATGTCTCAAGCGGAAAGTCGGTCCAAGATCTTGTCCACATGTGTTCCACAGATTTTTATCACTTGTGTGTATTATGTGCCAAGGTGCTTTGTGTACATAGCTCATAACGTGGGGATAAAAATAAATCCAGAAGTCCAGGTGCTCATAGTAATGCTGTACAGCCTTGTCCCTGCCATCGTTAACCCACTCATCTACTGCTTCAAAACTAAAGACATTAAGGAGGCTCTCGCTCAGAGACTGAAGATCAGGAAAGTAAGAGATCGGACTGTGTTTAAAAAATAATTATTTTTACTTCATTCACATTTATTCAAATATGTTGGATCTATGTGAAAGTAAAATAGGAACTTGCTAACAGCACTTTATGTACCATATAACACTGTACAGATTTTATTTTATTCTACAAATAAACAAATCTTTCAAAATGCAGTTGTCTAATTGAATCTGTTTGAGATATACATCAAAATGTGCAGTAGACCTAAAGAGAGGAATATTTTTAACTGCACATAGATCAGAGCCAAACCCTGGACTAAACCAGAACTAAACCAATAACAACAGATAAAAAAGGTTCTATACTTTTGGGAGATGGGTTGCGGGCCGGATCATATCCTGTGGAGGGCCTGTTTGGTCCCCGGGGCTAAAGTTGAATATAAAAGTACACTGTGTAACTTTCCTGGTTACTACACGACCTACTTCTCCATGGAAAAGTTTTTGCTTTGTCTGGAATGTTCCACAATATGACATTACCCAAATCTATCTAGGGTGTTTTTATTGCTCAAAACGTGACATGAATTGTGAGGGACGGCCTCACCACAAATCTTAATTGTAACTGCGGCTGGTGGAGATAGGGAAGTTTAATGCCATCCTGTCGAACATTAATCACTCAGCAGCTCCATGGAAACCAGCAGGTGGTGCACATCTCTCCAGAAAAGTTACGCAGTGCACCTTTAAAGGAAACCTATTATGCAAAATCGTGTGATTTTAATGCAACTTTTCCTGTTATATAAAGCACTCTGAATTGCCTTGTGTACGAATTGTGCTCTACAAATTAACTTGCCTTGCCTTGCCTTTAACCATAATGTATTATGTGCCTCCTCGTGAGTAAACCACTACAAAGTGTAGAGTGATCTGTGCAATTGCAAAACGTATCTCTCAAATGAGGGAGTGATGCCATTTACGTATAAATTATGAAAATCATAATACAAAGTTAACACATGGAGCCCACAATATACAAATGCTGACCTTCTTTTCTTTTTGTACTTAAAAGACCATAAAATGTCAAAAATGAATTTAAATTGTTTCCTCAAAATCACTTTGCATATCACAGTCATAACTCTTGGCAGGCAGTCGAGTAACGTTTTCTCCCACAGAAGTAAACGGGGCGCCGTCACAGAAGCATGCACATTTGAATAAAGTTACGTTTGGGTCTTTAATGCAGCGTTCACAGTCCGAGCAGGTGCACGTGGTGTCGGTGTCACTCCCTGAGACTTCCATCACACAGTTTCTCACCCCAGAATTGGAAAAAGTAAATCTGTTATTAATTTTATGTTGCTCTACTGATTCAAAGAGTTTATCTATCTCTTCAAACGTTAAACACTGAACTGGCTTCACTGATCCTGTTCCAAGAAGTGCCTTTGCGTGACGTTTTGGTGCACCCTGATTAACCGCAACAGGCTGCTTATTTGGTGGCACATTATTGGTTACGCTCTTTTCACTAGAATTATCAGTTTCAAAATTGTCCTCAACATGTTTTATAATGTCTACTTCTTTAATTAAGAAGTTAAATTTTTTGGGAAGGTTGAGAATATCCAAATTACGTATCGGTTTAGGTTTAGCAAATTGACAATCTATTGCTTTGCTGACATCCAAGCATATCTTTTGTCTTTGGCAATTTTTTCGTCGTAACCGATACAGCGGAATACAGGCGACTGTAACAGCGAAAACAAAGAGGAGCGATAGAATGAGCACTAAGAGCCACGGATTGGCTTTAGCATCCGATTCAACGCAGTGTCTTTGGTTTCGTGAAGAGCAGACATCACACAAATGGTCTGAAACGTTGTGGAGACACATACACTGGGGGTCGCACTCTTGGCCAGGGCAGGGAGCAGGCAGGCAGGCCCCGTGTGCGTCGCAGTCGGTCTGGAGGAGAGAGGAGCTGGGACGGACCTCCACCGACAGACTGTGGCCGCTCAGGGGAAGGCTGTAGCCGCTGATGTTTAAGTACTGAACACAGCCTTTGAAGCCTGGGAAAAAAAGATCAAATATGGTCCATATAAAAGCTTAAAGAAGGCATATTGTGCATGTTTTTATTTTTGAAAAGTGGCAACGTATTTTAGAAACCTACACTGCAAAAACAAATTTCTAGATGAGTTAAAATGTTTTGATTTTAGGATATTAATCTGAATTTCAGACATTTTGACTTGTTAAGATCAGTGGAGACTATTTTTTTGATGGAACTAGATTATTTTACTGGTTTCAAACCATTTCTGACTTTTTCAATACATTATTTCTTATTTCAATCCAAATTATCTACCTGCACATCAAAAAATGTAAATCTATCTAATCTTAAAATGGCTTGAATTTATAATTCTTTTTTTTATTATCTGGATTTGAGAAGTTTTGACTTGATGAGATTTAATTGCTTTTGTGATGTTTCAAGGTATTTCTGACTGATCATACAATAATTTAGCTTAAAATAAGAAAATACATTTGTCAGTAGAGTAAGTAAAATTATCTTAACCCACTGACTGATAATTTGGATTGAAGTGAGAAATAATGTATTGAAACAAGTCACAAACGGTTTAAAAAGGGAAAATAATCTAGTTCCATCAAATTAAATAGCCTCCACTGATCTTAATGAGTCAAAATGTTTGAAATTCAGATTAATATCAAGAAATCAAGACATTTTAATTCTCTACAAATGTATTTTTTGCAGTGTGCTCAGACTTGAAATCTTGATGAGAGTCTAATGAGGAAACGGTTGTGATAAGGTTTAAAACTCAATAAAGCTGATTATGCAGTAATCTACAGTAATAGATTTTAATCAATTTTTTTGTAAAAATTAGAAACCTCACAAATATTCATCCAGAGTAAATCAGTCCATACACAGGGGCACTTTATATCTACCAAAGAAAATCTAGGCTGAATTTAAACTCTATTCCACTGTGCAGAGCTTCTTTCCACTTACAATAAAATATAAATGTACACTTAACATAAAATAGTTGTGCATAAATTGTGACACTGTCACTATTTCATTCTTATTTATTTATATGTATTTTAGAGAGTGAACATTTGTTTTGACCTTATTTATTATTTTAGCTTTTTAACACTGTTCCTGATTTCTCATAAAACATACCTGGAGTTGTCCACACCTCCCACACTTTTTATGGTATAGAAATTGATACATTCATTTTCATCCATGCAAAACTTCATTGAAGATGAATATCATTTTAATTTAACAGATTTCGTTGCCAACATATTGTATATATTGTATAATTTTGCCATAATTGCTCTATAATAATAAACGCTCCTCTTTCGCAGAACTTTACCTGTTTGCTGATACTCAGAAAGCCCACCTCCCAGGACAATCTTTTTCACATTCTTAGGGCTGAGATTCAAACTGTCAGTGGTGTTAAAAGCAGCTTCACTGTCTATAATGATCATGGTTTTCTGTGAATCTGTCAACACCGTCACTATGTGCCACAGACCATCAGAGACCATCGTGTCTACAATCCAGTCGGCCTGGTGCCCGGAAACACTGTTCAGGGAGGTGTACCAGAGCATTCCCTCTTTTATCTGAAATTGCATGAATAAAAAGATTAAAAAACAAATCTTGAAAGAGAGTATAAATTATGAAAAACTGTCAACCTGAAGCATGTTGAATCCTGTTTGTTCAAGTATATTTAATAGCACCCCATTCTCTCTTGTTTTGAATTTAATGTTGATGCTGTTGAAATCTTCTGAAATGTTGTCTTTATTTTTGACCATTGCTTTAATCAGATAGTCCCTTCTGAAATGTTCCTTTACGACAAACTCTACAAAATCATTTCCACTGAATGGCATAACCAGCTCTTCTGAGATTTCTGAAAAACAAAACCTGTTCATTTTAAAACATGCTTAACATGAAACTTTGGCAATACACAACTCAACAACAACAATAACAACAACAACAAAACAAGACAGCCTAAACTTGTGCAATTATTGGCTGAATTATGGTCAAGATCAGTTCCAAGTGATAGAAGACAGTCTCATTGATATGATAAGATAAGATAGAAGCAACACACACAATTTAATGTACATAAAGTTACCCACAAATCTTACTGTCAGGAGGTTACCTCAGCAACAAGTGAAGGGTTTGTGTCAGCGTATCTATCACAGCTTCAAACTCTGCTCTGCTTCGAGGACTCACTCCAGGCAGTCTCTAGAGAAATATTCTTTGTATCCTTTTGGGAAACACCTGTCTTTACCACTTAAATCAGTACTGGGGTGAGATTAGTTATAGGTCTAGTTATATGTTCCATTTATTTATATGAGAGAGCGATAACGGTCCGGTCACTAGTTTCACCTCCTCGAATTCAGATGGGCGTGATTGACAGGTAATCAGCCAATCAGGGACACATACATATAGTCCAGCTGTATCAAAGCGAATATGGCTTCTTACAAGAAAAAAATAAGAGAATAAAGTATCACAAAGGACTGAAAAAAGTGGATTTCTGCAGAATTAATGAGCGAAGAACTAAACTCTGTTAATCTGAGGTGAGAGAAGTTTGATTTCGCTCTAAATGATTGACGACCAATGAGCTCAATCGCTTCACATATTACAATTACATATTATTGTTGTCATTGTACTGGTTTTGCAAACAATAACTTCTCAAAAAATGTAACTATAAACTAATAACTAACGCTTAACCCATATCTTTCCACACAAATCGATCAACACACATGGAAAACGCAACACTTAAATATCACAAAATAGTTCTCCACGTGTGCACACAATCTTAGTTGCAAGACTCATGTACTTGAACATTTTACCTTGGTTGCAGCTTTTTCCGGTGAAAGGATTTTTGCATTCACAAAAGTATTCATGCCACTTATCATGACACACTCCATCATTGTGGCATGGGTTGTTGTTGCATGGGGATTGTTTGGTTCTACGACAACTTCAAAAAAAGACAGGTTATGAGCTATGCATCTGTTAATATAGTTTTATTCTCAAATCCTAATTAATACTGTACCTTTCATGGATGTTGTACATAGCGAGGGCCACAGCGAGTCTGAGCTGGACTCCGTTGACATAGATTTGGCGCATACAACCAACAAAGCTGTGTGTTTGTGTCTGTCCAGGATGAAGTAAGACAGCTTCAATGCTCCTCAGTCCTCCAAAAATCATATTCATATTTCCAACATCCAGCGTCCTGTTCGAGGAAGTTGGCAAAAAAAAAAAGTAATAAAAGGGGTTTCACAAAGTTGAAAAAAATGCTTAATAGTACCTTTCCAGAATACCAAAAGTTTGCGCAAAACAAAATCCGTCATTTTCAACATCAGTACAGTTGTCCACATTCAGAGTCCCCATCTGTAAAATGTATAGATTGAGTGTTGGGTATTTTTTTTATAGTTTATTTCATTTCAGATTATGTATTTTGTCTGTTGAGTGGGTATGTCAAGATTATTTGGTTAACTGATCATTGTGATTATTCAGGTCACAATACGAACTAGAAATGCCGTTCTATAATCTAATCTGGTTATTTCTGGCACATAGACATTGCTGTAGAAAATGTTGTTGCTGTGTGTTTTGGGATTGTCCTATGGCTCGGAGATTCTGGACTGAGATTAACAAAGCACTCCGAAATATTTTTGGGCAGTTTTGGGCCTCAAAACCCCTGCCATGGACATAGTCAATGGATATCTGTGGAGAATACTTTTGGCGTCAGCAATTAAAAAGAAATGGATGATCTCAACAGAACCGACAATCAAGGACTGGACTGATATTGTGACATTCAAAAAATGACATTTGGATTAATTTGAAAAGGGGACAGTTTGAAAGACGTTGGACAAAATGGGACTTATGTAAACTTTTTCTTTCCTCTTTTGTTGCATTTTTGCACTTACATTTTCTGATGTGTTGTCTGTGTTTTGGTCCTGGCATGTGTTTATATGTGTTTTAAATGTAAAAGTTAAAAAAAAAGTAAAAGAAAAAAAAATATATATGAGCATTAATCAGTTTGAATGAAAATGTATAAATGGTTCACTGTTTAGTTGGGGTGTCCATAATTGTTAATAATCGTAAAATCCTGATGTTTTTTTTCTCACAATAATCATATCAGAACCTTTTTGTATAATGACATCTCTGCTGATCAGAATAATGGAAAATTTGCTTACACTGCCTATTCTCCTGACAGAAAGCAGGTGAAAGTCTCCATCAGCCACCTGCTTGAGTGTCTGCAGCCTCACAGGACCAGAGCCGAGGTCATAGGTCAGACGAACAGTACCGTCCAGTATCTCCACAGCCAGGAAGTCAGGACTGTCAGCGCCTCCCGGGCAGTACACGAGTAGAGCGTTCCTCTGCACTGTGGCAAACTCCAGGGAGATCAGGTTAGTGCTTCGGTCTGGAGGAGGGAACTCAAGGTAAGAGAGCTCTCCAAAGCCATAACTCTGCTCCTCGCAATAGATACCACTGACTCCTGCAAAAGTTGAGAATCACTTTATGAACACATTTAACTATGCATAGTCATATTTGATGTAATTTTTAATTTAGTTTGCACTTTATAACTTTTCTGGTGTGGGGTGCAAAAGCAAATCATGTTTTTTTTATTGTGAAAAATATCTTTCTTAGTATGCATTCTTACTCTGAGTGGCATCATCGCACCATAGATCTGGGGCTACAAAGCATTACATGGAATTTTTAGCGCACATACGGACAAAACATAAACTTCTTGCTTGTTCACTGCTTGTTTCACAAAGTGGCTTTCTGTCTCGTCTTTGAAAGCCCCGACATGCAAAGTTCAGGGTTTTTGGACCACAAGTCACATTTCCTTGTCAAGTTCCCGTTTTATAGATCTCAAACTTAACATGGTAAGTAATGTATGTGACATTTTCGTTCGTACACTTTATGAATCCCATACGTGTAACTTTGCATCACTGAGTTGTCTCCATGGAGATTGATAAGTTTAATTCTATACTGCTGAACATTCCAGACAGAGCAAACACATCTCCATAGAGACAAGCAGATGGCAAACCTTTCACCAGAGAAGTTACATAGTGCACCTTTAAATTAATAATACTGCTTGCATACTACAAATGTCCTGATCTTGACATGCATATTTTCTTACCAACTGGGCAAAGGCAACTGAATTCTGTCTTGTGGTTGACACATGAACCCATAACACAAGGAGAAGACCTACAGTAGTCAATGGTGCGTTCACAGGTGAGCCCTTTAACAGAGACCAAACCATTACCGTTTGGAACAACAGTATGACCCTATCAAACTTTGTTACATACCTTCAAATCCAGGGAGACACTGGCAGCGATACATATCATCAGTGTGAATACAGGTCCCATTATTTTGGCAGTTCATCTTCAGACATTTCTCTATATCTATTGAGCAGACGGTACCAGAGAATCCAGCCTTGCATTCACAGTGGAATCCTCCAGGACTGTTCAAACAGGTGCCTCCATTTTCACAAGGACTCTCCTCGCATTCATCAATGTCGACCTCACACACCTCACCTCTGAAGCCAATGGGACAAGTGCAGTTGAATATCTCTTTGTGCGGAGATACGAAAATAACTGCTGGACTTTGGAGGACTGCAACATCTTGGCTGATAAGGAGGTTTTGGTTGCACGTAGCCCCATTTCGACATGGAATGGTCAGGCATGGATCGCTGGTAATGTGCGAGAAGGTGACATTGCTCTGAGACTCCAGTAGTTTCTTATGATCTGAAGACACACCCCTTGCAACCTCTCTGCTTAGATATTGTCCATTGTAATTTTTTATAGCAGCCAACAGGAGGACTTCAGAGCCAATTTCTTTTATTCCAAACACATGAGTCTTGGAAGCTTGCAGATTAAAAAGGCTGTCTAGAGCTTTGACAAATTTTAGATACTTATTGGCCAAAAACTCATCCACTGTTGATGAGGAAACATAAAATAAGATGCAATTGTCGACCGAAGCATTCATGAAGCCTTTATAATTGACATAGACGCTGTTGTTGACCGGGTAGTGGAGCTGGTCAGATGCCTCAATTGTAATGTTGTAGGTTGCTTCACCTTGAAATGGAACGGACCATAACTCACAAGACCCATTAGCTATGGAGAACATGTTCATTGGTCCAGATTTTATTGTACATGTAAAAGTGTCTGACTGATCAGGATCTTCAGGTGGAACATTCCCAATCATGCCTCCTTGAAAAGAACTTCCAAAGTACTTCACCTCAATGACAGTGTTTCTGCCACTGGGAGGATTGTCGTTTTCATCCAGAATATTAATCTGAAAAATAGTCGTTGATGTCATTGCTGGAATACCAGAATCTTTTGAAGCCACCAAAACCTGATATAGTGAAATCTTCTCCCGATCAAGTGGCCTAGTTGTGAATAAAACCCCATCAGGAGTCAGTGAGAACGCGCTTTCCCTCAAAGGGTTAACCAGCCAGTACGTGAATGGGCCCTGGTTTGGTGGCAAATCAGGATCAATCGCAGCTAATTTCCCAACTAGTGATCCTTGAGGTAGGTTTTCCTTTATCTGTGCTTCAGTTAAAGTTAGTAGTGGAGCACTGTCATTCACATCACCAACTGTGACTATAACATTGGTGGTTCCAGTCGCTGGTGGAAATCCAAAGTCTGTGGCTATTAAAGTGAGGTTATACAGGGGCCACTGCTCCCGATCAAGAGGAGTATTGACCAAAATAATCCCATTTGACGGGTTGACAGCAAATGAAAAGTGGGTGTTTCCATCTTGAATACTGTAAAATAAATTATTGTGCAGGGAATCTTGGTCTAAAGCGGTAATTGTTGTCACATAAGTCCCAACTGGACTGTCCTCAGTCACATTCACAAAGTATTCCATGAAGGTGAATCTTGGTACATCATTAGTATTGATTACACTGACCACAACCAAAGCCTCATCCACCTCTGTCCCAGTTATAACCCCAGGATTTTTGGCAAGAACCTTTAGGACAATGTTAGTATTTCCTTGTTTTCTCAAACTGCCTGTGGTGTAAATTTCTCCTGCTGTTCGATGGATGTCAAAGCCCAGGTATTTATTATGTCCAAACATCACATACAGCACTCGACCCTCTGGACCTAAATCACCATCTGTGGCTTCCACTTTGCCAATGTTAGTTCCAATTGGGACATTTTTGGGAACAGAAAAGTAGTATTCCTTTTCTTTAAAACTTGGGATAAAATCATTAACGTCGACGATTTGGATGACCACATGAGCCAAGCTAAACAGGGAATGGCCACCGGGGTTTGCTGCCTTTACAGTTAGATCAAAAGATGTCTGGTGTTGTTCATAATCAAAAATATCCAAAGTGGTGATAGTTCCATTTCGAGAGTCAATGGCAAACTTGTCCACTTGACCACCAGCAATGGAGTAGACAATGTGTCCATAGCTACCTGAATCTGCATCAGATGCATTCACACTGAGCACGGTCGTTCCTTTTTCAGAGTTCTCGCTTAGAAAAGCCACAAACTCGGAACTAGCAAAAGTTGGTGTAATATCATTGACATCAGTAACTTCCACGCTTACATTCAGCAGAGCAGTTCTAGACACCCAGCCTCCATCTTTAGCTATAACCTGGAGTTGATAAAGTCTTTCATTTTCAAAGTCAAGCTTGCCGGTAAGAGTAATCAGTCCAGTCATTTCTCCAATAGAAAATGGAAAGAGGTGTGCGTTTAGATAATAACTGATAGCGCCGTTGGAACCAGTGTCCCCATCCTCTGCTTGGCATTTCCCAATGACAGATCTTTCAGGCAAGTCTTCAGGGACTGAGAAAGAGACATGGCTTTCTCTAAAACTTGGGGAAAATGAATTCTTGCCAGCAATTTCAAAAGTTATGCTTGTTTCTGAAAATAATTGTGGAAGACCATTATCTTTAGCTACAATTGACAAATTTAAGAAAAAATTAACACTGGCAGGCAAACGGCGAATTAATTTGAGTCTTCCATTGTTTGGATGGATCTCAAAAAATTCAGTTTCATTGCCTTGATTCAAAACATACTGAATATTTGTGCTACTGTTATTTTCATCCTGGTCTACAGCAGTAAACTGAAATACTTCCATCCCTTCTTGCAATTCATATGGGATCGCAATCAAAGACGGTGTAGGCAAAAATACTGGCGGATAGTGATTACGTTTTTGGACTCTGACAGCCACCGTAACGTTGCTGGAAAACGGAGCTTTGCCACAATCATAGGCCGTCACTTGCAAATAATAGTCCGAACTTTGCTGGCTCATCGGTTGTTTTGAAAATATTATACCAGTCGTCATATTGACCCAGAACTCGTCACTTGGCGGTTCTAAAACATACAGAATTTGACCATTAAGTCCCGTGTCAGCATCAGTTGCACGTACTTGACCAACAAATACATTCGTGTCCATGGTTTCTGGAAAGTTAATTGTATACAAAAGTTCAGAAAATACTGGTCTATTATCGTTAACATCTGTAATAATTATTGTAACGTTAGTGCTTGTACTCCACAGTGAATCATTAACGGTGACTTTAATGTTGTAACGATCTTGAATTTCCCTGTCTAGATATCCTTTAACAGTGATTAAGCCAGAAACAAAATCTATATCAAATGGAAAATGATTACTTTCGTCAATAATCCAATAGGTAGAATTGCCATCAGTGTCTTCATCCATTGCGCAGACATGCAAGCATGAGTGTCCAATAGGCGCATCCTCTGGTATCTCAGAAATAAAAACATTTGTAAATTGTGGTGCGTTATCGTTTCTGTCCAATATTGTAACTATAACTGTAGCTCTGTCCATATTGTTTGGATTGTACCACTCCACGGCTTCAATGGTCAAATTGAATTCGGGAATGTACTCTCTGTCTAAAGACCTTGTAGTGCTCAAGAATCCGTTTTCAGGGTTGATCATGAAAAAGTAGCCAGAGTTTCCTTCTGTGATGTTGTACTGGATCGTTCCGTACAATCCAGAATCGGCGTCAATGGCAAGAACGTCGCAAACTAAAGTTGGTGGAGAATTTTCAAAAACTTCACATCTATATTCCATTTGAGTAAACTGTGGAGTATTGTCGTTCACGTCAGTTACGTTAATGTGGATTTCTTCAAAGGACGAGAAAGGAGGAGAGCCAGAATCCCGAGCTTCTATTAAAAGGGTGAAGTCTTTTTTCATTTCAAAATCTAGACTTTTCTGCACAGTGAGAATGCCATATTGTTGGTCCATTTGAAACACCTCCTCAAAGTTACCTGAGGCCAAATAAAACACAACAGACTCAACTCTGGAGCTGAAACCAGTGACCATCGCCACTACAGACCCCACTGGTTCGTCTTCAGGCAGGGAAGGACTAATAATGTCCACATGCATCACAGGGAAATCGGAGACATTTCGAAAGCGAATTGTTACTGTAGTTGTCTCAAACTGCTGATTCTCCCCTGCATCTTCCACGTGAACGTGCAGTCTCATTTCTGCAGTTGATGTAAGAGGAGTTGACGTGAACACTGTTCCACTGTGAGCATCAATAGAAAACGCATCTGACGCCTGTTGATATAAAGAATAACGAAGCTCTGCGTTCATGTCTGTGTCTGCATCTTTTGCTGAAACAACACAAACCACCATGCCTGAAAAGTAAAATAAATGCATTGTTATACGTGATAACCCTTTTAGCATGCACCTTGAGAACAAAACTAAGTAAAGGTAAATATGATGACAGTAAACCATGCAAAACATTTTCAAATTTGTATTATTTTTCAGCATTTTTTGGTTGTTTTTGGTACCAACAAATCAAATGTTTTTTACACACATTTTGTAGATGATGTCCTTGTTTTTTATCCTTAACAGTAATACACAATACTTTTAATACTTTTTTCTAGAACGAATCACTCCTGGTTGAATGAAAGGTTAGATTGAAATGTGTCGTAGGTTCAGTGGACAATAGAAAAATGTCTGACCTTGCTCCATCTCACTTGGCATGTAGACCACATATGGACTGTTAAGAAACTGGGGCCTGTTGTCATTAACATCTCCGATCAGCACTGTCACCAGGACTGAGCTGGACAGAGGCTGTGTTGGATGTTGGTCTGTGGCAATCACTGTCAGTCTGTACTCGGCCAAAACTTCTCTGTCCAGGACATCTGTGGTAAAGAGTTCCCCAGAGTCTTCTTCTATAGAAAAGGGCAAATCCATGCTCTCCACTGAATACCTGAATACAAAACAAGTGTGGATGTGTAAAACATTTGTAAACTCAAAACCAGTGTTCATTTAACTGACACATTAACATTGTAGATTATTTCAATGTATTTCTATGCAATCACAGGCCACAACATGACACAAAATCAAAATGAACACTACTTAAACCAGTGTTAACCATAAAATAGCATAAATACAGACTATAAACAGTGGATATATTTACCTTATCTTACCATTCTCGCCATCATCTTTGTCTGACGCTGTGATCATGGCAAACACAGTTCCTTTTGCACTGTCCTCAGACACAATAGTGTGGTAAGCTTCTTCAGAAAATTCAGGTGGATTATCGTTTACATCATCCACTACCACGTGTACTGTCAGAGTGCCTGTTAGAGGTGGGATCCCTACAAATGAGAAGTGATATGTTAATTTAGGGGAGAAAGAAATTACAGAAAACAAAAAACAGCACCATTATTTTTCGTAATGTCCTTGTTTTATTCACAGTGTTTACCTGAATCCACAGCATTGATGACTAAACTGTAGGAGGGCTCTTTCTCTCTGTCTAAGCTGTTTGAAATCATCAGCAGACCTCTGGGACTGATGGAGAACAGGTCCGTGTTACCTGTTTGGATGAAGTAATTTATTTCACTGTTGAGGCCTATATCCTCATCCAGGGCAGTAATCTGGGCATCAAATATAGTAATTAATTGTATGTTTAAAATAGGACATGAATGTGCAAACTGTGTGAGTAAACATTTTGTTATTGCACAGTCACAGGAAGTGGGACGTCAAATAGGCCGTTGCCCTTCTGCCAAGTCATTGGACCATTTACAAACTAAACCAGATAAGTTAACATAGAAATATAATAATAATATGATAGAATAATTACATTAAATATTGTTGGTATTTTCCAGTGGCATTCATTTGTCATTCAATTGTGAAATTTGTATCAGTTTTGAATTTACCCAAACTGTCTAATCTTCACTTACAGTTCCATTCATACGCTATGGGGTATTAGCAAAGTCTCACTAAAATCAATCAAAATTCAAAGATCACAGGCCAGCGAGTGGGTTATAGATGGATAATCACAGGCAGCATGTTAAGACCTTTACGTACAATGTAAATGCCTCTAGGTGGAACCTGTGTTTATTAAAAAAAAATTAAAAAAAATCTCTCAAAGCTAAAGGCAAAGAGAAATTTACTGAAATACAGTATAAACTCAACAGCTTGATAAAAATGCATTGAATTTGATTGTTTTTGTAAACAGGTTAGCTCATTGGTGTAATTTTAATTTGAACTATCAATTAAACAAAATGTAGGTTATACCTTTTCCCCTGGTGAAGCATTTATATAGGATGTAAAATACTTCATGATGCCTCATTGTTGATTTTCTAACCTTTAGGTCAACAATTTTTGAGAAGCCCTCTGAGATAACTGCTTTTGTAATTTTGGGCTGTACAGAAATAATTGGATTTGATTTGATTTAAGGTATTAACATGCTGCCGGTGATTACCTAGACCAGCTGTAACTTGTTGTCCACTTTGTGTTGATTAAATATTCAATTATTTTAGCAAGAAATCTGCTAATTCCCCACAGAGAAGGAATGGAATGGTAAGTCAAGATACGCCACCAGAAATAGCCGGGCAGTATCGTGAAAAGGGCCTCTCACTGAGGAGCTATCGTTACCTCATATGTCAGCTGAGTTGTGTTTCCATTCTCCATGACATGTATGGTCACTATATCTGGCGAAAACAGTGGTGTAAAGTCATTAACATCCACAACCGTTATATTAAGCGTAGCGGTTGCCTCCCTGGGTGGGTTTCCTAGATCCAAAGCTTTTAGGATTAACATGTAGTTTAATG
This sequence comes from Rhinogobius similis, assembly GCA_019453435.1. NCBI lineage: Eukaryota > Metazoa > Chordata > Actinopteri > Gobiiformes > Gobiidae > Rhinogobius > Rhinogobius similis. The sequence goes on along the minus strand of CM033625.1, from coordinate 10,431,817 downwards.
TGATCTCTCTGTCAAGTTGGACCATTACTGTGATGTCGCCTTTGACTGAATCCACGAGAAATGGGTTTGATTCGTTGAATATGTATCTTACTTGTCCATTCTTCCCGATGTCTTGGTCATAAGCTTCTACTCGAAAGATGCTTGTTCCAGGTAATACATCCTCCATAATGTCAAAGCTATAGATACTTTGTGTAAATACAGGAGTGTGGTCATTGAAATCTTCAACAATAATCGTGACGTTCATTGTGGAACTTAATCGCGGCGATCCGTTATCCACAGCTGTAACAGAAATCATAAATCTATCCACATTCTCTCGGTCCAGATTGTCTTGAAGGTAAACTTCCCCACTTTTATTGTCAATAGTAAAAACGCCGCCAGAACTGTTTGTCAAGTAATACCAAACTTCTCCATTCGAGCCACTGTCTGGGTCTTGAGCGTGTGCAATCATTACAGTGGCATTAAAATCACTGTTCTCTGATATCGTAACAGTGGGAGAGTGAGAAGCAAACCAGGGGGGATTGTCATTGATGTCTTCGACTGTTATAGTGACGAATGCGGTGCTAGTGAACTGTAGAGACGGTGGTTGGGCACAGTCATTAGCCGTAACAGTCAGGTTGTAAAAAAACTGTCTCTCTCTGTCTAAATCCGAACTCAGACATAAGTTTCCAGCGTGATTTATGAAGAATATTCCGTCTTCATCTCCACTGAGGATTTTCAAGTATAATTCTCCATTGTCACCTGTGGAAAGAACAATCAACAATCATTATGCAAGCAGTAAAAAATAGAATACAAAAAAAAAAATCAAAACATCTGTATTAGTCAGTATTAGTTAAAGGTTCATACCAAGTATCAATTAAGAAAATATTTAACCTTCCGAGTACTGTCAAATCTATATCAGGTCAATAACAGGACAATACCAGGTCTAAATTAGAGCTAAAACAGATTTAAATTAGGTCAACATTATTGGTACAGAAGTTCTAAAGAATGACCAAACCAAATGAAGAGAAAAAATAAGTAAACATTAGAAATTATAAATGTATATGTAAATGTATAAATGTAAAAAAAAAACTGGTATTGGCATAGCAATAAAATTGAAATAAATAAATTGAAATAAATAAATTGAAAGAAAGAAAGAAAGAAAGAAAGAAAGAAAGAAAGAAAGAAAGAAAGAAAGAAAGAAAGAAAGAAAGAAAGAAAGAAAGAAAGAAAGAAAGAAAGAAAGAAAGAAAGAAAGAAAGAAAGAAAGAAAGAAAGAAAGAACAAATTCCTCCTACTCCGGAAACTGGACACATCTGCGATGTCTATATTTGTGGCTATATGATCAATCTTATCCCCAATAATCACCAAACATAATTAGTATTTTTGTAGTAGTAATACGTAAATACATGATGTTTATCTTCTTAAGATCAGGAGCAGAACCACGTCTCAACCACGTCCCTAACATTAACATTATTCTCTGCCTTATCTTTCATGTACGAGGGATAAAGGCCCGGGAGCCTAAGGCCCCGTTGAAGCCCCAAAATTTGATATGTATTATTCTTATTAGAAGTTTTTTTTGTTTGTTTGTTTGTTTGTTTTTTTGGCTAATATATAAAACGAGAGTTACGAATGTAACTAAGGTTCTATGAATTCCGGATGACCGCCAGAGGGCGGTGCTTTGCACCTGGATATCTACATGTGTGCACAGCACATAGGTCGAGAGTAAATACCAACGAAGTCACGTCATGGACGTGACCTGGGTGACGTCAGCACCACATATATACCCGACGCACCCAGCGCTCTTTTCTTTCGAAATGCACTCGCAATAACTCGGAGTGACAGCAAACTCTGGCGGTCATCCGGAATTCATAGAACCTTAGTTACATTCGTAACTCTCGTTCTATTTCATTCCTCCTGACCGCCAGAGGGCGGTGCTTTGCACCTGGATGACTTAATACCAACAAGGTCACGAAGAGTCAGTACTCACCAAGATTAATTGCTGATGGCAGAAGCAGACAATACCACTGGAGCCACCGGATGAGGAGCAGCCACATTCACTCTATAAAAGCGGGCGAAGGTGCAGGATGAAGCCCATGTAGCTGCAGCACAGATGTCATTCAGTGGAACACCCCTCAGCGCCGCCCAGGAGGTGGACACTCCCCTGGTGGAGTGGCAAGTAACTTTGGGAGGCTGGAGACCCCTGGACCCATAGGACTGTAGGATGGCGTCCACAACCCAATGCGAGAGCCGCTGTTTGGAGACAGCACACCCTTTCCTGTGACCCCCGTAACAAACAAACAGGGCATCCGTCTTACGAAGCCCAGCAGACACATCAATGTAATTCCTCAGCATACGAACAGGACACAAAAGACTGGCATCATAGCCCCCAACCGCAGACTCCGGGGCGAACACAGCCAAGGAAAGCGGCTGATTAATGTGAAAAGCAGAGACTCTTTTAGGCAAAAAAGATGGGTTAGGCCACAGGGTTACACCAGACCCATCAGAATTCCAGCGAATACAATTACCAGCAATTGACAAGGCATGGAGTTCCCCAATACGCTTCGCAGAAGAGATAGCAAGTAGAAAAGCTGTCTTAACTGACACCCATCTCAAAGGAGCCCCGTCCAATGGTTCAAATGGAGGCGAACACAATCCCTCCAGGACTATCGGAAGATCCCAAGAAGGAACTCGAGTAAGCTTCGGAGGTCGCAGGCGAAGGGCACCCTTTAAAAAGCGGCACACCAAGGGATGCGACCCCACCGACCGACCATCAACCATGGAGTGGCGGGCCGAGATGGCAGCAACATAAACCTTAATAGTTGAAACAGAAAGACCCTTCTCAAGTAGCGTCTGAAGATAGTTCAGCAGCACTGGGACAGAACAGTGCACTGGATCCACATTATGGGTCTCACACCAACCAACAAACAGTGCCCATCTATTGCCATACAGCGCTCGTGTGGAGGCAGCACGAGCATTCAGGATCGTATGGACGACTGCTTGGTCACATGAGGTCAACATAGAGTCCGGCCCTTCAGGGGGCCACAAGTACAGACGAAGACGTTCCGGGTGAGGGTGCCAGATCCTCCCTCCCAGTTGTGACAGGAGATCCTTCCTCTGAGGGAGAGGCCACGGTTCCCCATCCCCAGAACCATGGGGAACCATATCCTCCCTGGCCAATATGGAGCCACTAACAACACTCTGTGATCGCCCTTGGCTATCCTGTGCAGTGTTAACAACAGGAGTGGAAAAGGAGGAAATGCATACAGGAGGCACCCCGGCCATGGGTGAGCCAGTGCGTCTTGCCCCAGAGGACAGTCTGGTTCTGTGAGGGAAAACCACAGCCGGCAATGTGTTGTCTCGTTCGAGGCAAATACATCTGCCCCTGCCATGCCGAACTTCCTCCAGATTTCCTGTACCACTACAGGGTTCAATCTCCACTCCCCCGGTTGTGGTTCCTGCCGTGAGAGAAAATCTGCAGCACAATTCTCCACGCCTGGTAGGTGGACTGCCCTGACACTCAACAAACGAGGCAGTGCCCATAGGTGGAGCTTCCGAGCCTCCGCCAGTGAGTGAATCGACCTGCACCCTTGATGGTTTATGTGGTAAACCGTTGGCGTGTTGTCGAGCGAACAAGTACATGTTTCCCCCTGAGAGCAGGAAGGAAGAACATGAGTGCCAGCCGAACAGCTCGCAGTTCCAGCACGTTTATGTGTTGAAGTCTTTCCTGAGAACTCCAAACACCTCTGACCATCCTGTGGTTCCAAACAGCTCCCCAGCCTGTAAGCGACGCGTCCGTGACCACTAGTTCTTGACGACATGGAAGAGAGCCTAGGGGAACGCCAAAGCATAGGAACTCTCTGTTCTCCCAAGGCCGGAGATGCTGAAGACACTGAGAGGAGAGCTGCACGGATCTGTGTTGGTGTAGCAGTGGATTTAGGCCCAGACTGTTGAGCCAAATTTGTAGAGGGCGCAAAAACAGAAGCCCCAGGGGTACCACTGTTGACACTGAGGTGAGCTTGCCCATCAACTGAAGAAGCAAACCGAATGACACTGTCCGATTTCTCTGAACGTGAGAAACAAGCTTGAGAAGATCCGTCACCCTCTGGGGGGATGGAGAGGCCTTCATGGTCACAGAATTGATGGCAATGCCAATAAAGATCACTTGTTGACTGGGAATCAACGAGCTCTTCGCAAAGTTCACTGCAAACCCCAATTGTGAAATGTGGTCTAGTAGTAAGGAAGTGTCTCTGAGTGCTTGATCTCGACTCTGAGCACACACAAGCCAATCTTCCAAGTACGGCAGAATTCGCAGTCCTTGAGCTTGAAGAGGCGCAAGAGCTGCCGCCACACACCTGGTGAACGTACGGGGAGCAAGAGAGAGACCGAAGGGGAGCACTCTGAACTGGTATGCTCGCCCTTCGAAGGCAAAACGGAGGAACTGTCTGTGGCGTGGCGCCACTGGTACATGGAAATAAGCGTCCTTTAAGTCGACGCTTGTGAACCAATCCCCTTCCAAGACTGACTGCAGGACGTCTGTGGTCCGCAGCATGTGAAAACGCAGCACCTTGACGTAACGATTTAGGCGCCTGAGATCGAGGATAGGACGAAAACCACCGTCCTTCTTTGGAACTAGAAAATAATTTGAGTAGAACCCTTTTAACTGGTCTGACCTCTGAACAACTTCTACGGCACCTTTCCGCAGGAGTTCCTGAATCTCTTGTCTGAGGGCCACGGACCTCACTGGGTCGGAAACAATCGTCGTCCTCATCCCATCGAACACTGGGGGACGCCGTCTGAACTGAATGCTGTAGCCCTCGGACAAGGTTGAAATGACCCACGGGTCTGTAACTATGGCCTCCCAGCGATTGAGATGTGCATGGGAAAAACAACTGGGGGCCAGCAGTTGAGTGTCAGACTCGACTATTGTGGCCTCCTTGTGGCCTGGAGGGGCGGTCCTGGCGGACCTGACGGTCGTGTCTTGGGGCTCTGCCTCTCGGTGGGCGAAATGTGGGCCGGAGAGAGGGCCGACTGGCCGGACCTTGGCCATCAGAAGCGCTGCGTCGGCTCCTGGGAAGGACGAAACTCTGGCTGCTGGGCGAAAGGAATTAGCACCTCTGGGCTGGGGCCTGGGACCACGATGCAGCTCAGCTGAACTGTCTGCGAGACTTACCGCTTCAACAGCCCTCTCCAGGGTCTGCTGGAGCAGCAGGCCCAAACACCTGGCCTGGAACCACAGGCAGAGTGCGAGTGTACCCCTGCAGGATTCTGACAGGGGGGACTGGAGCTAACCACACCTGGCGTCTGGCGATGGTTAGGGTGGACATAAGCCTGCCAAGCTCTCTGGACATATAAGCAAATGCTTAGGTGAAGCATCACTCAGGCCCTGTGTAGCATTGTCAACTCCAGCCTCCTTGAGGGACTGAGAAAGGGCAAGTGCTAGGTGAGAGAGGGAGTTACCCAGGCGACCGATTCGAGCTGCCGTGTCGTAACTCTTGATAATGAGGTAATCTGTAACGCTGCACTGAGGACGTGGGCAACGGGCCTCTGGCCGAGCAGCATCGGCTGGTGCCACAACTAGGCCTGCAATAGTGCTATCAACAGATGGCATACAATCCAATCCATACTTTGTTGCATCTTGCATAGCACTCAAAGTCTTGCAGTCCCGCGTGAAATGAGTAAACGATTTGGGATCCGCCCAACATCGTTGGAGCTCCTCAATGTACGGCAAAGAGGCTGGGACTGTGAACACAGGCTTCTGGGAGACCCTGAAAAAGGCACTTGTAGGTGCAGTTGCCACAGGTGTCTCAATCCCAAGTCTCGATAAGGCCAACTGCATAGCTTGGTGAATAGAGGAAAACTCTGGCTCCGTCCCCAGGGGCTCCAAGTCCGAGGAGTGGGAGCTCATCACAGAAGGGTTAGGGGAGTGGCAGCCTTCATTCTGACCTACCAGGTAACCTGCACCATCCACTCCAAACAAGGTATCTGATGCAGCAATGGACATAGCATCTTCCTGAACTTGATCAGCACTAGAATCTGTCTGATCTTCCTCATCATGTGGAATGGGGCCAGGCACAGTGGGAGGATCACTGGGCTGCAGACTAAGGAGCAATGACTTAATCTGAGCAAATTCAGAGGCCAACGTGTCCACCTTGGCAGACAACACCTGATCATGACTCCTCTTAGCTGCAGGGGCCTCTGTGTGAGGACGCTTGCGGCGTTTAGTCACCTTAACAGGGCTAGAGGCCAGGGTCAGTTTAGGCATAGCACTCTCCACTGCGGCCAGTCTGGCGGCCCTGTCCGCCAGTGGCATGGACATACAATTAAAACAGGCGTCTTCAGTAAGTGCTTGTTTCAGATGTCCAATCCCTAGACACTGCGGGCATAAAGTATGGCCGTCTTCTGGGCTTAAAGGGGCCAAGCAACTGTTGCAACCATGCATCAAGGAGGTAGACATCATGCCGTGTTGAGTTACCGGTCAAAGCTGTAATAACACACCCACCAATGTGCGCTAGGCGGGAATCAGCGCGAAGCACTAGTTCAGAATTAGTGACAGCGGAGCGTAGACACTCACAAGTCACGAGCAAATACTGTAAACACCGCAAAAATCCAGAATAATGGTAGCACAGGCGCGGAAACACGCACGAGCTACGTTCACCACAAACTAAGCCCGTAACAACGGGACTAGTAAAGTTGGAAAAACACCCACAGGTGCCTGACTTGCAGTGTTACAGGAGCGAGGGCACTCACAGAACACGGGTTGAGATGTCAGAAATGAGGTAAAAGAGTCCAAAAATTGTGGTGTCGCTGGAGCGAAAACACTCACAAGGCACCAGGTCACGTAGCGGGCTAAAAAATAAAAAGAGCAGTCAAGCCACAGGAGCGTAGTCACTCACGGGGCGCTGGTTATTAAGTGTTAGTAACACGGGTAAAAAAGTCCGAAAATGGCGTGCCGCTGGAGCGAGAACACTCACGAGACACTGGTTCAACTAGTTTAGCAGGCTCAATAGATAATTGTTATAAAAAGTCAATGGACTACAGATCACTAACTGTAAAAACTGGACGCCAAGAAAGCAAGGCTTGCCAGCTAGCTAATAGTAGCCGTAATCAGCTATAAGACAGCCTAAACGGCAACTTGTACTTACTACAGGCGATGGTAATCGACAAAGGTGTGACACCGGCTCGCAGCCTCCGGAGGACGCGGTGCGCAGCTCCAAAATGAGAGGCTCCAAGCGAGAACGGCAATGATCCAAATCAATAATCCAAATAAAGGAACTTCGACCTACTGCTGATGCGAGAAATGTAGAAAGAAAAGAGCGCTGGGTGCGTCGGGTATATATGTGGTGCTGACGTCACCCAGGTCACGTCCATGACGTGACTTCGTTGGTATTTACTCTCGACCTATGTGCTGTGCACACATGTAGATATCCAGGTGCAAAGCACCGCCCTCTGGCGGTCAGGAGGAATGAAATAGAAATGCAGACTTTACATTTACATTAACAGTCTATTAATAGCCGTTTTATATGTTTTTAAAGTCTGATCTGATTAAGTCATGCAGTGTGATGTCATGTCAACAGTCTGACGCATAAACATGTGAGAAATTATCATAGTAGTCGTACAATTATAGGTAGAGAGAAGAGAATACTTTCAATCAGGATCCTAAGCAATTTCAGTTCATTTCATTAATTTCATTCCTCTATTCAAAGAACTAGAGATTACAGATTTTGCATAATCAGTGATAAAAACTGCAAAATGCCACAAATTAGAGCAGAAAGACATAATGAACTATGTTTCTGTATGAAAGTAACATAATATTTGTTTAGGATCACATTTTTGGCCCGTCAGACCATGACATTTTAGCAAATTGTGTAATAATTTTAACACAAAATATCCCAAAATATTTTATGTGTTCAGATACTTTTAGGAGTCATTCCACGAAAATAGGACATTTTGAGTCCCCACAACTCTTTTGCCTGTATTTTATCTATTTTTACACTAACATCTATGTTCAACAGCCTTATAAATACATCAAGATGTTTACTTTAGGAAAGCATCAGAAAATTGCACACTATCTTTGCTATTTTTGAGAAATTATGATGCTTTTCAGTACATACTAGCTATTTTCTCATGTCCCCAACTGCCTAGGATGAAAGTCAACTTAGAATATTACTAATAAAACTAATCAAAAGTTTATACATTTTAATATCAACATAAACATCTATTTGTGCTTTTTATGCTGGCTATATTTTTTTCAGCATACATTAATAATTAATTCATAAAATCACATAATTTAGTTTTGTCCCAGAGTTTGCCTCAACCCCGTTACACAAAATATTTCCCCCCTGTAAAAACAATGGTATGGTCCATAGGGCCATGAACCACAGGAAGTTACATCACTAAAGTCTGTTTGACAACTAGACTACAGAAAGAGGCAAGTAGCTAACTTTTTTTTCTATATATTTGTCATGTTTACAGTAAAAATATGCATTTCAAATTCTCTGGCTCAACACCGTGACATTAATAAATGTCAGAAAATCATTACTTATATTTTTGTGTGTGTTATTTTAACAATATCTGCTATTTTTCAATCTCTTGCACACCATGTGCTCTCTTTCTGATATTCATTGTGTAAAATGGAGGCTCTTTAGACAAAATTCACAACCCGTCACACTCAACCCCATCACAAATTGTATTGTAACGGGGTTGAGGGGATTGTGATTCTAACGCATTGATTGTAATTTTATCAAATTATTTAAATGGTTTATTGATTTTACTTGTATTTTTATTTTTTTTGACCACATGCATATGTTATGTATTATAGATTTTTTTAATTTTAACACCTGTTTAGATGAGATGGCACCAATGACTGCAGCAGAAAGGCAAAAAGAAATATCAAGCACAAATAAATGCCGACCCAGAAAGAAGAGAAAGATACCTACAGAGTGAACGTCAGAGATGGAGAAGAAATGTTGAGGCAGGAAAAAAGAAAGGAATTAAAGACTTGAGTGAAAGAGAACAGCGGCAGAAACGTAAAAAGTGGAGAGCAGCCTACAAAAAGAAACAAAGAGAGAAGAGAAGCAGTGAGGAACCTGAGTACTCCCCCAACCAGTCCAGAACAGGATCAGATGCAGTCACCACAGCCAAGATCTTCAAGGTCAGGGTCATGGGTAGTTACCAGTGTGAGAAGAAACATACTATCTGATACTATCTATCAGATCTGTTAGATCTGAGCGCTGCTTTTGACACTGTCGATCATGGGATCCTCCTACAGAGACTAGAGGACTGGGTGGGCATCACTGGCACTGCCCTAAATTGGTTGAAGTCCTACCTTGAGGACAGAGAGTACTTTGTTGAGATTGGTAACTGTGTCTCAGACCACGTGAGCTTGACCTGTGGGGTGCCCCAAGGGTCAATCCTGGGACCCCTTCTGTTCAACCTCTATATGCTGCCCTTAGGTCAGTTAATACTCAGCACAAATGTGTCTTATCACAACTACGCAGATGACACTCAGATCTATGTCTCACTGACGGCAGGTGAATATGGACCAGTGGATTCACTCTGTCACTGCATCCAACAGATCAGCGTGTGGATGCAAAACAATTTTCTTCAGCTAAACTCAGACAAGACTGAGTTTCTGAGAGAGAAAGTGTCAGCAGTCACCTCCAGTCTCTCGCTCTAAAACAGACAAATCAAGTTAGAAATCTGGGGGTAATAATGGACTCAGACCTGAACTTTAACAGCCACATCCAATCAATAACATCAACAGCCTTTACCACCTGAAAAACATTGCCAAAATTAAAGGTATAGTGTCTAAACCAGACTTGGAGAGACTTATCCATACATTTGTCTCCAGTAGGTTAGACTACTGCAACGGCCTGTTCACTGGTCTCTCCAAACGAGCTGTAAAACAGCTGCACTTTGAATTGCCCTGTGTACGAATTGTGCTCTACAAATAAACTTGCCTTGCCTAGCCTTGCCTATAAAGCTCTGTTTTAGAGATACAAGAGGGAAAGGGAGAAGGGACAGAAGGATTGTGATATATGCAGAAAACAGAATGTTACCTAATTTTATTAGGGTTATAATGGCTTAAAATCAATCAATACATCCTGATTACAATTGTGTTCTATTGTTTTGCGTTGTAGGAAAAGATAGAAATAGAAGAACTTGAGAAAAAACTGAAAAAAGAAAGACAAAAAAAAGATAAATACAAAAAAGGTGCCAACGTTTAAAGAAGCATTCAGATTCGCCACAGTCAAAGGTGAAAAAACGTATTGCTACCTGCCCAGTTAACGCCCAAATTAGGAAGACATTACTTTATCACCAGTCATGGCAGTTAATAAAACAATTACTTAAATACAGTATGTTGTCTGTCTTACATAATTAAATATACATTTTATGAAATATGTTGTAAAATAGCACTTCATTTCAGTCAGAACTTAGTTTGTCCCTTCAACCCCGTTACAATCGTCAACCCCGTTACACTTATCTCAACCCCGTCACACCTAGATTTTTTAAATTTATATTTAGCATTTTATGATAAAATAATGTAATGTTAGTTGACTTCAATTATAAAGGGTTTGACATGTAGTAAGAACATAACTTTTTGTTCAAATTCTTTATTTAATCTACATTTTAATGAAAAAATAGAAGTCTAGGGTCACATGAGAAGGTATTTCAGGCCTTAGTATGGACAAAACATTTTTTTCTATATTTATTTGAATTAGAAAAAGTTTTAATGGTGAAGAGGGACAACTGAAGAATAGAAAAATGTTAATTTAATAAGAAAAACATCTTATTATCACATTCAGACAATAACCTCTGTGTCCATAACGGGGTTGAGGCGCAACACTGCTGACAACTTTAAAAGATGATTGTAAATAATAGAAATTTGCTCCTTGAGATGGTACAATATATTTTTCTGGTAGTTTAATATGTTATTTATACTATGATATATTTTTAAAAGTTATATATTTATGTTTAAAAATGAAAAGTGTTGAAGTCCAATTTGTCCTGTTCTCGTGGAATGACCCTTAGACTGTATAGTTTTTCTGTTCATAAAATTATAAATTCACCTTCAAATGAACTTATAATTTTATGATAATGGTAATGCTGTTAATGTGCTGTGACATAAAGTGCATGCAGATTTTTTGCATCAGTTAATGTATTGGGACATACCCTCATCTTTATCAGACACGTTCAGTGCAAGGAAACAGGCTCCAGTCCACATGTTTTCCTGGAGTGACAGTGAAATGGCGTCCTGGCTGAAGAGAGGGGGATTGTCGTTGACATCCAGCACGTTAAAGTACACACGGATACTGGAGACCAAGTCATGCCCCATCTGTGCCCCCACACTCAGGATGAATAAACTCTGTGTTTCAAAATCCAGGCCACGGGACAAAAGGAACTCCCCAGAGAGAGGGCTGAGAAGGAACAGGTTCTGCCCATCGTCCTCCAGCACCGAGAATGTGATAGGTGTGGGACTGGTCAGAGGCAACTCCAGCTTTCCCACCACAGTTCCTGGAAACAACAGAGAAATCAAGTAGCCAGGTTAGTTAAAGGCACCGCATTGCATGATGAAAACTCTAAGCAGTTATGGGCAAACTTTTTGACGAGGGCCACATTGGATTTTTACCTGGGGGCTGGACCATTTACAGTGTGAATACACAAAAAACTACAACAAAGTATCAAAAATCATTGCCTTTATTTATTTTAGTGGGAACAGTGCCATTGGTCACTCTTTTTATCCAATGCATCAAAGTTTGGTGATATTCTAGATGTGGATATTCTCAAGACTGGTCTTAAATGAACAAGTAACTGCAGTCTCAGACATCTATAAAATGACAAATGTGCCATACTTAACTCATAAAAAATCAAAGTAAATGCTTTGCGGGCCAGATCAAAATGCCAAAAGGGCTTTAGTTTGCCCCCCTCTGCTCTAAAGGAATAAACACTGTTAAAGGGGTTAATGCCATTTCAATCAGTTTGAGTATATTAATGTTTCAGAGTTACTTTTTGGTTTTGTTTCAGTGTTAATTTTGTAGACAAAAAAAATATCAAGTACCAGTGAAGACGAAAAATAATACCTGAACAGAGCCACTGACTTGACTGAATTAAACAAAACTGTATAAAAAGGGACAATTAGATCTAAGCTCCCCCTTTTCAAGACAATGCAATGCAGTTATAATTATTAGAATGAGATATACAACCCGTATTTACACAAATCATTTTTAGTGTGCTTAAAGGAGAATTATGTAACTTTACTGGTGGACGATCCACCACCTCGTCTCCATGGATACGTCATTGCCTTGAATGTTCCACAGCATGGCAAGGACATTATCTTGCAAATAATACAAATAATAATACAATAATACAAAAACATAATTGAATAAATGGACGTTAGAAAATGTTAATGCCATACTGTGGAACATTCCATCAAAAGCAATAACATAGAGACAGGTAAATCTAGCGCACATTTAATTAGGACACAATACTTACCTGGTAATGTGTCTTCATCAACTGTAAATGAAAAAACCTTTGGAGAGCTCAGTTTGTTCAGCGATGGCGGGTCCCCAATTTCACGGCTGGACAGAGAGGAGGGAGAATACCAGGAGGGAGGCTTGTGTCCCGGGGCATGCTCCGTAAACGTCCCCACAGTGTTTACATTCAGAAAGACAAGCTGAGTAGAATACATCTGCCAGACAACAAAACACAAAATGATCACACATTTAATACAAAAATACATTAAATACAAATAAAGAAATAAATATACAACAGTACTGTACTCACCAAAAATGTATATTTAACTTGTCGATATCTCTTCCAGTTTCCCAAAGACTCCATTTTCACTTGCACTCCAGCTTCACTTCATATCAAATTATAAAATAAGAGTCTGCAGGAAAATGCTTGCACCATCTTACTCCAATTGCCCAGTTTGAAAGAGTGGGCAGAGTTGGGGCGTGAGCTAAAGGTGGGACTAAAGCTGAATCATGGCAAGGGCAGTTTTCAGGCGAGACACCACAGACAAAACTCTTTTTTTTTCGTTTTTTTGGTTTTTTGGTCAGTTTGCTCTCTCAACATGTCAGCTTTCATGTGGAAACAACAAACTTGTCCAATCTGCTCTTAAAAATGTTTAATCCACTTCAGCCATAGATTTCTCTGGGACATTGTAACTTCATAGGCTGTTTTTTTCTCTCCAAGGGACATAAGGATCACCACTTAAAGTAGCTTCTACACAGACCAAACTTTACAGTCTTCAATCAACAAAATTTTGACAAAACGTACAGAAGGATTTTTTTTTTTTTTTTTTATCTGATTCTAAAACTGATTTATTGAAGTTTTAAGTAAAACATTAGGCGAAATTTGAATTTTTAGTACAATTTTCAGTTCAATTTAGTTTATTTCAAAGCTAAATAAGATATCCAAAATCCTCTGTATATACATTTTTTTGTAAATAATAATGTGTACAAAATTAAACAAGAAATTTAAACCTGGTTCCATTTTTAAGATTTAAATGTCCCAAATATGTGTATTTTTGGTCATTTTTGCACATAAATGCCTTATTTCTATATCATGACATGATGAAAAACTTGTTATATTTTTTTCTTACATTAAACTACAGGGGAAGTTTCAAATTGATAATGTTTAAATTTGATATTTTTTCCTATTCACCTGCAGTGCTTCACACCAAAACACCAAATCTAAACCTGGACTAGATCAGGACTAAACAAGGACTAGATCAGGACTAAACCAAGTCTATATCAGGGCTAATGCGGTCTCAATTTAGGACCGAATAACAACATGTGTTAACGCAGCCTTAAACTTGTGTTTCAACCCATCTTCAGAACTCCATGAGCTCTCGATGACTTTGTGAGGTCGGGACAGAGATATCAGCCTCTTCAACTGCTCGAGTGTGTGGAGTGTGCTTGATAAATGCATTAATGTAGTCACTAATAATACAGCATTATAAATTGGATTAGTATGTTTTTAAATGTATTTTGTGACCTGTATGTGCAGAGTGTGCCTGATTTGAGGTTCAACAACCATGTGATCAATAAGAAGACAAACCATGACACCTGATGAATAAGTTCTCGTCAAAACACGTTGATTTACAATAGATAAACAGCAACTACCAGACGTCCATCGGACTTTTCTTTTTTGTTAGATCATTTGATGACCACTTTTGTTCTTGAAGAGCACCTGTACCTACCTACACTCCCAGCATCCTCTTATGTGAATTTAAATAAGGTGTATGTGTATTGTAAAAATCTTTGTGGCGAAAATAAATATTTCAGAATTGTATTAAAATATTTGTTCAGTTCTTTATTTTGGCACTTAATGTTGTATTATTAGTTTAAATGATTACACACAGTGGAGTGATTACCTACATTTATTTCATATAATCCCAGTCAGTCAGGAAAAATAGTGCGAACCATATTCTTGTGTCCAGAAAGCCCAGTTTATTAGTAAAAGTATATATTTTGCAGTGTTTGAGCGCCTTCAGTGGGTGGATGAGAGGCTAGTACCAGATGCGACATGTGTTATCCTTGCCACCTGTAAAAGAGAATATAAGCTATTTTTAGTAAATATTAACACTGTTAGGTGAACTTGATCAGAAATGCTGTATTCTGCTCATTACTGTTTAATACATTCTAACAAATATCATTTTAATTTAATAAAGTTAAAGAATGAAAAGTACCAAAGAACGTAAGCACAGCACAGCAATTGATCAAATTTCATCAATGATTAGCTTGGGTCTTTTTAGTCAGGGAGTCTACAGCCAATCCTCTGTCAGTAAAAGCATGGTGGTTTGGAGCAGAATTCAGACTTTGAAGGAAGAAATGCTGTAATTTATTATGTGTTAAATGACAATGACATTTCAAATTTGAAAGGAATAGGCTCAACACTGACAATCAAAAATAATAATAAAACATATTTTTTAGGAAATAGACAAAATTATACTACTTTCTTTACATTGCCATGTGGTTTGATATATTTCTACTGTAGATATCTAGATCATCCTAAAAGGAAAGGTCAAATTTTGTCCTTTTTTTATTGAATTAATATTACCTGACATGTGTATCTGGTTTTGATGCTAGTTTTAGTATTGATCAGCATTGGATTTTTGATACTTTTGACAGGTAAGACTAAAACCAAAAACCTGTGATAATGGTGTCTCCCTCGTAGTTGAAAGCACAGGAGAATATCTCATCCGTGTGACCACTTAATACTTGCAGACACTCTCCAGTCTTGATGTCCCAAAGACGAGCTGTCCGGTCGGAGCTGGCGGTCAGTAGTCGGGTGCTTTGGGGGTTGAAGCACACCTGTCAGGACAAAAAAAACAACAACTATCTACATGGGAATGCAACTTTGTTAAACTGTATAAAGATAAAAACTAGCTCAAAAAGGATGAAGGATCAGTGCATTTGAAGCAACCGGTATCTATGTATCTACGACCTGACATGCTATGGCTAGGGGGTGAAATATGTGTTTAGAGAGAGCCCTATAACCTACCTTTGAGATCTCACCCTCATGGCCCTTCAGGGTTAAAAGATGCTCATGTGTTGTCGCGCTGAACACTTGTGCTGTGCCTGAGACAAAAAGAACATTTGAATTACACAGTCTCCCATCTAATAATGGCAATAATCTACATAATCTAAACAGAGAACAGGGAATATTCCATCAGTCATTGGACAAATATGAGGGTTGTATGAAAATAACTCTGACAAATGTGAGGCAGTAAGACACATGAATAATAATATTACACTGACTCACAATCTGCAGAGGCTGTAGCCACCAACTGTCCAGTTAAATCAAAGCATGCATCCAGAAGTTCTTCTTTGTGTCCTTCCAGTGTGGCCACACATTTCCCACTATACGTATCCCACAGCTGCAAACACCAACAGGCCAAAGTCACATTTAGAAATTAAATAAAAGCTATTACAGTTCTTTATAGCTTCATTTGAACCAGGTTGGCAAATGAATGAAGAGAGGCATCGTGACCCCTAACTGCAGCATTAGGACACTGACCTTGCAGGTTTGGTCCATAGAAGCTGACACAATAAGTGAGCAATCCCAGTTAAACTGCACATTGCTTATTTCTCCCAGATGACCGCGCAGAGTGTGGACAAGCCTGAAGGGAAGATACAGATTAATAAGTTATTAGTAAGAGTACTTTTATATATTTTTGCTCTAATGTATTAGAGAGCTTTAAGAAGTGCCTGACCTTCCAGAGGGAACATCCCATATGGCCACTGTGTGGTCAAAGGAGCCAGTGATGAGCTGGTTTCCCACTGTGTTAAAGCAAACGCACAGGACCTCCGCTTTATGAGCCTAAAACATAATAGTTAAACAGAATATGAGTTGTTGTCAATAAAAACAATCTAATTTAGTCTGAAACTGAGCCATTCAGCCAAGCCCAATGTCACACATGTTCTTCCTTACAGTAAAACAAATGTTCATAGTTATAGGATATTAAATAGATATGGTGCAATACTCACAGACAATGTGGCCAGCTCCTCACCACTCTCCACATCCCACAGTTTTGCTGTAGTATCCATACTGCCTGTAGCCACGAACGTACTCTGAGGGTTGAACGCCAAGCAAATCTACAACACACACAAGTTTGTCATGAACACAAAGATTATTATAATTACAAGGTATAATTGTCAAGATCAAAGAAACACATACTATTTCTGCAGTATGTCCTCTAAATGTATGGAAACACTTGCCAGTCTCAGCACACCACAATTTGCATGTTTTATCAAAGGAACTAGTGGCGATCTTGTCACTGGAAGAGAGAAAATAAGAAATGTATAAGATCAACATTTTATATTTATAGGTGAGGGGAATGTACATGAAAGTTTACCCAAAAGGGTTGTTAAAGGTAACTGCATAGACCACACTTTGGTGAGACTCAAGTGTAAGAAGGCAGGTGCCAGACGCTGTGTCCCAAACTCTGCATGTTCTGTCATAGCTCCCTGTTATGAACCTGTGGGGAAAAAGAAAACATACAAATGTATATCTCTAAAGACATATAGAAAAATGTAGTGTGGATTTATCAGTATGCTGATCTTACTTTGAGCCAGACTTGTTAAAAGCAACATTTGTCAGAGGCAATAAGTGCGCGCTAAGCACCTGAGGATGAGACATCAACAGTAATTTCAGACAGACAATTAATCTCATTTGAAATTACAAATATAATGATTGAGAGAGAAAATAAATCCTGATATGCTGGGGTGGAAAGTAACAAATAAAAAATATGTGCGTTATTGTGGGTTAACCTTTTTGGGTAGAACTTTGAAGAGGTCCTTGTTTCACAAGTCTCCAGTAAGTCTCAAATCCTTGGTGTGAAGTCTGAGTCAAGACCCAAGGCCCAGAAGTCCAAGTCAAGTCCAAGTCAAATACCATGAGTTTCAAATCCTTTCAGTCATTGTACCAAATTATTGTACCAAAATCATCTCATAGCTTTGCAATTTATATATTTTTTGTGAACGGTTCTTGTCACATCTGATAATCAAATGTAAAGATGATTTTAAAAACACATTTATTTTTTGAGAGGAAGCATCCAGTCGTCTCAAGCCAAAGGGCTCCCAGTTCAAGTCCAGTCCTAAGTCTTAGTCCAGTAGAACTTTGACAGGACCATTATTAAGTATTTTCTACTTTGGTTTTGATCTGTTTTTAATACTTGTAAAGCACTCTGAGTTACATTTTGTATGGATGGTGCTATACAAATAAAGATTGATTGACTGATTGTTATTGAATACATTTTTAGTCATGAATGATGTAACTGTCCAAAAATTCAGTACTCTTCCCACCACTGCCAGTTTGTGTCACTTTTAAGACAATTCGTTTAAGCACAATCGTATGTGTGTGTAAAATAAAACAAGTATAACCTTAACAAAGCAAAACTTGTGGTGGTTTTGCTGACTTTTCTTCTGTTGAAGGCGAATGACCAGCTCTTTAACCTGATCAGCCCACTGCTCTGTGATCAAAGGCTCGGACTGAACAATCTCTGCCACCAACTCATCTGGATTAGTCCTGCTAACACATTTACATACGCTAATGGTCACAATTTACACGAAAAGGGTAATTTAATCTGCTTGACAAGGCAGATTCTAATAAATAATAAAAACTCACGTACTCGGATGATAATTCCAGGAGATCTATTGATTTTGTGCTTAGCTGTCCTGCTTTCTCATATTCTATTAAAATACCTGTTGAAAGAAAAAGAGAAAAAGAGTACGTTAGCTAGTATTGTTTTTAGCAAACGTTAATGCAAACTTATCAAGCGACAGAATCAGCTAATGTTACATAGTAGGTTAGCGTTAAGCTCGGGTATTTTAATTGTGGCTCAATGGCTGAAAGAACCTCATAATATTAAGCAGGAAAATCTAAAAAATATATAAATATAATTACCTGGTGGG
Source organism: Rhinogobius similis (assembly GCA_019453435.1). Classification (NCBI taxonomy): domain Eukaryota; kingdom Metazoa; phylum Chordata; class Actinopteri; order Gobiiformes; family Gobiidae; genus Rhinogobius; species Rhinogobius similis. The sequence goes on along the minus strand of CM033625.1, from coordinate 10,413,419 downwards.
TAATATCTAAGACAGAAGCGCTTTAGCTTCATTTTGCAAACCTTAGATAGGCCCCCCGTGGTCTCAGATCTACGACAACACGTTGTTGCTATGGTGACAAGAACCGCCACAAAGCCTTCACTGCGCATGCGTAAAGGGACGTAAACAAAGTGAAACAAAGGGAAAGTTGACTGATAGGCGCGCGATGTAACAGCCATTCCAGCCAACAGGGGCCAAGGCAATGGGACAAGGCCTTAAACAGAGATTCCTCGTTACCAGGTAATGTATTATTTGTTGACATTTGCGAAACTTTTTTTTTTTTTGTCTTCAACCCTCAACAAAATCTTACGTTACTGATATTCACTTATCGCATCAGATGACAAAAAGCTTTAAAGTGATCTGAAATCAACTTGGTATTAATGTTATTCAGTGTATTCACCCCTTTTATGTTGATTCATATTATATATTGTACCTGCCTATGTAATTTTGTATAGTATGTGAAGAGTTAAGAGTGACGCTGTTTGTTGTTCTGCTTTATTATTTTAGTTTTCACGGTGTGGTGTCTAAAGAGAAATGGTAGAAAAAAATGGATAGAAAAAGACATCAGTAAGCGAGGTGGGCTTTAATGTATTTGCATCAAACCGGTGACTTTGTGCTAGACTTCAGTATCAGCTTCTTTTCTCCATAACTTGCTCAAAAATAAATAAAATAATCTACAATAAAATAGCAATAATTGCATATGATTTTTGTTGTGTGTTTACAGCACAAGAGAAATCTGATCATCAAAAGCACCTAGTGACATGTGTCATCAGTGCATTTTGAGAGTTGTATTTGGAAGTACAATACCGCACACGGCTGCAGCTGCGCCATCGTGTGGCTCAACAGGGACACGGCGCAACAGGTGCACAACGGGTGGATTTTCACGTCAAGAAGTTTTCCTAATGAAAGAATACACTATATTTTTAGTTATTTCATGCAGGTTGTGCTATCTCTTTTACTTTCTCTCAACATAGCCTAAGCTACCCGAGTCTCGAGGTGGGTGGCTAGAAACACGTTTGATCTAATTTTACTTTTCCTCTTTTTACAGATTAAAATGTACCGAGTCAAGTGGTTGAGCTCTTCTGACTGCAGCTGAGAAGCCCAACTCTGGCAGAAGTAAAGGTGACGTTTGGCTTCTGAAATGTACATCAACACATTTCTGAGAATGTTTACAGATGAGTATTTGTGTATCTATATTCAAATACCTGGAGATTAGGGGTCATTTTTGTCATAGTTTGGTGGCTCCTGTAGACGTTTCGGAGACAATAATCCTTCCAATTGGGGAAAAAGAGAAAAGTGGGGCAAATGACAAATCATAGAACATAGAACATACTGGACCAGAGCTAGGGAGAAAGATGTGTCACTTCTGTCAGGATAAAACTTAATCATTGTGTTTATTAGTTAAGATTTTACAATATACAAGGAAAATAGTATAATAAGTCAAGCAAAATTACAACACAGCACTATTTTAAACATTTTGAGAGTAGAAAATGACCATCTTCTCACATTGAGTATAAGGTTGTGTCCAAAATTGTCAAACTAGGGAAAAATATACAGTATTTTTAGTAAAATCTCAACTATAATAATTATGTTTTAGTGAAATTAGTTTTCTAACCTGACATGTGCACTTTAATATACAACCTAATACACATAACATTCAAATGAAAGGTGCACTGTGATGGTGTGAAGGGCTTATGGTGTGAATGTGTAGCCTACATCAGAATATATGTCTGACCTGAAAGAGAAATGTAAATAAATATGACATTAAACTATATCTTGCATTTATTCAAATTGTTAAAAAATACCTTGAAAAACACGCACCCCCTCTGTGAGCGGGTTTGCCTCTCCACAGCACTGACTATAACTTCCTGGATTTAATGCCATACTGTAGAACATTCCAAGCAAAGCAGGCACATTTCCATGGAGACAAGCAGGTGGCATAACGTTAACTAGGAAAATAACACAGTGCACATTTTAAGCATTCATAGATGTTTAACTTAGTTAAATAACACTTGTTTCTCTCACAGTAAACTGCAGGTGTCGTTATCTGCTGTTAACAGGGCAAAGTCTTCTGCTGCTCAGGTTGTAAACATAATCTACTTATTCTTTGCTACTGAAGCGTAAGAAAACTTAACACATGTGACAGATAACCTGACAGCTTTTTACCGATGACAGCAGACCACTGAACAGGTACAGGATCCGTTATCGAAGACAGGTATGAAGTGTTGGAACAAACTAAAGTCCTCCACCTGGGCTTATCCTACTGCAGTGCTATGTCTCTATGGGTTTTTTGGTTCCAGCAGAGTAGCAGAGCCCTTCCTGACGCCATACCTGATTGGACCTTATAAGAACATCTCTGAAGAAGTGGTAAGAACAATAATACTTGTTAATTAACTTTAGGCTAAGTATGTCTTAAACTGAGCTTTCGACTTGATATGTCTTTGTGTTTTTCAGGTGACCAACTACCTGTTTCCCATATGGACCTACTCTTACTTGAGTTTTCTTCTCCCGGTGTTTCTGCTGACCGACTTCTTACGACACAAGCCTGTCATTGTAGTTCAAGGGCTCTTCTTGGTCTCCAACTATGTGCTGCTCTGTTTTGTTCCAGGTCTGGCTGCTATGGTCTTTCTACAGGTGATTATTCAATATATTAAAAAAAGAAAGAAAAATGTATGTAATAATTATATGGTAAGCCAACTGTATTCTTACTGAAAAGAAATATTTCCTTTTTCCAAACAACATGATTACCCTTAGATTTAATTTAATTTAATTTAATTTATTATCACTTGGTAGAAAATCATATAATATTGTACAATAGAATGTGATGGCCACCAAAAACCCTAAGGGGCTTAACAAGTGGTAACCGCCAGATAAGGTGCACATATTAATAATAATAATAATAATAATAATAATAATAATAATAATACATTTTATTTATAAGCGCCTTTCAAAACACCCAAGGACACTAAATTAAAAGGTTGTTGTTTGAATATATACATAAACTAAATGAATCAATGCAAAGACTCACACCAAGCTGAAAAGTAAATGCCATATGGAAATGAACAGTTATTCAAAAGCAGACATTTGAAAGCATTTTTAAACTGATGTTGCAAAGACCTTTGTTTTGTAATGCAGTGATTCCTCTCATTATTTGTATATATTTCTAATTCTCTTCACAGGTTAACTATGCAGTGGTGACATCAACAGAAGTGGCTTATTTTTCATATATATACAGCGTAATACCCTTTGAGAACTACCAAAGAGCCACGGGTTACCTTCGTGGTTCCATGTTGGTTGGATACACATTTGCAGCATCTCTTGGCCAGTTGCTTGTCTCTGTGGCTGGTAAGGAAAGCAACTCTATGTCATGTTCATTTTTTCACACATTTCTTTCCAAAGATTCACAAATGCAACTTCGTCACTGACAGGTTTGGATTACTTCTACCTTAACGCCATTACTCTTGGACTTGAAATGGTGGCTCTTCTCGTCTCTTTATGTCTGCCAATGCCCAAGACAAGCTTGTTCTTCAAAGGGGCGCAGGCTTCTCCCGCTGAGAAAGACAGAAGTCAGAGACACAGCCGCGACAATCAGTGGTGCAGCAGAGAAAATGTGGTCAGAGCGGGCCGTTTGATTTTACAAAGCTTTAAGGAGTCCTACTCTTCAAGGTAGTACCATATTCAAGCAGTGTTTTATTAGCACGCATAACCTAATTGTGCACTGTGTCGTTGTGAATGCAGTAAGTTAATCTGCTGGTCGCTGTGGTGGGCTTTGGCCACAGCTGGCTACACACAGATTTTCAACTATTGCCAGTTACTGTGGAATAACATTGAGCCGTCAGCTGCATCGTCCACGTACAACGGAGCTGTCGAGGCTGTAAGCTGTCTGGCAGGTAAGTCTGATTTTTGTTTGTTTTGTGTTGGATCTATTAAAGAAACACAGAGCTCTATGTCTCATTTAACTTTAACTTTATTGATCACCAGTGAAAACATGTCATTTGTTCACCCTGACATGGCACAGCAATCAGTCCATCAAAACGTACAATCAATGAATAACAGTTGTGAAAAGTCAGTCGTTGCATTTTAAAGTGCCTCTGACTAGTTGGACTACTCATTGAACTAAAATGCAGTTAAGTTAAATATATTTCATATTCTGCCAAAATCTTACCCTGGTTAAGATAAGTTTTCAATTTTACTTCCTGGTTGTAAATGATGACATCACACTAGGGATTTACCACAGCCACCATCCTGTACACTGGGCCAAAACTCTTCTAATGTCACAGATTTTTTTTCATTTGACAAAGGAAATACATGTGAACACCTTTATTTTGTTGAATCAATGTTTAAAGGGTCAAAAAAGTAGTTTCTTTGGTGTAAATTATGCATAACCTTTGTCTCCCCAGTGTGATGTCATCGACTTGTTTACTTCCTGTAATTTTCAACATATTTTTCAACTTTTCTCCTCAAACAGCGACCTGATTGGTGTAAAAGTATAATTTATATTTACAAAAGGTATTAATACACTGAATAAAGTCAAGGTTAGAAAATCATAGAAACCTGTTAGATGCACTTAAAAGAACAAAGTGACAGGGATGAGTGGTCAGCAACACAAGATGCTGAGTAAACAAAAATAATAGATTCAGAGAAGGTGTTCAAGGTAACAAACACATGTCTAATGCATCCTCTCTCATATACACAGGAGGAGTTATAAGGTACACTTCTCTTGTCCAGGTGCAGCCGCTGCGTTCTCGGTGGGTCACGTGAAGCTGTCCTGGGCCGTGTGGGGCGAGCTGGCCCTAGGACTGTTCTCAGCTGCAGGGACTGGAGCAGTTTTTCTTATGGCACTGACCAGCAATATATGGGCCTGCTACGCTGGTTATGTTATATTCAAATCCTGCTACATGCTACTCATTACCATCGCTGTGTAAGTTAAAATACGTTTATATCTTCTTTTGTCTACTGGTCATACTTAATACATTTCTTTCTACATAGATTTCAGATCGCTTCACATCTGTCCATGGAGTGCTACGCCCTGACGTTTGGTGTCAACACGTTTGTGGCCCTGTTACTACAGACTATTGTGACTTTCATTGTTGTGGATGAGGCTGCATTGGGATTGGACATTGTTACCCAGGTACCATTATTACTAAAATTACTTTTTAATACAGTTTACAAGCTGGTAACTTAGTAGTTCTGGAGTAGTAGTAATAGTAGAAGTTATTTGAGTGTTTAGCAGTGATGCAAGTTAGTAGCACGAGCAGCAAATGATATCCAATGTGCACTCTTGACATTGAGTTAACATTGTTGGGTTTTCAGATACTTACACATGTATTTTATTTATGGAAATAGAAATGACATAGTTTGACACAACACCTGTCCATTGGGGGCTTGAAAAAATGGGTTTAGTCCAGAAAGAAACTGGAAACAGTTTCTGGAAACAGAAACTGCACAGATAACAGGAGTAGAGTGAGTGGAGAGTGACCTCTAGTGGACATACACATATGTTTCAGTTTACTGCTTATGGTTGGACTGTTCCATTATTCTTCACAGTGGTGGAAAGTAAAAAAGTAAAAGGACTGTACTTAAGTACATTGTTTAGGTATCTGTACTTTACTTAAGTACATTTTACAGTAGATACTTTTACTTCACTACATTTTTTAACTGAACTAAAAAGTAAAAGTATATTTTCTAAAGGTTTTAGACTTGCTGAAAGGCTGAGGGGTTACATTTTTGGTACATTTATAGCGACATCTTGCATCTTTTTTTTTCCAGTTCCCTATGAGCAATCAAAAAGCCTCTAAAGAGAAAAATAACCTGGAAAGTTGCCTATAATGACCAAAACGCAACAGAATATATCAATCAAGATTACAATTTGATGCTTTAATAGTTCTCCAAACCAAAAATAATTACTTTTTACTCTTAAAGTACATTTTAAAAGAAGTACTTTAATACTTTTACTTGATATTGATGAGTATTTTTTTGCTTGAGTAACAAAATTGGGTACTTCATCCACCACTGATTCTTCATGCAGGCTTAAGTTTCATAAGAACATAGTTGGGGGAATAATATAAGTGATAGAGATTATTCATTTCAAACTTCACAACTAAAATAATGACTATGATTCTTTGCAGTTCATTATCTACGGCAGTTACTACGCGGTCATCTCAGTGCTGTTCCTGATTCGTGGAGTGTACACAGCCTGCACCAATCACAATCGTTCTGAGGAAAAAGACTCTCGTGAGAATGTGATCAATGAAGAACGTTTCTAAGCACGGACAATGACGAGAATAGAACAAATGACAATGTTACATTTTGTTTCATAGAGAAGTATGTACATTACTTTGTTTTGAATTGAGTTTTATGTCAAATGTAACTCAAAACATAACTCAAACATATACAAACCCCATAAAACATATTGTATTATTGTATGTCAATAAAATAAATAACATTTTTAATACTCAATTCAATTTATTTTTAATAAATCATAAATCATCATCATAAATCATAGAAATAAGTATTTGTGCCTTCGCTACTTTTTGATCTCTGTATATTTCCTACTTGTTTGTAAAATTGATGTTTGCGGCTCAAATAAACATAATGAACTGAACTGAATATTTATAAAGATCTTGATAAATGGTGGATTTTATAATAATATTAACTAATTTATTTTATTTCTAAACCTAACTTGTAATTTACACTTAATAGGATATAGGTTCAAAATCTATATGACAGGTTAGACAACAAATTTCACAAAATTATAATGTTACTTCCTGGTTGGACATGGGCAGCATATATGACAGATAGAGGTAATTCCACAACTGTTACCTAGCAACCATTTTGAATATAAGGGCCAAAATTTATGTAATTTAAACAATAGTTATGATTTGACATATAATATTACCTGATAACACCTTTATTTTGTTGAATGATCTTTTAAAATGTCAGAAAATAGTGTCTGTTGAGTGTTGACTGTAATGTCGCTTTTTGATGACATCACAGAGGGATTCCATTTTAGAATCAGCACTACTTCGTGTAATTTTATTTTTCAAATGTTCTTCATTAACTACAACTTCACATATATAAAACTATGATAGATATATACCACAGGTGCCCTCCCACCAAACAGTCCAAATGAGAAAAACATGAGAACCTTCATATAGACTTTAAAGTCTATATGACTGGCAATTATTTACTATAGTTTTGCATCTGTGTATTTTTGCAGTTTTGAAGAAATTTTGTAAATTTAAGTAAAGTTTAAAATTACAGGAAGTGATTGAGTTCTAAAATGGAATCCCTCTGTGATGTCATCAAAAGCGAAAGCGAAAAACACAATTTTGTCATTCAACAAAGTAAAGTTGTTACTGGGTATTATTATTTGTAAAATCATAACTGTTGTGTGATTTACATGGGTTTTGGCCTATGTTTTCAAAAGGGTTGCTAGGTAACAGCTGTAGAATTACCTCCACCTATGTCATATGTCTAACCAGGAAGTACAATTATAAACATTACAAAAATGTTTTTTTTTTTTTTAGAATTTTTAAGGGATCTGGGGCTATTCTTGCAATGTTTTTAAACAGTATTATTATTATTACCTCACTCCATGCCACGAGTGCAGATGTTTTGAACCATGACCAACATTGGTTGTTGATTGACTAATCACACTAAACGGAAGACAAGTGCACGCTGAAAAAGCTCCTTCATGTGTTTTGAGACAATTAAGGAAGAATAACTTTGATTTAGATGGAACTGGCTAGGCGATGGAGACAGTGGAAGTCAGACTGGAGGTTTGCCACTTCCCTCTTGTGCGTGTACGGGTTTTTCAGCACTGTCAAGCCACTGGAGCCATTTCTTGTGCCATTCTTGACCGGCCCAGACAAGAACTTAACAACAGAGCAGGTAATGGCACTGTAAAAGGTGCTCTACGTCACTTTTCTGATGGAAAGTTTGCCACCGGTTTGTTTCCGTGGTTATATGCCTGCAATGTTCCAAAGTGACATTAAACTTGGCTAGTAGGTGGTGTAAATAAGGTCAAGTTACAGGTCAAATCTGTGGAAAGGCGACAGCGCTCACAGAATAAGATAAGATAAGAATGCTTCTGCTTGTCAAGGTGTTTTCGAGGAATAAAAACACCTGCGAGTTTAAAAGATATGCAAGTTTGAAGTCTATATGACAGGTTCTCATTTTTCTCTAATACTGACTTTGGTTTTGTGGAAGGGCACCTGTGGTAAATATTCATCATAGCTGACATCTGTGAAGTAGTAGTTTGTGATGAAAAAAATCCCACTATGATGTCATCAAAGAGTGCCATGTAGTTGAAAATAAATAGACAGTTAACACTGAACTGGCACATTTTTCTGACAGTTTAAACAGTCATTCAACAAAATAAAGGTGTTGTCAGGTATTATACATTGTCAAATCATGACTATTGTGTATTTTATATGGATTTTGGCCCTTGTTTTCAAAATGGTTGCTAGGAAACAGTTGTCATATTTACTGCCCATGACCAACCAGGAAGTGACATTATAAATTTTACGAAAACTGTCAAACTGGAGACAAACAGGAAAAATGTTTAGTAAAATCTTAAATATAATCATCTTCACGGCATTTTAGTCAATTGTGACGTCTAACCTGTCATATAGACTTTAATGCCACACCGTGGAACATTCCAAAAGAACATTTGTTTGAGAATTGTTAAAGATTTGTTCATTTTTATAGTAAACTTTATGTCTACACAGCAAAAATAAATTAAATTAAAATGACTTGAATTTATGATTATGATCTGGATTTGAGTTGTTTGACTAATTGCTCATGTGATGTAGAATATTTGACTGGTTTCAAGGTATTTATAAAAATGGGATAAATAAAATGATCTTAACCCACTTGCAGATAATTTGTCTTGAAGCAAAACATATGAACCAAGTCAGAAACGGTTTGAAACATGTAAAATAGTCTAGTTCCATCAAAGAAATAGTCTTAACTAATCATCAAGACATTTAAACTCATCTTGAATTTTATTATATATTTTTTTCAAAGCCGGCACTTAAACTTAAAACCTTTCAGTCCAGTTCAAAAACTTAATGGAGAAGAAAGCACAGACACCTGCTCAAAATATTTACTTTTGTACTTTATTTTCCACCACTGCCACAGGGACAAGCAGGTGGCGGCTCCTCCATCAGAAAAGTTACAAGTTAGTTAAAAGTTAGTGCATCTTTACAATGTAACCTGTGTTTTTATGGTAATGGCAGGTAAACAATGAGATTTTCCCCGTCTGGACGTACTCGTACCTCAGCGTGCTGGTGCCGGTGTTCCTGCTCACGGATTGGCTGCGTTACAAGCCTGTGATCTTCTTCCAAAGTGTTTCTCTTTTCGTCACAACGGCGTTACTCTACTGGACCAGAAGTGTGCCCGCCATGCAGGCCACGCAGTTCACCTACGGCCTGGTGACAGCGTGTGACGTGGCATACTTCTCGTACATTTACAGGTGTGGATGGAAAATGTGGTCTTTTTGTGTGAATTTAGAGCTAGAGCTTTACAGAACAACATACAGTGACTGCCCTGGGGCATGCTGACTGAACAGTGGCTGCCATTCTGTGCCTGTGGCTTTAAACATGCAATCTCACAATGAGACACACAGACAAAGATAGAGTTTTCAGAGGTGGGTAGACTAGCCAAATTGTACACAGTTAAGAGTAACCTTACTTCAAAATAATATGTTTTTAAATAAAAGTATAAAGTTATCCTGGATTAAACTATTACTGAACTCAGTAAATGATGAGGGTGGGCACTCGGACATTTGCTTTATTTATTCCCTTTTTGTCTATCTGATAAAAATGAACTGAATGGGCATGCAAAAAATAAAAAAGGAACCACTTATTTTTAATGAATGGAGATGCTGTTTCTTTGTCTTCAATGTCCCGCTGTATGGTGTAAAAATGATTGATCTGCATTAGGGTTTGGGCAATTAATCAAAAAATTGAAAGATCCAGATTTATTGATGTCTACTCATCAATGACAGGTTGAGGTTTTTGAATCGTGAGATCCACAGCCAGTACTCTGTAAAACACTGGAGCAGAAGGCAGACTTTGGAGGAAGAAATGTCATAATGTTTTATATTAAATGGCAGAGATTAAAATCTGTTTCATTAATATTGTTTTTAAAAGTACTAAATAAAATCAAATTGAAAAGAAAGATATTGCCCGGTCCAGCCCTAATCTCTATGGAGATGATTTGTACCAAGTTACAGGTCAGATCTGTGGATGGGCAACCCCACTCACAGTAAGAATGAATGTTTTGGAAGGTATCTTTCTGCAATAAACACTAGTAATTGACTGAACGCAAGATGAGTTTCATGACACCCAATATCAAATTCTTGGTAGTAACATCTTGGCAAAGTAGTGGTGGTAGAAGTAGTAGTAGTTTTTTTTTTTTTTTTTTTTACTTTACTTTACTTTTTGAAATAGTATTTTAATTACCTTAACAACCAACATGCAAACAAATGAATGATCTCACACTCTTTAGTAGTATTCTTGAATTTGATCCTGTTTTTCTTCCCTGCAGCGTCATCGAAGTGAAGCGGTACAAGAAGGCCACCTCTTACATCCGCAGCGTGCAGCTCTTGGGGTACACAGTAGGTGCGGTCCTGGGGCAGCTCCTGGTCAGTTTTGATCTGATGTCGTTCATGAACATCCTGGTGTTCACGTTGGTCCTCACGGCTATGGCCATCGTCACATCCTGTCTTCTGCCAATGCCAAAAGAGAGCTTGTTCTTTCACCAAAAAAAAACTGAAGCTCAAGAAAATGGAGATGAGAGTGACATAGATAGGGAGTCAGGAGGGGAAGAAAACAATTCAACTGGAAGAAAAAATCTTTGTAAAGTACTTTGTCGAGTAAAGAACGATTTTGTTAAGTGCTACTCGTCTAGAAACCTCCTTTGCTGGTCCATTTGGTGGGCTTTGGCGACCTGCGGCTATAACCAAATAGTCAACTACGTGCAGGTAAGTGGACGGAAACTACGTCAAAATAAATATATAAAAAGTGCACTACATGGCTGTTCTCCTGCTTGTCTCCATGTGGATGATATAGACCAGGCATGTCCAAACTCAGGCCCGGGGGCCAAATGTGGCCCTCAGACCAATTTTTCTTGGCCCTATAGGCTTCCTGGTGAACTGGCCCACATTGTCCTGATAAGTACTATTTACAGCACATTTCAGATTTTCTACAATTCCAACCTAAAGAACTAACATTTTGGTGCAATACAGACCTGATATTAAGGCACTGAGACTGAATGTAGATGTGGTGGTGCTTAAAACATCAGATAAATGCAGCTTTTTTTAACATTTTGCGATTAATTTGTGGCCCTCCGCTTGGTCCATATTTCAATATTTGGCCCTCGATGGAAAAAGTTTGGACACCTCTGGTATAGACCCTTTAAAACGTTCTTAATTCCAGAGTGGAGGCAAAATCAAGTGAAACATAACGTTACTTCAATGGACAAACTGGAATTGATATCAGCTTATTATAAAATATGAATAATTAAGGTAGTTTTGTCAAATGAAAACCACTCAGACACATTTCAGTGACATCAGAGCCTGTTTTATAGACATTTCCAGTTTCTTTATTTAATACTTAAAGAAATTTGACACCCCAATAATAAGAATACATTTTATCTACAGTTATATTACATTCTTCACAACAATGTACACTTTTTGTGAAGCTCAGTTACAAATTTGAGGTTTTGAAATAGAAAAGCAAACTGACAGACATTTCTGAAATTCCAAATCGCTGCTCATTTGTCATTTTAAATTCCTACAGTCATCAGCATTTAGATCGCATACTATTTAATGTTTGAAAAAGTTATCGTTTACTGCATTTTGCCGCCATTCTGAAATTTTGAACGAGACTATTTCAAACTATGTACGTATAACTATGTCTGGAAGGTTCCACAGTGTGGCATTAAACCAACCAGTCTCCATGGAAATTACCAGGTGATGCCAACAGGGCAAGACCAAGTTACAGGTCAGGTCTGTGGAGATCTGCTCACAGTCACAATGCATGTTTTTCAATATATTTTTGAGCAATAAAAACATTGAGAACAGAATTTATGTTCGACATTCCAGACAAAGCAATAACATCTCCATGGTGACGAGCTGGTAGACATTGCTCCTGTAGAAAAGTTATGCAATGCACCTTTAATGCTGTTTTTAGCTTTTCATAGTGTGCAGGGCCTGATTTTAATAGCATGGCAGCAATTATTCAATCATTAGATATAAAAATAAATTGACCAGATCATAGAAATAGACATTTTTTGTACAGTGTGGACTATTATTTACTTTTTGTGATTCATGTTTTAAAAGTCACTGAAAATCACACAAGTGGAACAGAACATTATGCATATCATTCAGACAATATTTGTGTAATAACAACAAAAACCAAGCAGTTTCACAGCTTTTGTAACTTCCATTCCTTCTTTCAGGTGCTTTGGGAACACGTTGAGCCCTCCCAGAACTCAAGCGTCTACAACGGTGGAGTGGAGGCCGTCTCTAACCTTTTAAGTATGATGCACAGACCATTAGATTTGTTGTTGTATATCAAAGACAGTGCGCATAAGACTCACTGCGCACAGGTGCAGCCACAGCATATGGCGTGGGCTTCACAGAGGTGCCGTGGGAGCGCTGGGGAGAGCTGGCCCTGGGGGTGTTCTCCGGGCTGGGGGCGGCCTCCCTCTTCCTCATGACCTTCGTAGGCAACATCTGGGTGTGCTACGCGGGATATGTGGTCTTCAAGTGTCTCTACATGCTGCTCATAACAATAGCCATGTGAGTAGTGAGTTAGAAAATGCATTGAACAGTCTGCATGATTGATGATGACGTTTTTGATTCAAGGTTTCAGATTGCTGCTGGTCTTTCGATGGAGAGGTACGCACTAGTGTTTGGAGCCAACACGTTCTACGCGCTGGTGCTGCAGACAGTGCTTGTGTCAGTGGTGGTTGACAGTCAGGGGTTGGGTTTAGGCATCATTTCACAGGTGAGTCTGCAATATACTCCATTTATATAAACTAGTGATATCATGCACATATCCATTTATCCATTATTGATCTGTCCTCTTTATCTTTTACAGTTTACTGTATATGCAAGTTATTTTGCAGTCATAGCCGTTATTTTCCTTCTACGAGGACTTTATATCATTTTGACATTCAGAACTGAACCGCCAACTTCGCAGGAGAACAGATCCTAAGATGCTTTTTCTCATTCCTTCAATGTCATTTAATGGGTTTCAAGTTGATGAAAATCTAGACCCATTGATTTAGCAATTAACAATTCAAATCTAAATATTATATCTTCTGAATGGTCGAAAACAAATGTCTTAAACATGTCACTACAAACTGGAAACTGAAACCCATGAGTGTGTGTTTTTACTTTAAATTTTTCAGTATTAATATATTTTCTGTGTACTGTTTTTGAATGTGTGCAGCACTTTGGGACAGTGTATGTGCTTGTAAATGTGCTATATAAATAAATTTGATGAGAACTAAATTATTAAATGACTGACAACAGCACAATGCATATAAAGCTTGTTTTTATATATAAAACAATGTTACAAGATGTCACACATCAATGTAAATGAACAGTTTGGTCAACTTTTACTTAAAATTAATTTTTAATATATATATACTGTATATATTTAAGAGAATCTTTATCTCTTAATATGTACACAATAAACAAAATTCCTATAATGAAAGTGGTTTTCAGTTCATAAGCAATTCCTGTTTCCCACCTGAGTGTGATTGGACTATAGTTAGGAACCCTAGAATTCACAAAGAAGGGGGTCACCTGCCCTTCCCAAAGCAGCTCTCACAGCTTTCACCTTTAGAATAAGCAGTCTTTTTTTTAAAGTGAGCACAGCTTTAAATATTGAGTTTGTTTTTTGTTGTGTTTTTTACAAATACATTAAATGGCAGTTGCTGTTTGCTCTTCAGAGGCAAAAATCTTAACGTATTTTGGATACAAATACTGATATGCACAAAGATTATTTTCTTGCAAAATATGTACAGAAATGCAGCATAATGGATAGGATGTACTGTATGCAATAACTTAAGTTTCAGCCATTGAGATTATACATTGTGGCTCAGTGGAAGCCAGTTCACAGGTTAAATACAGAGGTGGGGATCAACCCCTCCCTCAGCACACATCACTTTGTCTTGTAGCCGTAGCCCCTTGCACACGCTCATGTCATAGAAAATACAAATCCTTACAAACATTGTTTCTTTAAAGCTACTTTTAAAACAACAGTGCAATAGGTGCAAGCGCGCCATTTTTGACCCTGTAGAGAAGCCTGCCTGCGTGGGTCACTATAAGAAGGGGTTTGTAGAAGAGCCTCCAGCCGGATACTGCATTGATGGTCCAGCACCCTACGGAATACAAATAATACAAACACGCTTTTAAAATGTGTAGATTTCAACAAAAAATAAACTATGCTTGTTTGTAACTTTTGAATTGAAAATTGAATTGAATTAAAATATGTACCAAGACAGTGCTGAGCGTAACCAGGAAGCAGAAGACACAGGCCGTGTTCACACTTGGATTTATTTGGTCATAAATTGAGAAAATTTTAATCCTGATGTACTTACTTTGGTGCTGTTCTAGTCTAGGTTTAGTCCTGATCTAGTCCAGGTTTAGTTTGGCGTCCATTCTCGCACATTTTCTACATCAACATTGGGACCAATTCAGGACTAAACCCCAAAGGATAAGTGTTTCCCACAAGTTTACGAAACTACGGTGGCACAGGCAATCCCTACAGAATTTTATTGAAATCAAATTTTGGAGTTTATTGCTCAGCTCCTTTTAATCTAGAAGAGCAAAAAGTAGACCATGGGGGCCACCATAGCTTCCTTAATGGGAAAAGATATAATATTCAAAAATGACTTCTATGAGCTTTTAATCATTAGCATATTTAGAGTTGTAGTCTGGTGGTGCATGCATGTTTAAGTCATTCTGTATTGTCCTGCATTTGAGGCTTGAGTGTAGAGGTAGGGAGTCACGGTTAACCCTAACCTTGTACTGTGTATTTGCAAGGGCACTTACAAGGAATGGATTACTAGAAACCATAGGTCCAGCCATTGTCTGCCCAAATGGAGTCATCACAGGCTTTGCTTGACCGAAGCCAGGATATCCACCTAAAATAAAAGAAAAAAAGGAAATGTTCAACCATCTTCTTTAGAAATAACATAATAATTTACCATAGTTCATATATGGATACAGTGCAGACAGATGCTCACCATTGGGTTGCTGTGGGTATGGGGCAGGTTGAGGAAAAGGAGCTTGACCAGGAAACTGTTGCTGAAAAGTCCCACTAAAACTGGTTGGGAGGTTGAAACCAGCAGAGTTTCCAAATCCAGATGGCATACTCATAGATGCTGTGCCGAATGAAGCTGTAACACAACACAAAACTGTTAGTGCTGAACAGTCGGTTCATGGAATTGATATATTAGCTGAAAAATGTAAACCAATAAGAAAGCAAGCCGACAACTGTTGAGTAAACTGAACCCAAAATGAAAAAAATATCTACAACCTCATTAAAAACAATACAAGTTACACATCAATTAGGTTCAACTTAACAGTGCATCCAGATACACAAGTACAATTTAGTGTATATTAGCAAGCAGTTATGTGCAGTTCAAAGTGGGAGACTAGTGAATACTAAAGTGGAAGCAGAGTGCACTATGAACCTACCCAAGTGGGGTGGAACTGTCTGTCCTTGAAGAACCCCCATCAAGCCTGTCCAATGCATCAACAACGAGACAAATGTCAAAATAACTAGTCAGTATTAGAATGTAGCCTTTTGAATACATGACATACCGGCTGGTGCAGCCACATTAGCCGCTCGGCCGTTGCTCTCGAATGGGTTGGTGGGAGCTCCAGAGGGACCAATGCCAGCAGCTACAAAAGGATTGGTTGACTGCCCTGTGGGAACATAAACATAAACACTGGATCAGATGGTACAATACACATTATAACAAGTGTTGAATTGCAGTAATTATACATTTCAGAAAAAGTACGTTCACTGACCTCCAAATCCAGGAGCCATTGTGGGCATGGCCTGTGGTGGTTGTGCGGCTGGTGCTCCACTCTCTGAGGCAAACACACTGCTGCAACAAAACAAACACAAGTAGGTATGGCATAGTCGAGAGATAGTACTATATACTGTATGTGCGAACGCATTTAAAGCTCACCCATGTGACGTGCTGGTGGTGTTGTAGACACTAGTGGGAGCTGAGGTGCTGAACACAGTGTTCAGCTCAGCTAAAGCAGCATAGCGGTCTCCTCCTGCCGCAGGAATCTGGGCCACATGAGCCGCTGCTGCGTTTGTGCTTGTGCCACTGGGAACACCACCTTCTAAAGTAAAACCAAACAAACCAAGAGGTTTAGTCAGTCACAGGTGACAAACTAAAGAAGATCCCAAGGCGGCTGCCATTTTCAACCTTCTAAAATGACAACAGTTAAAAGTTAGAAATGTACCAATTCAAACAAAATGTAAACAAAACCAGTCATGTATGAATTTTATATGAAGAATTTATATAAAGAATACACCGTCTCTGAAATAGCTACTCTGAGGGACTTGTTAGTTGACGTATTAATCCAGATTTTCAAAATGGACAGAAACTGAGCTGTGAGAGCATTTTGAGTTGCATTCTTCTATTGGTCCTGTCTAAAACAGGCTAGGCAGGAGTCGTTTACCTGGCTCCGTTTTGCCAGAGCTAAACATGTTATCCAGGTCAGCCAGCGCTGCGTATCTATCAGCAGGGCCACTACTCTGTGTAGCTTCTGTGCCAGCTCCTGTGGAGTTACTCTGGGAGGAGGAACTGAAGGATCCAAAGTCAGCACTACACGATTTGGGGAAGTTGTCAAAATTTGCAAAATTGGCATTTCCTAGTCCCCCTGATGTGCTACCTGCGCAAAAAAGAGAAATTAAAAATCATAAAAGGGGATTTTTTTATGTTTTGAATAAAACAAGAAAGAACGTTTAGAGGGACAGAAGAGCCACCAAGAGTTAATAAGCACAGCACAGGCAAACTGAGTATTGGCTACAAGGTTTAGGGAAGGCAGCGTATATTAAGAAAATGAATGAAAACTGACGACAGTTACAGGAAAACATCTGCTTATGCTGTATCTAGTACGGTAGTAGTATTCACTGAGCCTAAACCAATTATAAATGCTCTGCTACCAGCTGGTCTGTGCTTACACTTTTTTTTAGTTTATTTGAGTCAGACTATGTATTGCCTTTGGGTTAACACAGCACTGAGAAGTAAAGCTGTAAGTTTCAGAGGAGTTGACACAGCCACATGCCACACACAAGCAGAGAGAAGAAGTCCACTAGACAGTGGGACAAAGCAAGGGGCTAGACTTACTGTGTGCAGCCTGGAGAGGCAGAGCAGTGCCAAACTCACCCATACTGCGGCTGGATGAGAGCACAGTGAAGGCTGGCAGCCAAAATCAAAGTGAAAAGGGACAGAAAAAAATGAAGCAATGAGGCATCTAAAGTAAAGTGGACAGGCAAATGAAAAATTAACAAGCAGTGGTAAAATAAATAAATAAAACAAACGTTTAAAGCGAATGTACCCTACTACACAAATGGCAATGGTTCTCAACTGGAGTGATGAACTTTTATTGATAATTTTATTGTAATTCTCAACCAATATCTTTCTGGTTGATATTCCAGTTTGTGTTCTCTGATATCTCGAAAACAAGAGGATACATCGCAAAAGATTATTCCTCTCAAAATACAAGTTCATCTAAATATTTGGGAAGATGAATTAACTAAAGAATGAGCTTTTGAAATATAATGTAATATAAATTCAGCTCAATGCATTCTCATCCTCCAGGAGAGGGCGCTGCAGCCCATGCCGTGGTGAAATAAGGGGAAGAAAGGAGATCGCCCAGAGTGCAAGATAACAAGAACTTTAGTTGGACAGTGGTAGAAAAGGCAGCGAGCAGAACAGTTAGATAACAATGACTGTTCTATGCAATTCATAAATAGTCTAAATTCACTACAAAGATAAAATATGGCTGAAAACAAATACGCTACTTGTAGAGGGCTGCAATTAATGATTATTTTAGAAGTCGACTAGTCAGCAGTTATTTTTCTGATTAGTCTATAGATGTCTGATGTGCCCTGGATTATTTTAGTAGGTCAATTAGTCACAATTATTTTTGATATGTCGTTGCAGCCCTAGCCTAGAGTAAGATGATCAGCTTATTTGAAGGTGTTTCTTGACACTACAGTAGTATGCAGACTATACCTGGGTTTGTAGCTTGAAATGAAGCAGGGGCAGAGGGGAAACCACCTGATGAGGCAGCAGTGGTCCCAAATGAGTCAAAGTTAGCAAAGTCTGCATTTGCACTGGTGGTCTGGGGCGCTGGGGTTGGATGAAGTGAGAGAAAACACAATGAGACAACAAAAAACAAAACAATGGGTGAGATGAGTTATCACGCACTGAGAACATATGACTAGCACAACTATGGAAAACAACAAATATATGGTGGTAAAAACTGAAATGGAATGTATAGTGGAATATAGTTAGAGATACACAAATGCTATGCTAATATATTGCTGGAATAACACAGTGGCAGAGTTGTGGAGTAACTTTTGAGTTCATAAAAACAAACCAATGCTAATTGAGTAACTTTCGGTTCACGTGTGGTTGGACGCTGGATATGAACTTTCTCTCTCTTATCTAACTGAAACCCTGAGCCACTGATGATGCAGTAGCTCCAGCACAGATCAGACAGGAACTGGTACAGGTGGAGGTGATGAAAGTAGTAGCTATTTTTTTCCACACTGGCTTTTGAGAAAAACAAAACACTTAAACCCAATTGAAAACCCCCAAACTTCCATGTTTCACGGTTCCCTTCCCAAGTTTAGGTGCAAGGTAATACTAAATAAGGCAAATGGTACAACTGTAACTACGGTTCTATGAATCCTAGATGACCCCCTGTCAAAGGGCGGCGCTGAAAGCACTTAATAATTCCCTTCATTCATGCGCAGAGTCTCAGTACGGATGACACAGAATCATCACTATGTAATATATGGTACAGAAGATACAGAAGAAATGAAAACTTTCATGCTATTTTAGTTTGAGTTAGATTTAGAATTGGTATAAAACATTAAAATAAAAATATATGCGATTCATACACATGCATTGTGCATTTCATAATGTACTAAAAAGTTTGATCAATGAATTCTTTTGACTAAGTGAGGTCTGGATCCATAGGTCTGAGTTATGGTGTACCACATGTCACTGCGCTCACAGCTGATTGGCCTCCATATTGGATTTTCACACTCTAAACCAGATCCTGGTCCAGAGCAGGGGCGTGCGGCGCCTGATACTGTGGTGATTCACACTGAACTTAACCAAACCTTTTCAGACCAGAAAGGTCAAACCAAAGTGATTTCTAGCACCAGGCATTCCCCTCCTGATACTTGTATCATCAAGCTTTGCATTTATGGTCGTAACGCCAACACATCTGGATGGGAATCTTACTTGTGTGACTGTTGAAATGTGCAAAGTTGGCAAAACTGGAATTGGCGCCAGCGTTTGCGTTTGGTGGGCCCGCAAAGATGTCTCCTCCCAAGTCACTGAGGAGGTCAAACTTCTTGTCGTGGAACTGTTGTGGATGGGACTGTCCGCGGCTCACGACAGGGGACTATTCAAACACAACATTGATACAGATGAGAAAACGTCCAAAGCATAACCACACACATTTAAGTTATCTAATCATGCCATCATCATTTCATCAAGTGAAACCCTTGGTTTGGAATCTGGAGTTCTCTGGCACATTTCAAAAGTCCTTTCTCCATCACTGGATCTATTGTGAATGTTTCTGACATTGATGGTGTTGACATCGTGTTGGTATGAGATTGGTGCTGCCATTTTTGCTATAAACACTCTCCGCTGTTACCAGAGGTGGTATGACAAACAGTAAATCCTAGCAAAATTTACTATGCTTTACTTTGTACATAAATTTCAGATAGATAACAATATTCATTATATTAGAAAGACGACTATATTCACAAACAATCGGGATTGAGCGTTGTAAGAAACAGTGTGAATTATATAACGTAAACACGGCTCTGACCTGGTTGGGTGGGGTGTTTCTGTTGAGGTGTAGTGACGGCGCTGACTCTCCTAACAGCGTCTTGAGAGGTCTGACCTCTGGGGTACTGCTCGTGCTGCTGTTGGACGAGCCTGAGATGGAGGCGTGGACTGAAGCAACAACCTTGGCCTGTTCTGGAGGTACCCACCTGGAAGCCCCATAAAATAAAAAAGTCAAATAGAAGGAGTTTTTTGGGGGCTCTCAATAGCAGTAAAAATGTGTTTTAATTCTCTCGGTAATAATAATATGATATTTATGCAAGCTATAGACTGAAATAACATTGTACAATTATAAAAAAGGAAAGACTGTCTTTGCACTAAGTTTGAAAATTGACAAATGGGACAGATATGAAAGGGCCAGACTGGCTTTCTATGGACTATACTCTTTTTTTTCACTCTCTGTGTCTTGTTCTGTTTGTATTCTGCTTTTCTTTGTATAAAGAAAAAACAAAACAAAAAAACTGAAATGTGCCATTTTAACATGGTTATAAAATGTAAATTGTTGAGGTTTGATTTGCACATAATTGAATGGACAGAAAAATGTGCAGATACAAATCACACCTTTGAAAGTTTACATTGCCAGACAACGGACTAGTAAACATTTATTTCAGATGCCTCAAATGTGCAATATTAAATCTCACAAAAATTGCTACTGAAAAATTGGACAATTATACATACAAATATTTAAGTTAGGACTGGGGCCCAGCGATATGGGAAAAAATATAAATAAAATACATTAAAAAACATAAAATATATCCCAGTTTCTTCCTCCAAAGTCTAAACTCCACTCCAAGCCACTATGCTTTTAGACAGGTTTGGCTGTGGACCTCTCGATTAAAAAACACAAGAATATGCAAGAACGTACAAGAATCAACTTTGATAATTGCCAAATCATAGCTCAAGTTGAAAATGAAATAGTTACAATTACTTTAATGACCCACAGCCAGACTAGAGAAACCCTCATACAACTGAGAATTTCCACAGCAAGTAGTGACAAGTTGAGGCAGAGACACGTCATCCAGCGCCAATCTCTAGCTCCCACTGCGAATGAAACACTAACTCAAGATCCGCAATGCACAACAGAACCCCATATAATTTGAAGTGTATTCCAAAATGCAACTTAAAGCAACAACAGCGCATTCAATTTCAATTTTTCTGAGCACTTTGTCTATGATGACCTACATTTAGAGCATAATGTTTGGTTGCTTGAGGCTAACTGCTAGGAGCTGTGTGAGACATTCCAAAGCAGAGGGGATAAACAACAGCAGACAAAGCGACGCACACATGGCTGAAGCATCTCCAAGTTTGAACTGGGGCCTTATTGAACAATACCCACCATCTTTTCTTCTCGTATTTCTCTTGGAGGAAGTCTTTCACTTTCTGTGGTTCTCTGAAGTCTGGTATGGATAAGGTTCTGTCGTCATGCAGGCCCAGCCAAATCTGTTTACATACCTGGAAGAGACATTTCAGAGCAGGAAAACATGTTAACACAAATGATGTTCATGTTATATTTTAGGTGGAAGGAAGCTAAAAAAATGTATTGTTTAAATTGTCAAACAGTTCTGTATTTTCCATGGTTTATATCTCTAATTGCTTTACATTATATTACATTTCACACCTCAAACAACATGCACCATAGAAAAAATCCTCCAGCTATGGTAGTCCTGACTCTGGACAAAGCCTGGCTCAAAATCTGGAGAGGAGTCCCTGGACACTGCACTGTGGTGATGGTGATAAAGATCAAATTGAAATGTTATGTGATGAGCTCACTGCTTTTTTGTGAGATTGGCAAATCGTGATTCACAAATGTTCTGTTTAATGTTGCTCTATGCTTAATATCTCCACGCACACTCCTCCTGTTAGTCCACCTCTGTCAGGCTCTGAGTGAGTAACAGGCTGATTTAAACAATTTCAGACATGTATGAACTTTGTGAAGAAAGATCACACTTAATCTGATAAGTGCACATGAATTTAAATCTAAAATCCAAATTGTATTCAGGCTCCAAGAAAATTGTGAGTATTGAGCATATCAAGGTCGTACTGAAGGAATGGGAAAATACAGGATGAAGACAAAAAAAGCGCACATTAACCTTAATTAAAATAAGAGTAGGGACACAACTTTTTTTGTCACACATAAATATGTAGTGAATATTCTGTGTCAAATGTGACAATTATGGTCGTGATAGCGGTAAGAAAAGGCATAAACAAAAGATAATTATAGTGCAGTTGTGGACACAAAAAAACATTGTTTGAAGATTTAAAAAAAGAAAAGTAATTGCCCTCCCCTGAGGCTGAGAAAAATCATATTCTAGAAAGTGGATTAGTGTTAGAAGGCACCTGCATTAGAGCTTGCTGCACGGCTCATAAACCAGTGGGAACTTTCAGCTACTGTGGCTTTTGTGGTTAAATTGAAAGTGAACTTTACTTTTAACATTTCTGCGCATGCCTTTTTCCAGTCTACTCTGCATCTCTTTTCAGGTGTGAAGCGGAAACCTGAACGCTGCAGAATTTACAAAGTGGCCTTGGATGTTTGCAGTTTCAACCTTGAGTCTTTCCCCGCTGTGTCGACTTTGTCATCGCTCAGAATAGGCTTTGCTTCCCAGGTGGCACTGCTCTATTCTGTGCTCCATTTACTAGCAACAGTTGAGTGATGCGCTATCATCTCAACAAAAATATGGAGCCTTCCTGTAATCATGAACATTAAATGGAATTTGATGTGAATGCCAGGGCAAATCGAAAAGTTGGCAATGATTTAAGTAACAGAATGTCCTCAGCAAACTACAAAGTATTCTGGCTTTTTAATGGGAAAATAATTGAAGTTTAAACTCAAAAGACATGTTCTGAAATGTATGGGATTCTTATGTTAATTTAAAAGTTCATCTTTCAGACTTCTTTAAAATGCTAATGCTTCTGGAAGTGAACTCTGAACAGAATCCTAATTTGAAAAGAAACTGCATATCAAATCCCAATTATATTTTCCCTCCACAATTATGCAGCTCCAGTGAATGCCACAGTTTAACAAAAGCACTTGGCTTATTATCTTCAGCAGATTGTTGTTTATTTCCATTTCCGATCATAGACATTAGTGTACAGTGTGTCTTCACCAATGACACAAAACCACAGCAGTTTCATAAAGGGCTCATGTCCAAATGATATTGTTGTAATAAAGCACTCACCTCGTTGCCATGTTTCTGTAGAAACTCGATTTCTGATTGCGTGAACGTCGTCATGGAGATGGATTTGACTCTGTGGGGCGGGTTAAGTCCTCGTCTGTGGACAAAGAGGAGGAAAAGGAGACAGAGGTCAGTGAGATGAGGGCAAAGTGTGTCACAGGAACATTTGTGCAGTACAGGGCTGCAATGATGGTGACTAATCGAGTATTAAAATAATCTTAATTGCGGCACTGAGTCACTGATCATTATTTTAGAAGTCGACTGGTTAAACGATAATTTATTTTGTACACGGAGCGTTTTTAAATACATTTTTAATGAAATAAAGCTACTGAAGGCTTCTAGATGGAAAATATTTACAAATAATGTGTATTATTGAAGAAAATCAGGAATTGTTTTTTCTTTTGTGATATTTGACACATTTATGATCATCAAAATGTGGCTATAATTATGGATTAAGTAACAATTAGTCAATTAATCATTGCTGCCAATCATTGGATTATACAAACTCTAAAACATGCGAAAATCGAATACAGCAAAATTATAAACTCAATATCAGACAAAAAAAAAAAGTACGAGTGTGAAAGTAAGAGTGTGATATTTACCATTTACACATAATGTGTAAATATTGTATTCCATATTCAAGAAGCCTTCAGTCACCATATTTCAACTATTATTTTAAAAATCTCAATATACTGAGATCAATGTCGACACAGAGATTCCACTTTACTTTAAAATAATCAATCTCGGCTGTAGGGCTCCAGCAATGGAGATGATTGATGGATACCTGAGGAGTGTACTTTTGGCTGCAGCAAAAATGGCAACAACAAAAAAATGGATGTCGGGGACAGAGCCGACTGTGAAGTACTGGACAGAAATGACTTTCACAGTATAACAACATAACATTTACAAACACAGAAAACTTTGAAAAGAAATAGAAAAAATACAACATACACGTGGACAACTGTGTCAGACAATAGATCAGAAGGGTCCAATCAATGTACAACAGAAATAATCGTTTGACTTTCCGCCCTTACGTTGTATACTCTTAAACTTGCAGCCCTAGTGAGTCATGGTCCACACTAAAATAAACAGTGCAGTCAGTAAGAGACAAGACACTGACGGAGCTGAAAGTGATAGATGTGGTGTGATGGTGGTTATAAATATTTTCGGTATAGGGTTAAAAATACAACGGGTCAAAAACAGCCATCAGTGTTTTTTGCGGGCTGCTTGAGCGTTTATTCTTGATCCATGAGTAAGCAGGAGCTAATGTGGTTTGCAAGGTCACAGTGAATATAGAATCAAGGTCAGTATTTTTTAGCCCTCTTTATCATTATTATCTGGTAATAGTAGTCGCTCAAATGTTTTCCCTCTTCTCCCCAAACACAAAACGCCTTATTTCAACACATTTTGCCTCTGTAACCTTCAAAGTACAAAAACACAGTTAGCAAATATTAGCTTATGTAAAGTAGGGGAAGCATCAGAGCATGAGATGTTCTGGGATCAGAGACGGGAAATAGGTTTAGTGCCAACAAAAGTGAAAAGTAGTATAATGATATCACAAAGAGAACTAAATAAATACAATTAAAATAAAAAATAACAAGAAAATGGTCTCCCTAACGTACTCAAAGAAAAAGTGTATTCAGTAAACAATGCGAAACATGTCTTTATATCAAATTGAAGTGACAAAATTAAAGTGACAATTTAAACAAAATGAGACAACAACGTTTCAACAGTGTTTCCTCATCATTAGTTTCCTCAAAGTTGTATTTTGATTCATGCACGTTTGAGTAATTCTGTAATCTCAGATAATTCCTGTTTTCACCTACCCCCTATCTCTGCCCACAAGCTTGTACTTTGCTGCAATTAATCGAAAAATTCAGTGATAAATGTTAGTATTCTAAAATGTTCTTAGCTACTTTCCATAAATACAAACATGTGAATGAGTACCGCTGCCTGTTACAGTAAAATGTCACTATGAAGAGGCGGGACTTGCAGTTTTGAACAGGAAGTCAATGGACACGTCTCTATTACTAAGACTATTTATAATCATATTGCAGCTTACAATGAACAAAATCTAAAATGAAGATCTCCTTATGTTATAGTTCAATATGAAGAAAAAAAACCATAATACGTCGCCTTTATCTTGTTAGGGAACCAGTGAACTCTATAGGACACACAAGTTGCACATATGGGTCCTGGTGTAAAGTGTAATACTAGACCGGCCTGCTAAATTATTCACCATTTCCCTGTACAAAACGTGTCCACACACTCTTACACATTTGACTGTTCTTTGTAAATAGAATAACTACATTAGACAGTTCGATATGTGTTGTAAATCCACTTGGGAGTCAGCTTGTGTATGTTTGAGTGGCCTGGGGCGGCTGACTGATCTCATCCTTGTCATATAAAATCAAACTAGGTCAGAAAGGAGAAGATCAACACCCACAAAGGTCTTTGAATGCTGCACTTAAATGTGTTAAATAGAGCTGCAGGAGATAATCGCACTTCAACCGTAATCGGAGTTTCAATGGTCACTGTAGTTTAGATTCTTGTATTCGTTTAGCAGTTCATATTTAAGCCTTCTCTCAAGTGTTAGTGCTTCTGGTTGTGTTTAAAACGTGAACTGAAACGTGAATGCTACAATTGAGAGATAAAGTAATTACGATTGCGGGGCTCATCAGAAAAATCCTGATTACATATTTTAACAACTATGAAAAAAATGCCTATTCTTGCACTTCTGGTAGTTTTGTTACTGATAGGGACATTTATTTAGAGAAACTGAGTATTAACTGCCTGTTCATAAGAAGCCTAATAGTCTATATAGTCTATAGCAGCAGTGTTTTCCAACCAGGGGTACAGGGACCTCTAGGGGTACTTGAGCATTAACCAGGGGGTACTTGGAATAGTTTCAGGTCTTAAAATAAAATTACATGTACTTTGATCCGACTAGTAAAGTGCCCTCAATTGTAAATTTAGTACATTTTTGGAGTCTTGGACCATAAATATAATTAAAACAAAAAGTATAAATGTAATAAGTGACAATATGCAACTAGTAAACCCATTTATTTGCCTGAAAGTCAAGTTAAGGGGTACTCCGTGTGTGAAACAAAGCATAGGATGTACTCAAGACAAAAAAGGTTGGGAAACACTGGTCTATTGCATAGAAAGCAAGATCAATACAAAATAAACCTATTGTAAGTGTGTCTTTATGTGACATATGATAGAATTTTAAATAAGAACTAAGGCTTAATGATTCGGGGAAAAATATGAAATTGAAATAGGATTCTGTTCAAAGTAAAACAAATTTAAAAGCATCCAGAAGACTGAAACAAGTCTATAAACTGAGTCATTATATTAGAACATGTTTGGACAAATCCTAACTTCAGAAATGGCAGTTTTTAAGCAGAATAAAAAACTTATTTTAGTACTCGACTCAACAAATGATTTTGATGACAAATTAGTCAAACATTTATTTCTTCTGTACATCAAGACTTTTTAAATACATTATCAATCAAATAAAATGTGAAATACAGTGACTAAAGGCTTCTACATAGAATAACTAAAGTGTATAGTTTATGAAAATCACAAATAGTTGATTCTTTTTTAAAATATTGATTTAATATTGCCGGTGTACTTAATAAAAAGGTATTTTCATATGCGTTTTTGAAGTCTGTATAGTGTAGATAAATCAAAATACATTGTTCCCTCTCACAATAATCATAACCCTAAAAATACATGGCATATTCTGTACTCTCCAGTAAACAATGGATGACTATTTTTGCGATAACATCAATGGCTGTCAGCTCAGTTCGGTGACAGTGACACTTCCCATGTTAGGAGCCGACTTCCTGGCTGTAAGGAGCTCTCCACAGACACATTGTGAGCCGGGTTCCTCCTGGGAAAGCCTCCACCTTGATGAGGAATGCGTTTACATTGCAGATTCCAGCTCCACCCATTTAGTAACCACAACTATAAGTGGAGATTTTCTATAATGACGTAGCGGGCCTGTTATTGCTCCAAATACGCAAAGACTTGAAGTTGTCACTGTCCAAAACGTGAACTATAATACATGCATAAAAACTGTATTAAATATTGGCAAAGGTTTGAGCAAAATACAGCTCAATATTACAAAAAAAGTTGCATTTAAATGGAAGAATGTTGAAAGAGAAAAAACTTTCATAATTTCCTCTTGGGTCATGCAAAAGAAAAATCACATGTTGCTGATGTAGCTGCAGTGAGGCCATGTCACTTCCTGAGCTTACAATCACAACAGGTTTACAGGATAAGCCACGCTAGTCCAACAAATCCTCACTTTTAGCCAGTGTCTAACCCAGTGCCATCCATGCATATGCCAAAAATAATCCTATGTCTTTTCTAATCACATCTGTAATTAGAAGAGATCTAAAACTAGAGGCATGTTTTAGATGGTGACCTGAATATTGACGCAAAAGTAGGGCCGCGGTAAAGACTTCAGTGCACCAAAAGGTAAAAAGTGAAAGTGAGATCAAGCTTCAGACTGTGGCTTTTGGCTTATAGATGGCACAGTTTAAACGCTGAGGATTTAAGACGCTTTATAGCAAATCATTTAAAACGAACATGTGGATTGTTTACACTATCTAAGTTAGCATTTTTGTGTATTATGACTCAGTCTAAATTTTAACTTTTTGTTTTGATAGCTTTGCCCTTCACAGCTGTGTCCCTGTATGACATGTTTATGAATAGAGACAGAGATACAAAAGTTAAGACAGCAGGGGAAAGATAAAGAGAGAAGCGGCTACGTTTTAAATCTACTAATGCACAGTTATTATAGTTTTACTTATGTGCAACGTGGCCTGGTTTACTGTTAAATCGAGGCTGAATGAGGAATGCAATGGATCACTAATCCTCAGTCCTGGGCTACATATGCTCGATTACACAACTGCTCTTCAAGGATTCAAGTTATTTATAATGTTATCTATTTTAATTCAAATGCTGTTTGTTCAATTTTGTTATTAAAGTGCATGTAACAAGTTGTACTACCCTAATTTTGACATTTTTTGTGTAGTTTACAATTGTACTTCCTGGCTGGACATGAGCAGCAGGATTGGCATACATAGAAGTTACATAGCAACCATATTATAGAAATTATAATTTAACAAATTAAATACTTGATAACACCTTAATTTTTTAAACTGTTAGAAAAACATGTAATTCCCGTGTAAATTGCCTCTGCATTTTCAATGGAATGTCGTTTATTGATGACATAGAGGGTTTTAGAACTCAGCAATGCTTCCTGTCATTTTTAACATTCATTTTTAAAATTTTTCTTCACAAACCATCACTTTACTGATGTAAAACTATGACAGATGTTTACCACAGGAACTATCCCAGCAAACTATGTAATAATCAGTAAAAATATAAAAACATGTCATGTGCACTTTAAGTCCAACTGTCTCCTTGCATAGTTCAATTTCTATTAAGCGGATATTAGACTTCTATTAAAATAATTATCCATGAACGTTTTGCACCAATACACATCTTTAACTGTCCATTGTTTGCGATAAACGTTTGAGATAAAATCTGCACTGTAACAGAAGTAGTAGCACTAGAGGCACCAGGCTTATCTCAAACCTAACTGTTAGCTAAAGTGACAGTAAGTTGGTTCACTCTCTAGCACCGGGAGCTAAAGTTAGCCGCTATCTCTGATCAGTGATATTTCCACTGTGCTCAAATCTATATTCCTAATCCACCCGCCCAGTATAATGCATCAAACAATGGCACAACAGATTAAGGGCACACTGACACCGATAGTGACAAGAACGTTAGCTAGCCTCCGTATGCTAACTTGCAATGGTTGGCTGACGCACATTACAGCGGCTAAAGGGTATCAAAACGCTGTGCCGTGTGCGCCATGTCTAAACTAAGGTCAGAGGATTAATGTGAGCACTTACAGGATGCCAGAGCAGGAGGTGCACACGAAGGAGCCCACGGTCATGTTGGCATAGGTTGGGCCCCGCTGGTCGCAGTCAAAGCACTTTCTATTGAGGGACAAACTCGTCATTTCTCTAAGCATCTTCAGGTGTTTCTCCTCCTGTTTTCGCTTCGCACTCGCAGCCATAGTTGAGATCTTTCTAAGCGCTAATAAATAAAGAGTGGGAGCAGCTATCAGAGGAAAAGAGGGACTTGTGCTTTTTAGCGACTGCCGCCCGGCTCTGCAGAGGGGCTGGAGCTGTGGTTGGGGCGGCCTCGCGTCTTCTCGAACAAGGAGTTTGAGCGTAGAGGCGTTTTCCAGAGAAGCGCAGGCGACAAGAGGGGCATATTACGCACTTCCGCATTCGTTTACAACCCGTTACGCATGTGGGATCGATAATGTACTGCACGCATGGAGCTATTCGATTACAACTCGCTTACTAGGAAAATAATCAAATATTGAACGCAAAATCACCGACAAAAGTAATTATTAAAGCACATTAGTGATGCATGTTTGTATGTTATGTCACATGCCATCATCACTTGGACTTTTAAGCCTATTTATTGCCCGTTATACTAAATCAACGAATTACACAAGGACATTGTCAGCTATACCAACCATTTACTGCATATATATCTCTCATACAGTCTATCATACCAACATCATTTTACCGTAATGCTTTATTATCACTGGTTTGAAGAATTAAATGAATTCTCTTGACTCATAAAAAATGTCTTTGGCTGTAGTTAAGAGAACTAGTGCCACCGTGTGGTTAATTTATAGTACTGCAATACTTCTGCAATACTAATGTTAATGGATTCACGGTCGCAAGTGAATTTAATTTAATTTAATCAATTTTAAACGAAAGCACCGCTTATGACATGGATTAAGGACAACTGTTTCCTGATTAAATGCAATATTGCCAGTATTGTCATCTTTATTAATAAGGTTACTGTTAAGCAGCTACCATTTTAATTGTATAATGTATTTGTGTAAACTTGAACTATATTTAATTAAATTTAAGAACCCCAGGAAGACCAGCTTCGTGGACACCAATGGGGATACAGAAAAAGAATAAATAAGATCAAAATTAAAAGTCCGAAAGAATACTGTGACATTTTAATTTTATTTTCTATGTACATTCCAAAATCCTTACAGTATTTACACAGTACGTGAGAGTTATGAATATGTGTCATTATATGAACCAAGAAGTCAGACAAAAACAAATATATATATATATATATATATATATATATATATATAAAAATGTATTATATTAATTGCTACTGATTGCCTGAATTGTTGACTGCTGCTCCTGTTGAGGAGAGAAATTAATTGGTTTTCGGTTTTCATTGAAGCCGTACATCTTCCTTAGTGCCACACGAGCCGCCTCCTCCTCTGCTGCAGGTAGCGTCTCTCCTGGACCCTGAGCCAAAAGCTTCTTTTCACTGAATCATGAAAAAAAGATGTTACAAAGTGTATATTGTATTGACAATAACAAACATTTTGTCACAAAATGACATGTCTGAAATGGGGGACACACACCTGTACAAGCCAACAAAGTACAGAGGGAGGACAGTGCTGGCTCCTGCAGACCGTATGAGACGGGGCT
Organism: Rhinogobius similis; assembly: GCA_019453435.1. Classification (NCBI taxonomy): domain Eukaryota; kingdom Metazoa; phylum Chordata; class Actinopteri; order Gobiiformes; family Gobiidae; genus Rhinogobius; species Rhinogobius similis. The sequence goes on along the minus strand of CM033625.1, from coordinate 10,382,521 downwards.
CAGGAAGAGGAATATTTCTCTTTGTCAGCTCCTCCGTGAGAAGGCCCATAGGATTCACAACAGTCCATAAATCAAATAAGTCCTTTCCAATCATTTGAGTAATCAAGAAATCCTATGAAAAGAAAGAAAAGTAAAGAACAGTCTGTTTTAAAGCATTCAAGTTAAGTGTAAACTAATAATGACTGGCTTATTGAAATACTTACCCTGAGGAAAAAGCCTGTCCGTTCTTCTCCGCTGCTCTGCTGTAGTGCTCCTATCACTGCCATGAAAGTAGAATAGAGGACCTCATCTGGAACAGGAAATTCTGCACTCATGGTGAGGTCTTCGATTCCTAGATTTCTGGCGACATAGGTGACTGTGCTTACACCTGTGAGATATTCCACAACACTCTGTACCCCTTCATTTGGCAGGCTGGGAAAGCTGGCTCGGCACCAGTCAGTCACAAACGTTTTAGTAATGGCTTCTCCATTGGCATAAAGCTCGATATTATCTTTTAGCGTAAGAGCGGTCAACTCTGTGTCCATGCCCAATCCCCGTCTTTTTTCACTTTCTGCATTGAGATAACATGGATTGACAAAAGCCCTTTTTAAAAGCTCCAAAGAGAAATTCTCATGAAGGCGGTTCTGGAAAGCTTGAACCTCAGCATGGTAATCCCAGTTAGGCTTCTGTGAGCTGCAAGACATAAAAAAGTAGATTTGATTACATTTGTTATTATTTCAAAACGCATTTTAAGTTCTGTTATTTAAAGGCCGTTGTCATTTGTATACAGGTTGTGTGTTATGTGTTAATATCCATGTCAACATTTTATATAGACTCTATGAAAGTTTGCAAACAAATACATCCTAAATCCCAAAACTCAAGCAACTGGAGGCAAAAGTGAAGTGGGAAATAATGCAAATTCAATTGAGAAACTTAGCAGCAGAATATGACAAAAAATACTTTTGGCAAATGAAAACCTTTAAGATACATGTGAGTGATATCAGAGCCCAGTTTAAAGACAATACATTTTGCATTATTTGTTTATTTAATAAAAGATTATAATGGACCCTAGACTAGGTCAAGACATAATCCTGATTATTAGGTTTTGATGCACACATACTTACAGACTACTTACAGATATATTAGATATAGTTTACCACAAATTCGATTTATTGCGATTGTACTTGTAAATGATTGGACATATTTTCCCCGTCCTTTATATTAAATTAGCAATTTAACAGTCAATTCTATCCTGGAAATTGGAAATGATTGCTTACTTTTAGATATACACTTAAAACCATTAACATTTAGATGTGATGCAACTTAATAACTTAAAACAAATGTGGTCAACTTCATTTTGCCTCCAGTCACTTCCAGTTCCGACGACAGAGCGTTTTGAGGGGCCTAAAAACTGCAACAAATTGTTCAGAAGTATATAATCAGCACCTAACAACATAAAAAACTATGCTATTAATATGTAGACAAAAGATTTTAGTCACTCTATCCTGAAGCGATGGCCTTGAGATGATCTCTGCTAACTAACTAGCCTGTTAGCTTACCGTGGTTTCGGCGGCGGAGGTCCTTCAAGCTTCAGTTTCTTTGCCATCAGATACATGTAGGCTTTCATCCATCTCTTTTTCTCTCTCACCTGAGTCAAAGTGACATTTCTGCACACATTTTGACAGTGTATTCCTAGAGTTAGCGCTCCACGATTGAGTAAAAATCCCGTAGCCATGTTTCTCGCTGACAGCCGAGTGCATCAGCTAAACGTGTCCGACTGGAACCAAGAACGTCAAACGTTTGGGCCGATTTGGGTAACCATAGCAACAGACATCAACTGAAACGAACATACTGTGCGGACGGTAGTGTTTTTCTTAGAGATTCGCTCAAAAGATCTAAAGAATACTACAATACATATATATATATATATTTTTTTTTACAAAATGGGAGACGAGATAGTAGTACAGCCTCAAATGGAAAACGTGGATTTAAATTTACAATCTATTTCGAGTGAAAATAGAGTCAACACGGAACAGAACAACGGTGAAGACAAAATGACAAAGCAACAACCAAGTATGAACCAAAAAAAGGAGGAAAAAACTGGACCACGGATCACCAAGAAGTTTCTCAAGGATCACTGCAAGCAACACAAACTTTACTCCACACCTTACCTGAATGACACATTGTACTTGCATTTCAAGGGCTTTTCAACCATTGAAAACTTGGAGGAATACACTAGACTGAAGTGTCTTTGGCTGGAGAGCAATGGTCTGCAACGCATCGAGAACTTGGACGCCCAGACCGACCTGCGCAGCCTCTTTCTTCAGCAGAACCTCATCTACAAGCTGGAAAACCTGGAACACCTCAAGAAGCTCTGCACTTTGAACGTCTCCAACAACTTCATCCAAACTATCGAGAACATCTCCTCTCTCCCTAACCTCAGCACGCTTCAGATCGCCCACAACAAGCTTGAATCTTTGAAGGACATAAACCATCTCAGCGAATGTCTGGGCATAAGCGTGTTGGACATGTCTCACAACTTGCTGAACGACCCTGAAATCCTCACCGTGCTGGAAAAGATGCCTGATCTCAGAGTGTTGAATCTGATTGGCAATGAGGTGGTGAAAAAAATCCCAAATTACAGGAAGACACTGATTGTGCGCCTGAAACATCTCACCTTTCTGGATGATCGTCCCGTCTTCCCCAAGGACAGGGCCTGTGCTGAAGCTTGGGCGTCCGGGGGCTTGGAAGCAGAGCGCGTGGAGAGGGAGCAGTGGGAGTCCAGAGAGAGGAGGAAAATCCAGGAAAGCTTGGACGGAATGGCACTGATACGGCAGAGGGCCTTGGAGAGAAAGCGCCAACGTGAGCTACAAGAGACAGGTATGGCGTTTTCAGCTGTTTTCCTGTTACAATTACCAGGGAGAAACTTGGCACTTAAGATGGAAAGGCTGAGGAGGCGGATCTGTCTGCTGCTTTGGAAAAGTTGGAAGACTGTGATTGGTTTAAACTGAGAAATGCTATTGGATAATAATAACAATATGCTGTTTTTTTTTTCCAGGGGAGATGGTGAACGAAGAAGAAAACCGAGGAGTGGACCAGACACTGAGCTCGGAGCAAAGTGAAAAGTTAAATGCATTTGTACAAGACAGCCTGAACGCACACGAAGAGTTTTTACACTGTCAAGAAGACAATCAGCAAGACACTGAACGGTCTCAAGATGAAGATGAAGTAAAAGCAAATGTGGAGATAAATGAACAACCAACAGAGAATGATAGCAAGCACCAATTGGAGAGCCAGATTGAAAAAGAAGTGGCACAAAAAGATGAAACATCAGAGACCGAAAATGTAATGAAACAACATCAGTCAATCAACATGAAGAGCCAAATTATAGATGGAAATGAAGAGAAGAATGAGAAGAAGCAGCCTCTGCACACCAAGGACAGGCTCGATGAATCAGACGGAGTTATATCATTAAATTTCCCGGGGCATTTAGTCACAGAAATGGAAGATATTGAGGATCTTGAAACCATCAACCTGTCAACAGACCAGAAACTGTGCATAGATGATCTCCCAGATTTGGAAGAAGCAGAGCCTGAAGACTTCATGACAGTGTTCTCCTCCGCACAGCCGGTGTCCAAACCAAAAATCGTGGTTTTGTCTGACACTGAGGATGAACAGGAGACACAGGAGAGGTTTGGGCCTGATGCCAGTTTTGAGCCGTGTAAAAATGAAACGCTAAGTGAAGCAAAGGAAAAATCATTCCCACTGCTGGACTTGAAATGTGGAGATACCGCTGATCCCTTGTTTTTCAAACCAAAAGTGGAACCCACGGAGAAAGTCCCTGCACCACGCTGTCTGATTGAAGAGCTGGATTGAACGTTAGAAATAAGATTGGCTTTCTTACTTACTACTTTCTACTACAATTATATCATAAACTAAATGATACAGAAAAAGACAAGGCGAGTGCTGTGCAGGGTTTAGATTGAATGTTTCAAAAGTTCTAAAAATTTCAGGTGCTCTTCAAAGATCAGTCCAATTTATCACAAAAAATGATTAAAAAAGTCCATGCTTGAATAAAGGACTTTTAATCATTTCTTTCACACCGGAGTGTCTTGGATTCTTCTTACACCATGTCTCCGTGTTCCATTCCACTATTCCATTTTTTTAGCTATTGCTGATTGCTATTGCGTTGTTCCAGTTTGAGAAATAAATATTTAAATTAAATTATTGTGATGCTTTTCTGTAACATTTCAAAAAACAACTACATTACATTAAGAAAGAAATAGGGACAAATCAACAGACAAGAGTATGTGTTTGTGTATATTATTTGTTTGGGTTTTAATAAGTGGCAAGACCCCCCATTCAATAAATGCAATAAATACATTTGTACACAATCCCCCAATCGCATCTCCATAACTGTAATAGGGAATACTTCATAGCTTTATTGTTCTCCTGGCTGGAATCTTATTGAAGCGCAGTGACGCAATGCAAGTATATACAATTCATACCGAGCCCAGAGCAAAGAATAGTATACATGTATAAAAATAAAACAGGAATCAAAAGAATGGACCAAAGGAGTAAAAAAATAAAACTGTACATTTTAAATAACGCATGTTTGGTGTGATGCTGTCTCCTCACTAAACGCATCAGCGCCGTAGCCACACCCAGGTATTGACAAACCAGAAAGCCACAGTAATGGAGTATAAGATCATCTCTCGCTTCACCCGCTCCTTGTTCTCCTCTTCTAACAGCTGCAGTCTCCGGTTCAACTTGATGAGCTATAAATAAATAAATAATAAGTGCTCAGCTAGTTATATGTTTCTGATTAGATTGCATATTAAAGAAAACAGTATAAAGAATATATTATTTACTTATGTGATTGGAGGACACAGGCTCATGTTATAAGGGATGGTATATTGGTTATCAGTGGTATCAGTATTGGCCCGATATTGACAATTTAGCAGATATTTCACACCGATTTTTTTTTGTACTGCCCCAGGCAGTGAGTGCTCATGTGCCCAGTATGTCCTCAGTGCATTTAAGATTTGTCTTTTTAAACGTATACATGAAAAATAGAAATAGAAGAGTCTAAAAATATGTATATTTACACAATCATGCCAGAAATAGTTTTATTTCTCAGATAAATACATTCTGTTATGTCTACCATACCTGTGAATTTTACTACATCTTTGTGGCTTTATTATCTGTATCTGCAAATATTGGTTATTGAACACATCAGTAAGACGTATAACGGATCAGCTCAAAATTTGAGAGATGATTACATATGTTTGATTTGGAGATTTTAAAATCAACAAAAAATGTATATACGTTTTCTGCACTAATCACAAGAATGTGTCCATAAAGTATGTTTTCAGTGTAGAGTGAAATGTATTTAGTGAGTTTATTATTCTTGAATAGCTGATAGCAGGCGTGGGCATCATAGAGATTGTTAATTATTTGTTTTAATTGGGTCCACATATGATAATTAAAGTCCCTGCATTCTGTTAATCTTCAGCAGTTGATTAGTTAAGCACAGTAGATTCATTAGTTAATTATTATCACAATAACTAACCTGTCTGCGTAGTGTTGCTGCATCCACCATAGTCAAGTCATCAACACCAGCATCAAAAGAAGCTTCATACGTGGAAAGTGCAAGCCTATGAAAAAAGATATATGGCGGGTTAAGGTAATATTAAATGCCCACTTGTGAAAGGTACCGGTATTTTAGGTATATATTCATGAGATTTGGACTGAAATGAGAATGAAATGTAAGACAGAATCAGGGATAGGGTTAAGACAGCGGACGTTACCTGGGATCATGCAGGGGGTTGGAGCTTGAAGCTGAACCCCCTCGCAGTGATGGTGGCTGGCTGAAGAGGTGAGCGAAAGAGAGATACAGAGTGGGAAGAAGTGAAGATAGGACATACACAGACACACAAATACACAGAGATAATCTAATCCTACACTGAAAGATCTCTGCAGACTCAAAGCTTGCTCCAAAACATGTGTCTGAAAATGATCAATTGTTTACTAAAATATACTTAGAAACGGCCTGTGTTTGAGCTCTATACAAACGACGGGATGTGGAAGGTCACCTGTGTGGGCTCTCATCCAGGACCTCCAGGACCTGCTGGTAGGCCCGGCGTGTAGTGGACTGGATGAATGAAAGAACACCACTAGCGCTGTACAGGTTGGGATCCTGCCTTGGTTAGAGGGGGGTTAGAAGGGTCAGTAGTAGCGGAGGAAGAGGAGGCTGGACTGCTTAGGGGCCACGGTTAAGAACAACCAGAGCAAGACGAAAAACAGACAAAGTGGAAAAAGGAGAGGAGAAAAACAGGGAGAAAAATAAGGAACAGAAATGCCCACTGCTTTGTGGTTATTTAATGTTTAAATCTGAATAATTAATTGTTTCTAAAATAACACCAATGCAAAAATATTAATTTGGGTAATTAGTGCTTTCAATATTAGTCATCATAGGCTGGATTTGAAATCCCCCCACTCACAGGGAACTTGATGAGACACAAAAGAGCTTTACAAAGGGTGAGTGAGTAAGAGAGGGCACTTGTGCATGGCAATACTTACGCAGAGTCATTTTGTGTTAAACCACTGGGACGGATGGACATGTTTTCACTCGCTGAACGCTCCCGTTTCATTCTTACTTGGGGAGGCATCTAAAGTAATAATGCAGTGGAGAGATTAGGTTTATTCTATAAAATGATTTATTTTCTTGTATTATTATGTACCGTCTCATCAGTGTCGGGTGCTGCCTGTTGTTCATCCTCCAGGAAGTCTAGGGGTTGGTCACTCAGTGTGAGCACTCTGGGTGGAGTCTTTAGTGACAGAGTGTCAAATGGTGTTGACTGGATGAGGTCCAGGTCTCTGGTCCCAGAAAATGCTTTCTTATCATCGTCCCCTGATTAAATATAAATACACATGCATGTGATTTTTTTTGTCTGAAATGGCATTAAACAACAATAATTCTCAATAATGAATTAATTGTAATTATCTCCAAGAACAATGTCCTAAGTCCACAATAATATGCTCTGAGTGAGTATATCACTCTTATATCACAGGATGAATCCTTATACAATAAAAAGTATGACCTCTTGCCTACCAGTAACCACAATCCTATCAGGGACCTGCATGATGGCACTAGGGTAAACATCCTGAGGCCCCAGAGTAAAAGTGACATCATGGGCTTGAGGGGCCACTTTGAGCATCTCTGGGACACGCATCCTTTGGCTGATTCCTTCAGTGTAGTCCAGTTCGTACTGGATGCGATTCATTTCTGCCATCTCTGACGTGGGGGATGGGAAAGCTGCTCCGTTCATTTGGGCTAATGAGGGTAACAAAAAAATGCAAAGAATTAGATGAAATACAGATTACATAAACTTGAATGTTGAGATTCTGTTGAATGTAAAAATAGACTTTTTCAGGGCAATGTTTGTGAATGGAAAAAGCTTGTGACCCGATCACAGGATGGGAAAAGTGTCTTGTGACTTCAAATAGGACTAGACACCAAAATAAACAAGGCCTACGCCAACAATTTGTGTCTCTCACATTTAGCCCCTTGTTGTTGTTTTTGGGATATAACTTTAGCCTACAATGGCCTCTTACCTCAAAAACAAAAGTGAAACAATAATGGAAGCTGCCGGTTGTAGCTTCTGGTACACGTCAAATCAAACTTTTCAAGCGCAGTTTACTTTCTAAAAGTCATTGGAAACCCACACAAATTCAGGGTTATTCGGGTGGTCTAGATGCGAGGTCTTACCGTTGGGATGGTGTGATGTTCAGATAAAAGATTATCTTTGATTTGAGTGAGAAACGGTTCGTAATGTCAACCAAACTAAGTTAGTTATAGGGCGAACAAAACTGAGGCGAAAAGCCCGTCAAAATCCTGTCAAACTACTGAACATATTCCTATACCGAGGCGCTGCTCGTTGTGTTTCTTTCTCCGTTTCTAAACAGGAAGTGGGAAACCACGGAGGGAAGTGACGCAACTGTGACGAACTTTTTTATTTTATTCTTTTTTATTTATTTCTTTTCATTTCTCCTTTCATTTCTTTCTTTATATTTTTTATTTGTGTATTATTATTATTATTATTATTATTCATTATTCTTAATTTTCTTTAATTCATTTTCTACCGCTTGTTCCCGTTAGGGGTCGCGGAGTGACTGGAGCCTATTCCAGTGACTTTGGGCCTTCAGCGGGGATCACCTTGTACAGCGGCCAACCTGTCGCAGGGGTGATTATTATTATCATTATAATTATTATTATTATTATGACAACAACTACATGTATTAATTAAATTATCTAAGCCATTACCATATATATATATATATATATATATATATATATATATATATATATATATATATATATATATATATATATATATATATAGACTCACATGCAAATGGATAATACAGTAGAAATAAAATAGATATTTGATGATATGATGACATTGACACAGAGAGACAGAGACATTGACACGACTCACCATTCACTCCACATTCACTAGGGACAATTTAGAGTTCTCAGTTACCCTACACAGTCATGTCTTTGGACGGTGGGAGAACCCGGAGAGAACCCACGGTTGGCCACTGTCCAGGGTGTACCCCACCTAAGGCCAAAAGTCACTGATAGGCTTCCAGTCACCCGCGACTCCCTAACGGGAACAAGCGGTAGAAAATGAATGATATTGACGTTTTGATTAAATCGGTGAGCATGGCAGGAGGAAACAGGTAAGGGTCCGTTTCTAAGCTAGCGATCTTCACTTTCTCAAAATACCGCGCTTTGTGAGCGCGTAAAATGTGTCCTGCTTCCACTGACAACTGAACTGAACATGAGTTAGAAGTAGCCATCGCTTAAGTGACAAAAATAATTGCAATCACTGTGAGTTTGTTACTTTTGCGCTCCCCGTAATTCTGCGCTCGGATACTCTTGCCGTCCATTATGGTGCACCCACGTGATCGTGTGACGTAGGTGCAAAGGGTCAATATATATATATATAAAATGTTACTTTTTATGTAACTGTTTTCATTGCTATATTTTTCAGTTACACTGCCACTTCTGTTTGGTTCATGTATTTGTTTCATGTATTTGTTGTCATGTAGAGATGAACTAGCCTAACTTTAAAATCAAGCATTTAAGTTATTCTAAAACTGTTTTCTCGCACCATGGATCTATGGCTTGCACACACTTCTTGTCGCGGGGGGTTTGGAGCGTTTGGAGCTGGCCCTTGGTAACTGTGAGTGGGTGGTGCGTAAAACTCCAAGCCATTCAAAGTTTAGAGCGATGTAGTTTCGCGGCCAGAGCCTTCACGCACCACGTCTCCTCACAGGATATATCACTGCGCGTCGACTGTCTACTCTCCAGTGATGAATGGGAACTTAATTAACACGATGCTGTTTTTTGACGGACACTGACGATCTGCATCTTTCCGTATCCCTGTCTGGATAAAATATGATCCCGCATTTTTCTATTTTGTGTGTGATGACTTTAGGCACTTTGCACGTCGTGTCATCTTTGGAACTGCAACCTGGCATGTAAGTAAACCAATTAAATCATATTTTACTAGTTAATTTAGTCTTGACTATTCACGACGAGTTTGAATGTGTAATTTTAAGTTGACAAACGTGTGTAAATCACTGTTTTCCTTTTAAACATTTCCTTAGAATTAATTTATCTGCATATTTCCCCTGAATTAGTGAGTCAATTCAAACATTGTCCACTGGGCGTCGCTCTATCAGATCTCAAGTATCCATTCACCAGAATCCTTAAGGAATTAAAATTACAGTCATATTCAGACAGTGGTTTTAGATTTTCAGTGCATTTTGCACGGTAATATAATTCACTTTACTCATTTCCACAGAGAATACTTCGACTAATTTACTCCAGGGTTCACTGTATTAAATCCAGATGCTTGTAAAGAAGAATACCTGTGCTGACAACAAACAGGATGCAGACCTCAAATGCTGTGCAATTTAAAATGCCATGTTATAACACTAAAACATAAGCCATGGCATGTCTGTATAAAGTAACATTATGAATCTATCCCGCATGGTGAACTATTACCAATTAAACTATTGGGCACACAGATGTTTCCAGTTAGCTCCATTGGTTTTTTTGTTGTCTCTTTGGTGTGTGAAGTCATAATAATACATAATTATGCGAGTCAAGGTATGGGACTGTCAATTTCCAAATGCCTGCCAAGTTGTCAATAATCAGACTGAGTGACTTGCAAAAAACAAGGTGGCAGAGTGGCCAAAAGTTGTACTCAAGTAAAAGTAATGATACTTTAAGATATTATTGCTCAAGTAAAAGTAAAACATAGTGACCCTAATAATTACTTAAATAAGAGTAGCTTCTACTGCTACTGGAGTACCGAGTAACATTTTGCGCATCAAATGTTTTGATTCACGAGTTAATGTAATCGGAGAGTGCAAGATAATGCACAGATAGAAAGAATAGACACAAAAAATAAATAAACAAATGTAGGTGTAAAAGGTAAGGTGTAAAATAATCAAATGTTATAATAATTTAATATTGTTTGACTAAAGACTCACAGTGGGAAAAGAAATCAAAACTTTTACTTAAGTAGAAGAAAGAGTGTTACTTGAAACTAAATATCACTGTTGTATTAGATGTACTCACCTTATTCCACGCCGCCCACTTTTATCTCTTTTTGCCTCAGATCCACACTGCTGTAGTAAACTAACTTCCGGTTTGACGAGAACCTTATTCACACAGACGAGGCGAACGAGGGACAAGTCTCGCTGTTAAAATATTATATAAAGTAGATTGATTTGAGTAAAATGTTTAAAGTACACAAACAACAACAAGTCAACAATGCATCGATTTCCTGGGCGGCCTGAAAATGGCTTTTTAGTCCGTGTTGAACTTATTGTTGAGCTCGTCTGCTCCACGTAAACTAATACAACGGAAATAAGATGGCGGCGCCCACGACAACTTCCGGAATGAGGTGAATACTTTCAGAAAACTACTCTGAAAAGTACAATTTCTTCAAAGAGTTACTCAACTAAGTAAATGTAATACTATCCTCCTCCATTAATGAGTGTAAATGGGGGAGTGGGTTCAGTATTCACCCACTAACTGGGGGATAGTCAGTTCAAACCTCTCTGAAGCAAGTGAAGTGTAGCGTCAATGGCAAAAAGACATTTCGCCCAATGGCCTGAGCTGAACTGGCTGCCAGACATTGAAAATTACAATCTTGCAGTACAGCGTTTATATAGTGTTTGATATTCACCAATACATTTTAATCATCTGCGATAAACGTTTTTGTGCAGGCCAAATGTCTGTGCCGACCAGGCGATGTCCATGGTGGGCACTCGGCAGCCGTGCGTTCAGGCTTATACCCGATTGGTCAAAGTGTGGAAGCAGGGCTGCACTGGACATCAGTGGTGTGTGGGATACGAGAGGAGGTGAGAGTCTTATTCTTTTACGCAAAATTATGTCGTGTTGTTCTGCCGGATAAGCGGAAGAAGATGGATGGATGTTTCGTGTTGTGCTACAAAATTCTGACTAGAACTTATTAGAAGAAACTCACAAGTTAATCTGACTCTAACATTGTGTTTTCAGGACGACATACTACACAGGATACAGGCAGGTGTACAATATGAACGCCCACGCAGTCTACCAGTGCTGCCCCGGCTGGACGCGAAAGGGTGATGAAATGGGTTGCCTGCATAGTAAGTAATAGCTTATAAAATTAGTTATGATGCATTCTGAAAATCTGTTATAGAACCCTTAAGAAACCATGAGTAATTGCTGCAGATGACATTGTTGGTGTATAGTTTGTGAGGCAAAGTGATTAGCATACTAGTAGTTGGAGTATCAAATCCCTGTGCTACTTTTGTCTAATCAATACTAGAGATGTCAAGACTATTCGGTTTATCGATAATTGTGATTATTCAGGTCACAAATGAATGGTAACAACTAAAAAATATAAAACTTTGACAATTTTAGAAGCAAAATCAAGTATTTTCAATTCAGTCTTAAGTCCAAAAAATACACTAGCTCTCACGTTAACTTTGATTTATTATTTAGAAAGTTTAATTTCATAAACATGATCACAAATTGGAGAAATAATAATGGGCTGGACAACGACAATGAAAGAAAATGAAAGGTTAGAGTGTTGTTCGGTCATGGTCTCTCCTTAACTGTGAATAATTGTTAAATTGCGTTGTTTTTTCTTACAATAATCACAATACTTAAATGGAAAGGATTTTATCTGCTCTTTCTCTTTTAAAGATAATTTTACAATCATTGTTTATCTGTTTTGTGATTTTAATGCACATTTTTTATTCGTTTGTGTACGAATTGTGCTCGTCTTGACTTAAATTTGATATACAAATCAAGATAAGTTTCACTACTACTACCACAATTACTGCTATTTATTTTTATCTATTTATTGATTTGTTTTTCAGGAGAATGTGACTCCAACACGTGCTTCAATGGAGGACGCTGCACAGACAGTGGGGACCAGATCTGTCAATGTCCAGAAGGCTTCAAAGGAACACAATGCCAGTTCGGTGAGTTTGCATTTCAACTCCACCACAAGCCATTTTGTGAATTATGTCGATGTGCGCCGCATTGTATTTGATTGGCTTTAGTGCATTAGTGGTTTAGACAACAGATGCCCCAAAGGAATACTACAGAGTGCATATTGTTGGTAAAGATCTTCGTATGTGCTTTCACTGTTCAAAAGTAGAGTGGGCTTGTTGTGTTGTGGCTGGGCAGAGCTTCCCAGTGGGGGTCTTTTGGTTGTTAAAACGCTCTCTCAGGGGAAATTCTGCTTTGAAGGCTGAAGTCACGGGAGTGTTGTGGCTAAGTATGCACTCTGTAAAACTATATGGTAATTAGGGCTACGGGCAGTGTTGTCATCATATGGTAGGAACATTTGGTAAGATGCATAAGTATATAGTTTCAATATGTTCCTGGAATTACTTTGCATTACAGTTTTAACCCGTTTGACACACAGGTTGAAATTTAAGCACAAATTACAAACTCTAAAAACACATCTACTGTGCGCGTGACAGGTTTTCATGATTTTCTCATTTTGACTTTATTCAGTGTACTAATGCTACTTGTAAATATAAATGATAGTTTTACACCAATCAGGTCGTCGTTTGTGGAGAAAAGTTGAAAAATCTGTTGAAAATTACTGGAAGTAAACAAGCACAATCACACAAGGGAGCCAGAGATTAGGTAGAATTTACACAAAAGAAACAACTTTTTTGTTTCTTTGTTTCATTTTTCTTCGTCAAATAAAACATCTGTGACATTTGATGAGTTTTAGCCCAGTTTTCTGTGTAGTTTCTTGGTAATTATCTATTGTGACGTCATAATTTACAACCAGAAAGTACAATTAAAAACCGAATACAATAGCTGGGGTAAACTTTGTCAAGATTTTAGCAGAATGTGAAACTTATTTATCTTAACAGCATTTTAGTTAAACGTCAGAGGCACTTTAATCTCAGAATGCACTGCTAACTTTGTTCGGTAATTTCTATAATTGTTGGGTTCTCTGTTTATACTTGGGTAAAAGCATGTGGATTGGAGCAGAGTTCAGACTTTGGAGGATGAAATTGTAATAAATGGCATGTTTATGTTCAGGAAATTAATATTGATTCACTTTTAACAGGATCAAATAAACGTCAATAGAAAATTGTTATTGTTATCGAAAAGAGGATCTCTTTTTTGTTCTTTTTCTGACTTTTTCGGTCTTGGTCAACAAGTTTGCATTCCTGTTTTGTTCTGGTAGAATTCAAACAGAATAGAGACTTTTCTAGAAAGAGGCTCTAGCTCAGTCCAAAGCTTTCTAAACAAGATATTTCACAGGGACATGTCATTGTTTGTTAGTGGCGGCCCTCTTTCTCCGGGGAGTGTGTTTTGACATGGGCTTGTTTGGTTTTCGCACATGGAGGTGGCTGATTGCGGAGGCACTGTACATGTGGATTCTTCATTGTTTGTCTGGACCTCCGCATTTCTCAAGGAGAGCTCGGAAGTTTTTTGTAAAATGTTTTCCTTTTCTTATCTCTGGGGACACGTCTATCCTGTCTCTTCTGCCAGAGTCGTTACACAAGGAGATCTCGGGCCAAGCTTCTGTGTTCAACCAGATTGAACTGTCCTTAACAGAGACTCACTCATGATGTCTGTTTGAGATGGTGGGTCTTTAAATAGTTTGGATCGAAGTGTTTACGATGCTGTCATGTTGTCTTTCTGAAACATAATCTTGAAACTTTGTGACACTGACCACTGTCTAGAAACTCAAACAAACACAAATACTATGTAGCATTGAGAATGTTCAGGAAAATAGGAAAAAAGTATGCTTTGACTTATATTAATGCATATGTTTAAATAATGGTTATTATTCTGCAATTTATATTCTGGGATTTAAAACTTCAGAGAAAGAGGAAGCACATTTAAACTTTAATCACATGCATTTCCGGACCTGTACATCTAGATATGAGACGTTTGCAGGTTTGAACCCAAGACCCGATGCCTTTGTTGTTTCAGCACTGGAAGCTTTAGATGTCTTTTACTTCATACAACAAAGGAGATGTTGCCATTACTAATGCAAACAACATGCTATTGTAAAAAAAAAAAAAAAAAAAAAAAAATACTTGGTGCTGGCCCTCCCAGATGTTTCTCTCTGTTCTCTCCCATACGCTAACCAGACTGTGTCCACTCGAGAACTGTGTCCAGCCTGGTTAGCCTATGGTTACTTAAAGTGTGTATGACAGGATTTTTTGATTTTCTAGTTCTGGTGGAGAAAAAAAAAACTGTTGTAGATGTATATGATAGTTTTACACCAATAAAGAGACAGTTTGTAAAGAAAAGTTGAAAAATACGTTGACATTTTCAGGAAGTAGAGCAGAATTCCAAAACACAATGACATCACAGTAGGGAGACAAACTAGGGACAATTTACACATTTTTCTCATCTTTTAAACATTAATTCAACGAAATAAAGGTGTTCCCATATATTTTTATTTGTCAAATAATAATTTCTATGACATTAGAGGTGTTTTGGCCCAGTGTACGATAGGAAGTAAAAAGTTTAACATAAAAATGGCCATAAAAATTGGATAAAAATAGTTAAATCTTTAGCAGAATAAACTTAACAGTGTTTTTGTAAAATTAGTTCTTCAACCTCATAGTGTACTTTATATTACATTGCGCTTGTTTCTATACCTAAGTTATTTATTTATCTGTAATGTTTTGCTCTATGCAGCTGTTTAAAGGAGACACATTAAGCAAAATCAGCTCTTTAGACCTTTAATCTCGTTATATTTGTTTTAGCTGCTCATTTAATCACCCGAGTGAGTAATGCATGTTTGAGTAATCTGAGTTTGCTCTGAAAATTCCAGTTTTCCCATTCCTCCCATACACGGCCACTGCTCTGTACTTTGTTATTCCGTTCTCAGATATTTTAAAACCTAAACGGTGATACACTTTGGCAGCGTAAAATGAATAAAAGAACAACTATTGGCGGATAGTTGGGGCCATCAGCATGTTGGAAATCAGTTTTCAACCAGAAGTCAACAGACCTGTTTCTTTTTTTAAGTTTTTTTTAATATATATCTCATCAATCCACCTCCATTCCACTTGAATTATCTCCTGCTAAATCAATTACAAGATGACTTTTAAATGTGAAACGCATATTAGAACTGTGAGCCAACAAAAATTTTGAGTTGATATTTGACATTCTTGGGAGAATACAACTTGAACACAAGCTTGAACGCCGACATCGCCATCCTTCCCTGCAGAAACCATTGCTAGATTTTCTTTCATTTTCTTCATAATTATGTTCGGCGTAGCTCGGGACGGCAGACTGAAGCCGGATCGCTGACCTCACCTGTCGTAGGAGTGCAGTGGAAGCAGCTGGACTTGTAGTTTGCTCATGAAGATGTTTCACAAGGGTTCATCTGATTTATGGGTCCGTTTCCCACGAGCAAAGGTGAGCTGTCCGTCACACACGGGATCGCTCTGTAAATCTTCAGACATATGGATATGGTTTTTCAGCTCATGTCTGTATGGAGCGCCGTTTACTTGATTTATTCCTGTTTCCTATTATTCTAGAGTGCTATTCAGTTTAATTATGCCAAATGCTTAGTAAATGCTTTGCCTAATATCTATATTTTGTCCTTTCACTTGTTGACTCTAGATAAATAGATAGATATTGCATGATATGGGAAATTATTACGATATGGCTATTAAGCTCTGCGATATCGATATTATTGCGATATTTAAATACGCTTTTTGACAGGCTGAAACTAACAATTCATTTAGTAATCAACTAGTCAGCGATTATTTCTATTGTAGACTGAGACTAATATTTTTAATAAAATAATGGTTGAACTATTGTGAATGAAGGCTTCCAGAAAGATAATATTCATGAATAAAGTGTATAATTGAGGAAAATCAGAAATGGTCTATTCTTTTTTGCCATTTTTCTTTAATAATGTCACTGCCTTTGTTTTAAAAGTCTTTACGTTTGTGTTTTAGAGTCTGTTTAGTCCAGAGAACGATGACCATCATCAAAATACGACCGCAATCATTGTTTACAGTTGACTAGTCACGATTATTCTTGCTTCTTATAGTTGTTGCAGCCATATTTTTGATGCAATAATGTCCGTTATATTGAAATAAAAAGCAACAAATACAAAACTGAGGCTAGTTTAGTTTGAAAAAGCTAAATTTGATTAATGATTTTCCCTTTTCACTGTTTTCATTTTAAAAACAGAACAGAACAGAACAAAGCACAAAAAACTACTGTTCTTTACATTTTACTTTAGTTTTACACTGGATTCCCTGGTATTTTCTACTCCTCTACATTTTTAAACTGGACTGAAAAGTAGAGAATACTTTTCATTGGAGTTTTGAGGAGGTATTATTATCACATTCATAGAGATATTCTGCCTAAAGGTTTTTTTGTTTTGAGTTCAAGTCTCAGCTTAGAGCAAACAAAAATGTACACATGAATTCACAAGAAAACATGAAATTGATTTGAATTACTATTGTTGCCAAAAAATTAAGCACAATTTTTTATCAGAATCACTACATTTAATGCTTTATGTCAGAGGTGTCGGAACTTTTTTCACAACATACTGAAACATAGACGAAGCCGAGAGCCATTTGAGGGCCATAGATTAGTGGTTAATACAGTTGATCATTCAGATTTTTAAGGTTATAATGTTAGGTATGTGGCAGGAATTTTTAAAAATACAGTAAAATAGAACAAATGAACACGTCTGCTTTATGTTTATGCTCCTGTCTCTGTACTTTTACTTAAGTAACTCAATGGAGTACTTTTTCCACCACTGTAAAAATGGCCAAATATAACAGTGGATTCTTCTGTCTTCAGAGTGTCAGATCAAGTTACTTCCTTTGTGTGATGACCACATGCAAACTGCGGATTATATTCCATTTGCTTTATCTTTATCGTAGCTGCACGGATGTGATTATACGGTTTATGTTTTAGTTATGTGATTCTGTTCAAAGTTCATATTCTGAATGCAACCAGGAGAATTGATAAAAAGACTGACACATGAACAGACAAAATTTGTTCGTCTGTTCATGTTTCGGAATATTTTTGATACTTTTTGTCATGTTTTTGTCGCTCTTAATAGTGTTTTTGCCGCTTATAGTGTCATTTTTGTCAACTCAAAGTCATGTTTTTGTCTCTTTTAAGCGTGTTTGTGTCACTTTTGGTCGAGTTCGTGTCGCTTTCAGTTTCTTTTGCTTTAGTCATGTTTTTGACAATTTTAGTCATGTTTTGTCTCATTCAGTTGCTTTTTTGTCGCTATTAGGCATGTTTGTGTCATTTGTCGTCACATTTGTGTCGCTTTTAGTCACATTTTTGCCCCTTTTAATTATGTTTTTGATGCTTTTAGTTGCATTGCTGTCATTTCTTTCAGAACATGTTTTGACAAATCTTGCAGAATAAGCAGAATAAAACTATTTTGTTTTTTGTGGAGGAAATTTGTACACTTCAAAAATTACAGCCTTTGCAATTTGCTTATTGCATCCATTTAAATTGCAATTTTGATTCGATTTCGATCAATTGTGCAGCCCTAGAACGCCGCACTCTCATCTCTTTTACATGCAGCAGAAACAGGCCTGTGCGTCAAAAGCAGTGCTGAAAAACAGTGCATCCAGTCACGGCCCGAGCTTCTCCAGTACCTCTCTTTCCCTTTCACCACTCATCATTGATCGCCCTCTTGCACATTTTTCCTCTTTGGGATTCTCGCCAAGTCAGTGGTGAAACCCTTATATACTGTACGTGCGAGGTGGCCACCTGCTTCCAATCTCCCACAGCGAACAGCGTTGGTGAGACTCTTATGTCAGCTTTTGAGATGGTGTTGACACTGCGGGGTCATCAAGAGCCTGGATGGAGCCGGGACAAAGGAAAGCGGCGGGTTTTACTGCTGTTTGTGAATGCCGCACTGTCTCGCACCATTAGGGCAGTGGGATAAGGAGCGGGTTAAATTGTGTCGTAGGTCCGGATGATATTATAAGAAACTAACGGCAACAGAGAGAGTGAGGACAGAAAGCATATGGTGCTCACTGGAGGAAGCCTGGTTGTTTTCAAAGCACCTTGGATCGTAGAGATAATGGACAGTGGTGGAGACTGGATTGTAACAGATAGTAAATTAAAGCTAATAAGATCAAAGTTGCTTAATAATTATGTGTCATACAGTGCTTTTTGTAGGTGCTTTAAAGGGGACATGTTATGCAAAAACAACTTTTTATCTTGTTACAACAGTGTTTTCTTATCATTACCAGTAGTTATATTTTGATTGATTCCTACATGTTTGAGTTAATATTGTCCTGCAACTGAAGCTCGAGTGCTTAGAAAAGTCCTGTTTCACTTACCCCCTATACTGTATGCCCTGCCCACTACCCTGTTCTTAGTTGTGATTATTTGAAAAATTAAGACTCTGAGTGATACATGTAGCATTCTAAAAATGTCACGTAGCAACTTAAAAAAAAAAAAAAAGACTCAGTCTCAACTTTTAGCAAAAATATACACAAAAATACATGGAGTTGATTCAAATTGCTATTGGTGACCAAAATTAAACACAATTTTTGATCAGAATCACTACATTTAATGCTTTATGTCAGAGGTGTCTAAAGCCGAGTGACATTTGAGGGCCATAGATTAGTGGTTAATATCGTTGATCATTCAGATTTAGACAACTACAGGCAACTAAGAAGAGACAGGGCTTATCAGTTCTGCAGTTTTGAAAAGGAAGTCAATGGATCTGTTTCAATTGCTAGATCAATATTGCCGTTTACAATGAACAAAATGTGAGTGATGATCTACTTATGTTATAGTTCAATACTAAGTACCTAGTAAGCGTTTCCTTTAAGACGCTTTCCAGTTTTGTAGCCACAGCTGCCCTGGGGTAGACTGATGGAAGCGAGGCTGCTAAGACTACCGACAATCACTCAACACATCACATTCATAAATAAATGGGTCTCGCATAAGGACACATGGGACACAAGTACTGTTTATTATAAAACACAAATAAGAATGCCACAATATCAAATTTGTTAAAAAGTTTGACTTGTTTTGGAGAATAGAACTGAAATTTCTCATTGTTGTTGCCTACAATTCTCAAAATTATTATTATTCATTTAGTTCTGCTTAGCTCTATATTTAGTTTTTTATTTAGTTAGTTTAGTATCTTATTTAGATCTAGAGTGTTCTGATAAATCATGATTATCGATAAACCAAATAATCTTGAAACCCCTACACAAATTAGGGTAGCCAGCCAGATTTGGTTGTTAATATTGCAGAAGATATGCATTTGAGGAATCGAAAGCTGTTTTTTTTGTGTATTTTTCTATATTTTAAGCTCCAACTTATCAATTCCTGTAGTTACTCATTTGGTATCGCGCAAAGTAGTTCATACAAATAAAATTAAGTAATTAATAGTCCGAAATTACTATCCCTTAAAAGACATACTAGTCTTCCATTAGTATAAAGACGTAAATATCACGCAGACATCACGCAGTATAACTTTAATTCCATAAAGGCTTTTCAAAACAATGCAGTATGAAATGGCGTTGACTGGCTGTGTGTTAGTACCTTCTCTTTGCAACAAGACCTTATCTAATCATAATAACCACACTTTATAAAATATTCTTGCAATATTTCCCATTTGTTATACTTAGTTATTATTCTATTGACCTGTAAATATCTTAAATATCTAACATTTATAGTAGCAGATCACTGATTGTATTATTATTGTTAATTCAGTGAGCGTTGTGCTATCTCCAGCGGCTCTCGTCTTTCCTCCCTGACCTCATGTCTGGACCGGGTTTCTTAACTTCCTTTTCAAATATAACACACCTGTCCTTGGCTCTGTCACATGTAAACCAATTCAACCTTGTTTACATTAAGTTTTAGCAGCCATAACATCAACAACTGGATTAAGAACTCACTTTCTGGGCTATACTTAACAGCTGCAGCCTGGCGGAGCACAGAAAACAGCCCTTGTTAGTGGTTGTAAGACATGAAGACATGAAGGAGGGGTAAGTTAAAAGTTGCTGAGTTGGTAGTTCAGGAGAGAAAACCTTGGGGCATTTGGTCCTGCGTCTGTTTGCTAGACACTCCGGCACCGTAATGGCCAAGTTCTTTTTTAAAATATACAAGACAGGTGTGGAGTTTGTCATTTTGATCTTTGTTAGACTTTTGGAGGTCTCTGTGGTCTGCCATGAAAATGACTCCATCAACTTATCGTGCTCTGTATATGATCCAAAAAACAATATATTTGGGGCTCAATATTTATTGTGTAGGTGGTTTGTACGCAATTTAGGGAACTTGTTGTTTTTTGACAACGTTTGAATCATAAAGAGTGAAATAAGTTACTTTTATGACTCATAAAAAGGCACCAATTAACTAAAAATAATGTTTAATTCTGCTATTTATATATTGTAGCTTGTGTTTTAACTAGAATGGCTTTGTTTGGGATTATCCAGCTTTAGGCAGATGCATTAATTAGTTTCAATATTATCGCTTATCGTGATAGTTTCTCTTTCAATATATTGCACTTTGAAATATGAAGTCGAGGCGAGTGTTCAGGGTCGATTCGTAAAAATAAACATGCATAGGCCCATTAGAAATTGGATATCTTAAAATGTTTTTCTTTGAGTTGTATTTTTTAGGCAAGGTAACTTTATTTGTTGAGCACAAAGTATTTCAGAGTGCTTTACAGAAAAAGATGCACTCAAATCACAACAAAAACTAATGAAAACCTAATTCATTGTAAATGTATTTGTAAAAGTGTAGACAAAAGACTGAATAGAGTTAAAAGACTAAAAAGTTACAGGTCAGATCTTTTCCAAGGAACCTTCTGCAATAAAAACACCTGTAATTGAAATGGAAGATTTAAATAAGTATAATTCCAAGACAGACTGTGGTAGTATACCCCTGACAAATAATGCACTCTCTGACTGAAAATATGTTGACAACTTAATGTTTGGGCCGACTGTCTACGCAATCACTCACCAGCTTACAAAATATCTCGCATTTCCAAGTCCAGTCCATTGATGAAACTGGGTCAGAGAGTCGCTGCTAAGAGAAACACACCTGAGCTCTTGAGTGACATTTCTCTGCTAAACCACATCTCTGAGCAGGTTTTGCCAACACATGAAAGGCTCTCGATTACACCTGAAGTATGGAGCATATAATAGAAGCCATGTGCAGGCCACGGCAGCAGAGTCCAGGTTTATTTTGGTCTCATTAAAACAATTACTTTACCAAAACACAGTCTTGTTGGTGGAGTCTTGAGGTGTGAGTGCCATATTTCTTGCTTACACAGTGAGACATTTTTGCCTTGATGGAGGGGTTTGGTTAAATGACATATAGACAAAAATCCCATGGAGGTCAGTCTTTGTTGAATTTATATCAATATATTTATATCAACTTTGTGTTCCACCATGTTTTGAGCTGTTAATTAGATCACTTTTTTATACACTTATATTTTTAGATATTTTTAACACTGGTTTTTGCCTGGATTAGATCTCTATGTGCTTGGAAAACCAAATATTTTCTTGACTAATAACATTTTTAAATCAAGTGTGCCAGTATAAAACAGTATACAAAGTGATGTTGAACAGCTTTAAGACACTGGTTTTGTACAATTGAGTGTAATTTTCAACATAACGTGATAGTAATTTCTTCAGAGTTTCCAGGTCCTCCTCTTTATAAGGACTTTGGACTTTCTTTTTTAGATAGTTGCTTGCAAATTTGAATTTTTTTGGCTTACTATTGATACTCCTTACTCCACGGCACTTTCATGAAAGAGGTGGTTTTTAGCCTTTTTCAGGTTTCACAATAATGTACCCAGTAATGACTGAAATACAGGCTGTTAACAGATCATTAATATTTTAAAATGGTTATTATTGTTAAACATGCTGTTACAAATACATGCATCTCATATGTTTTATGTTTTTTCAAAGGCTTGGTCGCTTGCTGCTCTCTGAAAATCTGACAACCCCACATTAAAACCATTCTAAAACTACTAATAAGTATTGAAATAAGTTGTATTATCTTTTACATCTTAGGATTGTAAATGGAACAAATCTTGATTTACTTCAAATAAGAAAAAGTCAATCATCTTCTAACTTGAAAATTAGTGAACTGCACTTGAAATAAGAACAAAACCTAGACTTGTTAACTTTTTTTGGCAAATCTTGTTTTAAGACAGTAAAAATATACTAAAAACAAGATAAATATTTAGTTAATTCACTCATTATCTTCCAGTATGTCAATTTTTCAGTTCTGATAAATGTGTACTTTTGATATTACTTTTAAATTTTATCAATTAGTATTTGGGTATCCATTTTTGGGGAAAATGTCACCGACTCTTCCTGTTTTCATTCCTCGCTGTTGCTTTCTGAAGTGTGTTGAAGAACTGAGGACCCGCGGCTAAACGTCCTGACAACCTGCTGTTAATGCGAGTAGTAGTCCATGCTATCTGAGGAAGAAGCTCATTAGGCCGGTAATGGCTGCCACATGTTATGGACACTCACAGACTAAGCATGTCTCCAAAAGGCCCCATTGTTTACCAGGTTAAACGCAAAGAGAGAAGGGCCATGTGCTCGCAGGATTTACAGTAGCAAAGGTAAGGAAAATTACTCTTTTTTTCTATTTTTTGCTGGCTTTGCACATGGTTTACACTCGTGGAAATGAGGTCAATAGGGATTCCTTTGGGCTTTACAGGCTAATGCCCACTACTGAGAATGGTATGTTAAGTAATGTAACACCTTCCTAGACCTATATATTAGTGTAAATTGCTTCATTAGTCTTGCCAAATTGGAATGATCTGGGTCCAAAACGTTTGCACATTTGAGTGTTGTTAAATTGGCACGAGTATATTTGGATTAAAGGGACATGTTAGGCCTTTTATTAAAATTACAAACTCGATACAAAGGAATATACTCAATATTCTCTGTACCGATTTTGATACCACGCTATTAATGAAAATTTTTCTTCTTTTAGTTCAGTGCAGGGCAAGTCAACTTAAGGTCCCGGGGCCACATCAGGCCGTCCAAGGGATATTATCCGGCCTTGGACCTGTTTAGTCCTGGTTTAGTCCTAGTTTATGGCTCGATAATGATATTCAGAGGTTATTATTATCCAACAGAAATGTGTTAAAACATGCCTTTAGTTAAATATTAGTTGAGCCTGAAGACAAACGTGATGTGTATAAACAATATACTACATTTTCTAATTTTGCCTATCTTCAATACAACTAGGGCTGCAACTAACGATTATTTTGGTAATCACTTAGTCTAGCGATTATTCTTTCAATTAATCGATTAGTTGTTTAGAACAGGAAAGAATATGAATATGTGATTTGGACTCCGTTTACTCAGATAAAGCTGAAGTGAGTCGTTTGTGTTTGTCCTGGTGGAGAATATTTAATAGTGTTTTCATCAAAAACACAAAATGTACACATTTATCGTCGTTTGTGCGATTCCTGCTTCGTCAGAGTTGTAAAACCTCTTCTCTCACCTCACAGCATGTTTTGGAGTCTGTTTTAACGATTATTCGATTATTGAAAACTATTTCTATAATCCCATTAATAATAATAATCAATTCACTTGTTACAGGCCTAAAAACAACATTTACAGTATTACCTAAATTCAGATATCTTGTTCACCTCTAGTATCCATCTATATTTAGATGCCTGCCCAAGGAAATTAGCATCTTTTGCTATAACCTGGTACAAGGCATCTTTCCTTTTTTGTCAATATGACATTCTACACTGTCCCAGTTCAAATAAAAACACACCAACACATACTGGTGAATGCAGGAGGAGCTGAAGGCACAGTGTAGTAATACTGCTTGGAAAAGTGTGGAGATTGAATGAATAAAGCAACTTTCATTGAAAAAGCCTAGACTAATGCGTCATTAATATAATTTAATGCTTCCTATTTATTCAGGCATGCGACTAAGACTCACAGTACAAGGATGACTTGTAGAGCTGAACACTTGACAACAACTTGCAATGAAGGAGCCAAGGCATATATTTTAATGAAGAAATGTGTAATTAAAGCTGTTCGTGGTCTATTTTTATTACATTTCTTAAACGACTTTGTCCTGTGAAAACAATCATCCAGTTTTTTCCCAGTATACATCTATGTAGGCCTGCACAATAAAAGATAATATTGAAACTACTTTATGCCACTGACAAAATTGACTAAAATATGAACTTCACCAAATCAAAAAGCCGAATAAAACACTTACATTAATGTCTTTAATTTGTCATAAAAGTTACCTGCTCCACTCTCTGAAGCTCAGATCTCTTATTGCTCTACAAAATGTTCCACTTGTGCAAAGAAAATGCACAAACACAAACATTGAGCCCCAAAAAATATTGTTCCAGCTATTATTTATTAAACGATAAGTCGATTTAGTATTTATCGTGGCAGGCCCATATCTATGCTTTAGTTTGGTGCTGAGAATGAGAGATACTGTATACATTAAACCACTAAAATCTGTTTTTATGGGTGAATTTGACCAATCAGTCATTCCAATTGTAAATCTTATACATTCTTGAGAAATCTTCCAGAGAGTCTTCACTTCCAGATGCCAAGTATGTTCATAGTGCCGAACATAAGGCACATAACTCCACTCTGACATCTCTGTCCGTCTGCTCAAGACATTGACTCTCCTCCTGTCTTTTGGAAACACCACACATGTTACTTTTGCAGATGTGCGAGGTAACTACTGGTCATATACAAGTAAATAGTGTACTCTGCAACCTTTTAGTCATTACATGGAGTTTGGGATGTTTATTTCAAAGACGCTCACTAATTTGGATGGAAATTTCACCAAGCAATTAACAAACTATAAACAATCGACAACAGATAAATATATGAACGGTTTGAAAAGGGGATGGAAGAAATTTAGTATTCCCGACGCGCCATCATCAATCACCAAACATCACAACAATACACAGGGAAACTGCAGCAACATTCATCAGTCTCATGCAAATAAGCTTCATGTAAGCTTTTGTTATCTTTTTCAAACCGGAATTCCACACAATAGGCTACTGAAATCAATCACACTTTGTTTAATATAAAGGAAGCCCATGAGCAAGGGATTTGGCTTGATTTCACACATTACTGAATAGTGTTTTCTGTCTGTTCAAGTCTGCTTAGATTGTTATAATGTGTTTGATTTTGAACCATATTTTATACACTTGAAAGTCATGATGTATATGCTTTTGATGAAATGTATGTCCGTTAGTTTACCAGTCATGGAAACACAAATTGTTTCTTTGCTGAAAGTTGATGGTCTGTTTCCTCTTTGACAGATTACCCTCGGAATTAATTCACACATTTTTGCTGTACAATTAAGACTGTGGACAGCACAGTGGCGCAGTGGACTCACAACCCAAACAAGTTTTGGGTTATGACAAATAAAGCACTTAACCTGTTAATTTTAGGTGAATGGAATATACTTCTGAGTTAGAGGTTTGATAAAATTGTCAGACAACTCTTGGAGAATAAGCACTGACAGCCTGGCTATATCCTCCTCTGCCCCACCCTCTTTTGCCTCTTTTGCCACAGATGCACACTCATGTTGTTATGGTTCTTCTGGTTTTAGAGGGAGCTCCGTTCACGCAAGTCTCGACGCTAAAATATTATATAAAGTAGACTAATTTGCGTAAAATGTTCAATGTACAGAGCTTGTTTAGAACTTATTTTCTGTTGAGCTCGCCTCGGCCACGACGGAAAAAAGATGGCTACCCCATGGCAAGTTCCGGAATAGACTTGAGATTCACTGATATGTGTATTTTCATTACAGATACCGATACAGATTTTCAGCTGATGGCCGATAAGTTCAAAATTTTGGGCCAATGTTTATTGCCAGTCTTGATAATTTTCCCCAAAACGTATTATTTTAAATTACAACAAACTCAATTATTGTCTATCTATTTCACTGCTATATATATTGATAGTGTAACAGAGAAAAATAATGACTTTTGGACATTGTCTTGTTTCAGTATAATTATTTTTTCACTACAATGTTATCGGGCTGTAATCCTTTAGTCGCTCGATTGATGGTGTCTAAGTTGATCATTTTTATTAGCTGACTAATCATTTTATTTATATTTAAATGGTTTATTTTGCAAAAATGAGAAGATACGGAGTGAGCTGAAGATTTTGGAGTCACTTTTTGCTTGTGCTTTTTCTGTTTTAATAGTTGTTTTTGCATGAAGTCCTCAGCAGCTGTGGTCTTTTGAGTGCAGGTGGGGTCTGATAGATGCGAGATTCTTGATAGTTTTGATATATTTTTGCCACACTCCCATTTAGTCAATCTGTCCATAGGGTAGGTCTGTAGTCTGCCAAGAATTTCTTTAGTTGACTACAGCCCTACAATGTCCAAATGAAGCTTTTTATCTTTTGCTTAATCAAGTGGTCAGCTCTCTAGAGACTGGTGACCTTCAGATGAAAAGTTAAGTTGCTCTGAATCACATTTACAGCATCATTTACATTAGCATTTCCTAAGTTTTAATATTTCTTACATTCGAGATGAATCTGTGTGCCTTGATTGATTCACTGTCTGTGGATTCCTAATAGTCTTTTAGGGACGGCAAAAATTGTACTGGACTTCTGAGACATTTGCAAATGGACATACTTTTGTCAATAATGAGAAGTGCAGAAACTGTACTTTGGCCTGAGGAAAACGCAAGGTCATCCAGGCTAATATTAATCTTCATTTTCCATCTGAATTGCAATTTAGCTTGTTATTAAAAGCATGGACTTTGGTGGTTATGCAAAGTTCATTGAGGCAGGTCCAGGTTGTGCAGCAAGTGTGATGTGAACTGTCAAGCTTTACAGCGTGAAAGATGATTGATTCTGCAGAAGTCAAGAGGAGCATTATTGTTTTGAATGAACTGAATTTCACCTTCAAATCAACTGCTTGGATCACGCAATTTGAACATACACGTTTCGCCTGGAAAATATCAGTCAAAAGGCCGTATTCGCGGACATGTCAGGGGCTTAGATCTTCTCCACCATTGTTTATTGTTCCTTATAGACAAGAGGCTAGAGTGATGTTGCACAGATCCAACATTATAAGCGACGTGTGCATGGATAACGTCCTCCATCTTGTGCAGGTCACGGATAAAGGTGAGGAACCCAGACTGGACAGATGCGCAGGAGATGTTTGGGCTCGTAGATGTAATGAGACACGGCCAGTTAATAACATAAAGAAATATTTAAGGTTTATGTGAGAAGAGTGGGCACATCTGGACATACAGTATTTACGACCTAAGGTTATGGACGATGTTTGATGAAGAGGACCGTATAGGTGCACGACAGTCGAAATGTCACAAGGTTGTACTGTAAGTGGCCGTCCACGCAGGTTAAGACTTTCCTTTCCTTTTTTTTTTTTTCATTTGTCCTGTCCTTCTAATGCTCTGAACAGCATTTGTGAAGTGGGAGACAAACGTGGGAACCTTACTGTAGAATAGGTTTCAGGTTTTTATTTATTAGTTTTAGTAATTTATTAGTTTTTTTAATTAATACATTTGTCTTGGAGCATAGTTATATAACATTAACACAAACAAGACATGATACAAGATGAACAAGACACATTTTGAACATATATTGCATTAAGAATGTGTCACTCATGCTTGACACACTGCATTATGTTGTTAATCAATTGAAGATACTGGGAAATGAACACGTTTTTATCCCTGTTGCTTTTACATAAGGGAATTGTATTTCTCCTTCCAGACTGCATGACCTTGTGAGCCAGGCTCCTGATCAGGAGAGCAGAGACATGTTAATGACAATATCCAAGGTCCAAGGATTGTGTTAATCCGAAATAATTGGGGAAGTTTTCTAATTACAAATGACACTGTAATTTCAATTGAACAGGGACACAGTTTAACAATATGTTGGAATAAAATGTTCTTGGAATGAATATTTTCCGGTTATTCTGGTCGAGGGCTGGTCAAAGAATTTTTCCCCCTTTACATTGATTGATCATTATTTTCTGTTTAGTTGTATTTTTTCTTATTAAAACAGATACAAATGGCTTTCTAATTTCTCAAACATAAACAACAGATAGTTTAACCAGGACTATTTAAGTCAAAAATTGTAAAATATCTTCCGCAAAGTCTGAACTCTGGTCCAAACCACATGTTTTTACTGACAGAAGACGATGCTGCCAAACCGGGCCATAGCTCTCCCACCAATTATTCACGCACACCCCAGATTCATAGTAGGAAATGTGGGAGGAGAAGTGTCTTGCCTAAGGACACAATTCGCAGTTTACTCCAGCCGTCCCACTGTGGCACCTGACCTAAGCAAGCAATACAGTTAGAGATTAGATGACTGAATCTTGATTGCGATTCAACTTTTATTAATTGAACAGCCACATTTTTGTCTATAAAATGTGTGAAAATTTTAGAAAAGCATGCAATAATGTAATTTAATTATTATACTCATCATGCCAGGGAAGGGCGATCACAAGTCAGATCACGATTTTATCATAATTATTACCCTTTAAGCCTTTAAAGGGCCTCTGACAGGTTGAACTGCTCCTTTAACTAAAATGCAGGATAGATTTATTTCAATTTCTGCTAGAAACTTCACAAATTCTACTGTAGTTTAGCTATTTTTTTAGGTTTTAATTTTACTTCCTGGTTGTAAAGCGTTACATCACACTAGGAAATTACCATAGCAGCCATCCTGCACACTGCACCTAAACTCCTCTAATGTTAGATTTTGTTCATTTTACAAAGAGAAAAACACGTAACACCTTTATTTTGTTGAATCAATGTTTAAAGGGTCAAAAAAGTAGTTTATTTTGTATAAATTATACATAACCTTTGTCTTCCTAGTGTGATGTCATCAGTTTGTTTCAACAGATATTTTTACTTTTCTCCGTAAACAGCGACCCGATTGGTGTAAAACTACAATTTATATTTACATGAGGCATTAATACACCGAATGAAGTCAAAATTAGAAAATCATAAAAACCCGTCATACGCACTTTAAGAAGTAACTGAAGCCATGTGCTGCCTTTGAGAGTTCACACTTCACTGTGAGTGGTTAAATCTACCAGCCACTCACTCAGAGCCTGGAGTTGGTGGAGAAAAGCGTCTTTGTTTAGCACAGAACTGCTATAAACAGAGAATTACTTAATCACATTAAAGCAATATCACAAAACTGCATCACAGACGAGATTATTATCTTGATTTTTATTGCAGTATTGCCCAGCCAGGATCATGTACAAGTATTACCTCAAAGTATGTGTGATTGGTCTCTTTATCCTTAAATCCAGATGTCACGGCTTTGCACTTTTCCATTTAACAGCACTCTCTTGACAAATTTGGTGCAAACAATCAATTTGGCTCTATTATGCGAAGCCACGATTTCTTGTTATTTACACACCCCAAAAGAGCAACAGTTGTCTCTGTTTTGGCGTACTTTTTCATATATTGTACATCATCAAATCTGGAGGGAGTCATTGGCTGTTCATACACAATTTTCCTGTGAGGCATTGCACTAAGCATTTAAACTTTCTGCTTCTTGTTATAAATCAGTTTTATGTTACATGATGTAGCTTTGTGGAGACGCCTTAAGAACTGATGTGGAACTTTGTATACCGTCGGGTTTGTCGCTGTTGTTTTTCCAGCTGCACGATCGGACGTCCCAGAGACATCGCCTCAAAGTTAAAATGAACCGTCTGGAGTCTTGTTAAATGGCAAAGTAAAGTGTTCCAAATTTGCCTAAGCTCTGCGCCCTGATGTTGATGCCTAGTGACCATAAGCTGATATGGAGAGTTCATTAGGGCTGTGGGGATCAAAGTGTGGAAGTGTAGGGGGCAGGGTACTTGAGGTTAGAGCTGAAGTGACACCTCTATGTGAGTAAATGAAAAATGCAAGTTCAACAAAGTTAGGGTCTTCTGGGTGACTTATACAGGGTAAATTACAGCTGTAGTCGACTAAAGAAATTCTTGGTCGACTAAAGACCTTCCCTATCGACCGATTAATCGACTAAAAGGGGATGTGGCAAAACTATGAAGTATCTCTCTGAATCTGACCCAAACTGTTCATACAAAAAAATAACAATTTATATAGAAAAGTAGCAGCAAACAGTGTATTTATGTTGAATATATATAAATTAGATCTTTTCACTTATGCTGCCAAATTTATAAAGAAGCCTATTAGACAAAGCAAAGCTCAACTGATACTTAAAATTATAACAAAGAAACAAACAGATTTTTAAATGTATATTTTTTACTTCGTGTTGATGCATCTTTGTAACAGCTGTATTTTGAAACTACTCTCTACAAGAAACTCAAATTTAGTTTTGTTAGTGTTTGGTCTGGCAGTGTGAACAGTTGAACATGTCTCTTGGTTGAAATTATGAATATTGTTAATAAAAATATATGTGCTGTATATATATATTTCTTAGCAAATGTTCTTGTGTTGAGACAGTATTGGGCTTGTGTGTAAGTGTTTTTCTATGAGCAGCACAGCACCTTTTATGGCCCAGGATTAGTGTTGCTGGACTTATAATTTCAAGGTTTTGTGCTACAAAATTGTTAAGTGAACTGAAACTGAACTGAAAGATCATACCGACAACTGCATTAAAAAGTCACCTGAGCTGTTCAGTTTACACAAAAAAATCTTAGTTTATTTGGTACCACTGTATAATAACTACACCTTATTTTGCTTGAACCAATACTTGTTTCATACTGAACAAATAGTTTAAGCTTGATTCAGGATTAGTAACTGATTAATTAAGGTTAGGGTTAGGGCTAGGGCTAGGAATTTAGGTTAGAGTATTAATTAAGTAGTTAATAAGCCTGAATCATTCTTAATAAATTCTTTGTCTTTAAGTCTTTATTCATGCTAAGGCAGGAATAAGTTATGAGTTATCAGTTATTCTGATACCGGTGTTACTGTTTATTTCTCTTCAATCCAGCACACATTAGTTTGTAAGCTTTGACTGGCTGGACACCATGGACTGCACGGCCTTTGAAACCAAGTGTGGGTGTGGCCTGAATCACGACAATGGCGACCCATCCTTTGTTTCTGAGGACAGGCAGATTATTCATCCAGCCTCATTTCTAATAACAGCTAACAATGGAGACATTTTTCATTTATAAATATACATTCACAATTTAGTTTGAATACTGGCTTTGCATGTCCATCTTTCATCTGTATTTATCTGTATACATGTCCTTGTTCATTGTAGTTATTACTATTTTCACTTAAAACTGAGTGAGAATCTAATTGTGATCTGATGCTTGAGACAATATGCTATTTTGATTAATTCTGTAATCTTCTATTTAATGCAGCTCTTTGCTCAAGACTTTCTCCACCAACTTCACTTCATGTTGTGTGACTGACAGGTGGAGGTAACCAATCACAGTTAAGTGTGAACTCCCGGGAGAATCAAGCTTTAGCATATACAATAATCTGGATAAAATCAAAATTAGTCTTGGCTCAAAAATGAACAACAACCAAAAAACATAACACAGAATCTTTGCCCTATCTTCACTTCTGTGCACATTACATTGAAACATACTAAATAGCAAGATGCTCCATTTGACATAGGAAATATGCAGCAAGGAAATACATTCATCATGCCAAGTAGTTCTGTTGACTTGCATGTCTTTCATAAGTAACAGAGCATACTAAATGTTTGGCAAGAGAGCGACAACAAAAACAGCTTAATTTCTTAGGGGCTTTGTTCTATCTTACCCTTGTTAAATACCCAAACATCAGGAGGTTAAAATACTACACTACTGTGATTATAAAGCTTAGAGTGATGCTGGAACTTAATTACAAGCCAAGGAATGAGCAGATGCGTTTATTATGGACTTGCAGAGTTTTTAATGGAGGCTATTTTAGAAGCTAACGCTGTTCGGCATGCAACACATTCTTTGTTTTTCTCTTATCACCTATCCTTTTTTCCACCAAGTTCTCCATGTGAAATCTCCAGGTGATTACTTTGTAGCCCCTGCCAAGCTGAGAGGTCCGATTAAAGACTTTCACAGATGGGGACAGAACACTGGAGTTCGTGTTCATTTCCTCTGTTTGGTCCCCAATGATCAGGAAGTGCCAGCATAAGTGATTCATTTTGTGTCAAAATCTGTATGGCTTTGAGGTCCACTGTGGAGATATCTGCATTTTAAATCCTTTATCTGATATAGATTATAGTGTGTTCAAAGGAATGTTTGAAATAATAATAGCATGGGAAAGAAATAGTTTTTGCAACGGAAAGTAAGGCGACAGCTTTAGATGGAGATTAACTTTTGAACTGTGCATGACTATGGTGCATTTTAGAGAAAAGTTAACTAAAAAAATATATATGGGGGTTGCAATTTCAATGTTATGATGATACATGTACACTTCGTCTTTGTCTATTGCCTTCAGATAGAAGTCTTTGATGTTACTGCGATGTATTTTGTTTGCAATATTGTTATTGCAAACAACATTACTACCCCAGTGGTTAGGGGGGGCAGTCTGGCTGCTCACAGCACAGCAGCCAGACTAGAGAATACTACCACCGTATTCCCTGCGTGTCGTAAAAGGCGACTAAAAGGGACGGGGCGAGAGGACTGGGAATCCTCTCCCCTGTAGCTGTTTCCTAGAAACGGACAGGGCTGAGTTGGGAAGGGGAGGTTGTCTCCCCAAACCCTAAAGATTGGGTCCTTGAATGTGCGTGGATGTAGTACGAATGAAAGTAAAAGAAATCTGATTGGAAGGATGTTTGGAAGAAGTAGAATGAGCGTGTTAGCGCTGAGTGAGACAAAGATGAAAGGGAAGGGTGAGTGTGTGTTTGGAAATGTGAGTGGGAGAAGGTCTGGTGTAGAGAGTGGGAGAGCAAGAGAAGGTGTGGCTTTGTTGGTGAGTTGTGAGGTGAGACGATGTGTGGTTGAATGGAAGGAGATCTCACCAAGACTGATGTGGGTGAAAGTGAAACTTCTGAATGAGCTGTGGGTGTTCATGAGTGCGTATGGTCCTGGCACTGAGAAGAATGAAGAGGAGAGAGTGTCTTTCTGGAATGATTTGGATGAGTGCCTGCAAGGATTCGGTGCAAATGTGAACGTAGTGCTGATGGGAGATCTGAATGCTAGAGTGGCTGATGAGAAAGTTGAGGGTGTTGTTGGCATGCATGGTGTACCTGGAAAGAATGATAGTGGTGAGAGACTGATAGGAACGTGCACTGAGAGAGAGATGGTGATTGGGAATACATGGTTCAGAAAGAAAGAGATTAATAAGTATACGTGGGTGAGGCAGGATGGTGGAAGAGTGATTGATAAAGCATTGATGGATTATGTGGTGGTTTCAAAGGTTGCATGTAGTAGATTGTTGGATGTATGTGTGAGGAGGGGAGAGAGTGGAGGTATGTCTGATCATTATTTGGTGGAAGGAAGGTTGCGTGTGGGTATGCCATGGGTGAGACCGAGAAAGAGTGGGGATGTGAGAGAAGTTTTGAGAGTGAGTGTTTTGAAGACCCCTCCTTGAACCGCCACCTTAACGTGGTGGAGGGGTTTGAGTACCCGAATGATCCTGGGAGCTATGTTGTCGGGGGCTTCATGCCCCTGGTAGGGTCACCCATGGCAAACAGGTCCTGGGTGACGGGTCAGACGAAGAGCGGTTCAGAAGCCCTTTATGAATAGTAAACAATCAAGGCCAGTTACGTCGCCCGGATTGGCGTCACCGGGGCCCCACCCTGGAGCCAGGCCTGGGGTGGGTGCTCGACGGCGAGCGCCTGGTGGCCGGGCCTTTCCCCACGGGGCCCGGCCGGGCCCAGCCCGAACGAGCGACGTGGGGCCGTCCTCCCGTGGACCCACCACCCGCAGGAGGATCCATAAGGGGCCGGTGCGGAGAGATCTGGGAGGCAGTCGAAGGCGGGGACTTCGACGACCAGATCTCCGGACACAGAAACTAGCTCTGGGGACATGGAATGTCACCTCGCTGGGGGGGAAGGAGCCTGAGCTTGTGCGGGAGGTCGAGCGTTTCCGACTAGATATAGTCGGCCTCGCCTCCACGCACAGCCTGGGCTCTGGAACCCGTCTTCTCGAGAGGGGCTGGACGCTCCATTTCTCTGGCGTTGCCCGCGGGGAGAGGCGGCGGGCTGGTGTGGGCTTGCTCATAGCCCCACAGCTCAGCCGCCACGTGTTGGAGTTTACCCCGGTGAACGAGAGGGTCGCGTCCCTCCGCCTTCGGGTGGGGGACAGGTCTCTCACCGTTGTGTCGGCCTACGGGCCGAACAACGGTGCAGAGTACCAGACCTTCTTGGAGTCCCTGGGAGGGGTACTGGACGGTGCACCGCCTGGGGACTCCGTTGTTCTACTGGGGGACTTCAACGCCCACGTGGGCAACGACAGTGACACCTGGAGAGGGGTAATCGAGAGGAACGGCCCCCCCGATCTGAACCCGAGCGGTGTTCAGTTATTGGACTTCTGTGCTAGTCACAGCTTGTCCATAACGAACACCATGTTCAAGCACAAGGGTGTCCATCAGTGCACGTGGCACCAGGACACCCTAGGCCGGAGGTCGATGATCGACTTTGTTGTCGTGTCATCTGACCTTCGGCCGCGTGTCTTGGACACTCGGGTGAAGAGAGCGGCGGAGCTGTCAACCGATCACCACCTGGTGGTGAGTTGGATCCGCTGGCGGGGGAGGAAGCCGGACAGACTCGGCAGGCCCAAGCGTATCGTGAGGGTCTGCTGGGAACGGCTGGCAGAGCCCTCTGTCGGCAGGGTCTTCAACTCACACCTCCGGGAGAACTTCTCCCAGATCCCGGGGGAGGTTGGAGACATTGAGTCCGAGTGGACCATGTTCTCCACCTCCATTGTCGATGCGGCGGCTCGTAGCTGTGGTCGCAAGGTCTCTGGTGCCTGTCGCGGCGGCAATCCCCGAACCCGGTGGTGGACACCGGAAGTAAGGGATGCCGTCAGGCTGAAGAAGGAGTCCTATCGGGCCTTGCTGGCTCGTGGGACTCCTGAAGCAGCTGACAGGTACCGGCAGGCCAAGCGTACTGCAGCCCGGGCTGTCGCAGAGGCAAAAACTCGGGATTGGGAGGAGTTCGGGGAGGCCATGGAGGAGGACTATCGGTCGGCCTCAAAGAAATTCTGGCAAACCATCCGACGCCTCAGGAAGGAGAAGCAGTGCTTCACCAACACCGTTTACGGTGCGGGTGGAGAGCTGTTGACCTCGACTGGGGATGTTGTCGGAAGGTGGAAGGAATACTTTGAGGATCTCCTCAATCCCACTGTCACGTCTTCCGAGGAGGAAGCAGAGGCTGAGATCTTGGAGGCGGACTCGTCCATCACCCTGGCTGAAGTCACTGAGGTGGTTGGCAAGCTCCTTGGTGGCAAGGCTCCGGGGGTGGATGAGATCCGCCCTGAGTATCTTAAGTCTCTGGATGTTGTGGGACTGTCTTGGTTGACACGTCTCTGCAACATCGCGTGGCGGTCTGGGACGGTACCTCTGGACTGGCAGACCGGGGGGTGGTCCCTCTGTATAAGAAGGCGGACCGGAGGGTGTGTTCCAACCACAGGGGGATCACACTCCTCAGCCTCCCCGGTAAGGTCTATTCCAGGGTACTGGAGAGGAGAATCCGACCGATAGTCGAACCTCGGATTCAGGAGGAGCAGTGTGGTTTTCGTCCTGGTCGTGGAACACTGGACCAGCTCTATACTCTCCATCGGGTGCTCGAGGGTTCATGGGAGTTTGCCCAACCAGTCCACATGTGCTTTGTGGATCTGGAGAAGGCATTCGACCGTGTGCCCCGGGGCGCCTTGTGGGGGTGCTCCGGGAGTATGGGGACCTGGCCCTTTGCTAAGGGCTGTCCGGTCCTTATGCGACCGGAGCAGGAGCTGCGTTCGCATTGCCGGCAGTAAGTCAGACCTGTTCCCAGTGCATGTTGAACTCCGCCAGGGCTGCCCTTTGTCACCGGTTCTGTTCATAATTTTTATGGACAGAATTTCTAGGTGCAGTCAGGGCGTGGAGGGTGTCCGGTTTGGGAACCACAGGATCTCATCTCTGCTGTTTGCAGATGATGTCGTCCTGATGGCTTCCTCAAATCAGGACCTGCAACATGCACTGGGACGGTTTGCAGCCGAGTGTGAAGCGGCTGGGATGAGGATCAGCACCTCCAAACCCGAGGCCATGGTTCTCGACCGGAAAAAGGTGGCTTGCCCTCTCCGGGTGGGTGGGGAGTCCTTGCCTCAAGTGGAGGAGTTTAAGTATCTCGGGGTCTTGTTCACGAGTGAGGGAAGGATGGAGCGTGAGATTGACAGGCGGATCGGTGCAGCGTCTGCAGTGATGCGGGCGTTGTATCGAACCGTTGTGGTAAAGAAAGAGCTGAGTCGAAAGACGAAGCTCTCGATTTACCGGTCAATCTACGTTCCTACCCTCACCTATGGTCATGAGCTTTGGGTAATGACCGAAAGGACAAGATCGCGGATACAAGCGGTCGAAATGAGCTTCCTCCGCCGGGTGGCTGGGCGCTCGCTCCCTTAGAGATAGGGTGAGGAGCTCAGTCACACGGGAGGAGCTCAGAGTAGAGCCGCTGCTCCTCCACGTCGAGAGGAGCCAGCTGAGGTGGCTCGGGCATCTGTTCCGGATGCCTCCTGGACGCCTCCCTCGGGAGGTGTTCTGGGCATGTCCCACCGGGAGGCGGCCCCGGGGTAGACCCAGGACATGCTGGAGGGACTATGTCTCTCGGCTGGCCTGGGAACGCCTCGGGATCCCCCCGGAGGAGCTGGAGGAAGTGTCTGGGGTGAAGGAAGTCTGGGAGTCCCTGCTTAGACTGCTGCCCCCGCGACCCGGCCCCGGATAAGCGGAAGAAGATGGATGGATGGATGGAGTGTTTTGAAGAACAGAGAGAAAGTGTGTGAATATCAGGAGAAAATAGGTGGAAGGGAGCGATTGGTGAAAAAGGTATATGAATCTGATGTGAGTGGAGTGAGAATGAGAGGAAGACCGCGAATGGGATGGACAGAGGGTGTAAGAAGAGCGTTGAATGCAAGAGGGATGACTGTGGTGCAAGGGAGAGAGGCTGCTCAGGACAGGGATGGATGGAGAGAGTTTATGTATGAATGAATGGATGGGTGTGGTAGAGGACTGGTCTTGGTATGAAGCGGCAGGGGGAAACCAGCTTCGGCTGAGGCCCTGCTGTGGAAGTGCCCACACTGGGCTGTGCCGCTGACCCTGGTGCAGTGTGGTGTGGTTTAGATCAGTCCTTAAACCTTAAATCAAGGTGCCCTTTCCCCAACATCATCACAGCTAAACTTTAGAAATAATATTATTTGGTGTGGCCTCTCCTGGGACGTTGGGTTGGTGCTGGCGTTGGTCCGTGAGTCCATCTGAGTGCTGGGTTGTTTGGGGGATTGCTGGCGGGCTTGGGTGGTGTCGCCGGGTCTGGTTTCGGGGTGCCGAGGGAGTGGCTGGCTGGTGCTTAGGGGTGTGGTCCGGATGGCCATCTGGATCCGGGGTTCTCTGGGGGTTTGTATGGTGGATGGAGGCGCCTGGAGGGGGGCGACGTTATCTAGGTGCACCTTTAGTTATTACTGTTACTGTTGTTGTTGTGGGATGATTGGAAATAATCTGAACCTGGACCCTCTCCCAATGTTTTAAGATTGTTTTAATGCATCATTTCTTAGTTAGGGCAAGCTGAATACCTACACTTAGGCTTGCAGGACAATGTCATCCTTCTTTTAATGCTTTTAGACACTATTATAGCTTACACATTATACACAATATAGGGCAGCATAGGATATGAAAGAAAATGTTCGGAGAGGGGGGAGAAAAATGTTTAAACCATCATCAACAATAATAATGTTTAAATCAACAATAATAATGTTTAAATCATCTGTGCAATTGGTGTTGGATTTGAAGTGGGGCGACAGCGGTGATGGTGATGGACGGGAGGTGTGTCTGGGTGCTCGTTGTCCCTCTCTGGGTGCGGCGGCTGTCCCTGTGGGGTCCTCTGGAGAATTTCCTGGGTGCTGGTGGTGGTCCGGTTTGCACTCTGGGTCTGGCCGGTTCATTGCCTTTGTGGCACCTGGGGCGGGTCCTGGGGGTTTTCCGCTCGGGTACGCTGGCTGCCTGATCAAATCCAGTGCATGGAGGGGGGGGCGGGCGGACGTCAGTGTGGGCTTGGCCTCCTTGGCAGAGGTGTGAACATAAAAAAAGAAAAAAAAAGAAAATAAAAATGAAAAAAGTTGTGATGGTGATGCGGAGGGGGCACTGGTGCAGACGGGGGAGGGGGGTCACGGAAGGAGGGTTTGGGGGGGAGTGAGGGTGTGTGCCCTGTCTAGGCTACCCCACTTTGGTGGGACACAGCCCAGGTATATAGATAGAATATTGTTATTGCATCAGTCAATTGTGCGATATTGATACTTTTGCGATATATTATGCAACTCAAAGTCTTACTGGCTCTAACCGATGGGAGAAATAGTTGGAGAAAAGAGTGTGTTTGAGCAAACAAACTGCATTAAATAGAGAAATAGTGAATCACAATTTGACGATATCGCCAAAATAACAGATTATCACAAGGATGAGATCACGATTTTATTTTTATCACAACTATCGCTGTTATCATCTGCTATAATAATCAACAAAAATAATGTTTAGTTTGTTAAGTGAACATTTCTACTTTAGTGTCACTTTGATTCTTTAGTAATGTAATTGTTGTGTAATAATTCGACAGCCCCTGTAACCTTTTCTACAATGGAACACGCCTGGACGAATGAGGGATTACATCAACTATTTTCAATATTTAAATAGCCAGAAAAAGTTAAACATGTAAACAATGTGATTAACACCTGACATGTCCACAACAACATTTCTGATACAATCACATGCAGAGACCTAACTTGTTATTATGTAATCCTTGTTTTAGTTGTGCTGGCCTTAGAGTAAGGTGAAAACCTTCACTTTACTTTCAACGGTTTTGAGAATGGCAGGAAAAAAAACGAAAATCTAACTTCCCACACAATTCTCTCCTTTAGGATCCAAATAAAACATCACGAAGGAACCCCCGCGAGGATTAAGAAGCTGAAAGCTGAAAAGAAAGTCAAATGTCTGCTGTCTTGTCGCACATGATTGAGCTGCTGTTTTGTGCACTGTGCATTGTGTCGGCTCAATTGGCTCCGCGATGCTTTTCTTTCAGATGTTAACGAATGCGAAGTGGACCAAGGCGGCTGCGAGGGCTACTGCTGTAACGTCATTGGCAGCTACTACTGCAAGTGTCCGGAGGGGAGCAGACTGGGCCCAGACGGCAAAGCTTGTCAGGGTAAGATGGCGGAATCTATAACATTTACAGTCAAAGCTTCTCCTCATGCCGAGTCCTGTCACAAGAACTATTGACCCTTTCCCTGTGTCGTCACGGAACGCCCACTTTACCATGACGGACAGCAGTGCTGCTTGTGCACGGAAAACTTTTGTAACTTTTGAAAACCATTAATCAGCTAATTTTATTCATTTTACAAGTAAAATGTTGAGCTGCTGTTGTGCAGTTGGCTGCACTAACAGGCACAGTGTAAACCTAATGTAACTTTTTCTCATAATCTGTTGAAGACAAGCAATGCAATGATTAGGAACGCCAAACCAAAAGAACTGAAAGCACCCAAAGTACTCTCACACAGGTTTACATTATAGTTCATTGATCATCTATCATTTAGAATAATCTAAATCAAACTTTTCTCACCTCAGATTAAAAGTTTTGTGCTCCTTCTCCTAGGTCAGTTTGTAAGTGCGCTATCTTTACCTTCTCCAAAAAACGTGAATGGCTCGTCCACGTGATCATGTGACATAGGGTCAATATCAACCAATCCTTCAATATATGATAGAAAGAATATATCTGGGGCTCAGTATTTATCGTGTGCATTTTCTTTGCACTTTGGAGAATCTGTTCTTTGTTTTTCGTTAAGATTTGAGCAGTAGAGAGTGAAATTAACTTTTAAGAGTCTTATCGACACTAACTTCAAAGTGTTCTATTGTGCCATTTAGTTATCGCAACTAATTTTTCACAATTTCACAGCTATTGAGTGGATTTGCTGTCCATGGCATAAAGTAGCTTCATTGTTATTGCTTATCGTGATATTCTCTGTAGCAATATATTGCACTTAAAAGTGTGTTATCATGACAGGCCTATTGGGCTCATCTCAGCGTAAGGGCGAGAAGGCTTTTCTTTGTAAAGATGCATGTTCTACTAGTGTGTGTGGATGCACTGGTGGTTTGTCGCAGCAACCTACTGGGCCTAAACAATTTTGGTGATTTTTGTTTCTAACAAACATTGCGATTAGGTTTTTTTTTTTAAATAGTTGGATTCTGTTCAAAGTGCATATTGTAAACACCAGGAGTGTCAACATTTGTGGGAACACTAAAATATTCTGAAATGGATGTGATACTATAAGCATTTAGTTCAGTCAATTAATATGTCGGATGGTGTATTAATCAAAGTTTGTGTTACAGATTATAGATAACGATTTAGACACTTAGCTGAATTTTTCGGAGTTAATCATGTTTTATCAGCCCAAAACGGACATAAAACTTAAACTTTCTTGGGCCGCAAGGTTAATCTCAATCGAATTCGCAACTGGAGTGGATGGAAACCATGCATTATGCCAAATGTGGGTAAATGGTTAACAATGGTTAAACCAAACGATGAGCAAATCACAACGGCTGCAATTTCTCAAGTACTAACATTTCCTCCACAAACAGCAAAAGGGCCCTTTTATTCTGCACAAAGCTGCTAACCCTGTAGTTTAGATCTGCACAAACATGTTATGAAATGCATGTGATGTTCTTTTGAGTTTGTCAGTTCATTGGCCTGATTGAATCGTCAGTGTTCCTGGACGTGTTTGAAGTGTGAACTTTGAACAGAATCACAAACCTAATCACAAGTAGAGATTTTTCCCAATTCGTACTGTTTACTAGTACTTTATTTTAAATAAGCGGATCAGAGATATTTAATAGTTTTGAGACATTTTGTCAAGCCTCCTTTTAGTCAACTAATCACTTGGCAAGGAATGTCTTTGGTTTATTAAGAATTTCTTTAGCCTTTTCATTGTATTTTTAAGCAGTTCATGTATTTGTAGAGGTCCGAAACACGAAGTTTGCTATTATTTCAGTCCTTTGCAAACAAAGTATTCTGCCGCATTTGCAATTTGCTAATTACAACCATTGCCAAAGTGTCTTGTGGCCCTATAACCTCTAACAAGTTATGATGACTTAAGTTCATCTTAAGTTAAGTAGTCCCAGTAACAAGGTCCAACACTGCTGAGCTTCCATCATCAAAAATAAAATGCCATTCTCAAGTTGGTATAAGATTCAATTTATCATTAATTAAAGTCTCGATACAAAGTACTCTGCCACACCTCAACACATTTGACAGAAAGACTGCTGCCTCCTTTTATTTATATATTAATCTTTGTTTAACCTGGTAGAAAACCCATTGAGATAAAAAATTTTTTTTTCAAAGACCTGGTGTAATGTAGCAAGTCCATTATTGACCTTATTCTGCCCCGCCCACTTTTGCAGTTTTTTGCCCTTTTGTTGTAAACGCACTTTCGTTTGACGAGAACTCAGTTAAAGTTAAATGACGAACGAGGGAAAAGTCTCGCCGCTAAAATGTTACATAAAGTAGGTTGATTTGTGTAAAATGTTTAATGAACACGAGCAACAACAAGTCAACAACGCACAGATTTCCTGGTCAGTCTGAAAACGGCTTTTTAGTCCGTGTAGAACTTATTTTCTGTTGAGCTCGTCTGCTTCGTGTAAACTAATAAAACAGAAACAAGATGGCGGCGCGTACGGCAACTTCAGGAATAAGGTGAATACAGGACAAATGCCAAAATAAAGTAAGTCAGAGACAACGTTTTAAAATGTTTATTGATTGGTGCTAAAGTGAGTTACTTGTAAAATAAAAGAAAGATATGATTAAAGTGCAAGAACTAAGTAACATTTACATGATTAGAACTGTACTCACCTGTGTGTCGGCCATCTTAGGTGTTGCGGCCAAAAGAGTCCCCAGGCAGCCGGAGCACGTTAAGAAGGTTCCGGGGCAGACCATGGGTTGGAGAGGAGCTGGGGTGTTCAAAGTTTGAAACAGAATAAACATTGACTTGGGTAAACTAAAACACTGCTAATTTACGAAGAAGAGTATGAATGTTTTTGATTGAGTAATGTTAAGCACTGTTTTTCTACACTTAGTTTTTAAAATATTGTTCTATGTTTTGGCTTTTACCTGTAGGCCCTGTGAAAGGTCTCTGGTTTCAGTCCCTAAAGGAGGCTGTGAAACATGGTGCTGCTGGTGTAAGACTTTTTTTTGTAAATGTATATTAACAACAAAAACAAAATACTTGGTCTACACTTGGCTCAGCTCTGCTCCGTCCTCATCATTGCTGCTAAGATTTCTATCCGAGCGTTACACCTGGACTAAAGGTGGACAACAGAACACCTCATAAAATACATTAGAAAATGGTAAGAGATTGAAACAGTGCAACACGTAAAAGCA
This sequence comes from Rhinogobius similis, assembly GCA_019453435.1. Lineage (NCBI taxonomy): Eukaryota > Metazoa > Chordata > Actinopteri > Gobiiformes > Gobiidae > Rhinogobius > Rhinogobius similis. The sequence goes on along the minus strand of CM033625.1, from coordinate 10,339,486 downwards.
CAGACAATGTTCTTATGATCCTCGCTCTTCGACATGCAAAAGAAAATAGATTTTAAAGTAAACACTACATCCAACCATTTTAACATTGGACAATCTTTACCTTAATTTCTCTCATGCTTCGTCTTTAGTCATACTCTGCTTTTAGGGCAAAACCAGCTGCTCTCACACAAACACAACATAATGGGCTAAATTACCATTATGAAGAGACGTGGTTTACATTAACTCTGTTGTCCTCGAGGTCTAGCAAACATCATGAATGCATTTTCAACATCATAAACTTTTTTGGCTTGTTCCTACTATGAAATCCCTACCTTGTATATGGTCTCTGTATACAGTAAATAGAAATAGATCACATCATGTTTTAGGGCTACACATGTAAATGACAAACGATACCTTGTTACAGAGTCAGGGTTGAATATCTTGATATATTTCTGCAGTATCTTGAACAATATTCAGATAATAATATGTCGATCCAACAGAAATTTGTTAAAACATGTCTACGATAAATGTTACATGTTGAAAACGTATTTGTTGATGTTTATTTATCGGACAAATGTGAAATATCTGTAAAATGAATCACAAAAGTGCAGAAATATCACCTTATACCCTTAATTGAAAGTATATTTTAAGAAGTGGTGTACTCGATATTCACATTTTTCATATATTCAAAATAACATTTACAATATTATCTAAATTTCGATATATATTATTTTTATTTTATTGTATTTTTTCATTTAGTTCTGATCTTCAATTTCACCATTAAGATATTTTAGTTTCGGTTTACACAACTCTAAAAACTTAAAGAACTCAACATTTAATAGTTATGGAGTGTGCGCTTTTCTTGCTGCCCTAATGTAAAGAATAGAAACAGCTCATGGCGTACATTTGCACATTTGCATTAGCCTGGATTATGTGTCACAGAAGTTGGGCTTTGGCTCAGACCAGTCTGGGTCAGTACAAATACCCGGCGGCTGACTAAGCTGCTCCTCTGTCTAGACTCTGTTGTAAAAAAGGATAGTGCCAGTCCAAAAGCAGCGCAGTCCTTCCAGCCGTATGAGGAGATGGTAGCAAAGTCGGAGGTCCATTTGTTTTTGCAGACTACAGGTGTGAACAAGCTGCCGTGACCTTCAACCTCCCAAACAGGAAATAGTCACTCTGTAATCATCTAGAGACTAACTGGGAAAGCAGCTGTTTCTTCCTAATGTGTGGTCAATATTTATGAGAAAACTGTTTTGTTTTTTTCACAGTAAAAATGTTCCACTCTATACATTTTACAATAACTCATAACATTCTGAAAAGTTACTCTCTAAGCATTTATTGAGCCTGCCTTTCTGTTCACATGATTTCAATTGTTTAAAAAAAAAGTATAGATGCATTACTTTAGGCACTTCATTCTTATTTAGGTCACAATATAATCGCATAAAAACTAAAAAAATAACAATTGTGATTCAAAGTAAAGCAAAGTTATGTCTTTTTACATTTAACTATAATCCAAAAAATACAACTAAATGTTTTATCTTTCTGTTTTTTCCACAGTTTAATTGAAAAAGTTCCATTCCATAAAGCTGATCACAAACTTGAGGAATAATCAAACTTTTAGATAGTGGGAATTAAAGTAAATGAAAATGTCACTTCTGTTTGGTCTCAATAATTGTGAGTAATCGTTAAATTGTGTGTTTTTCTCACAATAATCAAAATACTAAAATCTCATATTGAGACATCCTTATTCTCAAAGCAGGACGAGGAATCACATGGTCCCTTATGATTCGATGCGATAATATCACGATACATGCGATATTCGCACATTATTTTCCTACAGTTTTTTAAGAACCTAATACATTTTTTACCACAGTATTTCTATTTTAAACCACATCCTGCACAAACATGAAATACACCACTTTTATAATAAAAAGTGCAAATCTCGAGTTTCCAGTTTCCTTAATAAACAAGCAGCAAAACTGAAGCTCTGTCAAGAAATTATTTTCTAAAATATAAAAACCTCATGACGATATCAATACAGCAGCTATGATATTGACACTGTATCACCAGATTTAGTGTCCTGATATTTCATTTTTTATATTTGTGCACACTCCTAACTCAAAGTGCTCATTAAAATCTAAAAAGAGCAAAATCCTGATAATAATTTGCACCTAAATACTGGACATGACGTGATTTATTCACATTTTCTTGGGGGAGGACCCTCACACCCCCCTTTTACATGTCTTTTTTATAATATAATATACTGATGAATGTGTCCACTCCTGAGTTCTTGTTTTTATTTAATTATAGTCCATTGTTCTGTCCATGTTATTTAGACAATGTGTATTTTGGCCACAAATAAAGTCTTGTTTTTCAAAATGCCTGGAGCTTGCCCTGAAGTAGTACAGAGGATAAAGGTAAGCTCTTAAATATAAATAAATATTGAACGATAACTCAATACAGTAATTATCAGTCCTGACATTCAACTGTATTATTTGGACTATATTCATTCTATTATAAAAGACTTGATTTTGGTTCTAAAATTGTCACGACTATTATTATTTTGCTTCTTCTAGCAGCCATTTTCTTTATATCCCTCAGACCACCGTTAGACAAAATCGATCGACCTTTTACCATACTTTTTTTTCCAAGCATGACCCCCAGAAACCACCTGTTGATGTCTGGCTGTTTGGCAACTGTTTCGCCAGCCCCTCTGTCCACAGTCAGATGCTTGGTCGGCTCAGTTTATTGCCGAGATCTTGAGTCCCTTGACCCTTGACCCCGCCTTCACCTCTGCCACTGCTGCCCTTAATGCCACACAGGCAACACTCGGGCCATTGTCTGCCCCTCTCAAATCCTTTCATGCAACCCGATCAATGAGTATATTAACCTTGACAAATCCTCTGCAGAAAGTGTGAAAGAAAAAAAGAGGCCAGGCTGATTATAAAAATGCATTTAGTTTCTTTACGATCGACAGGGCAAGAATATTATAATGAAATACATTTTTGGGGAAGATTATTGGAAACTGTTATGAATAGTTATAAGGTCAAGACTATTCCACTTAAGGCCACAACACATATGATTCTACCCTCAACCCTTCAAATCTTCAGAATATAGAGAATTAGATGTTGTTTAGTCCTGGTTTAGTCCTGGTTTAATTCTGGTTTAGTTCTGGTTTAGTCCTGAGTCAGTTCTGCAGATGTTGTTTAAGCCTTTCATATTCATTTTTTTTTTTTTTCGTATTCCAAACGTTTCTGGCAGAAAAATCTGGCCCGCAGTAAAATAAAGTTGAATAGCTTGCACCAGGTCAAAGGTGTTGTTCCAGTGGATTTTCCTTTTCATGATGTTGAAGTGTACCACCTGACACGAGCACTTAAGAAGCAAAACTGCATAAACCTACATTCCTTTTGAATTTTACTAGAGTTTACTTTACATAACAACCTCTCATTTGACAAATCTCTTGGCACGATGACATTTACGCTTCGTTTACACTCACACATGGTGGGTTCGGCATGTATTTTGAGCAGTTTACTTATCAGTGCACTGTGATGCGTATTTTGTTAACATAAATAACACTAATGCATCAATTGAATCAAACAATCACAATTTGAATGGTTACAATTAGATCCTCTGAAAACAATCAAATATCTTCCTGTATTATCCTGTTTAAGCCCTGTTAATCCTTTAGTTTCGACCGCTACAAACATGTTCTGAAATACATGGGATTCTTGGATTAGTTTGAAGTTCAAATTTCAGTCTTCTATCAAATGTTTAAATACGCCTTGACGTGCTTAAAATCAAAACATTAAACAGAACCTTATTATTAAAACACGAAGCGCAAATCTAATCGTAATCGCAATGCTTGTCAAAACAGTCGTAGTTATTTACCTATAAGCCGATAGAGTCCTTGCAAATTCTTTCTGATGATACGCACCTGCTCCTGTGTTGCTCTGAGGCTAGAATGCATCAATGTTTTTCACTGTTTCAAATTCAATGTTGTTCTTTGAATTTCACCCTTTTCACATCGGGCGCACACCTGGCGTAAGTCTATTTATACTCTATAATGATTCATAGATTACTACATTTGTCAGTGATTATTTGAATTAGGGCTAAGCGATATAGACAAAAAATTTGACTTTTCTTTCTCACAAACACAGAACTCGTTTGACAAATGCACAAACAGACAAAATAACAATAAACATGTTATAATAAGATGAACTCAGTGGGACCTGTTCAGAAATGTTAATGTAATGACCGAGTGGATCAGGCTTCTTCCAAAGTGGGCTCTTCTGCACCTGAGCGCATTGAATATCTCAGTATTTTTTTGGAGCATCTCAGTAGCGTTATGTCTTTAGACATATTGGTTAAAGTTTAATTATCAAACTAATGTCAAATGTCTGTACAATTAATCACAAGCACGCAGAAATATCACCGTATACCCTTATTTGACAGTCTTTTTCCTGTCATATTTTTAAAATAATCTCTTTTTTGTAGCATTTTTTAGTATAAACAATGTACTTGATATTCAAATTATGCATATCCACAAACCAAAACTCAAAATATTATCTAAATTATGATATTTTGCTCACCTCAGGTTTGAATCAAATGTCCGAATCCAAAAAGACGGGTATGATGCTTTTCATTTCTTTTCTAAACCGGTCTTGATCAATTATATCACAGGAATCCAGGAATTCTTACATTTGTTCAAAACCTGGATCAACAGTCAGAGAAGAGAACTGTGACTAAAACCATTTCATTTGCATACTTGATACTATGGACTATAACAAAACATGTAAAACCGTGGTATTTAGTTGTTGCTGCCCTATAACTGTTGCTCAACAAATATACCTTGTTTCTCGGGCCACACACAGACACACAGCGTTATATTTGTTAATTATTTTCAACAATTACCTGGAGGTGTAGCCTAAATGCTTTGACCTTCAGGAAACCATAAGAGCTGGTTCTGCATGTAAACCAAACCACATGTTCCTAATGTCAGCTCAGTGCATTCTGCTCGGACTCTGCGCACTCACTTTGTCATCAGTACAGTACCCGATGCGTTGTCCAGATGTGCACTTACAGCCTGTATTTGTCCTTGACTCGTGGTGTTCAGGTATGTGAGGGGCTCCTGCCTGCAGAACACAACCTTTGCCCAGGAATTCACGGCTATATTCCGGAAACTAATTGATTGCATGCGCACTTCTCGGACGGCACGATAAGTCATTCATCATTCACTCCGGTGCATTATACTTGTAGATACTGGACGGTCCCAGAGGTGGCTCTTGAGTGATTGTATTGCTGCGAGGCTATTTATGGTCAAAATGGAAAGTAGACCCAAAAAAAACTGACATACTGAAAGTGTGAAAGATGATTTTAATAGAAATCAATCATAGAGCAAAATCGTTAGTTTATTTTCTTCCACAGAGAGTCACACACTTAATTGAAATTGAATCAAAATCGCAGTTTGAATGGACACAATTGGCTAAAAGGCTACTATTTTTGAAGTGCCATCATTTTCTCAAGAAACAAAAAAAATCCTGTTTTATTATGCATAAATACTGTTAACCCTTTAGTTTAGATTTATTAAAACTTTCTGAAACAACAAAAACACATCTAAGAGCATTAAAAAGTGATTATGTTCTGAAACAAGCGACAAAAACGCATCTAAAAGTGTCTAAAATGTGACTAATTGTGACTTAAAGTGACAGAAACACGTCTAAAGGCTCAAAAACATGACTTTAAGCAACAAAAACATTCTGAAACAAGTGATTGTTTTTTAATTTGCCAGTTTATATTTCAGTATTTTTGTCAATTCTCTTAAAATGTGAACTTTGAACAAGATCCCAATATCAAAACATAAATTGTAAATCTAATCGCAATCGCAAAACTGGTCATAAAAATAGAACCGCAACTGGATATTTTTCATGCAGCTCTACTTATTTATTTGTTATTGCAATGTTGCTGGTTCCACTAATCGTCCCATAAACCTCTAAATGAAGGATCAGTGATTACATTTAGGTCTCTGCTAATGTTATATCTACCATAAAAACCTTGTGTTTTTAGATCATGATCATAATTGAAAGGTTATGTATGACCTTTCTCTGCCTCCTCCTGACAATGTACAGGTCTGTCATCTTTCAATTGCAAGTGCTGGAGTCTGTTACTCCTGCTACCAAACTAACACACAGGGGACGTTACGATATCAAACATAAAAGAGAGATTCACAGTAACAGTAGTAAAGGTGAAGGAGACATGTTATGCCTTTTACTATTGAGCTATCAGATAATCATCATCTATCATTTTGTTCATTTTAAACCACAATATTAATCTAAAACAGTTTATAATAGAACTGGTCCATTGACTTCCCGTCCAGAACTACAGATCTGATAAGTCCCGTCTGTAAAAAGTGGCTGCCTGACATTTTAGAACATAAATTTTTCCCTCAGAGTCATATTTTTTCAAATAATCACAGCTAAGTACTGGGATGTTGCATTTTTGCTTGCTAAAACTCTTACAACTGTTATTTTTTAGATCATTCTAATGTTGACAACTCTCATATTTTACATCCAAACCTGACCTGGACCTGACCCCAGGCCTGCACATTCAAAGAACCAGGGTTACGTCGCAACCAGAGTTTTTACTTTCTATGCTGTGTTTTTTGACAGAAAGAAATGCCATTCTGGTGGAGCCTTTTGTGTTTACGTGCCTTTTGTTCTATCTGCTATTGTACCCCAACCCCAAAGAACAATAGGGTATAGTACGACCCATAACGAGGCGAGTAGGTAAACAAAGGCAGAGCAGTTTCAGGTTATAAGTCTTTCCAAGGGCATGACATCATTTTTATTATAAACTTCCACTTCTACTCACATCAAAGTAGTCAACATCATAATCTAAACATTACATACATATTGCCAACTTGTCTGGGGCCCAAGTTTTGATGACATTGGTTGAAATCCCACTTCCTAAAACCCGGCTCCTTTAAATCACAAGCAGAGTTGGACTGATTCTGCTTTTACCAAAACAAGATGGAGAACACAAAAAAGACATAACATATGGAATATTTAATACTAATTGCATGTTTAGGAGGGACAATCTGGTTCTGTTTTGCCTCAGTGAAAAGAATTAGGCTGCTATAAAACTGATTGTTGCATTAAACATGATGTTGTAAAAGTCTTGTATGTGAATATACTACATTCCCACAGTCACCAGTGTTTTGTGCCATTATAAGACAACGCTTTAGAAGGACATTTATTGGTGTTTTTTGTTGAAGTCTGCTTGCTCCGTACACTAATTGACATTCCTGGTTGTCACTTTGATGTTTGCTGCTCGTGGTTGTTGTTGATTTTACTGGAATTCTTTGGTGCAATAGAAGTCTGGCGTGTGTGTTTCTGTAGATGTGGATGAATGTGAGGAGATGAATGGAGGATGCCAGCAGACCTGTGTCAACACTCCGGGCTCCTACCACTGTGAGTGCAGCGAGGGCTTCCGCATGCACGCCGATGGACGCACTTGTATCGGTAAGTCGAGGATATAGGAGGTATTTATGTTACCCATTTGCACATGATTGTAAGTGTGTATATTGTTATGGTGTTGCTCCAATCACATACAGTCACATACATTTAAATTATATATCTTTTGGCTTTGTTAGAGGGTTGAAAAATGTCATATCCAATATTAAGATCAGTTTGGACTGGTATGAATAAATATTGAACAAAATTCAAAAGGTCTATTTTTCTGTATTGTTGTTTTGTTGTATGTATTGTATGTATGTATTGTTATCTCTTTTATTGCTTTTCATGTACTTGTCTTTGCAACATTTAAATTTCCTAGACTAAACACTTTCTCATTACTTTTCAAAGACTTATAGTATGAACATGGAGGCATATTCTGTAGAGATGGGCAATATATTGGTTCCAATATTGACGTCGGCCAATATCGACAATTCTCAATTTGTCATCAGTGCATCAGATCTGTCTTTTTGATCGCACTAATGAGTAAACATGGAATTAGAAGCGCAATTAGATCTACATTCAGTAAAAAGCAACGATTATAGGGCTCAGATAAATGTATCGTAACGTAATGTCATTATTTTTACTAAATTGAAAAGTTCTCTTGTGATCTTTATTTCAACTTGAGATGGACTGTGGTCGCGTATCATCAAATATCGGTTATCGAGCAAAGCAGCAAGCCAAATTAAATATTGAAATCAACTAAAAAAAAATCCATATTGCACCATCGCTTTGTGTGCCATTCTAATTCTAATGGCAGCGATTGACAGGAAGATTAACCAAGCAGAGGGATGTATCACCCATTAGTGACAAACAACAATAACACAGAAGATTGAGAAACAGCATAGATTTGAATCTGAGCTAAAAGAAGGTAAAGATTTTGTTCTGAATAATATGAAGCTGTTCAAGGGGGTGGTAATATAATAAAATATGATTTGACTGTCCAAATAATATCACAGTCTATGGTCTGCATCTGCATTTAAACAGAAAGAAGAAGAGACCGTGTCAAATAAAATTATTCACAACATTCATTGATATAACATTTATTGTAATCCCCAGACATTTATAACACATACTCCACTGCATATTTCTGTTTAGTCTGGGTTGTCCAAGTTTATATTTACTTTTTAAACACTAGTCCTATGTATAAATGTTTGCAGCTATTTTCGTTTCCTACAAGCAGTGTCACCCCTGTGGTTTTACAAGCCGACCCCTGGCACTTGACAATTTATAAAAGTACAACAACACATATTAAACATTACAGGAGGGATTTATTTACGTGTTTAAACTTGGAATACAGCAGATTTCTTTGTCATTTTAGCACTACAACACCTACAGTTATAATCATTTTCTCTCCTCATTTTAAACATCTCTGTGTGTTATTTTTGCATGCATTTTTCTTACCCATTTTACTCCCTATAAGATCAGGTAGCCTGGTAGCTAATTGTGTCTGGTTAAGTCATTAGCATTACAGGCTGCTGGTCTTTCACTTTTACGGCCTGTCGGTGTCCTCATGTCTGCGTTTAGAGCACCCACAAGGCACACCACTGATATCCATATTTGGCACATCATTAAATCACAGGAGTAATGGAATGGAAAGCTCATTACAAACTTACCCGGCGAACCACCAGGGCCCGGCTTGTAATATCAATGTCAATTTTCCAGCTTTCCGTAATTGCAAAGCTGCGGTATGGATTTAAGATGTGAAAGCCATTTTATATTACCAACATATAGAATTGAATTGGTTGTAGGAATGTCACATTTTAGCGTAACAGTTATTTATTGTGATTTAACAATTATTCATGATTATTGACACAGTAAAAGCCTTAATTTTCTTTCTTTCTTGTTGTCTAACTCCACTCCAGCTTGAATTGAAACGTTATGAACACAAAGTTAACTTGACTCACACAGCCAGATTAGAAGGAACTTTACATTGAGGGTTAATTTTCTTCTTCATTCAACCACAATTACTTATATTTGCTTGTAAAATTGTCAAAATTATAATATTTCAGTTCTTATAATTATATTGTGACCTAAATGATCACGATAATTGACTAATTGGCTAATTGGTTGTGATAAATCATGCACTTGAATAGTGATTTGGCATTTTTGTTGCATTCTACATTTTTGTGTTACAACAAAAATGAAAAATGCACTGTTAGAGCAGTCTGAGGCAGTACAGTATTTTAAAATGAACTAGAATTTAAAAGTGTACTAGCTAATAACGTATATTTTTGGTAGATAATGCAGCTTTACACCAAAATAAGGCTGAATTAGGTCTAAATTGAGAAGATCATGACGTAAATTGAACTTTCTGAACATCTCCAGTCGATCTTGCGCCACAAGATTGCATAAAATAAAATGTGCGCACACATTAGGAATATGATCTGAGTTTTTTCCATGTCTTTAAATTTGGCTGGGACAAAAAAGGGTTAAAGTTGCTAAGTTACAAAATTAAATTGAAATTGAGAACAGGAGAGCAATATGTACGTTGTTTATTCACCTTATTCCTGAAGTTGCCGTACGCGCCGCCGTCTTGTTTCCGTTGTATTAGTTTACACGGAGCAGACGAGCTCAACAGAAAATAAGTTCTACATGGACTAAAAAGACGTTTTCAGGCCACTCAGGAAATCTGTGCGTTGTTGTCTTGTTGTTGTGTTGTTGCTCGTGTTCATTAAACATTTTACACAAATCAATCTACTTTATGTAACATTTTAGCGGCGAGACTTTTCCCTCGTTTGTCATTAGCTTTAACGGAGTTCTCGTCAACTGGAAGTGCGTTTACAACAAAAGTGCAAAAAACGGCAAAAGTGGGCGGGGCGGGGTGGAATAAGGTGAATAATAAATATCAAAGTCTCGTTTTGTCTTGTGCGAATTGCGTGTCGTAGCACCACTAATCTCCGTTCACAACATATATTAATTTTTAGCTCAATCTGAAAAAAGTTAAATCCCATTACCTTCAATATTCATTTTCTTGCAATGAATGGATGTTGTGTCAGCTATTAGCAAGCAATAAGAAATAATCGTTTTGCTGCAAGTTATTATGCAACACTTTATTGAATTTGTAAGTGTTTTTGTATTTTTCTTTCTTTTTTCAGCGCTGAATTCCTGCTCGGTTTTGAACGGCGGCTGTGAACACAAGTGCGTAGACCTGGGGAATAATCAGTACAAATGCGAGTGCCGAAAGAACTACCAGCTGAAAAGAGATGGACGCCACTGTGAATGTGAGTGAACAGATGTTTTCAGAATTTAGGAGCCGGGCCTGTCATTTGTCTAGCCGAGGATGAAGATATTAGAATGCGGCTGTCTAAGTGCTGACTACTGGACATTTGAAAGATGATAAGGTGACTGTGTGTAAGTGTATTTGAGAGTTTGCTCACTCATGCACATCACAATAAGTACACTTTTTTGCGCCAGTATCAAGCCTAGAAATAAAGTTTACGCCAATTGAATAAGCAAGAGACTTTTCAAGAATAAAATTTAACCAAAAATATGTTGAAAATATGTACTATCAGCCCTACCACACTTCCAAACCTCACTTGATTCATTTAAAGGAGACATATGCTTTTTTTTCATGTGCTTAGTATTTAACTATTACATAACTAGACCATCATTTTACATTTTGTTCATTGTAAATCACAACATGGATCTAAAATGGGTTTGTAATAGAAACAAGTTCTTTGACTTCCTGTTCAAATTTACAGAACTGACAAGCTCCACCTCTTCAATGTGACATTTCACTGTAACAAGCTGAGGATTGTCGTTTATTTTTAAAAAGTTGCTGCGTGATATTTTAGAACTTGACATGTATCACTCGTATAATCACAACTAAGTACCGAGATGTGGGCGGGGATGGGGGGAAAGTGACAACAGGAATTTTCTGAGCACCTGAGCCTCAGTTACAGGACAATACAGGTTTACTCAAACATGCAGTTTGAAAAATAATGATGAGGAAACACTGTTGTAACAAGGTTCAAAGCTCATTAAAGTTCATTTTGCATAATATGTCTCCATTAAGAGACATTATTATATTATTATATGCTATAGTAACTTTTTATTATTATATGCTATAGTAACTTTTTATTATTAAATGCTATAGTAACGTTTTATTTTTATATGCTATAGTAACTTTTTTGAGCTTTTAACCATGTTCTGACATTGTTCAACAGTATACCTGGAGTTGCATTTACCTTCATTCACCCTAGTCTGGTGAATCCTGGTTAGAAAATCCTCTCCCCGCAGACAGTCAAAAACACTCCATTCTGAATAGTTTTTTTTATAAGGGATGCGGCTTAGAGAATTTTCTGCACTGTTTTTAAGTCCATAAGTCATGGCCAGTGTCTTGAATTGTTTGTTTAACTTGTTTAAGTGCTGTACAGCCAGTAGATGGCGCCAAAGACAGTTAGTGCTGTGGGAAACGGCAGAGATACTGTTTTTTTTATATTGGCAACCAGACCAAGGCACATGTCAGATCTGTGGAGAAATGGCCACACTCACAGTAAGAATGTAGTTATTTCAAGGTTGTTGTTGTTGTTGTTGTTGTTGTTGTTGTTTTTTTGTAGTAAAAACACTGGTTTACTGAGACTATGATGGCACAGGCAACTCTTATTTCAATTATTTTATTCACTACAATGTTTGGATAATGTTGTTTTCGTCTATAGTAGCAAAAATATGGGGCGCCATCAGATTCTTCTTTGTTAATGAGAATACTGTAAAACATTTGGCTGAAAACCTTTTTCATATCCATGTTCAAATGAAAGCTTAATTTTATGCAGCACTGAAATGGAAAGGAATCAAGAGTGCTTAAATGTTTTCTCAGTATCATATCAAGCAAGTTTAGAGTAGCTGCCATTATAAATATGTAGGTTATTAAAGTCCACTGTTCACATTCACATACAAAACCCTTCCAGCGCTTGAGTTTCCTGCCAAAGCTGAAATTCACCCTTGTTTGGCGGACAGGGAAAGGCTGCTGTCAAGTGACCCTCCAACAACTCCTCTGAACTTAAGACAAAGTTTAAATAATTTCCTGTTGAGCTAACCCTCGAGTTTGCATTTTGCCAGTGAGGAACCCTTGTGTGGAGAGGAACGGAGGCTGCGCCCAAACGTGCCACTCACATGAAGGTCGGGTGGAGTGCGGCTGCAGACCCGGCTTCACTCTGGCCGCGGACGGCAAGAACTGTGACGGTGAGAATATAACGTGTCCAGACGGTGATTTTTACAGTGTCCTTCCCACGTAATGCTACCTTCTTTTCTTACCTCCCTTTAAAATGTGAGCCAAACATAAAGATGATTCTATTAATTCCGATGGTTGATTTTGGAAGGACTTTAGCTTTTCTTACTTCAGCGGAGAGTAATCCGAGAGCTGACAAAGCTTTCCTGTGTGGAAGGAGTTTTAAAGCTTTGTTGGACATGGTTTTCTATTTGAATCTTCTAAGTTTACCGTATTAAAATAATGCAAAGTAGATTATTACCTATTCAAAATGTTTTTCAAACAACTGGTATTAATTTAATCCTCTCCAAAAATGTGCCACTTCAAACCAAGAATCTTAAATGGCTTGTTAAATGTTCTATTAGTTGTAGATTTTCTTTCCAAATCCAAGGTTAGGACCACTTAATTATGTAGAATATAATCACTATTACTACACTTAATCTAGTTATGCTTTTGTGATTAATTAAGTTTTAAAGATATGAGATGTTTGGCTGGCAATATGATGATAGAAATCAAAATCGTGATCTCACTTTGCTATTTGGTAATATCTCCATACATTCAGTAATTTACTTTTAGTTTTTTTTTTACCCACATCTCCTATTGGTCAGTCTCGACAAAGCTTTGAGTGAGTGACAGATTGATTTAACCAATGCAAGGAAGAGTAATCTCTCAGAAGATGCAGATGACTTTACTTACATCTTAAAGCTATTCACCTTATTCTGCCACGCCCACTTTTGCCTCTTGTTGCAACAGATACGCACTTTTGTTGTAAACGCACTTCCGTTTGACGAGAACTCCAAATGACGAATGAGGGAAAAGTCTTGCCGCTAAAATGTTACATAAAGTAGGTTGATTTGTGTAAAATGTTTAATGAACACGAGCAACAACAAGTCAACAACGCAACGATTTCCTGGTCAGTCTGAAAACAGCTTTTTTAGTCCGTGTAGAACTTATTTTCTGTTGAGCTCGTCTGCTCCGTGTGAACTAATACAACAGAAACAAGACGGCGGCGCGTACGGCAACTTCCGGAATAAGGTGAATAGAAAAATATTTAGTTTACATAAATCATGATAAATCCAATTTGTGATTTGGCTCCAAGAAAAGTGTGATATTAATTAATCTCCTAATGAGATGTGAGTGGTTTTGCTTCAGTTTTTTTTGGGGCAGAACAATTTGTAATTGATTCAGGAGCAAAAATTGTATTGTACTTTTATATGAAAGGCCCTGTTCAAGATTGACTTGGTTTGTTAAGAGAGAGACTAGTACCAGGAACTTTTACTCCAAATAAATTATTGACCAATAGATTGAACTGTGTTTAAGATGTTTTTAACGAAATGATTGATAATAAAATGTATAAAGGAATGAAAGAAAAAAAGACAAAAATGTTGAGGAACTCCTTCAGGTTGTCTGTTGTGTCTAATATATTTCTAAAATGTGGTCTTTGCTGAATTAAATATTACAAATCTGCACGTTTCTTGCATCGTCTTCTATTGTCGTATTACAGTATAGTCTAAAATGCTCCAAACAGTGCTATGGGAATTGACTAATCTATTGAGCCGACATGTGTCTTTGCCTTTTGCCTGTCCTCCAGATGTGGACGAGTGTACTTCAGGCCGGGCTAAGTGCTCTCATGGCTGTGTGAACATGGTGGGCTCCTTCAGCTGCATGTGCAACCCTGGGTTTGAGCTCGGCGCTGACGGGAAGCAGTGTTATCGTGAGTGAAGACACAGCCGGACAGCTTATGTAGAAAGAGTAATACTTTTTAAGTCATTCACAGAGTAATTTCTCATGGCAAGGTCTGTTAAACTGCTACTGTATCTAGCTTAATATCGTAAGACGGTATTGTTATCTATAAATATGACATGGCCAAGTGAAAATAGGGTAATATAACTCAATTGCAAAACAGATTAATCCAGGAAACAATAGAAAATTAATGATAGATTAAAACCAGTGGTGGAAGATGTATTCAGCTTTGTTACTCAATTAAAAGGGCAGAGTTATTTATTTATTTAGGATCCCCATTAGTTATCACCACAGCAATAACTATTCTTCTTGGGGTCCACATGTAAAAGTATCACATTAAAAATCTACTTAATTAAACGTGTTGAAGTACCTGTTAGAAAATGTACTTTAAGTGTAAAAAGTAAAAGAATTTCATGCAGCTTATGAGATCAGTTTTGTTTATTAAAGAATTGTGCTTAATTTTGGTCAACAAAGATCAATCCGAATGAATGTCTTTAAGTTTCTGTGTATATTTTGCTTGTTGTTGAGCTGAAACTCAAACCTTCATGCAGAATGTCACCATCAACGTGCTCAGAATAAACCGTAAAACAGAATAAAAAGTACTTTCTACTTTTCAGCCCCAGTAAAAAAAATGTAGTGGAGTAAAAAGTACAGATTCTTGGTCTCAAATGTAGTGAATTGAAAGTAAAAAGTATCCACTGTAAAAACAACTTAAAGTGCCTATGACTGGTTGGACTTCTCATTTGACTAAAATGCAGTTAAGATAAATATATTTCAATGTTTGTTAAATTACCTTTCAAATCTTATCCCAATTAAGCGACTTTTTAGGATTTTAATTTCACTTCCTGGTTGTAAATGATGACATCAAACTAGGAAATTAGAAAGTACATTGGGCAAAAATTGTAATCTCAGAGATTTTTTTTAATTTGATAAATGAAAATACACGTGAACTCCTTTAATTTGTTGAATTAATTTTAAAGGGTCAAAAAAGTAGTTTCTTTTGTGAAAATTAAGCATAACCTTTGTCTCCCTAGTGTCATCAACATTTTACTTCCTGTAATTTTCAACAGATTTTTCAATTTTTCTCCACGAACAGCGACCTGATTGGTGTAAAAGTATAATTTATATTTACAACAGGTACAAATACACCGAATTAAGTCAAAATTAGAAAATGTTAAAAACCTGTCATATGCACTTTAAGTAAAGTACAGATACCTAAACATTTTACTGAAGTACAGTACTTTTACTTTTGTACTTCGTTACTTTCCAGCACTGATTAAGACATATTAGTGCACCTATACTGTAGTGTATACTATTCTATTTTTCTGCAGATTGCCTTTTGTCATTTGGCTAATCATATATCAAAACATTCAAAAATCCTGCCAATGACTTCAAAACGCAGTGTTCCAAAAGCTTTGCAAAACTGTCAATGAATAGAATGAAAGAAAAATAATAGATCATCCATTTCCACACCAGCTCTTTTGAGTAAAACATTGTGTAACACTTTGTACATCGTATGATCTTCCTCAATAGATGAACCTACCTTCCTTTCTAGGCATTGAGATGGAGATTATAAACAGCTGTGAGAAGAACAATGGCGGTTGTTCTCATCACTGTGAGCACACCACAAACGGGCCCCACTGCTCCTGCAACCAAGGCTTCCAGCTCGCAGAGGACCTCAAGACTTGTATTGGTAAAAGCTACGGCCAGACTTTTATTTCGAGAGCTTGGGACGTTATTATATTATAGCTGGCTTGATGAAATAAGATATGTCTGCTGTTTGGCCACGGATACTTCTGTTAGTAGCTGGAATAAGCCTTCTCTTTTCATCTGGCGACATAAATTTAACAGGATATGATGAGACACAACAATCTAATGTAATCTATGTACAGTATTATCTAAATGTGAGTATAAATGCAGTAAATATGTATAGTTTATGCAAGTATACTATGATCTTGAGTCTGGCAATAAATGAATGAGAATTTTATGATAAGTGTCAGCTCTACAATCAACATTAGATAAGTTGTCAGAATGTTATTTCCAAATTTGAAATGAACTGATGAATTAGGCTGTACGCTTTTAGCGTTTAGATAGATAGATAAAGCAGCAACAGTATCAAAAAAATAGAAAAACATTGATAAATACCAACATTCTTACATTCATAGTGATACAAACACAATTATTTATTATATCAAGTGGTTCGTTGAATCTTAGTCAACTAAAATTATGTGTTAATTTAGTTATAATTTTGCTGAGTGAGTTAACTCTGTCTTTTAACATATAGTTTATGTGTGCTTATATATAATATAATACTTATTTTTCTTATGAAATTGTCTCTGCTTGAACACTTTGGATCAGATATTTGGTCTGATCATAGAGATATTTTGTTAGCTCTAAACTAGAGCTGCACGATTTGGGAAAAATAATATAATAATTGTGATTTTTCTGACAAGTATTGTTACTAGATTTGCAATTTATGTTTTAATAATGGGATTCTGTTCAAAGTTTACATTTTAAACTCAACCAGGAGAGTTGACAATAAGATGAAATGAAATGTATTTTAAACATTTTTGTGGCTTTTTGTCACGTTGTTGTCGCTTTTAGTAGCGTTTTTGTCACTTAAAAACTGCAGCCATTGCAATTTATGTCCATTCAAACTAAAATTTTGATTCAATATTGATTAATTGTGCAGCTCTACTCTACATCATGAGCCTTTTAGTTGATTAATTGATGCACAGGGCATGCCTTTAGTCAATAGAGAATTTCTTTAGTCGGCTGCCGCATCCCTATTATAAAGGAACATGTATATAACTTTCACCTAAAATATCACTTGCTCTTTTTCTATATTCTTTGCCTTTTTCTCGTTCGTGTTGAAACCTGTTGTCTAATGCGCTCCTCAGACAGTGACGAGTGCTCCGGTGGACAGGCCTGTTGCAGTCACTTCTGTAGGAACTACCCTGGCGGTTATGAATGCAGCTGCAGAGCGGGACACACTCTCAGCCCAGATGGCTGCGGCTGCGATGGTAGGCCTCTGGGATTATTACCAGGAGAACTGTGGACTGTGTTGTGGTGCAGTTACTGGTGAAACTAATTCTCAAAGCCCTGATTGCTCTGAAATTAGGCTTTTCAAAGTCTTTTTAAACTCAACAAAAAGACACATGCACATGGGACCCACTAGTGTAATAGAAATGAACTACTGTGGTTTCTTCTATAATGTAAAATAATGCCTTTGCTGTACAGTTTCTGTGGAATCACCTATAACACTTAACCACATAGGTTCACAGTCCTATGTACCCATTGTGCCACTTTCAAACCAAGAAAAATGGAGGAGGTTGTGCAGGGCAAAAGAAATAACAAGTTTATACTGTGCAGGCAGGGTATTGAAATCAGATACTAATCAATATTGAAACTTTTGTTGAAACTAGATACTGTTGTAGAATAAATTGAAGTAGCCCGAGAGGCATGAGGCTGGAGTTCAAATGCCGAGGAAGTTTATTTCCATAAACCCTAAGACATTGCAATTGTGTGCATTCCAGTTTAGTCCCATTCAGACACACTTCCATTCTAGGTAGAAATGTACCTCTGATGACGTAGGCCAAGATAACAAACTGTGCAGCAGCGTTTAACAGGACAAAAAATGTTTTTTTTTCCTGTGCAGTTTTAGAATGATCTTGAACTGTATAGTTTTATATTTTTTTATTTTTAGCATTTTTCTTGTCATTGTGGTATCAAAATCATATATCAAGCTTAAGCCTCAATGAAATTTAGTTTGAAATGTTTGTTTTGTGACAAACACCAATACTGGGTACTTAATATTTTTCAAACAAGCATTATTTAAAAGTTGACAGTTGCTCTAAGTGTTCATCTTATAACCAGACCACACTGGGACATAGATCACATCAAAACTGGGAATAATCGTGGACTAGACCAGGGTTAAACCAGAACTAGAAAATGACTAAACCATGTCTACATCAGGACTAAACTAGGCTCAAAACAGGACCACATCTTAGCAAGTGTCAACGCACCCTCAGTGGTTCAATTCCAGCTCTGACCAGTGCATTCTGTCATTGTGCTCTTGGGCCAGACACTTCACTCACCTTGCCTATGTGTGTGTGAGGGATTGAAGGCGATTAACATTTTTGTTGTGTGGCTCATTATGTCGCTTGTTAGAGAAGTAGTCAGGCCTCTGAAAGTGCATTAAAGTAATATTGATTAAGTAATGATAAAGTCAGATGATGAGACGAAAAAGATATAAGCAATTATTCAAAATGTATTTATAGAGCACTTACCAGCAGCACAAATAAGTCAGCGATGCAAAAGACAAATGTTTGATGTAAGTTCTTGTTTTAGTGTATGCATTTGTTTTCGCAGATGTGGATGAGTGTCTGGCGGAGACCTCGGGCTGTGAACATTACTGTGTCAACACTCTGGGCACATACGAGTGTTTCTGTCGACAAGGCTTCCGCTTGGACCAGGACCAGCACTCCTGCATCTGTGGGTCTACTGTAGGGAACCTTGGTGTAGAAATTTACTCTCAGTGGTTTCAGTTCTACAGATTTTGGCAATATCAAATAGTTAGAATAATAATAATAGTACAAAGTATTGCTTTTGTGATTTGATTTCGAATTAATGTTTTTAGCTCACAGCAATTTTGTTTCATTTCTTATCAGTTGTACATAATTGATCATAATTGACCATAATTCCAGTGTTTTATATGTTGTATAGTACATTTTACCATCACAAGGTCTCCAAAGTTCTGCACAGAGTAAACACAACATCATCAATCACATACAATCACATTAATTGCTTAAAATTGCATTAAAAAAACATAATAATTAGGATAAAGGCAATACAAAAACAACAAAACTAATAAAATGGAAATAAAAACAAAATCCATAAAAGGCAGTCAGTGGATCACACAATTCTGATGTCGGGTTAAATGCCTTAAATTAGTTAAACTGTGTTTTCAAGGCTTAAAAGCATCAACTAAAGGGGCAGTCCTTACGTGAGGGAGAAAAGCGTTTTAAAGTTTGGGACCAACAACGGACAATGCCCAACGGTCCCGGCGAGTCTCTACTGATAGCGCTCATCTTGTCTAGTTATGATATACAGCATGTATTTTGATTTCTTCTTCTCAGACAACATTTTGAGTGACATTTTTCGACTACTAGCCTGAGTCTCGTTTTTGAGACAACAACCTGGCACTGGCCCTCAGACCTCAACGAACGCAGGAGTGTAGGGAACAATGAAGTCGATATACATGAGGGCCAGTCCATGAAGTGCTTTGAAAACAAATAATAAAATCAGTTGCACAAAAAACTTGTCAGGACATTCTGAGAAGTTGCATCATAAATTCCTCCCTAAATATATTGCACCATAACGGAAATACCAAGTTAATACTGCTTTGATTTGATGTCGTTTCAGCTCTTTATGCGGAACTGGATGAGGATGAGGAGGACGAAGAGGAGGATGAGGGGCAGGTGCCGGCTCTACCAGACCTGCTGTTTCGAAATGCTCCCCAGCTCCTGCACTACACCGCAGCCTTACACACCCGATACAGCAGCGACCAGAGCGATTACAGCGATGAAGACGAGGAAAGGGAAGCCCAACGAGAGCGGCGCGGGGAGCTAAGACTCAACAGTCAAATAGGTCAGTGGTCCTCAAACTAGCGCTGGGTGCATGTCAATATTTTTACCAATACCATTGATAGTATTTTTTTTTGTAATACGTAACACTTCTACGACGATTTTCATAACACTCAAAGATGCTTCACAGTTCAGGGCAGACAGTTTTAAGAACCTATTCTGTATTAATGTTTATATAAAATGACAGAACAAAATCGCAATGTCCAAAAATTCCATGAAACGTTATTTAATTGGATCAAAACTGTACTTTTCATCATTTGTTTCAGGTGATGTTGCCTAAAAACAATCTATTGTGCTCTACCAGGACCCATTGACATTAAAATTAGTGTTTTTTGGGTTTTTTTTGTACCTTTTTGTTTGTTTTTGGGTTGTTTTTTTCTGATGTACTGATACCTTTTAATGCTTTTTCTGCTTTAAAGATGTTGTTAGTTGTTGTTTAGTGTTGTGTGTAGTTTCATTTCCCCCATTTTTTGTTTTCTGTTTAACTCCTAGAATGTACTCCTGCTTTTCTAGTCATGTTTTTTTTTTTTCTCTCTTATTAATTTCTCTTCCAAAGCTTGACTGTAACTTGTAAGTACTGCAAGCATAATAGTAAATACAATTCAAGATGATGCATGTGTACTTTTTTCAGTGTGTCTTGAAGGCTCGTTTGGGGATGACTGCAGTCTGAGCTGTGATGATTGTCTAAACGGAGAATGCAGTGAGAAAAAAGATCGATGTGACTGCTCTCCTGGATGGACTGGGAGCATCTGTAATCAAAGTAAGTGTGACTACAAGAAAAAATATAAATCAAGGAGTTTTAGTCTTGGGAACCGGCACCCCAAATATGAGTCTCAGATAAAAAGATGAGGGTCATGTCTTAGATATTTTAGAGCTTAGCACGTCACATTTTGTACTCTACTGCCACCTGTAGTGTGAAGCAGCAACTACTTCTCTTGTGGTTCTTAGCAAACAATTACAACCTCTCTGCTCTTGTTGTCTTAATGATTTCTATTGCAGTGTTCCCCCCATATATCTCCACTCTCTGTTCGACTTATTTCTCTGGCAGTAGCAAAATGAACTCCTCATCATTATAGATATCAAAACAGCAAATGTCTCAAAGCTATAGTTTTTTAGTTGTTGTTATTTGTTTTGTTATTTGTGCAAGCGTTACAATTGTGACTAGGGTTTATGGGTTTTATGGACAGTAGACAGTGTTCTATGTTGATTGGACAGTATTTGTTATTTGCTGTAGTGGAAGAAATACTGTGTTTCCTAAGTAAAAATATAGACACACGAGCAAAAAGAAATTCTGAAGTTAAAGTAAAAATATGACATTAAACAAATCTAGTAAAAGTAATGAAGTACTCACATAAAAATGCTTTTAAAGTAAAAGGTATTTCAAACTGATTTATAAAGCGTCCAAAGTAGTCATCTAGATAAAGAGAATAGACTTTTGTTTAACAGAAACAACTAAATCAGTTTACTAACTTTTAGCTGTTTTTTTATTTTATTCTTTTTTGTGCTCCAAGTTGGGACATTAAAGTTGAGGAACCAGTATTTTGTTAAATTGAAATGAAATCAAAATGATAAATTTTGTGTTTTCCCTCAAAGAGTATATTGTAGCACCGCTTTTGTGACAAAAGTAGACCATCTGGTGCTGTCTGCATGTATTAATACACTATTTTATGTCTCCTCAACCCTGAGGTAAGTTATACAGTTGTGCAGGAGCTGAAAACGAATGCTTGTGAATGATGAATAATGTGCCAAAGGGTTAGTGAGAGCTAGGGATGAATTACATAGATTTTAAAAACATCCAGTTTTCCGGTGTGAAAATGAAGCTCCAACTAAAATAATGCATTTGCAAAAAAATTAGAAAAGTAGTTATTACTTTTTAGCCAGGTCAAAACATGTAGTGTGGTAGAGTGTACAGATTCAAGCTGTTAAATGTAGTGAAGTAAAAGTAAAGTAAAGTACAGGAACCAAAAGATTTTACTTAAGTACCATGCTTTTTTTTACATTTGTTCTTTGTTACTTTTCACCCCTGGCTATTTGTGACTATTCAAATTGATTACAATCCGTCCTGTTGCCCCATTATATTGGTTATTATAATATCCAGAGTCAATTCTATTTCCCCTATAATATATTACTAACAGAGCTCTCCTGCATACAACGAGGTACTCAGGTTTTTCCCAGCGGGCACATATTCTCCCCGATACCTCCAGCCATGTGGTCCAGCCTGTGATGAGATAGCTCCCCACGTGCATCCATCCAGGGGCCGTGTATCAAAGCCTGTCAGCCTTCCCTGTGTGCGACCGACTTGTTTATGGTCCACCCAACCCAACCCACGGCATCTGAGGAATCAATCTGTCTTCTACCGGAGCCCCCAGCGCGTGTCGAGCCCCGGGCCAAGGATGTCCACTGTCCTCAAAGCAAGTCTACCCATTGTTGCCTTTGCGGCGCTGTGATAAATGCGTCTGCTCCACGCTGGTAATCATGGTAAAAAGAGCCATGTGGGATGAGGCAATATGTCACCCAAATATAGGCAAGGATAAGGTGGCACTATTGAGATGCATGGCCTAAAGGTGGAAGTACTTGAGTGGTAGAATGTCCCAAACAATCACCATATTTCAGATGATACTTGGTGGCATGAAGTAATGTTTCTTGTCTACTTTATAGCTTTTTAAAGTAGGACAACATGTACGGACAAGAGCTACGATTCGATTTCATTGTGCTTCTGTGGTATAAAGTTGCATTTTTGCGTCATATGAGTGAATGGATCAAATGTTCAGAATGTGACTTTGATGACGCTTTCGACAGTCATTCCCAACCTCTGGGGCGGGATCCAAAATTGAGTCCTCAAAGTTTCTCAGGTGATGCTGAGTAAAGGTCCAAACTATATTGAGAGGATTTTAATGAAGGGATGGCATGTTATTTGCTTCTAGAAGTATTTCATAATCATTAC
This sequence comes from Rhinogobius similis, assembly GCA_019453435.1. Taxonomy (NCBI): domain Eukaryota; kingdom Metazoa; phylum Chordata; class Actinopteri; order Gobiiformes; family Gobiidae; genus Rhinogobius; species Rhinogobius similis. Next base: position 10,316,458 of record CM033625.1, on the reverse strand, counting down.
TGTTGCTTATTTACCAGAAAATAATTATAGTTTTCCATAAGGACGTCATCTGAACAAAAACAGTGTCCAGAAACCTTTTCTACGACTAAAAGACAAATGTTTGTCCGGTAGGAGAAGGGTTGTGGGGTCGCCTATGTATTTGAGGGTAATATAGGGATCACTGGGAGAAATTGGTTGGGAATCGCTGACTTACAACTTTTGGTGCTTTATTGAAGTCTATGGATGTGTGCAATCACAAAAGCCAGATTATTTAGTTTAATTTTGGTGGTGCAGTGGGTTGTTTGCTCATTAACAGGAGGGTTGCTGTTTCAAATGTTGCTTGAGGTCATATTTGAGTTTCCTGGCATGGCACTTGACCACTTCAGTTACAAAATGTATGTTATTTTATCAGTGTTTTATCAAGCATGCCACATGAATCAGCACACAATCATTCAGACATCAAGCATTAAAACATCTGTAGCAAAAAGAAGAAAGTGTTGTGTTGATACTGTAAAATATTCCAGATTTAGTTTTTGAATGCATAGAGAGGAACAAATGAATTAAGACATGTATTATGACAGTAAATTCATTCAGGCCGATTCTATAGGGTGACCATGGGGATATATAGTGGTGTTTTTATATTATCATGATATTATTCAACAAAAATTGTGAACCCGCATTATAATAACAAACAAAAATACTGTTATCTTGTTTTCTGTTGTAACTCAGAGCTGTCATGAACGACGTGTGATGCAGAAGGTGTGCAGAGGTCCACACCAAGCAGCCTGACACTTAAACAGATCTTAAACAACCAGCTGGTTCCTGCCGTTCTCCCTAACAAGGCCAGGGAGATTAGAAAAGTCAGCAGCAGGGCACAAGGGGAACGCAGAAGTGATGACGGATTCCTGACCTCCAGCGCGCAACACCCCTCGTTTAACAGATCGTTTGTCATTTCCAATCGAGATTATTTTAACTGATGTAATGTGCTCTATTGTTGTCTGTAGCGCAACACCGCGATTGTTAAAGGGTCAGCAGGTCTTACTAATGTGTTTTATTCTATGTCTTCGCAGCTTGCCCGTCGGGGACTTATGGGAAAGCATGCAACAGTCTGTGCCGCTGTCAGAATGGAGGCTCGTGTGACCCTGTGACCGGGAAGTGTGCGTGCCCTCCTGGAGTTCAGGGCCAGTTCTGTGAAGACGGTGGGTAAATACATTCTTTACACTTCCATACATGAAGACTTATTTGTCACGTGACAGTAATGATTAGTGTCAGAAGTGTAAGAGAAATTTTCCACTGGTTCTATGGACGTAATGTTTGTTCTGTTAGAGATTCGTGTTCGCACAAATCTGTGACTTGCTGGTAGATTTCCATTCTAGTTTAGCTAGAAAAGCAAATTTTATAATGTGTCCAAAGCATTAGTGTGGTCAAAATATATGATGAATCGAAGAGCACTAATGTCTGTGTGAATCGCGTAGTTTTTCTATTTTTGCACATGTTTTTGACCCAGATGTTTTTGTCCTTTTTCACATTGCAGAACACTTTGCTCCCACTCACAGTTATTGCGTACTTATTTTGTATTGTTTTGTGGGAATGCAAATCAAATTTATTTTATGACTGCAACAAACAATCGACTAATCACAACTAGTCAATTATAAAACGTCATAGTTTGATCATCGCAGTGGATATCTGGACTGGCCAGAATACCATTTTATAGACAGTGGCACTGCTGAATCAAAATGTCAAAAAATAATAAATAATTTCAGATTTTTATAAATATACTTTATCCGTGAATATTCTCTATCTAAAATATTATCTAGTCATCACATTTCAGCCATTATTTGCTTGATAATGTATTTAAAAAGTCTTTATATACAATAAAAATGATGGTTTGACTAGTCAACTAAAAAAAAAATAAAAATAAATATCACTCACAGCCTTAAAAAGAAGACAGTTTATTTTGCTTGGATAAAACAATTAAACAAAATATAACATTTTTATGTAAACTACACAATAAAACATACAACATACATCTGGATGAATCAAGGCGATGTCTTACTTAGATTTTTTATATTTGTTTCTGTTTGCAGGCTGTCCAAGGGGCTACTTTGGAAGAGTCTGCAACAGAAAGTGCAACTGTCCGAACAGTGGACATTGTCATCGTCTGCTGGGAGCTTGTCTCTGCGCTCCTGGTTTATACGGTCGCTTCTGTCATTTACGTGAGTACAGCACCACATCACTGAACCTTTAGTTATCTGTGCTTTTTCATTTTAGCGAAGGAGTGTTTTTCACAACAGAATAAGGTGTAGCTTCATTATGTGGTCAGAAGGATTTTAATAAATGCAATGGGCTTAGTTCATAAATCATGATATAATATGGTTGTGTAATAGCAACATCAAATCATCATATGCATGTTTCAGTTATAATACTTACCCATATTAAAGGTGGACTCATGGACACATTGCTGGGTCGCCACAGCTTGTCACCATGGAGATGTTATTGTTTTGGAATGTTCCACAGTATGGCATTAAACATATCTTTCATCAGTGGTGGAAAGTAATAAAGGACTAAAGTTAAAGTACTCTACTTAAGTAATTGTTTAGGTAAGTCAATGCACATACTTGTATTCTTTTGCTGGACTGAAAAGTTAAAGAGTTGTCTGTCTTTTTCCTTCTGCTGAGTTTTTTTGAAGCACTTTCATGGTGACAGCCTGCCAAAGGGTTTTGAGTTCACATCCCACCTTAGAGCAGACAAAATAATATAATACATAAAAATTACCCTAAAATTATGATTCAGTTCATCAGCACAATTTTATTAAGATCACCCCTTTCACTCCTGAATTGTTCTCTAAATCTGTCACAAATATGTTTACTTTATTCACTCTAAAAGTACATTTTTAAAGAGATACTTTTGTACTTTTACTTAAGTAAATTCTTTAATTTGATACTTTTACTTTCACTAGAGTAACAAAAGTGTCACTTGTGCCACCAGCGCAGATGACAGCACCAGGTCAAGGCAAAGTTCAGGAGTCTCATTTATAAAACTTTACATGGAATTCTTACTTAAAGTGTACATATGGACAAAAAACAAACAAAACAAACAAAAACTTTCTGAAAGCTTCTCACTTCTCGTCCCTGAGCACAGATCGTTTTCTTCCTCCTCTCTGAAATCCCTCATGTGCAAGGTTCTGAGTTTTTGGACCGGTTTTTGTTGATTTTTTTTTTTTTTTGCAAAGTTGTATTTGGATATAGACTTGTGGGAAGTCACATTTTTGTACGTAAACACACTTTATAAATGAGACCCCAGATCTGCAGAGAAGCCAATCTTACTCACACTAAGAATGTATGTTTGTCAAGGAACTATAAAAACACCTGTAACTTATTAAATGTAAGATAGATCCGTTCGATGCCATACAATGAAATATTCCAGACAAAGCAATAAGATCTCAGACGCTCCACTGTTAAAGTTTCACAGAGCACCTTTAAAATACAAAAACAAGAATCTTCACCTTTTTATGAGCATTCTAACAGTTTTTCTTTTACAAATGAATCTAGCTATATATGCTTGACAGTGGGATGTATGCTTTGTGTAGGTAAACAAAAGTGTATATACATATTTAATATAATATCTAACGTATATCAAATGAATATTTACAAATTCTATACAAAAAGCTTTTCAAGAGCCTTTGTTACTCCTCCTGGCTGGCCGCGCTGATCTTCTTTGACGGGGGTACGAGGTGTGAGGGGAGCTCTCTGGGCAGATAATAACCCTCCAGTTTCCCTTCGATGAGATGAACCGCTACTGCAAACTCCTCATTGTCCAGCATCCCGTCCCCGTCCACGTCCGACAGCCTCCAGATGTGAGCCAGCACCGAGTTGGGCAGCAGTGTACCTGTCATCCACTCTCTGACTTTAGTGCCGCTCAGTTTACCTTCACTGGGATTCAAATTGTAGAAGATTTCATCATACTTTGGCTTGAACTTCTCTACGGCCCATTCATCAAAGTCTTCCTCACTGCCCTCCTCTTCCCTGGGAATTTCCTTAAAGGGGTCTTGCCGGTAATGCTCGGGCTTAAACGTTCCCAGAAAGTCGGCGTCTAGCACACCTGGGAGGGATTTCTTTGTTAGTTCTTGTATTTTGAGCAGAGGGACCAGCTTGGCGATGTCGCTGGTGAGAAGTTTGTCCAGGGAAGCCATCAGACTTGGTTTGAGTGTCTTGAACTTTGAGAAATCTTGACCCAGTAGTTTCTCCTGAAGTAGAACATTGAAAATAAAAATATGTATTGAAGACTGTTCTCGCATAAATCCTAGAAATGTATAGGATTTGTTATTGTGAATCGGATGGAAACAGATTCGTTTTACAGAAACATAATTGAATTTTGACCTGCATTTTGGTGCAATTTGGGAAGTCTCCTGCTGGCACACGCTGCTGTTGCTGGATTTTGATGAAAATGTCTGGAAGATCATAGATGAGGCTGTGCTTTTTGCTTTCTTTGCAGAAGATGGTGGGCATCTCCTTCTTCAGGTAGCCAATAATGTGAGCGTGAGCCTGTATAGGAACATGCAAAGAGAAAATAAATATGAGCTTGCAGTATAAAATGCAATTACAGTGTTATAACACTAGTTGTTATTCAAATATTTTTGGCATTTTGGCAAAAGTTTCAATGCTAATAATCGGGACAAAGCTGGTCTGTGAAGCTAAACTTTATACTGTTCTGAGCTGAATTGGCCATTCTCCTCTCATTGTCCAGATGACTGCCTTTGAAATGTTTTTTATGATGAATCACTTCTGGGGGAATGTATGGTTTTTTTGTCAGTAATGTTACAGCAACATAGAACAAGTAATTCCCACGGTTCTTTCTTATCTATCCCTAATAATTTTACTCAAGTAAAAGTACAAGTCCAAGAAATTACTCAAGAGTAAAATAGCATTGGGGGAAACTACCGTTCAAGTAAGAGTAAGTGGGCGTAATATCTTTATTTATAATTTAGAAGTTGATGTAATTAGAAGAATAAAGCTGTTCTAAAATCTAGTATTTTCAAAGAACAGACACCAAAACATGAAAAAAAGTAAATCATCAGTGGAGGAGACACAAATGTTCAATTCATTTCATATTGCCAACATAAATATTTTGTCACTTGTAGACTTAGCCCCAGTGGGAGGATGAATCAAATCTTTTTCTCAAGTAAAAGGACTATTATACTTTAAAATATACATTACTCAAGTAGGAGTGAAACAGTGGCTATAAACTACTTTAAGAAGTACAATTTCTTTAAAAAGTCACTGAGGTAAATGTAACTGAGTCCTACCCATCCCTGTTCGTTTAGCATCTGTTTAACTAGGTGACATTTTTGTTTTTTCCTAAATTGAACAGAATAAATAATGACATCTGCATAAAATACTTCCCAATCCCAATTGCAACATTTGTTATTGTTTCCAAATAAAGTGACACCTTCTTGGAAAACCACATTCTTACCCTCACTAATCTGGCCCTTTTCACCAGGTCATTGAGTTTCCTTATGGCAGCATTGCGCGGCAGGTTCCTTATATCCGCCAGCAGATCCTCCTCCTCCAGCTCAATCAGCTCGTAATGGTCACACTTCTGCCGGGGCTCGGACCAGAACGACCCGATGTACACCTTGAGGATCTCGGGGGTCTTGAACACTTTCCCCAGCGACCACATGAGGGCACCGTACACCCTCATCAGCTGCTGGGAATCCACAGTGTCCGCCTTGTTGAGAACCACACGCAGTTTGTCCTCGTGACCGCACAGAGCCTCAAAGGCCCGGGTTAGCTCATCTGAGAACTCCAGCTTGTGTGCGTCAAACAGCAGGATGATCCGGTCCACTCTCTCGGCGAACCAACGCAACACTGCTGGAAAGTCGTAGCCTGCAGAGGGGGGAGGGAGAAAGAAAGAAAGAAAGAAAGAAAGAAAGGATAACACAGGGTTTTCATTAGCGGCTTGTGTGTATTGTGGCAAGGCTGTGCTGTCTCAAAGCCTGGAGGAATGTGTAAGATATCCCAGCGGCCCATGTTGATGTTGAGCCACTTCAGTTACACCCATGGATTAATGGCGCTATTAAACACAGCAGAGCCAAAGGTGACTTACTGCCCGGCTCCTCCCAACTTTTTGTTCGCTTTCTGTGCTTCTGGCTGTTCAAGATTGCAATAATGATAACCACATTTCATTGACAAAACTTTATCTGAGCATCATACAGCCACCGTTAAGTGTTGAGAGTTAATTGGTGCAAATAGCAAAGGGCAAAATTATTATAGCAGGGTTGAAACAAGTTCATTGATTAATTGGATTGAATTATTGAGTTAATTGTCTACTAATTTAGAAATCAAATAAATTGTATCTGGACTTTCATAGACTCTAATTGCTGAGAGAAGATGTTTTATGACTCAATCAAAGTAGGAATTAAATTAATGGTGCTGTAGAAAATGTGTGTTTTTAATGAAACTATTTTGTCTGTAAATATTCTTCATCCGCATGTCCTCAAGTGGAATCAATTAAGCCTGATCTGGGTCAAATTGAGTTAAAATGTGAACAAAACTTTCACAATGTAAAAAAACAATTAAATGAATCAAAACAATAAATCATTTTGTATAATAATACGTTAGTTAAAACTCTATAGACCTCGATTTCACAGATTTTTAGCCATGTACCATTTGAAATACTGATAAATACTTGATCAATATAATGGTAATAATTCATAATGGTAGGAAACTGTTGACCAAATCTTCAGATATTCCGGTTTTGTGTTCTAGAACGATTCTGATCTATTCCATTGCTTTTGAAATCTTATCATTATTGAGTCTCGATAGGTTTTGAACAATGTAAAGCAAACCATTTACAAAGTTAGCTGATCCGGATTTCTTCTGACATCTTCCAAGCAAAAAGCAGAGAGACATTTTGACTTATGTAAACATGCAAACTGATGCATGACAAAAGATAACATTCAATAACCCCACATACCTCGACTTAGTCTCCGCCTTGCTGCAGTTAAAATGCCTGGTGTGTCTATAATACTGATATTTTCAAGCACCTGGTTTGGCATTTGAACACACTGGAACCTATAAAGAAGAAGACAAAATAGTGTATGAAAGCGTTCAAATAGTTCAAATAATCACTTTAATATTAACATCTACAAAAAGTAATGCCCAGTATACAAGTAATGCGAGTTTTTGTTGGTACCTGTTCAAAAAAGTATTCCCAAAAGGGTCCAGGTTCCGGAATGGCTTTCTGGGGTCCATTGTCAAGGCATTTCCCGGGATGATTCCTTCAACGTCTCCGTACATGAGCGCCGTGAAGCTGTCTGTAGTTGGCTCCGGACCAACTCTGCCTCCTAAAAAGTCTTGCTCTATAAGATACCTGTTAACAAATCACAGCTTTACCACAATGTACACTTACAAAACACCACTACACTTATGAATGTTAAGTACCTTATAAACGTGGTCTTCCCGGTGGAGTACTGCCCCATCACTAGAACCATCGGCTTGTTGTCAAAGTCCGCATCCTCATAACTGGGCGAGTGGAAGTGATGAAACAAGTAATGCTTCTCAATCGGCAGCAGCCTTTTGTAGTACAGATTTTTCAGCTCCTCTGTCACCAGGTTGACATCTCCGATCGTTTTGGGGTTGCTCCTGAGCCTGCGAAGCGTCATGGCGATGGCTAGGATCGAAAGTGTGAGAGAAAAGGATAAAGGGGGGACTAAACAGAGCTGCTCCGGCTTGCTCCCCTCTCCAAGCAAACTAGGAGATTTTGGAATGCACACAAGCGGTATTATCAGTTTTTCTTCTCACAGCTGTCTGCGTCGGGGTGCGCGCTGGACGTTTCGGAGGGTGGAGAGGGTGTAACTAGAGCCTGCAGCTGTACCTAACGTGGAGACGGTGTCAAGCGGGACAGGGTGGAGCGGAGAGGCCATCGCTTTTGTTGCTGAGAGGAGAGAATCTTGGCAAAGGGGCCCGAGCACTGATGGAAGTTTAATTGTGAATCTGGCGTTAGAATGTATGTAACACATCATCAGTCTGTACATACCGGGTAGTTTCTCTTCAGAGTTTTAAAGCAGATAATGAAAGGTTGGGTGGTCGACATCATTAGACTCGCTATAGCCTTTTTTCTGGTTTTCTGGTTCAACCCTGTAGTAATTCTGGGTTGCCAAAACAAACAAGACATGCATTGATTATGTATTGTGACTTAAGTGAGCATGAGAGAAAAGTGTCTTGGTCGGGACATACCAACTTTGACTCACCGTGCAGTTTAATTTTAAACCAGTACCCTTTTGTTGGAGGACAATTTTCTCGCTTTTTCACTATAAAGGCAAGAACTACGATTTAAGTACAATATGCACTCACAGCAGCCACATGGAACTCAGAGGAAAACTATTGTGTGATCAGTTAAACCTTAACTTTGAGGGTTTTACATGTGGTTAAAGGAACCATAGGCTTTGATTGAAAATTTCATAAACATGACCTTTCTACGTCCCCAGATATGAGGTAAACATACGCAAATCAAATATTGCTTTTTCGCATACCATTGTAATGCTGTTTTATTCTTAATTACAAAAACATTGGACAAGATGGCCACATTGTTTATGTTTTCATTTAGTGTTTTGGTTCTCAAGATGAATATCCAATCAGAAAGCAGAACAGGCCTCACATGAATCTCTCATTTGCATTGCCAGTTTCAAAGCCTGAATCCAGTGTGTTTAAACCTCTGTGTCCGCTCTCTGTGTTAATGGTCTCTACCTAAAGCTCAGCACCTGCACCAGTCATGAATCAGTGCTAGTGCAGCCTACGCAGCTCAGTGAGATGGGAATTCTGAACTGAACACGAGCCATGGCTTGTTCACAATCTAAGAAGGACAAAAACATTAATGTGTCCTCTATCTGCACTGGCTATCCATGTTCAAATGTGACTGTACTTTTTTTTAATCAGTAAGAATGCAGGCTACATATGGTTCCTTTAAGTTTCTTTTTAATTCATACTTTAGTGAAACATATTTTTGCTAGCTGATCAAAGGCCAGTACATCATCCACACCATAATGTATTTTCTAACCGGAGTTTAAAACACAACCATGCAACCTTTAAGAATGTATATCCTCACTTTCATGAACATAAGGAGCCAAATGGTGATGCAACTGAAACGAGGGGTTTGTCTCTCGTAAACTTATATGTTGAAGCAGTGACGTAAGTATGTAATGATGTCATGATGTCATTCCTTTGAGTATGTCTGCTGGTAGACTCATAATGTCTCTGTTTAGCCAATGTTTAGCAAAACCTCATGTGTGACGTTTGCTCCTTGTGTTTTCTTCCGGTCCCAGCGTGTCCCAGGTGGACGCACGGCGCAGGCTGCTCCAGAGAATGTGACTGTGTCCAAGAACATTCCAGCGGCTGTGACCCCAAAACGGGGAGCTGTGTCTGTAAGGCTGCATTCCACGGGGCGCGCTGTGAGAGAGGTACGGTCATCAGCGCATTCCACACGAGATACTGACTAATTGTTTTTTGCATTGTGTGTTGTTTTTTGATGTGGTCCGGTGCAAATGTGTCCCCTGTGTTCCTTAATCAAAAACATGCCTGAAGTTGTGTGTCATTTGTGCATGTTTGAGTAATCCAGCACACTCAGTCTCCCTCTTCAGAGTTCAAAATGTTAGCACAACACTTCAGAGATAACCCAGATGTGCTCCTCTGTGTTTTTAAAGTCCATTCACATTCATGTTGCAGTTGGATCTCATTCACTCTGCAGCAAAGCAATTTCAACGTTAATAGCTACTATTTTTAGCCTGATAAAACTGCTGCACTCCTCAGTGAGCCTGGGGTCCTTGCACCTCCTGCTGCTACCCACAGTTCAAGAACAGCTGGAGAATAGAGACATGCAATAAGAAGTCTAGATAAATACATATTACAAATAGACTTGAACACACTGTGCAAGTAGAGCAAAAAAATAAGCCTACAGAAATATTATGTGAGTTGCTCTGGTTTTGGTTGTGTGCAGTGCAGCACATGGACAAAATAAATAGAAGGTGAAGTGACTTAAGGTGAGATATGTCAAGTGAATAGGAGAAAATCTTAAATTTGGAAACTTCTGTAGTTTACTTACAGAAATGTAAGTTAAAAATGTATTATAAGTTTTTCATCACCATGAGTATTTTATGTGTACAAAAATTGCACATATTTGAGACATAAATCTGAAAATAATACAGAGCCAGATTTAAATGTCTTGCTTTTCTGTTGAAATATTAGATAAAAAAAAAATGAAAAAATAAACATCCTTGGGGGGGGGGGGGGAGAAAAATTCTAATTTGGGTTGATTTTCTGGGTTTAAAACTTTAATCAGGCTTAGAATCAGACATCAACATAAACAAACACAATTTTCTCTAGGCTTGATCAACAAGTATGAGTTGTTGACATCTGAGTCCAGGAGCAGGACCTAATGGATGGAAAGCCGAAGCATTAAACACAATTACACCGTATCGCCACGTTCATAAACAAGCAAAACTATTTAAAAAGCCTTGCAATAAACCCACCCCTGTACTTATAATCCATTCAGTCAGTTCATGGATGGGAAAGGTTCCAGGTTGACCTCACTTGGCAATGAGTCTGTCTGGCCTGCAACTACTCAGCGTATGCCAATTTTCAAGTTTCATACTTTTCCCACAAACAAACGATAAACTAAGTTAAGATAAACTAGTTGTATGAAGTTTTGGCTTATTCTTCAGCATTTCTGTGTCTGTGTCTCTAGAGTGTGATTCTGGATTCTTTGGTCCTGGCTGTGAGAGGAGATGTGAGTGTCCAGGAGGAGCGTCATGTGACCCCAGGACAGGACAGTGCACCCGCTCATGTCCTGCAGGTCTTTATGGAGATAAGTGCCAACACGGTGAGCAGTACTTTTAATAACATTTAATTATTGTTGATATTGAAACGCAAACTTTTAAATTAATCCAATAATCTTGTGCTTTTCTGAACATGTTAGTAGAATTCAAAACTGCAAGGTTTGTCGTTTTTACACAATGAGATTGGACAATAATTTGTTGTTTATCAAATTAAAATATGTAACAAATAATTACAGTTTGCTAATTGTGACCATTCAAATTGCAAGTTTGATTCAATTGCAATAAATCTTACAGCCCTGACATTTTCCTGACAAAAACAAAAAACGTTTCTGCTTGTGAGTTACAACTCTTGTGAAGCAGAGCTAAAATCACAGGAAAAATATTTTAAAAATATTTTGAAAAATCAGGATTTGTATCCAAATCTTCGTTCTCCTGGACCCGATCTTGTCTTGTGGGAATTGTAGCTCATTCCACCCCTGCAGTTTTAAACTATATAAATTGCTTAATCTTGTTAGGTCAACTTGTTTTGCATTATACAAGAGTGGACATATAAACCCATTTAAATGCTCTGAGTGGTCAAACTTCTGGATTGGAGGCGACTGGAGTAAAAGTGAAGTAGATCGTGAAACATTTCCAATAATAAACTGACTGATCAGATCTAAACACAAGGGGCTATATTTTGGGATTCAGCGCTTTTCTAGTGTCAAGTGTGTCAAAGTATTGTTTCTTTTGCAATGTGTCATAAAAAATACCACAAATCCATGTGTTTTTGCAAGAATTCTTATGCAGTACTCAGTAGAGTCATCCAATAAAATTCTTTAGGTGACATACATGTATTAAGCTTTTTATTTTATTTTATTTTATTTAGTATTTTAGTATCTTTTAGTATTTAGTATCTTAGTATCAAACTGTAACATAGGACAATCTTCATTTTATTTTGTTAATAGTTTCAGGTTCATTGACTGATAAGCCCCACCTCTTCATAGTGACGTTTCACTGTAAAAAGCTGTCATTTACTTGTTTTTATTTTTGAAAATTGACTACATAACATTATATAACTCAACATGCATCACTCGGAGTCTTCATTTTTTCTTGAAAAATTAAAAATAATCATAACTCAGTACAGGGATGTGGGTGAGGATAGGCGGTAGGTGAAAACCTTTCCGAGCCTCAGTGACTGGACCATACAGGATCACTCAAACATACAGAAGTCAATCAAATTACAACTTTGTGTAAAATAATGATGAGGAAGCTTAAAAGCTCATTAAAGTTGATTTAGCATGATATGTTCTCTTTAATTTTAATTTCACTATTGGCAGCTATAGATTATAATAGAAAAGATAGATAGTAGGGATAGAACAAGATCTTATGCCAAACGATCCACCCCAAAAACCACAAGAAGAGTTTAAACTCAATGAATTATATTTAGTCACTGCAGGGCAAAATGTCATCTCAAACTTTTGCTTTGGCGCACTCTTGTGGCTATAAATTCCACTACAAGCCCAGTGCTTCTCCATGGCTCCTCTCTGCTCGAGTTGGCAGCGTTTATGCATACTCCAGCTGTGAATGTGTGCCCTTGTTGATATGCCATAGTCACAACAAGCTTTAATAAATGACTCTGCGAAACTCTCCATTTTGGCCCTACCTTATATTTGACATGGACTGTAAATCACCCATAATCCACTTCTCTTTTCTTTCTAATGCTATTGATGGATTTGGTGTCAGTTGGCTATTCAAATGCCTCGGCGAGTGCAGGTGCTCTCTGTATTCGACGCGTGTTGTTCCCCACTGCAGGGCGTCCTCTGGCTGTTTACTCTGGCCGGTTGATGGAAAGTTCATTTTTCGTGCGGTGACCTAAAATGATACTCGTCGGAGGTTTGCAGTTTGGGTTAAAATGCAGGCTCTGTGCGTAGTGTCTTCATGGGAGACTAGATAAACATGGGGATAATGTGTCAGCCATCCAGGACTGGGCCCGCTGGGGTTGTCAAAGCAGGATTCAGAGAGAGCACGTTTTGGGAGCTTAAGTTACAGAGTGGTTCATGACAGGGCTGATTGACTTAAGTTACTACTGCGGAGACCACTGGCAGACGTTGAATAAATAAACAGGGTTTGATGAGTATTGCTTCTGTTAAGTTTTGTAGAGGTGTGCAGGGCTGTTTTGGAGCTTTGGCTTGTGTTGCTTTTCTGTAATGACTTGGAATGTTTCTCTGTCAGATAGAGATTAGAAAGATTTTTGTATCAAACTACTTACTGCTGTCAGTTGATTTTATTTGCACAATAGAGGTGGGCAATATATTGAGTTAATGATAATGCTGTGAATGTGGGTTTGAAGATTTGCATAATTTTATGATTCAAAAACTGAATTTATGTTGTAATCTGTAATACAAAAAATCAATACTAAAGAAAATGTTTGATGCACAATTAATTTCTAATTCAAACTTATATAAAACAGAGTGGGATCTGGGTTACTGCAGAGTATTAAAAAACATTGAAAGTCATTACATGAATTTTGGTAAATGTAAGGCCTTAGAATGTGTTAAACAGCATTAAATCCCATTCTCACATCTTAAATCTGAAAAACATAAATGATGTATCCATCAGAACAATAGCTATAAATGTAATAAGCAAGTAAGAGCGAGTAAGCGTGTGTCCATGACATTCACATTTATTTTGAATCCCAGATGTGTACAGGATTTATTGAATCTATGTTGTCTATGTCTATGTTAATAGCTTTGATAAAATTATCTCAAAAGTAAAAGCTAGGGTTCAATTTTGGTTTAAATTTCATGTAAATTAGCATTTTCAATAGTATAAAGTAGTTTATTATATTCTTGTCATTCTGCTGCCCAATGGAATGGTTATAAGCTGGTTGGTTTGACAAGGTAAAAGGGTAAATACCTTTAGCCATTGATTAGAGCATTACAAATCTTGAAATGTGGCATTAAAACATATTCATTTTGATGTACTGAAACCTGCATAAACCCTGGGAATATGATTTTCAATGGTAGTTTTTCAATGTTTTAAAATTTAGTTTAATATCGTCAAAGTATTGTCTTATACTAGTTATGATATAAAGCCAGACCATTCTAAAACTATTCAGGAAAGGTGCAAATTTGTCCTGGTAATCTCCCTGGTACTGAGACATTCAAATGAGTATCTAGTTTTGATACTAGTTATACAATACTTACTATTGATTAGTTCCTGGGTATCAATTTTTAACTATTTTTGACAACCCTAACAGTAAAACGTCTGCAATTTTTTTGGGGTAATTTTACCGTCTTCTAGCATTTGTCTGATCCTTAAGCCTTAACGAATACATATAAATATACATTTTCGCACATTTGTCCTGGATTACTCAAAATAATTTAAAAAAAAAATCCAGTATTAGTATCCAGTATTCATTTTTGTCAAAATTGCCCACACCTAGTGCACAGTAATGGAATTAACCTCAATTAATTATTTTTGACAATTTTAGGATGTTTTAATATCTAAAGTCACACCAGGCATAATCTCACAAGAGTAAAATAACATGCTTTGTTTTGTTGCTGCAGAATGGTAAAAATCCACAGAGAACTACACTTGCCTAATTGACTGCTATTACAGTTAACCACAACTGAAGTTTAATTGTTTGAGATATGACGATGATGACGGCACTGAAGGCGTTTCTTGAGAATATGTCGCATTTTTACAAGACTGTGAGCCACCCAAAAATACCACAGTCTACTATGAGGTCATTCATGTTACACTGTTACACAGAAAGAAAAAAAGTGACTTCAGTGACAAACCTGCAGATGTTGAATTGATGCATTTGTGTTTTTTGTGTTTTTAAAGCTTGTAAAGATGGACACTATGGAGAGAACTGCCTTCTGAGCTGTAACTGTGGAGGAGCTCCTTGTGACCCCAGCAGTGGACAATGCATTTGCCCCGCTGGAAAGACTGGCATCAGCTGTAAGAAAGGTACCAGTGCAAATACTACTCAAAACTTTACATTTTCTTGTAGTTCATGCTTTCTGATAACTTCCCCGCATGTTTAAACCTGGGGTACCTGACTTTTTTGGGTGTAAATTTGTACATTTTGTGTTTTCCATCAAAGAGTATCTTGTAAACGCAGCACTTTCTGACAAACATGAGACCTCTGTGTGCTGTCTGCGTCTAATAATAAAGTATTTTATCTCAAAAGTAGAGCTAAAAGCAGCACTCTCATTGGCTGCTCTTGGCTGGTCCTCCCCAGTTTTACTTTGTCATCTGAAAAAAAGCTGTTTTAAAGCTGTGCACAGGGCCAAAAATGAATGCGTGTGAATTTCAATGATGTGCCAAAGAGATTGTGGGATGAGTTAGATAGATTTAAAAACCTACTTCCGGTTCTGCAGTGTGATAATCAAGCTTTAAATCAGCAAATGTTGATGAAAACAGTGGACAGAAGACAAACACTGTACAAATATCATTGTTAATTTCTTTGATGTTTGTCCTTTACACAGACTGTCCTGATGGATTCTGGGGGTTGCAGTGTAAGTCTCCGTGCCCGTCCTGTGAAAATGGAGCGTCCTGCAACAAAGTGACTGGAGTTTGTAATTGCACACCGGGCTTCACTGGGAATCACTGTGAGCATAGTACGTTAGCCTTGTCCGTCTTCATTGTCATAGTAAAGAAAAGTGTGTATTTTGTGGTATACTTTAATCTAACCAGGAGTGCAAAGTAATTAATTACAAATGATGTTACTGTAAATGAGTGGATTTTTTTAAGTAATTGCACTTTTTGAGTCGATTTTTGTACTTGTACTTGTAATTGAGTATAATTGTAGGCATGTAATTGTAGTTAGTTACATTTAAAATCACAATGAGAGCAGCTTGAGTCCCAATTAGCCCAACGTCCAGCTGTCTCACCTTTATCTCTGCTACTTTCTAAACCTACAAACATCCAAAACATCGCTGCATCGCCTGTTCTGATTGGCTGGAACTCAGAGAATATATGAATTGCTGTTTAAAACAACTTATTTTCACTTTAACATTTATGTTATTTAGTTTTGTATAAAAGATTAAAGCGAGACACTATAAAACTTTACATTTTTTTGTTTTTTGGTCAGTTTGGTCTCTCAACATATCTGCTTTCATGTGAAAACAACAAACTTGTCCAATCTGCTCTTAAAAATGTTTTATTCTTTCATTTAATCCACTTCATTCATAAATTTCTATGGGATGTTGTAAATTCAAAAGACATTTTCTTAAAATGCATTTTTCTCTCACAGAGACATAAACGTACAGTAGCTCCTGCAGAAACCAAACTGTACAATCTGGGACTCAACAAGATTTTGACCAAACATACAGAAAGATTTTTTGATATCTAATTCTAAAACTGATTTATTGAGATTTTAAATCGAAAACATGAGATGAAATTTGAATTTTTAGCACAATTTTCAGTCAAATCTAGTTTACTCAAAAACTGAATAAGAAATCCAAAATCCCCTCTGTAAATGTTTTTTATAACTAATATGTGTACCAAATGAACCAAGAAATTTAAACCTGGTTCTGTCCATTTTTCAGGTTTATTTGTCCCAAATATGTGTCAGCCATTTTTACTGATAAAATGCCTTATTTCTACATGAAAACATGACATGATGAAAAACTTGTAATACATTTTTTTCTTACATTTATGGGAGCAATCTATAACTAAATTTAAGATTTTTTCTTTTTCTGCTGCAGTCTCACCTTAATACTGAAACCATATTAAAGTAACTAGTAACATGTAGAGTTGCTTTTTCTTGCATATTTTTTACTTTGGCTCATGTACAGATTTAGCTGCAGTACTTTTCGTCTGACAAACGGTATTTTTACTTGAGTGGAAATATTCAGTACTCTTTCCACCACTGAATCTAACATTATGAATTTACTGTTTCCAGAATGCATTGACGGTTACTTTGGACCAGGCTGTTTGTTCCGGTGCTCCTGTCCTCTGAATGTCAGCTGTGATCACCAAACGGGACGCTGTGTCTGCCCCTCTGGCAAGACCGGACACGACTGTGCAACGTGTAAGAGGATTTTACAATGTCTAACTTTGGATTTTGATACTTTTTGATACTAATATTTGTTACTCCTGAATATTTGTCCCAGTCACAGTGCTTTGGGATGATTCTTATTCTTTAGAAAAAAAAATGTTTTGTCATTGTCAGACTAAGTATATATGCAAAATGTACAGTGTGGTCTAAACATTAGTGAATAACTAGCAGTACAAATGGAGAATGCAAATAAATATGTGTCATAGACATTATTTATAAGTGACAGGTATTATAAAGTGTGCATTATACTGGTAATTAGATTGAATTGGTTTTTATTTGCTCATTAAAATAAAATAAAAAAAAACATTGCAGATTTAGATTACAAAAGCTAAGAGTTCGAAGCTCCCTCCCATGAAACATGTCAGGCAAAGTGTTGTATTAGTTTGTGCTTTATACATTTGTATGAATGAACAATTGGTATAATTGTGATCAAAGAATCAAACCTGGAAATGGATTAAAGAGTAGAGTCTAAATTATTCTACATGATAAGCCCTCTGTACTTGAGTGTTCTTTGGTTAGTTGTAGTTCTGCACAAGGGAAAACAAAAGTATCTGCAGTGCTTTGCTGAATAAGGTGAACATTTGAAGAAAACAAACAAAATGTTGCTATAAAATCTGGGCAAAGCACTGGACATATGTACATACTTCTACATGAAGTGACAATTGCAATATAAGTTAACAGTAAATATTGTCAAAATAGTGTATTTTCTGAGCTAAGGTGCACATAAAGGCAATCTGTTGGAATAATTCTTTTGATTATGTTCCCAATGTCGCAGTCACTTTTGCTCTTTGAGTCTTTAACTTGAGTAACTGGACCTTGTTTGTCTTTGCAGCTTGTGAATCTGGTTACTGGGGCGAAGGCTGCCTCACTAGATGTCCATGTGGAGACAGCTCTTTGGGCTGTGACCCGGTGACAGGTCGGTGTCTCTGTGAGGACGGGTTCACGGGACAGCACTGTCGACAGAGTAAGTACTGCGAACAATAGTACTCTGCAGAGCTGTTTTAAGTCATGTTGTCGACGGATCTGTTTTTTTAGACGACGAATTATTGGAATTAGATTAGATTTACTTATAATGGACTACAGCAATGAATGGAAAGAAAGCATGAGTTTAAGGGTGCGTTCACATCCAATCAACACTGGGACTAAATCTGAAGCTTAACCTGGACTAGATCAGGACTAAACAAGGACTAGAACACAACCAAACCAAACCACATCAGCTCAATTCAGGACCAAACACACAATTTTCTACTTTTCTCTAAATAATTGTTGTTGCATAAACTCCATGCCGTTATAGTCTTGGGAGTGCAGTTTGGGTTAGATACACCTTTAAATCATAGAGAGCTTTTCCCAGTTTCATGCTCGTGCCACTTTAGTCGACTAATTGATCCGCAAGGCGAGCATTTCTCAGCCGCAGAAAGCTGTCATTGTGGCGTTGCTATTGAATTGCCTTGCCTTATGAATTTTTCTTGTGTTTTCTTTCAGAGTGTGTAAATGGCACGTACGGCCCAGGCTGCGCTCTTCAGTGTCGGTGTCAGAACGCAGCCCTGTGTGACCACGTGAGCGGGGCCTGCATCTGTGCTGCTGGGTACGCCGGGACGCACTGTGAAAAGAGTGAGTTTAGTCAGATCTCTCGGTTTGTTTGTTTGTCACTATAATGTACAGTTTCGCCAAGCTCGACTAAACCAACTGTAACCAAATGCTGCAGGTTTTACGCAGTAGATCAACATTTTGTATCCATTAATGAAAAACAAGGACCTCCAACCCAACATTTATGGAAAAATCAGGACTGTTGCACTTGTGATTAACACTTTAAAACCAAATATAATATGTCTTCAGAATAAGAAAAAAGTATTCAAAATGTTGCACATAACAGGAAACTGAGTCAGTTTCTTCTATCGCC
The DNA here is from genome assembly GCA_019453435.1 of Rhinogobius similis. NCBI lineage: Eukaryota > Metazoa > Chordata > Actinopteri > Gobiiformes > Gobiidae > Rhinogobius > Rhinogobius similis. The sequence goes on along the minus strand of CM033625.1, from coordinate 10,297,696 downwards.
AAGTTGTTCTATTTTGTCCATATAGTATTTCATCATTATGTGAGGATAAAAAAGAGTAAAGAAAAAAAAAATTACAACTCAAAAAAGTTCATAGACAACCACATTTAAGAGCATAAAATCACAATTGCATCTAAGCTAGTAGCATTTGACAAGGACTAGGCACAGTGTCCAGTTGTTAAAGTGCGTGTGACAGATTTATGTGATTGTCCAATTCTGACTTAATTTGGTAGGATAAATTAAAGTTTTACAACAATTAATTTGTGAAGAAAAGACTGAAAAAATATGTTGAAAATGACAGGAAGAAGAGCATATATTAATGGCGTCACACTCGGTCTATCTCTCCGTCCCTCTTCTTCATGTCTTGCCTGTGATATATTAAGTAGCTGTAAAACGCTGTAACACGCAGCCAGCAGGACTTGGCTCTTGCTCTTTCTTGTGGGTGACTTGCCTAAGAACAAGTTACATGTATTGTCTTAGAGCAGAACAAAGTAGTTTGGACCTTTGGGACTACATTCCTCATCAGGTGGGTACCCCCCTTTCACCGGTGTTTTGTCAGTTAGTCCACCTTCACCTTGACCCATCTTGATGCTTTTATGTAAAGGGCCTATGCCAGGTTGAACTACTCATTTCACTTAAATGCAGTTCAGATAAATATATTCCAAATTTTGCTAAAATACAAATGAGCAATTTTTGAGTTTTTTTTTGTTTTACTTCTCGGTTGTAAGTGATGAATCAGAATCAGAATCAGAATCGGTTTATTGCCATTGACAGTGGTCAAAAATTCACAAACATAGGAACTTGCTTCGGCGTAAGGTGCAACATAAAACAATGAATAAAATATAATAAAATATATAAAAAAGGCATTCATAAAATTAAGAATAAAGTTACTTGACATCACACTAGGAAATTACCATAGCAACCACACTGTACACTGGGCCATGATACAGATTTTTACTTTTTCTTTTACATTTTACAAATACAAATACATGTGAACACACCTTTTTTTTTTGTTGAATTAATGTTTAAGAGTCAAAAAAATAGTCTCTTTTGTGTAAATTATGCATAATCTTTGTCTTCCTAGTGTGATGTCATCAATCTGTTTGCTTCCTAACTTTCTACAGATTTTTCAACCTTTATTCACAAATGTCTACTTGATTGTTGTGAAACTATATAATTTAAATTTACAGCTATTAATACACCAAATAAAGACAAAGTTAGAAAATCATGAAAACGCAGTCATACGCACTTTAAATTATTTAAAATTTTGTTTCCTCCTATTTTTTATCTGGTTATTATATTGCAGTGTGTGAGCTGCTGTGTTCAAGGAACTTCCGTTGTGGATCAATAAAGTCTGTCTAAGTCTAGGTCGACTTTCACATGCAAAAGTTTGGCACAATTTACAGCAATCTCTTAATGAACACCAATTCAATTATATAAATGTGTCTTCAAATTTGGTATTTGTCAAATAATAATTTCTGTGACATTAGAAGAGTTTTGCCCCCAGTGTGAGGCGTTTTGCCCCAGTGTACAACTTGCTAGTGTGATCAGGCTGCAAAATATATATAGCATTAACTTAAAGTAGAACATAATTTGTAACAGTTTTAGCAAAACAAATATGCAAATATAATAATAATATTAATTGTGTTTTAGTAAAATGTCTGTCATAGGCACATTAAGCTTTAAGAGATCATGTTTTATTTAAAAAATGTGTTCATAAGTGTAAATATAACAATAAGAATATTTGAAATGTTTAAATATATATTTTGACACAGTTAAATTCATGTTGTGATTCTCCAGCAAAATCAAAAGTTAGAAAAAACAAAAGGACCAACACATTATTCCTTTGTAATCACCGGCACACATTTCTCTCCACTAGAGGGCAGTACAGGCCAGGACATGTTTGAGATTTTTGCATTCTTTCACTTTCATCATCACATTATAATTAACAACAAACTCACTCCACACATGTTAAAGGCTAAAGAAAAACAAACTGGGCACACATTTTAGTTATTGACCAACTGTTATCTTCAATTTATTGCACAGAAAAAGCCCAGTTGATCAAATCCGGAAACCTTGTCAGTACAAAGTTATGTCTTCCTGATTTGTTGGGCGCACCATCAGTCCGACTGTCTCAACAACGTCATGAATTCCGCTTTGATTATCGTCTTTTTGGTCGAAGTGATCCTTTGTTATTGCAATGTCTGAGATTTACAGTAGTGAGCGAGGCGTCATAAATCACAGCCGTGTCACTCTAGACGCGAGCCCTCCGTCCCTAGCCATAACAGTCTAATGGCCGCAGCCTCTCTGATTGGACATCGCCGTGGAAACCCGGGCTATCACTCCTGTCCCGGTCCTGTGTTTTTCCGACGGCGCTTTTCCCCTAAAACAGAGGTGTCCAGTTTCTCCATCATCTGCTGGGCCTCTTCCTCGAGCAGAAGTCAGGAAGCAGAGCAGGCCTGTGAGAAGGACCAGAGCTGTCCTCTTCATCACCGGGAATTCAGAGCAACAGACTTTGTTCTCTGGTTCTATAAATGATACGTGCTGGACTGGCTTTTTGTGTGATAACCTGAAGTTTAAGAGTAGTTGGCCCTTGTTCAAAATGCGAAAAGTTGTTTGCTGAAGTGGAAGTGAACAGTAATAAATAGAGCCAATTTACCAATAAATGTGTGCATTATTACGAACATGTAATATGTCATGCAAGACTTTTGACTTTTATAATATATAGTCATGACCCTAAATAATTAAATACGTTTATACTTTCCCCCACTCCTTTTCGAACATGTATTTATTTATATACAGTGCGTACTTTATGAATTAATAATGTTAATAATGTTATGTAAAAGACCACCTGAACCAGAACATAATTGTCTTCATTGGTTCTGTCTTGATATATTTTTGCATGTTCGAAATAACTAGAGATTTACCATATTTTATTACCCATAACTCAGTTTTTCACACTTATACAGTATATGTTTTATTATTTTTATTTCATGTCACCTTTATTTCACCTGGCAACATTTTAAGAACACCTTTTTATTGACATTGCTGGCCTTGTTACTAGATATGTGTACTTTTATGTATTCGATATGTATAAAGATAATGGCTGTGGTCACATGCACTCTAAAATCAGATTATCATGTAACTTCTGGCCCTTTATTTAAATTTCTTATGATATACAATCCCAAACTGAATAAATTACACCAATACAAAAAGCATAATAATACAATTTCAACCAAATATGTTCTAAATATGATTTTATTGTGACGCCTTTGTGGACAATGATGGGGTCCTTAGGATATTTTCTTTCCGATAAGGGGTCCCTGACAATAACACGTTTAAATGACAAGCAAACCACAATATCTGATATGAGGCAACCGAAAAGATCATGGATGATTTTACTGTTTACATACCATTTTAATAATATTTTAGCTCCCAAAATATGATAATAATCTGAGTGTGCGGCCTCTGAGGGGTTTCATTTATGTTTTGTTTGTTTTTTTTTCCTTTTCAATTTATTCGCCTGTTCATTTCACACTTTTTGAATTTTGACATCCTCAAAACTGGATTTATTTGCAGTTGTTTGCAAATAAATGTTGATGGTGCATTTCACACTTTTGACACAATGGATCTTTGAACTTCAGCTCTTCAGTTTTTGTCGTTGTTGTGAAAGTTTGATGATGTCTTCTTGATTAGGAAAGTGACCATTTTACACTGAAAAAGTCCAAAAATACGAGAGTTAATTTGCAAAAACAGATAAATGCCATTTGAAAATTTGTTGTTGAAAAAGACGTATAAGTTAGTTTTTGTCTAGCAGTGTTTTCAAAATATTATTCCATATCTTTTGAGCAAATCCTATTATAGTACAGCCCACTGTTAACAACAACAGCATCAAAAAGTATTAAACAAAAACGGATATCTGTTTCTGCAAATGAACTCTTCCATTGTCACGCTGCCACTTTGCGAGGAAGCTGACATTATCCTCACAGTCAGCCTTTAATGAATCGGTCATTCTGCCTCTCACTTTGAAGACGGCATCAAAACGTTCGCTTGTTCGCCGCCGAAAAGGAAACACTGTTGGTCTGATTGGCACCGGACTTCCGCATTATTGATAGTTCGTGAGTTTGTTGTTGTCCTGTTCCTTTTTGCTTCATAGACTTTGGAGCAGGAAGTTGTATTGGAGGTGGTGCTGCTCTCTCTCACTGCTGCTGTGTGGTCCCTCGGCCTGCTTTATGGGCTGACAGCAGTGGCTCTTACACAAGCAGGGATCTGGAAATAATCCCGCTGTCTTAAAGCGCTCATTTAGAGGAGGGATGGGGGTCCCGGCGATGGCACGGCGTGTGTGGTGCTGCCGGCCCACATTCTAGTCTGTGCCTACCTGTAAACAAAGGCCAGGGAGACGAGTCTGGACTTTAAACACAGACAGGCAGAGTGGTAATGTTACATGATGGATTATGAACTGTACCGCTGAAGGGAAGGAGACGTCTCGCCCCCTGCTGGCCTGAACGAAGACTGCGCTTCACAGAGATTGGCAGAACGAGTTTGTGTTGTTTTATTGTTAAAAGAGGCAATTGTTGGACACCGTCTAACTTGCTTTTACTGAACTTCAGTGTCGTTTTGACGAAATTGTTTGGGATGGAAAAGTGAGAAGTAATGGCTCGATGATTTAAAGCAACTGCATGCAACATTTTGGAAGCGGCATGTCACCTGTATGATTCCACGGAAATAGAAAAATTAAATCTATACTTCTGAACATTCTCCATACAGATAGATGACATTTATGCCATACTGTGGAATATTATGGAAACAAGTCAGTCAGGTTTGTAGAGGTTTGTAGAGGTTTGTGGAGGTTTGTAGAGATGCAAGTCCATTACACAATAACATATTTTTTTGTACTTTATCAGTCCAATAAAATCAAGAACATTATTTTACCTTAGTCTATTTTTTGGCAAGTTATGTGCGTGGGCGTTCATGATTTACACTTTAGAAACATTATATACAAAGTATTTTAAATGTCTTTTAAACAAACTAACTATGTTTAGTAATCATTTAGGTTATGGTCAGTGTTAGAGTTAGGGTTGGTTATGCTTATGATTGATATTAAATATTTGTTAGTGGTTAGTTTATATTTGTCAATGATTAGTTAATGATTAATAAAAATACTTATACTTATTATAAAGTGTTAGCAAATGTTGCATACAGCGTGAACAGCATTCATGTTATTATCTATATTGCTCACTCTAGATAAATCCCTATTTAAGTTTTTTGTTTTTGTTTTTTTTTTACTCATAGTACAAAACATAGCAACACAATCATTAAATATAATTTAATTGTTTACTTTTAAATACATAAAGATGCTATGAACATATTTTGTCTCTGAAAAAGAAAACAGAAATTATCATGATTTGTGTTGAAAATGACGTTAGGCCCCGTTGCGCTGTGGCTGAGTGGATAGCACGTTTGCCAGGCTCCATGTGCATTCGGCTGCAACGAGTGTGATTCCGGCTTTGGCAATTTACTGAATGTCCTTCCCTCTCTCATCCCCTTAAAAAAAAAAAGAAAGAAAGAAAAGAAAATTCCCATAGGCCCATATTGTATAATTAATATGGATGTGATAAAAGAGACAAGAGCTCACTTTAACAACGGCAAAGTATAGTTTTTCACTTGTCTTTAAAGGATCATGTTTTGTTGTTTATCAAGTCTTGAAATGGAGCTGGATGTTTTCAGCCATAACAATGCTACTTATCTGTTTTTACTCCGCCTGTGCATCCTGCTACACATGTACAGATTTTATTTCCACTATTTTCATTCCCAAGCTTGAGATAAACAAGTCTAAATCCCCCCCAATTGTTCCAACACAACAGTGAAACCATCTTGTTGCCATGGCGTTTAGCAAATGCTTTAAAATCAACACCAGACAGTGAAGCACCACAGGCCCAGAGTACAGCTGCGTAATGACTTTAGCCTGACTGGGCCAGCTTTAATAACAATGCAGTTTAACCACTAAAGAAGCAGGCAAAGAGGTGCCTGCTGTCAGCGTGGGAACACAGAGATGACCAGCAAAGTGCTGATCAAGAAGGAGACTTTGGAGTGTGAGCACATGCACAGGCGAGTGGGTGGAGAGAGAGTGGGGAGGGCCAGCGGTCGGTTATACAGGACCAGCAATTACATGGCCCCTCAAGATCCCATACGATATGTGATACATGGCTCACGGTAATATCATATATATATAAATAAATAAATAGCGATATTCTGCCAATAAATAGAAATTTGTTAAAACATGTCTTTAAATGTATTAGTTGAGGTTTAATTATCAGACAAATGTGAAATGTCTGAAATGAATCACAAAATTGCAGAAACATCGCCTCCTTATTTGAAAGTTGAATTTTTATTTTTTTCATTTTTAATCACCTCTTTTCTTAGCTTTTTTTTTTACTACAAACAATATGCTTGATATATAGATTTGGTAACACTTTAGATTAAGGTTTCTTAGGCGTTAATAAGCATTAAATCAAATCAAATCAATTTATTTTTATAATGCCCAAAATCACAACAACAGTTGCCTCGATGGGCCACAGGTAAAAGCAGTTCAGATAACTGTCCCAGAATGCCCCTGTCCTTTGACCCTCCTTCGCGGTGAGGAAAAACTACAAAAAACCCCATGGGAAAAAGTAGAAACCTCGGGGAGAACCACAGTGAAGGAGACATCCTACTCCCACGGACGGACAGGCTGCAGATGAACTAGGACTGACATCCACTTGGACTGTGGAGCCAGAACCACTCAAGAGGGAGGTGGCTTTAAAGAGTTCCTCCAGGCGGACGAGGAGCAGTCCACCAGTGTAGAGAGATCCTCCAGCAGGAGATGAGGAACAGTTCATCTAAGTAGAAGGAGTTCGTCCAGGCAGACGAGGTGTGGCTAATCCAGCTGTCCAGGCGGGTGGCGCATAGATCGTCCAGTGTAGAGATCGATCCTCCAGACAGATCGAGGAGTTAGTTAGTAGTAGTTCGTTAGTATTTGTTTATGCACTTATAATACCTCATACATTTATATGTTCCACTATTGCAAAGAAAATGGCCCAAAATAGATTGTTCTTCTATCATATATTGAACGATAAGTCGACATATACATACAATGTTCATGGCAGGCCTATGTACAAAATGTTTTTAAGAGCATTGATAAGATGCTTATTAAATATTTTTCAATAACCAAGTGATAAAGTGAACTAGTTTAGTAATATCACCAAACCAAAGTAGTTTTTACTCAAGCTTTTACTGCAGAAAAAAAGATTCCTGACGTAGAAGTTAAAGTATGCTGTGAGAAAACAACTCTTTAAAGAGTCAAATTTCTTCATAAAAGCACTCGATACCCATCTCTGCTTTGAGTCCCAGGGTAAAATAAGTCGGCTGCATCATCATTTGAAGTTAGGCGGGGGAGAACTGCGGCTTTTTTAAAAACACCCAACCACCAAGTTACACATCACCCTTACGCTTCAATTTGTGGCTTCCTTTGGTATCATGGTCCACTGATTTGCTCATAAAACAAAGACGTAGTGGATAAATGCAACGCTGAGATAATTAGGAAAGCACTTTTTATTATGCAGATGTGCGCCAACTCCCAAAGCAGTCCTGAACGGCCATATACTTTTGGAATATTATTTTGAAATCAGAACACATGCTAATCGCTCAGGAAGACATCTGGGAGAGAAATGCCGTCATCGTGTTCATAAAATGGGATTTAGTCAACTGTCCGGTGACAAATTGAGCCATCAGAAATAGGCAGTGACTAAACCGAGCGGTTCTTGGCTGGCGTGGTGAAGTCATGCATACAGACAATATTTACAGTCCACTTATGGAGAGCGCTCATTCATCTCGTGGGCTCTGGCTTGGTTCATGTGGACTTGAGGCGTTGCGTGTTTACTGAGCATCTCTGAACGCGGCGTACTCTGGCCTTGTTTAAGAGTAGGACTATATGGGTCAGATGTTACAGCCCTCTGGAAGAACTTCTTACCACCAGAAAGTGAAGTATCGTCTGATAAAACAACAATAAAGTGTTTGAGAGGCTTGGAATAGTGCAATTAAAAAGCACCATTATGTAATATATTGATAACTTCAGTAATTACATGTGGCAGTTAAGCGTTATTTTTATTTGCCACCATCTTGTCTCCATTAATGTGTTACTGCTTTGCTTGGAGTGTTCCACAGTATGTCTCAGTAATCTCTCAGTTCTCCAGGTGGATTCTATAATTTAGTTATGTCAATAATGTACAATACTATTAAGAGTGAAGGGAAGTGAAATGAAACTTAGTTCAGAGAGTTTTATCTCAATTCAATCTTTTGGCAATGTTTCATATTATGGTATTAAATGAGCACATCTCTATTTACTCGCTGACATCACCAGGCAAAGTGACAGGTCAAAGGTCCCTTTTATGAAATTTAATGTGGTATTCTCACTAAATGTGCATCAAGGAACAAAACTGAAAATTCCACAAACTTTTTGTCTTTTTAAGCTCAGATTGTCTCTCCCTCGTCTCTGAAACCCTGGTGACCAAACTTCTGGTTTTGGAGTGCTCATTTCCACAAGTTAGTATAGCTCACAAGCCTCACAAGCAAAGTCACATACGTAATATTTTTGTGCATATGATTTATAAATAAGATTGTGGATCTGTGGAGAGGCGAACCGGGTTTTTAAAGTATTACCCCTGTAACCAAATAAATACAGTATAAGTTCATTGTCATATGTGGAACATTCCAGGCACAGCAAATAACTCTCCATGGAGACAAACATGTGGAAATCAGTACTATCTGCACCAGTCTCTTTCTGAGGAGAGTGCACGACATCCTTGGTGACCGGCAGCATCCTGCACAACATTTGTATTAATCGACTAATTATTTTATTACCATTATAAAGATTTAGGAGTAGTTTATTTATTTATATTTTTTTTTACATATGAGCTTGTGGTTTTGTCAGTGCTCCTTGGGTCAAATATTTGGTCAGATCATTTAGACTCTCAGTAGTTTTTACATGATTTTGACACATACCCTTTTAGTCAATTAGTTGATACACAAGGCCTGTCTTTTGTCGACTACGGGACAGACCCACCAGACTGAGGCTTCTGCACAGTAACCCTTCCTCTCTCTGCCCCCCTCCCATGGTCAACCACTTCCACTAACACAATAACACTGACCCGTTTGTTGCACTGTTGCATAATGAGATAAAACTCCACATATCTGACTGTATGTCCTCCTCTTTTTGATATTTTTACTATTCCAGATGAGCCGTGAAGAAGACCTCTCTATGTCAAAATGCATTTGCATTCCACTTTCTAATTAAGGACATATACGTTTGCAATCTGACTGCCTCGGACAATCTTTTTAAGCCCTTGGACAATATTTCACATGCAGGCACACACCATTTTTATTCCTTTATTTGGCATGCCCTTTATGATGTGACGATGATGTGATGTTTCTGTTTATGGGGTGGAGTCTTGCACCTTTTATGCACTTTACATCATTACTATCATCATTGTTTGATACTGAAAACAAATGACAATGACAGTAAAATATTGAATCTTGAAGAATCTTGGTCTCGGTTCAGCTTGTTCAAGTAATAATATAGTTCTTTCACCTCGATTGTCTATGAAGACCAGATGTTTATACTGGAGTGAGAGATGTACAGTGTTGCTTAGATGTGTCTTTGGCCAATCTTTTAATCCACACGGAACGCCTAGATGACATACTGCTCAGTTGGTACACATTGCATTTAATCAAACAAAATCCTAAAAGAAAGTGCTTGTAATCACTTTTCATCACTTTCCGTCTGTTTTTTATTTGCTTTCTTGTATCTAACACTGTGCAGCCCTGCAGTGTTTAAGTGCATCTTTCGGGAGGGCCAAATAACCCGGCTTTGTTTCGGCATTTACAAGTGCGGCCTGTGGACCCAGCAGGTGCTCTAATTACCCGCTCTTTGTGCAACCTCCACCCCACAACTGCACAGCCTGCCATGCTTTCTGCAGCTTTGAAGTAGCCCAGATCCTCCGCACATGTGGGACTCGCTGCGCTCTCCTAACAAACGCAGACACTGTTAGCAAATGTCGGAATTAAGGCTGGACAATATTAACAACAAAAAGAAATATCTCAGTGCTCTTTATTTAGACCATATTGTGTGTTATGATATTAGGTCTGATTTTTCCCCTGATTTATTGCGGGGTTAGTCTTGTGTCAGTCATGTTTACCTCTTGGTTTAGTCTTGTTTAGGACTTGTTTTGCCCCTGGTCCAGTACTCTTTTAGTCCCGTTTTAGTCCCTGGTTTATTCATGTTTTAGTCTTGCTTTAGTGCTGTTTTAGACCTTAGTTAAGACCTGGTTTAGTCTTGTTTAATCCTGGTCTTGTCCTTGGCTCAGTCCTGTTTTAGTAATGCTTTCGTCCTGTTTTAATCTCTGGTCCATTCCTGTTTAAGTTTTGCTTTAGCCCTGTTTTAGACCTTGATAGAGGCCTTGTTCGGTTTTGCTTTAGTTCCGATGTAGTCCTCCGTTAAAACCTAGTTTAGTCTTGCTTTAGTCCTTTTTTGTCCCTGGTATATTCCTGTTTTAGTCTTGCTTTAGTTCCATTTTAGTCCTTGTGAAGACCTGGTTCGGCCTTACTTTAATCCTGTTAGTCCTTGGTGAAGTCCTGTTTTAGTCCCTGTCTTATTTCCTATTTTAGTCTTATTTTAGTCCAGTTTTAGACATGGTTTAGTCCTGATTTTGTCCCTGGTTCAGTCCTGCTTTTATTCCCTGGTATATACCTGTTTTATTTCTGCTTTAGTTCCATTTTAGTCCTTGATGAAGACCTGGTTTAGTCTTGCTTTAATTCTTTTAGTCCTTGGTGAAGACCTGCTTTTTTAATCCTTTAATCCTTTTTCTTCAAGACCTTGTTCAGTCCTGTTTTAGTCCCTGTCTTATTTCCTGTTTTAGTCTTGCTTTAATCCTGTTTTAGTCCTTGATGAAGGCCTAGTTTAGTCTTGCTTTAGTCATAGATTTGTTCCTGGTTCAGTCCTGCTTTCCTCCTTGGTAAAACCTGGTTCAGTCTTGCTTTAATCCTGTTTTACTACTTGGTTAAGACCTGGTTTAGTCTTGCTTTAGTGATAGTTTTGTTCCTGGTTCAGTCCTGCTTTCCTCCTTGGTAAAACCTGGTTCAGTCTTGCTTTAATCCTGTTTTACTACTTGGTTAAGACCTGGTTTAGTCTCGCTTTAGTCATAGTTCTGTCCCTGGTCCAGTCCTGTTTTAGTCTTCAAATGTATTAGTTGAGGTTTAAGGATCCGATGAATGTGAATCGACTGTAAAATAACCCACGAAAGTAAAGAAATATCACTTTATAGTCCTGTTTGTTGGTCGTAATCCAATCTGACGCGGTATTTTGGGTCGGCGGTAAGACGTCGAGAAGCGAAAGGCCAGGGGATTATGAGATAGTGCTTTTTTTGGTGTCCCGTATTTGCTGCCAGTTGTGACCATGTTTTATCTCTCTCTACCCACAGTGTGCCCGGACGGCTTTTACGGTCTTGACTGTGGCCAGATGTGCGAGTGCAGGAACGGTGCCCGCTGCCACCACATCACAGGAGCCTGCCTGTGCACCGCCGGCTGGGCAGGACCACACTGCACTCTGGGTAATATAGGCTGCATCATTAAAAAAGGGTGTGAGGGAGGTCTTTTCACTGCGCAGCCCATCTTGACATCCCCACTCTCCTGGAATACGCCTATGATGTGTTTGCTAACAATTATCTCAGTGATCAGAGATGGGTAAACGAAGACGATGCCCTCGAGCGAACGTGGTTTAATTGAGTTTTTTAGATAAACGCACCCACGTGTTTGCAGTCGTCAACATTAACAACGGAGAAAGCTTTTAGTAGCAAACCAATCCACGTTCCCATGCTAAACTTTTCTTGAGAATTTCATGCCGTTGTTTTAATGAATCCAATGAAATGCCCACTAAAACGTCTTACTCTGTCATTCTGCAGCCTTATTCGGGGCTCTCCTCTCGCCGCAGATATTTTGTGGTTCCGACTTCCAAAGCCGAACTCGGCGAAAAGCCACCAGCGTGACTTAACGATGCATCTCTATCATTAGTGTATTTTCCCATTTTTCTCGGCGAATGTCAGATGGGTTCATTAGGAAAAAGTTTACAAAGTTTTGCCGTATCCAAAAATAATGGTGTTTTCTTTTAACTAAGGGCAGTGCTATATTTGTGCGGTAGTGAAAGTTTGTGTTGTGTGTGTGGCAGCATGTGCGGAGGGTCGTTTTGGAGAGCACTGCAATCAGACCTGTGATTGTCAGAACGGAGCCAAGTGTGACCACATCAGCGGCCAGTGCAGATGTGAGCCTGGGTGGACCGGGATCGGGTGTGAAAAGCGTGAGTAGCTCATCACTTACACATCACTTACACAAAGCCTTCTCAAACATTTAGATTGCAGTAATTCAACAAGAAGACACTTAAGATAAATCTGTTGAATAGTTTGTTGGATGGGTAAATGTTGGTGCTTAGATCCTGGAAGGTCAAGGTGTAAGAGTTGAAGGGAAAAGTCTATTGTAAGGTTTCAGTCACGTGATTTCCTGTTATGGACATGATTTTGAGGACTTTGGCTGGGGATGCACTGATCCAGGTTTTCAGTTCCATAACGACACTTTGGTTATCTGCAAAACCAAATAGCTATGATACTAGATCACTTTCCTTAAAGCTACTTCAACATGTTGTTAGAGTTGTTAGGACCATAATAATAGTATGGTCCTATGGAAATGATTTGTAATCCCATTACAGTAAGTTTACAACAGCAAGATGATTGAAAGTAAACTCATAAATGAATACTGTAGGTTTTGAGCTTTAAAATGAGGTATCACACGTTTACCAATATTTTCTGGGTTGAAGTTGGTAAAATGTGTCTGTGTTCGGTATCGGAAGATAGAGAACTGATATCCGATCCATCACATTTGCAGTGTCGGAACCAATATCAATGCCAATATTGATTACAGACGTAGACATTGTCGGTGTAAAGACTCCTGAAACGTATTATGGGAGTTTTTATTAACATTTTAACTTGTTTCTGGTGTTGTGATTGGCACATTTCAGTATTAGCATGTAAATATTGTGTCCTACCCTCAATAAATGTAATCTAATCTGGTGAAGAGCAGGGGATTGGAAGGCTGAGGAGGCAAATGGTTCTGCTGCTGTTTTTGTTTTGTATGTTTCATTTATGTATTTAGTTTGTTTAACAGAACCAGTGTACATTAATCAAAAGTCTCCGAGCAGACAATACACGTTATACAAAGAAGTTCAAATATATAGGGCTGTAGTCGTTTAGTCAATTAATCAGTAGATGATGTTTTAGTCGACTAATTATTTTATTTTGACTTAAAGGATTTATACAACAAAAACAGCGAACGAGTGAAGATATGGAGTGAGTTAGCTAAAGATTTTTGAGTGAATCATGTGTTTAATCTATATCTAACATATAAATGAATTGTTGTTTTTAGCATGAAGTCTTTTGTGTTGTTTTTTTTTGGTTCAGTTTGGGTCAGATACAGAGAGATACTTGATTAATTGGTCGATAGAACAGGACTTTAGTCGACCAAGAATTTCATTAGTCAACTACAGCCCTACAAATATACAGTGCAGCGCAAACATACAGTATATCAGTGCAGTTAAAAGGTAATGGAGATACAGATAAAACATATAAACAAGACAGGGCACATGAAAATAATAAGCATAACACACACAGGACAGCAAAGACAGGAGAAGCTCGCTCAGGTCAGGAAAGCACACAGTGATCACAGGTCTGATTTGTTATTAGCCAGTTCTTTAACACCAGTGACTGTGTTCCACTTCTGAGAGTCTGTAATTGAAAAGACACTCTGACTGAACGCGCTTTTCCTCAAACTAAATCCTTCTGTGTGTGTGGTTCAGCCTGTCCTCCAGGTCTCTATGGGGACGACTGCTCTGGCCAGTGTCTGTGTCAGAACGGAGGCTCCTGTGACTCTGTGAGCGGCCTCTGCTCCTGCCCACCCGGATGGACTGGGCCGGCCTGCGAGTTAGGTCAGTCACTCCACCAAACTGGGATTTTGGATGTAATGCTTATTCATTTTAATGCCATTTAGTGTGCAAAGTTTTCAAATATGATTGTGTTTTAGAGTGTGAGGAGGGTTACTTTGGGCAGAACTGCTCACAGACCTGCCGGTGTGCTAACAGAGGGAGTTGTGACAGAGTGACTGGAGCCTGTGCCTGTTTATCCGGATGGACTGGAGAGCTTTGTCAAACAGGTGAACTAGGAACCATGTCAAATTGAAGAGGTTTGGACCTGTACGGGGGAGAACAGTGAGAATAAGTGCTAAAGACAGGTTTGAAGTATAGAAGGAAGATCAAATTGCAGAAAAATGTAAAAAAGTGTGTTGTGTTAAAAAGTATGTACATTTTTTTAAATAGTACTGAAATATTACATTATCATTATCGTAAAATCAGTCAAGATAGAAGAAAAATCAACTTAATAGGGGCCCTGTCAAAACATAATGTGTTAATTATTATTATAGCCACAACAGTGTAATAATGTGGTTTAGTAGTCGACTTGTCAGATTTGTCGATTTTTTTTCTAATGTACATTGAGACTTTATTAATTACAAACCAAAAAAGTTGAATATGGTGATTGAAGGCTTCTAGATTTACAAATAAAATGTATTACTGATAATAATCAGAAATTGTTTTTTTGATCTGAATTGTTTTTATCTGTAAAAAAGTCTTTTTTGTATGTGTTTTAGAGTCTGTATAGTCAAGATATTAATTACAATTATCAAAATACAACATGATCACGTTTTATTTACTTGTCATGATTAATCAATTGTTGTATTCCAAATTATTATTTATGCATTTATTTATTTAGCGCTGCATTAAAACACTAAAATTGAATAAAGATCATTGATGTATGCCAGTGATTCAGGGCAGGGGCCCAAAGTAGGGCCGCGAGCACCTCCTTGAGGGCCGCATAATCACTAAAATATAATACATTTGATGTGAGATTGGGCCTCAAGTTACTTTATACGGGAAAAGTCGGGCCTCAAGGTAAAAAAGGTTAAGAACCCCTGATGTATGCAAAGTGTAAAGCAATCTTAATTTGAATAGCAAGTTGACTTCTAAAAATAAAATCTATGTTGTGTTCACAGCCTGCTCTAAGGGCTTCTTTGGAGATGTGTGCGAGCAGCGCTGTGACTGCGTCCACAGTGCCGGCTGCCACCACACGACGGGCCGCTGCCAGTGCGAGCCAGGCTGGAGGGGCGCCAGGTGTGACAAGGGTAAGTGTCAGGGGGAACAGGGGGAAACAGAGGTGAAGGGACTGGAGGTCACTGAACATTATGGTATCCCCACACACAGCCTGCCTCCCGGGGTGGTTTGGTCCCTCCTGTAGCAGACAGTGTCAGTGCCAGCGCGGAGTGTCGTGTCATCACCAGACAGGGAGCTGTGGGTGCCCCACTGGATTCACAGGACCGGGATGTGAGAAACGTAAGACTTGAAGTGGGAATGATGGGATGAATGAGGTGGATGCAGAATAAAATGACTTTAACTTCTATTTCATTATTTTAAGATAGTCATAAGCTGAAGAACCATGCAAATTCCAAAGATTGAAACTGATGTATTATGCTAAATTGACTTTCATGAACTTTTAACCAGGTTATAATTGTTTGTTTTCCCTTCTCATGTACCGACTCAAAGTTGTATTTGGAGTGATTCATGCATGTTTGAGTAATCTTCCTGTCTAATTATTAAACCTTTCTTCTTTTTTTTTGCTCTTTTTTGTGATTCACAGGGCTCTTTCTGGGAAAGAGCCCTGTGAATCTGATATGACGCTTTGGGATGAGAGCTGGGATAATACCCCTGCTTCATTTTTGTGTCTGAAAAAGCTGTTTTAAAGCTGTGATTGTGTCCAATAATTCCATGCATGTGAAAACTAGCAATGTGCCAAAGGGTTTGTGAGATGATTTAGAAAGTTTTAAGTACCTACCGTACTTCCTTATTTCACTGTTTGAAATTAGGTACCCCTGCTTATTTATGTGATACACATAGGATTCAACAGAGCCGTGAAGCCATTTTGGCACAAATGAAAAAAAAAGAACTCCACTGATCACTATTGTAAACCGGAGCTTGCCATAGAGCCGTCATTAGGGTCCAGGAGTGCAGCATTTTGTTATGATGAAATGTGCAGGTGGGAAATGGACTTTATTTTTTAAAATTGATTGAGATCGATATTGCGATTTCAAATGTCCAAAATCTAAAATAATGATCCATGGGTGTTATACATACAAACATACATATGTTACACAACAGACAAAAATACAATCTGTCTTGTAAAAAACACAAGATGTTTCTTTTTAACGTGCATCTTTTTATTTATTTATTTTCTTAATGGTTTTATTGCACTAAAAACCTATGTCCTTCCTGTGAGCAGGCTTGCATCTCCACAAACCTGACTCACACTTGACCTGGAAGAGCCTCTTCCTGCTTGCTGCCATGGAAATGTTGTTCCTTTGACTAAAATAGTCCACAGTGTGGCTTAAAACTTATCTCCATGAAGAATGTTCAGATGTATGGTTTTAACTTTTTATCTCCATGGAAACATGCAGATGACTTTCCATGCGTGGTTACTCTGGATGTCCTTACAGTTGCCAAAAACCACATCAATTTTGTCCCTAATGTTTTGCCCCATGACACAACAACAGTATGCGTTCAGCTGTCGTGAGAAAACACTCGCCACACTGCCAAACAATCCTCAATATCAACCATCAGCAACAAGTAAATCGTAGATGAAAAAACTGATGTAAAATATGATTATGTTTTTGGTAGTTTTTGCCTCTCCGAATCCATTAGCAGTTATTCCACCCATGTCCATTACAAACCCTTCACTTTCCCTCTCACAGGAAGTCCCCGTATCCACAGCGTACCTTTCAGCGTTGCGATACACGGCCTCTTCAGCAATCTGTCCACAGCCCTACCACCCCGCCTCGCCTCGCCCCTCTCCCCTTCCCTTCCTCTCTTCACACACTCCCCAGACATCTGATAAACGTTACACAGCAGCTGCCAAGCAAAACACTAGGCATTGTTTTTGTCTCCTCCGCGGCGGATAAGGGCTTTTGCAAGGCAGACATGCATAATGACAGCCCCGTAATTGCCTCTTTAGTCTGGAGCTCTTTTCTTATCTGTTCCCGTATGCTGCTTGCCTGTTTGCTGCTGCGGTTGTTGAGGTGTGGTGCGGGTTGAGTCCCAAGACCCAGTCCCCCGACCATGTTTCATCTCCTTCCCTGTGACTGATGGTCCATGGGCTTCATTAGTTTTGGTGATGTACATTCGGTAAACAGACAGACTGTGTGAAAGAATGCCCAAGCTGATGGGAGTTTTGTAGAAGTCAGCAGTCATTAGTGAAAGTAGCAGTGTGTTCACAGAGGAATCCTGGGAGAGAAATGGATGTTGTCTGAGTGTTCTCATAGTTTGTTGTGATCTTTTAAAGGAGACAAAGTGTGCCTTTTTCCACTACTTAGTATTGAACTATAAGAAAAGTAGATCATCCTTTTGCATTTTGTTCACTGTAAACCGCAATATTGATCTAAAACTGCTTAATAATAGGAACAGGTCCATTGATTTCCCGTTCAAAACTGCAGAACGGCTTAGCCCCGCCTCTTTAGAGTGGCACTTCACCGTAGCAAGCCGCAGATTTTCATTTACATTTTTTAATGTTTTGAAAGGTGGTTACTTGACATTTTAGAACCCTACAAGTATCGCTCAGACTCTTAATTTTTAAACAAATTACAATGAAGTACAGGGATATGGATGGGGATAGGGGGTAGGTGAAAACAGGAATTTTCTAAATACTCACAGTTTCAGGTCAATATAGGATTACTCAAACACACAGGAATCTATGAAATACAACTCTGAATACACTAATGATGAAGAAACATCATTGTGACATGGTCAAAAGCTCAATAAAGTTGATCTTCCATAATATATCTCTGCTGCCATCTTGATTCTGGGTCAGACGGGCCACATTGTATGTTCTCTGTAAGAAATGTATACTACAAGTGGGTAGTGAAGAGCGGCCTCTCTCCTGCATTGAGCCTTGGATAAACAATTATCCTTTAAATATTAAAAAATACACATATTTTATTTTATTTAGTTCTGGTTTAGTCCTTATTTAATGTTTGGATAACCGTGGTTTATACCTGGTCAGTGCTGGTCCTAGTTTACTTCTGGTTCAGCACCGGTTTGACTGTTCTACAGAGCAATGTTGGTAAAGCGTTTTGAATTTATTTTTTCTCAAAAATCTAATATAACCATTGTTACATTATCATTATTGAAACAGATCTAGTATTGGGGATATTGGTAGCAACTATCAAGCCCTAAAGAATGTAATACAATAATAACCCTGGCCTACAGACATTTACCAGCAAAACACTATATATAAGTACTGTCTCATAAAGTAAACATCTGAAATGAGCAAATACCAATGGGACTTAAAAAAATGCATTTGATCTTAAACAGGTAAAAAATACATCTGAAATCTGAATCTGATGAATTGGACATAAACCATTTCTGAGCATCTGGAGTGTACAGTGAGTCTCTAGCTTCTGTAATGAGCATTTCTAGTGTATTCTTGGCTAGAATATAGTACTTTCCCCTCTTTGCAAGGTTTAAAATGTTATATGGCATTTAGCGTTGCCACAATACAAGTGTTCAAACTCACTTGTGGTACGAAGACTTTGCTATACTCAGTACCAAATTAAATACCACAATTACTTTTTTTTTTTCATACAACATCCTGCAATTTCCAACTAAAATAATAGTAATTTATTTTATATTACCATATGATTTTATAGAAGTTTCTCTGTTAACCACCCCTTTTCCTCCCAGTTTGTCCCGACGGCATGTACGGCCAGAACTGCAGCCAGATCTGCAGGTGCTCCGGTGACCAAGAGCAGTGCCATCCAGTCACCGGCAAGTGCAGCTGCCTACCTGGTTACCACGGCGCACGCTGCAACCTCCGTACGTCCGCATTTGCCCTTCATCTACATCCATTTCCTCGGCGTTCTTCACCTCACCCTTCGCTCGTTTCTTGTCTCCAGGATGTCGAGCCGGCACATTTGGACCCAACTGCAAATCGCGGTGCAGCTGTGTGAACGGGGGCCGCTGTGACTTCAGGACCGGGGCTTGCCATTGTCTGCCCGGCTACATAGGAGCTAACTGCAGTTCAAGTAAGTCAAGCATGCACCTGTCGCCACTCAATGCTTTTTTGTCTGTCTTGCTTTCCCTTTCAGATCAAGTGGTGCTTTCGACGTAGGGCCTTTTAAAACTGCAGATGAAAGTAGATTCTTAAAACCAGGCCCCATTCACTCTTGACTTTTCTGCCATTGTGTTAGACTGTGTGTTGAAGCTGGGTTGTTGACTTGTTTAGGTTGTCCAAACGGCTATTATGGGAAGGACTGTGCAAAGCTGTGCTCTTGTGGTGAAGGAGGACAGTGCCATCCGGTAACAGGGAAGTGCGTCTGCGCGCCTGGTTGGATGGGCCCTTCCTGCCAACAAGGTAGCATTATTTAATTGAACAATGTCAAAATGTGAAGTAAAATAAATGCTAATACAGTGTCTAAATGCTACAAAATGTGTATGTATAATGTATGTATAACAGCAATTCAGGTATTTGTTCATTTTGGTATTTTCTTTGCAGTCTTGTCTTAAATATAAGAGTATGCTAAGGATTATACACTTTTAAGCCATTTAGCGATTATGCTAGTATCAGTCAACATTAGGCGCAATTCTAAAGACTACATTCTATTTTCTATTGATGATTGATATTAAGAAGTTTTTTTGTTTTTTTTTAATATTGTTTGTGTAACATATTTATCTGGAAAATCTTGGTGATAAAATAGTCATACAGCATAAAAATTACTTAGATAATCAACCTATTATTATGAAACATGAGAAAGATAAATAAGTAAGCATAAGCAAAAGCAAAAATATTTCATTTGTATAAATATAGTATTGTTATACAGCAAAGTGTATGCCTTACTGTAGGGATTGTCCAAAACTTTTTAATTGAGGGCAGCTTATTGAAACATACAAAGTGGAGGGCCACAGACCGATATTGGCCAAAATTGTGAATTATTCAAAGTTGCACTGATCTGTTGTTTTAAAGTGTCACCAGATCATAATTCAGTCCTGCAACTTCAATATCAGGATTGTCTCACACCAAAATATTATTAATTCAGATTATAAAATGGCAGAGGATCAATCAAGGTCACCAAAAATGTATTTGAGGGCCGCATTTGGTCCCTGGGCCGTAGTTTGGACATGTTAGCCTTATAGTTTTATGTTCAATATCACTGCAATGTAACGCTAACATATATTGTTCATCACAAAACGGTGTTCTCATGTTTGTTGTAATGGGAACTATCCGTCCTAACCTCATACAATTTCCATAACAACCCTAATAACCAGAGACCATTTATGTATATTAAAAAACAACTGGCCCGTTTCCTCTGTGTGCGTCCTCTGATGATCACAGCATGTTTTTCCAGGGAAGCAAAGGCCAAGTGGGGTTGTCTAATCTCCTTTATCAGCGGGGCTTTCCATCCTCGCCAATGCTAAAATCTTCTCTTGCACATATTTGGATGCACCACCTTTAAAATTCCCCTTGTTGCATGTTTACAAAAGTCTATAAGTAGCCTCTTCTTCAATGTGTTCCATGCTGCAGGATTTGGCTAAGAAGCAAATAAACAAACATGAAAATCAAAGACATCTTGCTTTTTGTTTTCCTAATTCAAATTACCCATAGAAACATGATTATTCTTGTGTATCTGCGCCAAAAGAGACTAGCTTTGCATCTCTTAATGAAGTGTAGCTTAAGTAAACATGGCGATTAGTGCATATCAGGCAGTTTATTGTGGACTGTCTGGTTTTGAAGTGATTGTAATTGTACAGTTTCTGACGCTCTCGCCATGTTTGCACAGCGTGTCCGAGAGGAAGATACGGACTTCAGTGCAGGAACGCATGCAGCTGCAAAAACGGGGCCTTGTGTGATCCGACAAGTGGTTCCTGTAAGTGTGGCCCGGGCTGGATGGGGTCACAATGTCAAACAGGTGAGTAGCTCAGTAAATAGAATGGTGGATGTGTCATGAAAGCACTCTGTTATCACAACAACGCTTTTTGGCTTAAACCAATCTAACTTCTACTTTTAGTATCAATTAGTATCTAATTTTCAGTAGTTCTGACACCTTCTGGTACACTACATCTCTCCTGTTAAGGTTAATGTTTATTGCGCGCTGTCCCTGTCTTATTATATACATCAACTAAACTGTAATCAAAAGAGCGCCTTGGATTACTTGTCCTATTTTGAAACACAAACGGCAGAAAAATAAATATTTTGTTATGAATGCTGTGACCTAACACAATCTGAGACTAACTATTTTAATACGTATCACTTGGGCTTGTGTGCCTTTTTTCTGTTTGCAAGTTTTAGTATCTACCAAAAAAATTACCTTATGCCAAAACTTTAAAGGAAAAGCACACTCAGATTTCTCTGTATCATTTTCCATTTGCAAGTATGGCTTTAGATTTCTTAACACTTTTAAACGCACCAGCAATAAATTTACCACAACTCGAAAGTATCTAATGAAAGTGCTTGTTAAGTTCTTGATGTTGGTCATGAAACTATCTACAAAGATTAGTTTTCTTCAAGTTAAAGAAAACATGTTTTTTTCTCAGTCTTTGAGCAATATTATAAGACAAAATCAGATTTCCTTTCATTATTCTTTACATGCGTTCATTCCAATCATTAGCAGTTTATGATACTTTCTTTAAAAAGTCACATTTGACATATGCCTTTTATTGCTGACAGATGCAATCAAGTAACATTCAGTGACTTGCTTTGTAGCGGTTTGAGCCAAAGCGTCTCCACATGGACCATATGCCCAATAAATTCTAAAGATCGCTACTAAACCATGTTGGAACCACCGCTTAGAAAAATGTTCTGTTTGTGTATTTGTATTTGCAGCCTGTCCAATGGGAAAATACGGCCCGGGCTGCGCTCACGAGTGTCAGTGTCTTCACAATGCAACATGTAACGCTGCAACGGGAGCCTGCAAATGTAGAGAGGGTTACTACGGCCACTCCTGTCAACACAGTCAGTTCACAGTTCTATTAAGTAACTGCAAAAAGCATTTATATGAATACTCAAATCAAATGGTGACGTTCTTACTGCATTTCTCAGGTTGTCCAGCAGGGTTCTTTGGAGAAGGCTGTGCCCAGACGTGTGACTGCAGAGTGGGACAAATGTGTGATCACCAGAGTGGGCAGTGTATATGTCCACCAGGCTACTATGGGCTACTGTGTCAAAGACGTGAGTAAAAATATGATTTTAATAGTCAGTGAATTATTCATAAATCAGTTATTCATTGCCTATGAAATATACACCCATCTATTTGCACTCCACATGCACTTTTACACTGTTCTTCTGATATTTCTGAAAATATTTTATATTTAATTATTCTTATACATAAGAATAATTAAATAATAAGAATAATCACTTCTGATATTTCTGAAAATATTTTATATTTAATTATTCTTATACATATTTTATTTTACATGCCCTTATTTTATAAGTTTATAATATCAGTTTTTAGTTTATATATTTACTATGAACTCCCTAACCTAGCAAGTGCCCAACAAAAAGTAGTAGTACTTTTGTTGAGCACTAAGTAATATGTATGCGTTATGTTTATAAAAAATATAATTATAAATATATATATATATATATATATATATATATATATATATATATAAACAATCCATTAAACCTTTGTTATTTTACATATATATATATATATATATATATATATATATATATATATATATATAGATATGTAAAATAACAAAGGTTTAATGGATTGTTAATCAAAAAACAAATGGAGAAATAAGACTCCGGTAAATTCAAATATATATAAATACAAAAATAGCTCAATTAAAAAATAAATAAATGGTTTTCATATAAGGGTTGAAGTGGAAACCATAACCCTAACCCTGCTCACTATCTGTAAACATTTAGTCTAAATGAATATCCAAGCTGAGTGTGCTGGTTTACCTGTACAAAGTATAATGCAGTATTGTGAGTTTAAACAGGCCGGTGCAGTAGGTGGGCAGACAGACAGACAGACAGGCAGGCAGCTCGGTACATGATGAGAGACAGGTGTTTCCTGACTGGTTAATGCATTCCTGTTACATCCCTGTGCCCTCCTCCTGCTTGGGGGCTCTCCATCGCAGCAGGGGCACCTAAATGGCCACTTCAGACCCAGCAGGAGAGATAAGGAGGCTGAGCAGGGCAGCAGCTGTAAGGCAGGCCTGCTTTTAGAAGTGAGGAAGTCTGTGTCTGTCAAACGGGATGGGCATTTATATTACAGTGGATTTCCACTGAGCTAATTATTGTACACGTAATAATTGTTATACGATAGCCATATTTAATTAATTTGAAATAACAATAATTCATTTAAAATGATTCATTGTTGTGGTTATTTTGTTGCATCAGGAAGAAAAGCAAAATGTTTATTTGCTAAAGGCACCATTAGGTATGATAAAGATAATTCTGTACATTTTCCTGTAAATCTCTGTGCAGGTGTAAATACTAAACAATATTAATATCAGGTACTAGAGCTGTGAGTTATATAAAAAAAAATTTATAACATGGAAATAGGTAAAAATAGAATATCATGTGTATAATTAAATCTGTCAGAAAATGACAGCAAAAAGAACGGATTAAAAATAAAATTTACAGAAATGTCTTGTGTAATCTTCAAAACAAGGGATAATATTTTTGTACTTTTGTGATAAAATGTATGGTCCATTCACATTTTGTGCGATACGTTAACCTCCACCAAGATATTTACAGGCATATTCGTAATGATATTCGTAATGAGCTGATAAAATTTTGCCTGAACACAACACACACACACACACACACACACACATATATATATATATATATATATATATATATATATATATATATATATAAATATATATATATTTTTTTTTTTTTTTTTTTTTTTTTTTAAATAAAAAATATATATATATATTTTTTTTTTTTCAGGATGTGAAGTAGGCACTTTTGGAGCAGGCTGCAAAGAGTCATGTGACTGTGCAGGTGATGCTCCATGTGACCCTCTGACGGGGCGCTGTCTCTGCCCTCCAGGACGGACAGGGCAGCGATGTGAAAAAGGTATATTGTCTCAATGTTTTGTACATTAGTTGATATGCTTGTAAAGTTAAATAAAAAGGTTCAATACACGCACAACAATAACAACAAAGTAAAGGTCATGTGTCGATGCCATTGAGTCCATCTGCCAGCGTAGCTCACAAATCGATTGTGTTGCTTATATATAAATTCAAATCGATTTCATATCTTTCTCTCCAGACTGTGGTGGAGGACTCTTCGGGCCTGGCTGCTCCCTGAGGTGCCACTGTTCTCAGGGAGCACAGTGTGATGGGCTGAGCGGCCGATGTCTGTGTCCACTCACCTGGCTGGGCCCCACGTGTAGCGAAGGTAACTGTACACCCTCACTGCCAGACATACTTTATTTTAAATATTTTTTTAACTGCACACATTATATTGAAGCTAACCTAGCAGAATCAGATAAAGCGTGTTCGCAATTAAACGAGTGTCACGCAATAAAACAAGGTTTTTAGGAGTTTCAAGTCAAATAAAATCAAACCTATTTATGATGCAAAAAATATATATAACACAGTTCTTTACAGTACATTAAAAACAATTCCACAGGCCCTAACCCCACAAGCACCCATACACTGAAAATTATCATCAACTGGGTGAGTACAGATGAACCAGTTGAGAAAGCATCTTCAGAGGAGCTGTCACAATCTTCACACATCAATCAATGGAGCCCTTTTTTGTACTTCTATATTAGCTTGAATGTGATTCAGATGGGAATAGGTAAAGCCACTATAGTTTATACAAAACACTGTTTTTGGGGGTCTGGTTGCAAAGACATCAGCACAACATTTTATCAAAGCTACATAAAGATCAGGCTTGACATTTGTGGTGTTTCCTTCTATATTTCACCTGAAAATATAATTGAATGAATGGACTACTGCCTCACCATGGCATTCTAGTATCTGAAAATATCACCATATTCAACATAGTTTCTCCTTATACTTTACATACAGTGAAACAGCCTGTCAGACAAGACCCGGGGCGTTAAACCTGAGGCAGCTTTAGTGAAACCCTGTCATGAAGTGTGAGAGGCAGAGGCCCATCACTGTCCGCCCCAATCGCCTCTCCCGCCTCCTGACAGTTATTTTAATCTGAACACAGCATGGATCCAGGCGCGGGGCTGTCTCTACTTTACCTCCTCAAAGCCAAGCACACGGGGAGACTACATGCTCTTACTTACTCTGGAACATTTGCTTTTCATTTCCAAACAGTGCTGATGTCTTCTTGTCTTTTTTTTTTCTCCTCCTTTCAGCACTGCCACACCAACTCCCAGAGCAGCTGAGCCTCTCCATGTCTCAAAGGAGGAAGAGGAGGAGGACGGGCAGCAAAGGCACATAATATACAAGTCAGAATGGACGTTTAGACAGCTCGACTCTGACATGAAGCGCTCACGTCCTCCTGGAAAAGAAAAAAAAAAGGATGTTAGAAATGGCGGACTTCTCAACTGTCGGAAAAGTGAGCCTCCGCAGAGACTGGACAGTAGCGTTTACTGCACATGGAGCTGGCACCAGAAGGACAGACCAAGACAAATCAACTTGAAAACTGAGATGTGTAAAGATGTAAACTGAATAGTATCTTGCCTGTAGTTGTAAAGTTATTTATTGTTGCGTAAGAGGCATAAAAAAAGGTAGTAGCAAATGTACAGCACAATGGGGTGACACTTTTTAAAACATCACAATTAACTATTTAACTGTTATCGTTTTGAGTACTGTATTATGTAGTTTAGCACAACTTTTACCCTGGCTATGCACAACAACTAAACAAATCACAGTTTTTTTAATATGAAATGTGTGGCTAAAGTGATCCAAAATAGACAGCGCTAGATTTGATTCAGTGACCATCCATTAAAGAGGTAATACTGAACCCACTGTGCCACTGTCAAAAAAACAAACAAACTAAATCAGTCTACTTTGTTGTGTAGGTACGATTTAACTACTGTATATAAACTTTTTACAGGATTAAGTGGCATTTTATGGTGAGATAGAAAAATGCAGCTATAATAATATATCAGCTTTCTCTATTTAGCAGTAGAAAGTCTATGTGTGAACTTTTTAGGGTGACATTGAAGGCCTTGTTTTGTATTCACTTCCTTTTGAGTTACTTTTTGCAGTGCGAGGGGCTTGTCGCGAACCTGCAAACTTGCATGTGTTGCACTTGTTTGTTAATAATGTAAATGGATTAGAAATATCTGAAATATCGAAATATTTTGCTTATATTTTTGCTGCTTTATTATACTACAACGCAATTTTACAGCATAAGGTTTGTCAAAATACTACTTGAATAACTCCAAAAAATGTATAACTATTAAAACTGACGTGAAAAGAGCTGATTAAAAATGTATTGAACACAAATGTCCAATATAATCTTCCAAACAAGAGTTTACCATTTTTGTGCGATATTTGGACCTCAACCAGTAAATTTACTGGCACATTTAGCACATTCCTGATGCATTGTTAATCACACGAATCAGACAATATTTGAGATAATATTGTTTGACAGATGTTGATACAAATGGAGGTGAATTATATTGTACTGTATCTCAGGTTATCGCCAACTCACATTGTAACTGCAGCTCATTGGTGCTACATTTTATTTGTACAGAATATTTGTTGTCGCAGCTTGTTTGTTGTACTTGGACTTGTACTTTGAGGGTGCAAATAAAAAAAAGTATCTTAGACTGCATTTAATCATGAGTCCGAGCTCAGCAATTCACAAAAAGTATGTTTAGTAATTTCCTGTTTGTATTGCTGTGAGACATGGCTAAAGTTAAAGTAAACAAGACTGTGCCTCAACACTGTGTTTTATTGTCTCTTTATGTAACGTGTTGGGTTTAAATAATGTTATACTCTGGAAATACAGTATTTCAGTCTTGACACGGGTGCTGTGTGTCAATAACACACACTCACGGCAGGTGTCCTTCCAGTACTACGGCCCTCATCTGTGGAACGGCCTGCCGGAGAACCTCAGGGCCGCAGAGAACGTTCAGGTTTTTAAGAGCAGGCTCAAGACCCACCTTTTTAGTTTAGCTTGTGATTGATATCTAATTTAATTGGTTTATTTGATTTATTTATTTATGCCCTTTATTGCATTCACTTATTTGTAGGTTTGGTGTGTGCCTCATCTCTCCTCTGGGCCCTCTCTCTGTGTCCTGTGACCACTCTCTGCTCCTGGTGCAGACGGCTCCTCTGATGGTGCTTTTTCAACTGGTTTATCTGTACTCTGCGTCATGTATCTTAAGAGAGTATGTGTGTGTGTATGTGACTGTCTGTGGGTGTGTGTGCGCAAGTGTATGTAAGTGTGTATGTGCCTGTCTGTGGGTGGGTTGTTTTGTTCTGTGGGTCAGGTGGTTGTAGGGGAGGTTGGGTGGGAAACGGGCATACAGGAATGTTATTAGTCCACTGTAAAGCACATTGTGTAACATTTTATATATGAAAAGAGCTTTATAAATAAAGTTTTATTTGATTTGAATAAAAGGGAAACAGCTGATGCTAATGTGCGGTACTGGAAATACTGGAAATACATCACAAGATCAAGTCAGTGATTGCTGAGAAATTGTTATTTTCTATTTTTGCCATTTTGTTTTCACCTGAGTCTTCTTGAGCAAAAGCGTTCCAGGAACTGAAAGCAAGTTAGACCCCTTTGGAAGATAGACCTCTCACAGTCCTGTTTGGACTTGGAACACTTAAATGGACCAGTTGAAACGGAGCTATTGTCACCTTTCCATATTGTTCCATGCAGACAATATGGACAATGAACCAATAATCTTTTGGGAAATGGCTAAACACTGACACAATTGCACTTCACATTAAAAACACAGATAATAAAATGCAAAAAATAACACTTACCATTTCTGAAAAAATAGAAACCATATTGGAAACAAACAAAAGCCAACCATAATTGCACCTTGACCTTGAAAAGCGTTTAAATGTGACACTAACACTTTTTCTTTTTCTTTGCTCTGGTGGTTGACAGCAGCAGGACAGGGGCGAGGGGCTGTCACGAAGACGTATTGGACCATGTGAGTGCGTGTGTCTGGGTGTGTCGCCTTCTGTCAGCCGCCCCGGGTCAAGAGCTAGGGCCGTGTGAGGTGTGCAAAGCCCGCTTGTCCTGCACCCATTTCTCAAGACCACTGGACCATTCCCTCGATCCTCCATCGGTCAAAGGCAGGCCGCTCTGGTCTGGCATCTGCAGACAGGTGCCTGGACCCTTTTCTCTCTCTCGTTCCCTCTTCTCTGGTAGATCTGATGGATGGGGGGGCCACAGCAGCTCACCCCCGTTGTTGTGACAAGCGGCAGATGTTCTCCGATAATGTTTACGGGCCGAGCCTTCATCCCGGGACGGCATACACCTGTTTCCAGTCAAATGGAAGCTAAGAGGCAATCCATCCAGAGAAAGAGAGAGCGGGAGAGAGAGAAAAGGAAGTGGGTGGTCACTGCGCTGTTAACTGGAGAGGTGTGAACAACGTATCCACTAATGTGTAGTTATTAGACAGCTGTGATATGTGGTAGTGGTAATCTGCTAATATTTACATAGAGGGGGATAAGTGAGATGTTTGAGCTTTGTAAATATGGTTCAAATGGATGTGTTAAAATATAAACAGAAAAAGCTGGGTAATATTTTACTTTACTTGTACGCCTTACATTTCTATTGTACTTCACATGCACTGAGGACACAGATATTGCTAACTTTTAATAAAACGTAAAATATGAATGAAAACTACCAGTTAATATGTAAAATAAAGACAACCTGACTACTTTTTTGTTGTTGTTGTCAGTGACATCCACCTGCAGCTCCCTAATCACTGCCTGATCTTTAAGGATTTAGTTGGAGTTGGAATTCAGTCGTACAATGAGCTATCCATTTTAAAAATAAAATATTCAACTGAAATGCAGTGGTGGAAGAAGTACTCAATTTTGTTACTCAAGTAAAATTACAGATATGTGTGCAAAAAATTACTCAAGTAAAAGTATCACATTAAAAAGTAAACGTGTTGAAGTACCCGTTTGAAAATGTACTTCAAAAGTAAAAGTATTTCATGCAGATTGAGACCAGTTTTATGTATTAAATGTCATAATTTTGGTAAAAAATTTAGCTTAATTTTGGTCAACAATTCAAATTAATTTCTTAATTTGTGTAGATAATTTTATGTGTATATTTTTGTTTGCTTGCTCAGGCAGAATGTCACAGTCAATGCCATCAAAATAACTCCTCAAACAAAATGAAAAGTACTTTTTACTTTTCAGTCCAGTTAAAAAAATGTAGTTGGAGTAAAAAGTACAGATACTTGGTCTCAAATGTAGTGAAGTAAAAGTAAAAATGATCCACTGTAAAAGCGACTTAAGTGAAGTACAGATACCTAAAAATGTTTACTAAAGCACGGTACTTTCACTTATGTACTTCAGCCTATTGCTCTTTGCTTCAAAACCATTTTTGTTCCAGTGTACAGAGCGAGCAGGGGGCTGGGAGACATTCAGAGACGTCTAGAGTGATTTAATCAAAACTTTGTAGCTATAACTGCAAATAAAAATGGCTTTTGCAACTAGCCACCATATGACGTTTTGGGATGAGAGCTAATTGCTGGTCCACCCTGCTTTGTTTTGCCCTCTGAAAAGCTGTCACAGTTATCGCCTTAGTAGTGGTATATATTGTGCACGATTGGAGCTTGGTGTGCTTTTGCGACATCCTGCACTTTCAAAAACTTGTTTCTGACCTGCGCACACCTAACTTCTTTTTTCCTTAATCCTCTTTAATCTACAACGCATCATCATACAACACTGCACACACATACTTACCCTGATCAAGCACGCACATACACCCCTGACTTCTGCAGACATTTACGCCTCGTCAAGATTGTCCATGATACTGATTAGTTTATTTGTTGTTTGGCGTATTTGCTGTCATGGCCTGGAGCTGGGTTGTGACAGATTGGGGGCTCATCGAAGCTATTGGCATTTTGGCACAATTTGGTCATTTGTGGGCATGTGTTTTGGTGTTGCCGTTGTTTTGTAAGCCTAGTTTCTTTGCATGGTGTGTGGGCACACATTGGTGGTCTGTTTTTGGAGATGTTTAATTGGGTTCTCTTTAGTGGGAGAATTCTTTGGGTGCATTTTCTTTTGGTTTGGCAATGTTGGGAAGAGCACTTTGTTTGGCTGAGAGTAGAGGGAAGAACATTCGACTTGCTTTCAGTAAATCAAGGTAAGTAAAGCAATTGACTTTAGAGCTCCTAATTCCCTGTCTCCAGACCGATGTCCCTGTTAGGTATTGAAGTGCTGCTCTTTTGGAGTCACCTATGTTTGCTTTAAGCTGTTAGGAAGTAGTTGGTGTTCACCTCTTGGTGATTGACGTTTTCGGGTGCACAAGCCTGGGTGCTTTGTTGGGGGCGTCCTATTATTGGTGAGGAACTGCTTGTGATATGGAATTATGAATGTTTTGAGCACACTTGAAACTTGGTGTGGTCTTGGGGACATCCTGCGACTTTTAAACTCGTGCACATGTCTTGCGTTCGTCCCGTTCCTGGCCTGTCGCCTGCGTGTTCACCTACCCGGACTGCATTCATTCACACACATACATCTTGATCAATGCCGTTCATGCTTCCTCAAGAACATACATGACAGTGGTTAGTTTATTTTATTTAAAGTTTAGTTTATTTAAGTATGCTGTTTGCCATATTTGCAGTCATAACTTGGATCCGGATGATGACAAAGCTGCTCTAAAGTGACACACATTTTCCTCTTTCCACGGTTTGAAAACCAGGTATCCCTAATCCCAGTTTCAATATCATATTGAATTACAACAAGGTGAATGTTAGAATTCAATCTGCACCCAACAGTAGCTGTTGCTGTCTGGAAACATTTTACATTTTGGAGACAGTTCTGGTCATGATTTGGCTTAGTTATAACTGAATTTTATCATAACCATAGACCAATGCTGACTTGCAAAACCTTAATCATGCTTTTGTTGCTTATCGCTGCAGAATGAGAACAGCGCAGGAGTGAAATTGTCCATGAAGCTCCGATTTGGATCTGGGGTACTTTTTCACTGTAATTAAGCATATGCCGTTCTTCGCCTACAGATTCTATCACTACTGTGTATCATTTGATCGTTTGGACTCCACCTCCCAGAAGGCCGTGGTGTTTTGAACTGTAGCTGACAGAGTTGTTAGAGCAGATAAAAGGATTGCAACACGTCCTGGTCCATTTGTTTGGCTTGGTGCTTGGATAAATAAATGGTAAAAGTCAAGCCTAAGCAAAGATGCATATCGAGGAACTCTCCCACAGTTATTATTACGAGTGAGGGTATCTTTGTTCGTCAAAGTAGGAATGAAGGCCATGTAAAGTTAGCTGGTGGAGCTCCAGTCAGAGGCCGATGCCAGGGACATGTGACAAAACTGTATGCACACATCAGAAACATAAGTCAGTTCAAAGCTTAGGTCATATTACATGGAGTCATAGATTATGCTTGATTTGATTGTGAAAAAAAGAAAGAATTAATTCTTACAGAAACAATCAAACAGATATCAAGATTATTACCTTCAGAAAAACTTAAATGTTTCATAGTTTTATGTTTTAATCATGACAAGCCAACCAAAATACTGATCAAGCCACAAAGTGAATCATGTTTGATTGTATCCACTCAGCGAGAGAAGGTCAGCCATGAAGAACGAAAGGAGGTTCAACCAAAACAGCATGAGAGCTGCATCTCAGGCTCCAAACCCAGAGCAGAACCAGCTGGTGATGGACCTGAGACAGCAGCTTCAAAGGCAGCTCCGCCTCAGTGCTCTACAGTCGCATAGACTGAGGCAGCTGGAGGAAGAAGACCAGCAGAAAAAAGCCCTCAAAATCAAAGTAAAGGAGCTTCAGAAAGAGCTGGACAGCAATCTCGAGAAGAACCTGCATGTGCAGGATCTGAGCCGACAGCTCCAGG
This sequence comes from Rhinogobius similis, assembly GCA_019453435.1. Taxonomy (NCBI): domain Eukaryota; kingdom Metazoa; phylum Chordata; class Actinopteri; order Gobiiformes; family Gobiidae; genus Rhinogobius; species Rhinogobius similis. The sequence continues at coordinate 10,265,501 of CM033625.1, read as the reverse complement.
AGGCCTAGAGAACAAGTGTAGAGCAGCTCCACATCAATAAAAAACGGAGAAAGTGGAGACTGATGGAGCTGGAGGGGGTAATCCAGCAGAAAGACGCCCTGGTACAGGAGCTGCAGAAGGAGCTGGATGAAGAGGAACAGGAGACCATCACAGAGTTTGGGAAACAACTCTTTAACACAATCAGACAGGGGGTTAACTAATGTGTGGCAGACCTATACGAGGAGAATGAAAATCTGAGGGTGTTCTTCAGGGAGCAGCAGACCATCGCGCTCCAAAAACAAGCTGAGGTGGAGGAAATGGAACAGTCCATTTACCGTCTACAAGAACTAGTGGAGACGCTAAAAGCAAACAGTCACTTAAATGTAGATGTTTTGAAAAGCTAGAGTCTGCTAAAGACACGATAGAGAAAAAGAAGGTTGCCATGGTAAACATGATGAAAGAATTGGGAAACTATATGGATGAAATAAGGGCATTAAAGAGTGACCTTCAAAATTCCACTGAGGAGAGGAATGCAAGGGCACACTTCTTACTACCACCCAAACCGAGCTCCAGAAGGAGCAGGAGGAGAAGCAGCCCTGCTCCTGGGCAGCTCTTCTCCCTGGAGTCTGCCCTCGCTGAGTCCTGTTTTTGTTCTAGGATTAGCTCCAGTTTATTTCCAGTTTTATGTGGTCTAAGTGCAAGAGTGAACGCACCCTGTAGGATCAGACACCAACCAGAACTGAACCAGGTCTGAAGCAGAATTGAACCATGACTAAACCTAGACCAGAAAGAAAGTTTAAACTAGTACTAACCTGGAATTAAACCAGTAAACAAGAGACAATATTCAATTAAATTTATTTTTGTACCGCCAAAAATCACAACAACAGTTGCCTCGATGGGCCACAGGCAGAAAGCAGCTTAAATATTTAGCAATGGACCCTCCTTCCAAGTGGTGAAAGAGAAAAAGCATGTGAACAGACTACAACTAGAATCTTAAATATTGTTGAAATTAGGAAGAACCAGAGGATAGTGTTCAAGCTGCCGTACTTCCCCAGCAGAGTTGCTCCTTGGGCAGCATAGCTAAAACTGTAGGTTTTTATAGTCAGTATATATTTAACATTTGGAGGATGGGTTGTGCTGATTGCTTGGAGGGCCTGATCTGGCCATAAGTTGAACAGGCCTGATTTAAAGTAACTTGTATGTGGAGAGCTGCAGTTCACGGTAGCAAGCAGAGGATTTTTTCGCAATGCTGCAGAATCCTACGTCACCGTTTAAGAACATAAAATTGCAAAACGTAAGAGCAGTTGGTGTGTGTTGGTGCGAAATCTGGGGAGTCGAGAAACTGTCGGAGCAACGGCGTCTTGTCTGCCGGAAAATAAACAAACATGCATGAATTACTCTAAATACAATTTTAAGTGGTTTAATGAGAAGGGAAAACAATTTGGTTAAAAGCTCCTACAAGTCGGCTTATAGTAGTATAGTAGCCTTCTTTAACATTTTCTTCATTTTTGTTTTGCCGCGTTAGTCAGTCAGAAAGAAATCAGCTCTAACTGTTTATGCGACATTTAAATAATCTGATAACTCCAGAAATCAGATAATGAACCGATTTTTGGAGTGCATGTAAACATAGTGTCTGCAGAGCCATCAGAGCAGAGTTGAGCCTGATTACACTGGCCGGAGTATAATGTGAGTGTGTTCTGTCTGCTGTTCTTTGTAAGACCAGCCGAGGGCCCATCCATAACACTAATGACCCATATCCTCCTGATGAAAAACTAAATATGTTTACTGAAACCACACGACTGTAACGGCTCAAGATACACAAGAGGAGAGAATCAGACAGATGCTCTATGTGTTATCCTCAAATACAGAGGTTTAAACTATCAAAACCCTGGACAAAACATCTTGGCTGCAGAGTGAAGGTTCAAAACTACAACATCTAGGGCAAAAAGAACTAAATGAAATGTGTAGATGCAGGAATGATAAAAGTTATTGATAAAAAAAAGGTCTCAAACGCAAGCACAAGCTATTAGACCTATACACGCAATACATATTTTTAAACAGAAGTTTCAAATTGTTAACTTCTATATGTTATTGAAGCAACCTGAACAGAAACGTATTGAACCTGACATTTTTATTTTTCAATCCGATATTTGACTTGATGTTGTGGCCAATAACTGACATTTATACACCAATATTCAAAGTCTTAAAAAGTTCACAAATTAATCATGATAATAATAACAAAATGTTTTTATGTGGGATATGAAATAGTTTGTTCCATAGTTCTTGTTCTATGATCTTCTAGTTCCATTTTTCCAGGAAAAATATCAATTAAAAATAAAATTCACGGTGCCAATTAGTCAGTCAGTTTTGATACTGATACCGGAACTGATAAAAAGAAAAAAAAACAACAAATGTTAAAATAAATATACAATGATACAATTTAAAAGAGCAATTCGAGATGTAAATATGTTGGCTTTAAATTTTTAAAAATCTTCTGTGTAACATATCACCCAACAAATAGACTAAAATAAAATCATATTCATATTTATTTATTGAATGAAATGTTACGTTGGGGCTTTTGATTTGTTTTGATTTCTTAACTCGCAAAAAGTGGTAAATATGGTAAATATAATAGTAGTAATAATTTGAAAGTAGTTGAAATGATGGAACAGTTACAAGTAAGTGTACTGTTTTTGTTTGACTGTTGTTGATTTAACTATGTATAAAGCTTCATGCGCCATAAGAAGTGTTTTGTTTTTTTCTTCTTATCAGCCATATCAGTCTGTACATTGCTGAAACAGAGCAATCTTGACACCATGATTGGTGTGGTTGCCATTACCTAACTAACACGCACCTCTTTCATGTGCCAACTGTACCCTCTCGCACTCCCTCTCCCCCTCGCGCCCCAAAATGTCTCCCCCGACGCTCGGACTCAGCAGCTCTGCCAAGGCAATCACAGAGAGAGGTGCCAGCTGCAGTGCCACCCTTGTCCCGTCAGATGGGAGGGGCGTGATGTATGCGCTCTACTGTACGGGGGGCATGGCACGCGGGATGGATGGGTGTAAAGGTGGCACAAAGGAAGGGCTAGTCTGGGATGAGGAGAGGAGGAAGGACACTTGTAATGGGGCCTGTAGGATCCTGAAGCAGTGCCAGACACACCATTAGTGCAATGATCTGAGCAACAGGACGGACGCGGCCACCTGGGGATCGGGTACGGTCCCCATGCAGTACTTTAGAATGGGTGTCAAGTGAAATGTATGATGGGAGGTTCAGATAACAACAGGTGTCTTACTGTAGTTCTTTTCTAATTGTATACAATATTATTTCATTCATCATCACGTGTACCCTAAATCATTTTAAATAGTATGTTTGATACATGACAAATCATCCAATCACCAAACTCAAGTATACAAGTTTGGTGACTGGATGACACTATCTATAGATATTATCATCAATATCCAAACGCTCTTCTAGATTGTAATCCAACAGGCTGAATTAAGGCAGGTCGATATGGCTTGAAATTTTGATTTGATATAAACGTGAACTTTATATATAATTGGCGATATACCTTTGCCATTTCAATGTGGCTTTTAAATATTTGTACTTACTTGTTTGGGGACTATTTCAGTTTTAGTATAAGTCATAAGTGCTGCTTCCACTCCTTATACCTTTATCTTTTTCATTATTAGAATTTTTGGCCTCTGTAGAGCCTCAGTGCCACTGTTTAAGTTGTGAGTAAAAATATTTTGCCCTTTTTTTTACCCAACTTTATAAGTGAATGAGAAGAGCCACATTGTAGAAAATGGAATCCAACATTATATTTTATATTTTTGACACCTAACTCAAGTAAAGGACACCTGTCCCTTTCAAAATACAAAGAACGTATGCATCTGTTGTTGTATTTGTGCAGTTACCAACAGCACAACACATTCCAAGGGCAGTTTTGTAAAACATATAGAGAAGTACAAGTTCAGTTTGCGTCAAGTTGTGCTTTCAAACTTACTTTTGAAAGCCTGCCTTGACCAGCTTGCACAGCAAATTTAGTTAATTATTCTCAATATAGACCTGTTGTGACTGTGTAAAATCTGAACAACTTTCCCATTAAAAACACAGAGCTGCGCTGCAGGCAGATGTCCTGCTTGTGGAGCTGGTATGACGTGGTGTTGAGAGTTTAGTGCTAAGCACTGATGTGTGCAGTGTGTTTAGGCCATGACTTGTCCCTCACAACTGAGATCATCATTTCTTATGATATATCACCACAAACATGATGATGGCCCAGCCATAGGCTGAGTTAAAGTGTCATATTTCGACAATGAAAATGAGTGAGCAACATCAGTTTGGACCTATTGAAGGTTCACATACTCTGAACCATAAATTATTGTGATTCAAATTGTTTTTCTTATGTGGTGCTTTTTCAGTGGTGTTATACTTGGTTAACATGGTCCTGACTTAACCCTATGCTGTTAGGCTGTATGTGTGATTAACGACAAGTATGAATGGTCAAAAATGGCTTTTGCCCATGTCCACTCTGTCTCTGACAAACCCAAAAAGCTCCTGCGTAGGCTTAAATGAGTGTGCAATAAAACAGGTGGCTAAACTCATGAACAGCACGAGTACCACTCCATTATATGTCCAGGCCTGCACCAGCACTGGCTCCGCTGACCTCATCAAAGCTGGACGACCCTCCTGACCTCATCAACACCGCCTGACCCCCCGCGACCTCATCAAAGCAGGACGCCCCGCCGAGCGCCCAGGGCTGACAACAGGCCCTAAGAAAACAGCCCATCCATTAGGATGCCAAGACCACTGTAAACGCAGAGTGTCAGCCATCTTTACTGTCATGCCCAATCCAGCAGCCCCCCTTAGAGCCGCTCGCCGGACAATGGGACAGCCACAATGTCCGCCCACGTCGGCTGGCAGCGGGGCGAAGCGAGGGGGTCTGGTGCATGATGGGACTGTTATTGAAGGTTTGAGCGATGAGCCGGGTCATCACATCTACCCACACACTGACTCTGATTTAGAGGTAGCTTTAATGTCATTTGGCCTGTTTTTACAAGGCGTTCCATCCACTTTCAAGGCAAGAGTCGTTGATGCTATCGTAAACCAGCAATAGTGTATTTTTTAATGTTTTTTCGCACAGAATTGAATCTCATGATGGTACTCCTGAATCAACCTTAATTTTAATATTGAAGGTTTTAGAATTCTGAAAATTCTGAAAAAAAGAAGTCTGAAAATGTTTAGTTACAGCAAAACAAAGATGGCCAAATTGAACATTCACTGCCCTTGGAGGTCTAGACAAGGGGTAATTCACTGAACCGTAACCAACTACAACTACACTGTGCTGAAACAAGATTGTCACTAAATAATATTAAATGAAAATGCCTTGTGGTTATTAACTATCATTATTTATTGCAGGTAAAACCACTGTTGACTATGGTTTAATTACCAGTATAAGCTACACAAAATTCCTCTCCTCCGTTTCTATGAAAACGTTGTTCCTTTTGCTATAATATTTCACAGTACGGACTAAAACTTGTATATCTGCAAATATCTGAATGAAAGTTCTGCTTCCAAAGGCACGCTGTGGAACTCTCTGGTGGATATGCCACATGCTTATATTCTTGGATCTGTTAATGCTTTGCTTAAAATTACCCACAGTAAGGCATGTATCTCCATGGAGACAAACAGGAGATGCCACCAGCCCAAGTTACAGATCAGATCTGTTGAGAGGCGATATACAGTGTACAGAGCTGTACAGAGGCACAAGAATAATGTATGTTTATCAAGGGATTTTAGCACAATAATAAGTGGTAGAAAATGAATGAATGAATGAAAAATAGCAGACAAATATAGTTCTAAATGATAATCATGATAGTATGTTCAATGCTATACTGTGGAACATTCCAGTCAAAGCAATAATATATCCAAGAGAAGCAGACACCTCTACCAGAAAAAGCTATTCAACTTAAAGAAAATTCTAAATTTAACATGTTTAAGACGTTAAATCAATTCCAGATTGTATCGTTGGTTTGAGGTTTACCATGGACGCACTGTCACACAAGCTGACGACCGTGGAAGGGTTGGGGTCCGGATGGAAAGGGGGGGTTCACTGCAGAACTCTTATTGAGCGTTTGAGCGATGAGCCAGGTCATCACATCTCCAAACCTCATCCATCATGCCCCACAAATGGACACAAATACAGGGGACACATTCCTGCCTCTGCTCCCACTACCACATTCAGGGCCTGTCTCCATGCGTGTCCCCAGGCCCAGCGCCAGCCAAAAGCCCCAGAGAAAAGAGCCGCCGAGGAGTTCAGAGAGTGCCCAGCGGCGCTCCTGGGGGCCATGGGAGAGCCAGGCCCCTAACGCCAGGTGGTTCTCTCACTCCTGTCTCACACAACGAATCTTTGTGAAACGTTCAAGTGCCGAGCGATCGTAAGCCAGCAGCGGAGCGGGGGTAAAGACGACAAGAGACAAAGGCCATGGTCAAACTGAGGGAAGAATAAGAATTAAAAAAGTTGTGTCATCAAATTTTAGATTGGATTCATGTCTGTTCTTTTTCATGAATTTTCCAAGGTGTACCTCAGGGTTTAACCATAGGTCTGATTGAGTTTTTAAATGTACGGTCTGGTGTATGAAGCTAAATTAATCTTTTAGTTACTGGTGCATATTTATAGCTTAAATTGAACTCTAAATCTGTTCAATATTGGTTACTGCAATACAATTTTTTTCTGTTATATTTACTGGCCTCAGCAGATGATCTGAGGTCATGTGATTCATCATTTGTTTGAATAAAACTAATTTAATTCAATAATTTACGAATGACATGTACATTATTATAGCTTTTGATTGAGAAATATAAACATAAAGTTGAAGCCAAGCACATGTAAGTCCACATTGTATTCTTTTATTATTTAGTTGTTCCTCCCACAGTACTGAATTGAAATGCATACAGTTACATTGTAGAAAGCATTAAAACAAAGTACCTCAACTTGCTGATTATGTTTTAAAATTGATTATAAACAAAATGAAAAAAAAAAAAAAAAAACTCTGGTCCCTCAAAACGGGAGAATAAATGAAAAGAGTCTTTTACTTCTCATAAGTTTGGCACAAGGGATTAACATGAACCCAACGTCACAAGCAGACGACCGTAGAAAAGATCTGACTGACCAATCATGCGCCTATGAGGAAATTATACCTGCTTTTTCATTCTTTATGTTTGTCATTTTTACAAATGATTCATAGGAAAAACCTAAGTCATGTCTATTTGTCAACCAGTTAGAAAGAATAAGAGTGAATTGTATGTTTAATACTATCTGGCACTCAAATGTATAATCTAAAATCCCCATGTAAGTCTGGGAAAGGCCCAGGGAGGATTCTGGCCTCCACCTGGGCTAAGAGCAGTGCTATTCAGTAAACAAACTACAGTTTGCCAAGAAATAAATACAATTCTCAACATACAACAGCAAATATTAACAACAACACCAACAAAAATGGAAACAAAATCATGATTGTCTAAAAATGAAAGACACACAAGCATGGAGAAGCTAACGACTAGCAATCAGGCTATTCAGTGGTACTGTTGGCCGACTAGGATGAATCCAAAGTTTTGAAAAAGATATGTCCATTGCAAACCGTCTCCATTACTGCCCAAGGGTAAAACGAAAAGAAAAGAACATACTGGACCAACAAAAAGCTGTTTTCTTTTCCACTGGATTTGTGTGGTTGGGCAGAGAGCGCAGGCGGCAGGTGGAGCGCAGTGGACAGCAGTGCTATGATTGTGCCGACACACGACGAAGCACGACCGAACTGGCCCTGCTCCTCTGGAATCTTTACATGTCAAAGTCTGGACGCACAGACCTCTGCTGTTCACAATCAAATCAAAACGAGTCTATGTAACATTCCAGAAACATAGAAAAGACATTCAGGAGTAAAACAAGGACATGTTATATTTACATTTAACATACAGTTTTCAGTTATGGGTGTCGATGTTTGTCTAGCATACAAATCACATTGGAACTTTATCGAAGAACTGTTGCGTGGAGGCTTGTACGTTGCTTTATTCACACATCAAAACATTTTCCTTGAAGTAGCCAATGAATTCTAGGAACATCCAAAGCCATGTTGTAAACTTTATCACGAGAACGGCCTGGATTTAACACTTAATTTACAGACCATTTTTCTTCTGGTTAAAAAAGAACTCTCCTCCAAGTGTTGACGCACTTTAAAATGTTTTCAATGTATAGATTCTATCAAATTGTTCCATTGTGGCATCCACTGAAATGTAACATATAAGTTGAAACATTAGGTTATCTTTTAATGCACAAACCTCTGCGGCTCAAACGTTTTGCCTTTAAGACACATACAAACTAACAATAAAACAGGAGCACATCCATCTGTATGCCCACCAGCTGCCCGTGCTGTGCAAAACAGACAAACTCACCAGAATAAATACAGCTATTATTATTTCAGCTTCATTTTTTTGACACAGAATCACAATCCCTTTCGCTAGTCCCGTTTGAAGGAGTCCGATTTGGGGTGTTTTCGTTCGTAGGTGTGTCTGGGCTGTAGACCCTGTGTGGTCCGCAGTCACATGGGCCGTGGTTCTTCAGCAGTCACTTTGTAGACAATCAGGGGCCCGTCGCTCCAGTCTGAGACCCCGTAGTTCCTGTTTTAAAGGTAGAAGGGAGAGGTGTGGAGGTCTGGGGGGGTCATCATACGTGGCTGAGGGACTGGATGGCACTGGACTCGGCAGCGGCCCGGGCCAGGCTGTGCCACATGGAGGCGGGGCTGTGGGAGGAGGGGTGCAGGGGGTCCTTCTCAGCCAGGGACAGCATCATGGCGTAGGCCTGAGGGGGGGACAAAGGCACGTCATGAATATATGTAGAGTGAATGTAAACTGAAACGCATAAATAAAGCTGAGAATCAAAATGGTGCAAGTGATATTTTGGTAACTTAACAGGTAATCAGCAATTCACATTTAATAATAAGAAAAACTTTACAAAACTTTACAACGTTCTACAATTTGATGAGATAATCTGAGACTGTGGGTAGGGGCCAAATTAGAAATCCTCAAACGTTGAGCAATATTATTATTTGTTTGGGATTGGTCATTTTAACGCTTTCTTTTTTAACCCTTCTCAGGCCTATTTAGAACGGACAGGGAAGATGTTGAACTTTGTGCCAGGTTTTGTTTCATGTGAATTGGTCATGTATTTTCAAAGGTATGAACCAAAAACCAGATCAACAAATCAACACTCTAATAGTTAAACAACGACTTCAAATCATAGAATTCTGATCTGTGCTGCTCAGTTTAATCTATAGGAGTTCTGGAATATTGTGATGTCATGTGATCGAGACCTATTGTTAACAACAAAGCTGTGATACATATACACCCCAAAATGTCATCATTCATGTCTGTAAATGTGTGTACCTGAGACTTGGACTTCCTAAACAGCGGCTGCTTGACGGCCTCAGAGAGAGTCGAAGAGCTGAAGGAGCCTTCATCCTCGTCTCCCTCGCTGAGCTCGCTCTCCTCCAGTTTCCTCAGGTTGGAGAAGTGATGCATGTGCTCCAGAGCGGAGAACGCACTTTGCTCTTCCTCCTCCTCCTCTTCCTCTTTATACCTGCAGGACAACACAGCGTGAGCTCAGTTCAGTCGACCTATACCCTAAGTTTACAGGAGTTTGTCACATTAAAATAAATGTTTACCTCTGTGGTGAGGTTTTACAGTTGAGGTTCAAGTCATCACTCTGGCTGAAGTCCATTTCCTCCTGTGCAGCGTCATCGCTTAGGTTCCTGCGAGGTGATTGGCTCTCAGGTTTCCCGGTAGACTCTTTAGGCTCCTCCCCCTCTTCTTCTTCACCACCGAGGTCCTCTGCTTCCTCATCCTCCAGGTCATGTGACCCACGGCTGGACATCAGAGGCTTCTCTTCTTCAAATGGACCGCCATTCAACCTGCGCACAATGGACAATGTCGGTCAGTTCAAGAGAATGTTCAAGACTCTCTAGAAGTTACGCAGTGTTTAGTTTGGGCGTCAATGACTTATTCTTTACACTTTTATTGATATTTTTCCTGATATTTTTCCTGTCATCACAATACCTCAAGAGAATTGGTCACACTTGGACACACTTTCAAAATCTGGACTAAACAAAATTATGGAATACAAGGCGTGCAGCTGGGAGCGAGCAGAGCTGGAATCCCGTTTGTCATCGTGGCTCTGGGGCCGCCTGGGCACCGCAGCTCTGCACTGATTCTTGGAGCACTTAGCCAGAGTGCTCTGTCTGCCGTCTTGTTTATTTTCCTTCTATCTCAGATTCATCTAATAGGCAAAATATTTAGCTGACAGGCCCATTTGGTGCAGAATTATGAGAGCTCTGCCAACCGACTCATACTTCTTTCCCTGTCAGTGAGAGCAGTGAGGCTATCCAAACGGCCTAATCTGTCCCTGGCTTCTCCACGCCACAGGAAACTCTCTTTTGGTAAATCATCTGGAACCACATTAAGACTGATTCTCTAATTATACTTTGGGTCGTCTGTCGTCAGCTCAGAAAAATGTCACTTCTCGCACAAAGGCCTCAGAGATAGCATACGGAAATCGGGAGATATAAGGAACAAAGCTGTCAAAGAACTACGCCACATAATGAATCATCTAAATTAGTTGTATTAGCGTGCAGTCAGCGCTTCAACTATTCATTTTAAACTGGATGCCTTCCCTCGTTTAACTCGCTCTTTTATGTGGAACAGAACCTAAAAGAACAGACCCTAGATGTGGTTTAATTATAGGAAGAGAATGAAAAGTTTAATTGAACATAATTTAAAACTTGAATCAATTAACTCAAGCTTGGCTTTATTTAAATAGAACAATCAGATTTTTTTGTGTACATAAACAGAGCCTTTGGTGACAAGTCCAGGGCCAATTCTAGCATTTTAGGGGTCAGTGCTAAACACTTTTTGAGGGCCTTTAGTCAAATCGTCATTTCTAATCCAAATGAACAATGTAATTACACAAACTCAGTGAAAATTTAAGAATAACTACCTGCTGCATTTCTGTTACGATGCCTGTTTTTGAAGGGCCCCTTATGGCATGGATGGAATGGATTTATTTCTCTAAAGCGCTGGTGCCCAAATGCAACCCTCAGACAAATTTTTCTTAGTCTTCAGGCTCCATGATGAATAGGCCAACATTATCCTGAGAAGTATTTTTTTCTGCAAGTTTAAATTCCTCCAGCCTTTTAACTTTCATAACATTTCGGCAGGAGACTGATAGATCTGTCTACATATCATTTAAAAAATTAGCTATGAGCCTTTTATTTGTACTTTTGAAGATTGAAGATTTTGACATTTATAACTCATTATAGATAAGTGCACTTTAAATGTTTCATTTTGCTATGATTTATTTGCAGTTTTTGGGATATGATATATAGGAATATATATGAAAAAATATGGTGATTACACTTTGAAACTTCAGATAAAATAATCTTTTTTAAATTATTTGTTGTACTGGTTCAAAGAAAGAAATATAAATCTGACAAAGACAATAAGGCTGAAACAAATAAAAAGTCTAAGAGTCTGATGATTTATTTGAACTTTTTATGCATCCTAGACAACATTTGCACCTCAAGTAAGACTTTTTTAGTTTTTTTTTTGGTCCCCTTTGTGCATGTTTAAATATACAAAAAAACAAAGCTTGGACTCCAGCTCTAAAGAGTTTCATCCAGAACTACAATCACCAATCCCAGTCATTCAAGCAAACTTGCAAAGGTAAGTAAAGCGTCTTGCCCAAGGACACAACGGAAGATTACCTCAAGTTTGGTCTACAACACATCTACACACTCTCACGTTTCATATTTGTTTCCGCTCTGTCTGCTGCTGATAATACTGTCGTCTCGTGGGGGAACGTGGACCGGCGGTTGACAGAGTGCTGTTTGTGCTAAGTCCGGCCTGAAGAGGGGCTCCAGAGGCCGAGTGTGAGAGCTTGGGTGATTAAGAAAACAGATTCGCTAATTACGCTTTCAAACGTGGTAATTTGCTGGGGATAAAGTATCTATCAGGAGTCGTCAGGAGCCAGGCACTTTGAAAGGAAACACGGCGCGACCCCCTGACCCCACCTCCTTTACCCTCTTCCTGTACGGCACACATGTTGTTTCCAGATGTGCTAAGGCTAACTGTGCTACTTCTCGCTCTCTTTCTCTCTCTTCTTCTACTCATGGACAATCATATACTTTGCCGTCTGCTAGATCTCTATCAGAAAATTGCCCGCCCATCGCACCACTGAGAGGTATTCAAAACAAATCCAAAGACCTAAGTATCTCTGGAGTGGAGTCAGGACTTGGAGACAGTATTTAAATAATGCTTGGACAATGTTTATGTATGGGATTGTTTTACGCTAAAACAATTTTGAGGTGGTCTTTTCCTTTTTTCATTTTAAACGTTTATTTTTTTCTCTGCATGAATCCCTTTTTACTATTAGTCAAGTGATATTTAAAAGTATGTGTTTATTATGCATTATTTGTATTGTTCTTGGCTTTTAAACATGCTCTTCTTCTATTTTTGGTTTGGCATCTCATGTTTTAGAACTTAAAATAACACATCTATTGAAAGTATACATTACTTTTCTTCAGAAATTGTGTCAGCACAAGGGAACAGCAGAGGGAATTACCGTGAGGAGAAAAACTAAAGCTAGCTTGCCCTCGATGTGCTAATGTAAAGGATTGTAGAGGATTTATGCATTTAAAATAACACAAGATACCGCCAGTTCTCCATCTATGATGTTACAAAACCCGAACATTTGAAACCGAGTATTTTGTGAGGCTCAGAGAGGAGATGATTTACTAAACTGTATTTGTGAATGAAGCTAAATACTCCAGTTATGTTTTTGAAAAGGGAGCAATGTTAATAACATGATTAAACACTCAGAAAAGTTAATTTTGCATAACAATGTCCTTTAAAATCAATTGTGACTTTTTTGATCGAGTACCCGCTTGCTTGTCTCCATGGAGATGCCTCTGCTTTGCCTGGAACGTTCCACAGTATGAAATTTCACTTATCTACCTTACATTTTTCACTTATTCAGTGTCTTTATTGCCAAACGTCACCTTGAATTCATCATCTTACTGTAAGTTTGTCCGCCTCTCCACAGATTTGACTAGTAACATGCTCCGCCAGCGTCAGTGGGTGTAGATAAATGTAACGTCATACTACGGAACATTCCAGATAATGCAACAGCTCCATAGAGGCAAGCAGGTGATGTACTCGCCACAAAAAGTTACACAACGCTCCTTTAATTTACAGTGGTAATTAACAGTGATATTTGTGGTCTCTGTACTATTAGTTGTAGTACTACTAGCGTTGTACTACTTACATTTAATTACTGATAATATTTGAAGCACTTGCAATAGTTTGGATTAGTGTGAGTTTTACATTAAAATCAATAGACCGAGTAGCACGGGTATTATCCTCCTTTTCCAGCATCTGTGTGGTACCTAATGAACCAGGCTGGGTGGTTTTCTACGTAAACTCTAAATGGGCCATAAAAACGGTCTTAGTATCTGACTATCCAGGCCCTGCGTCATGGTGCAAGAGTTCACTCCGCCGCCATACAAATGCTATTACCCCCTATTTACTGTAATGAGCGGGTTTTGGACAGCACATGTTTAGTACTAGGGGCTATTAGTAAAAACACGACGGGAAGCTCACCCTTCCTCGGATGGGTCGGGAGAGGTCTGGTTGTGCCCCGCGTTGCTGATGAAGTTTCGGATCTCGTTGAAGTAGGAGTCCTCTTTGTCGTCCAGTATGGCGCTGCCGCTGTCCAGTTCAGACTGAGGGGAGGACATGGCAGTGCCTACAGCGGAGAAGGAAGGGGGAGACAGCAGTTAGCAAAGGGTGCGGATTAAAATGGATTTGAGAAGGCTCTGTGTCAAGATTATTCTTTTCTAATGGGGCTAATTATTTGTAAGTGGTAGACAAAGTTTTGGAGGATTCAGCCAGCAATCTCTGAACCTATTTTAGATTTTATTTTGCGTCTTTCTAGACATTTTACTTCAAATTAAAATACACATTTACATATTGTTTTTGTTTTTTAATTTTATTTTTAAGCATTATTTATTTTATGGCACTAAGTAACTTGCTTAAACGATTCAAGATTTAAATTTAATGCTGAGAAAACTTGCCTAACCAAAATAACCATTCATACTACTAGAAGCTAAATATTGATAGTTCAAAAAATGGAATAACAATATTTCTTGGTTACAAAATAAAGATTATAGTCTGCCAAGAATAGAAAGACCCTACGATGGCTTGGAAGTAAAAAAAAACAAAAACATTTTGGTGCTTTTAAAAAAAATGAAATAAGCCATGTTTAAGTGTGACCCTGTCAGACTGCCTTTTTTTTTTTTTTTTTGCTTTGTTTTGTTTTGTTTTAACATCCCGGGCAGACCATAACCTTTATTTTGTAATATACAAATTCACTTGCAGTCTCCAAAAAGCATGTGACTGGTTGCCATTTTAATACACCTTCACTTCCATGAGGCGCTCCCCAACTTCAATTTAATTTAACACAAAAACCTGAGATGAGAATATTTCTTAATCAGTAAATTATTTTCTGCAGTTATCTACAACAAAAAAGAAAATAAAATCTGGATATATTCAGTGTTTGCCTAGTGCTGACTTCATCACTTGCATAACTTTGAAAATTTAGTTTTTCATTTTTGGATTTTCAAATGTAAAATCTGCATCGCATGTGGCTTGAATCCATTAGTCAAACATTAAAATGACCCATCAGGAAATGCTAACTTAACCGCCAAAATTTCACAAATTTATCATCAATGGATTTATGCAGGCGCCATAAATACAATGATTAATTGAATGTTGCAGGAATGATTTTTGAAGTGCAATACATTTCTGCATAAAATATTTATATAGAGTCATAATGACACACCCTAAAGCATCATAACGCCAAATAAACCCTTTTCTAAACGAGCCATATCCTTAAAAACTGAACTGCAATGAATAAATAGCACAATGAAACACTTAAGGTGCAGTTACTATCTATGAGTTGTAAATGTCGACCCTCTTAAACTCAAATAAAAGGCACATTGTTCACCTCTCATTTATTAAACATTCTGCAGATTTGAATTGACAGCTCCACGTTTCTGGGTACCTGAGAGGTTCCCGTTCTCGTGCTTCTTGAGGTGGCGGTCGAGGTTGGTCTGCTGGCCGAAGCAGCGGTCGCACAGGTGGCACTTGAAGGGTTTCTCCTTGTTGTGGATGTTGCGGATGTGTCGCTGGAGGTTGGACGAGATGCTGAAGGAGCGGTCACAGTACTTACACCTGCAAAGACAACACAGCACGGGTTATAAATGATGATTCTGAGTAGAGATTGGGTTGTGTAGTTTCTCAAAATTCTCATTACAATCCAATGGCAATTTTTGTTATGGGTAATCTTGGCGCAAGTGTACTATGAGTTGTTCCAGTTCTCCGTTACACTTTTTGCTTCTGACTGCTACTGATTGGTACTTTCGTTATTTTGGAAAACTAGAGAAAAGTCTTTGCACTAAAATATGATATAAAGTAGGCTGATATGTGTAAAATGTTCAGTGTTCATGTGCACCACCGAGTCAACATACACTGTTTTTCTTAATGGCATCAAAACAGCTTTGTAGTCTACTCTATGCATACTTTATTTGCTCAAGATTTAAAGCCATTTGCAAAATCTTACAACTGTGAGTAGGAGCATAATTAATAGCAACACTCATGGGAACTTTCGGAATGAGCCCTGTTCAACTGAGATTAAGGTTAAGGTTTGGCTATGGGACACTTTAATGTCCCTGCATTTGACCTTATCTTCATTGCCGCCGCAGAACAACCTGTCAGGAGCAGTGCGTGACACAGTGCCGCGCTTCAAATCTTGAGTTTGACTTCTTCAGGAACACTTTTCAGTTCATTTTGATTTCATATTGTCAAGTCCAAAATCACAACAGCATTCGCCTCGGAGCGCTTCTTAAAATAGTTGATTTAAGCAACAGAAGGTTAGAAAATCAAACTATGAAACAGTCATTGCTCAATAATAGAGAAACAGATCAACTGACATTCAAAGGAAATGGATAACTGTCTGAGAGCATCCATTGTCCTTGCCTAAAGTCCACACTTCTCCAAACTTCTTTTTGTGCTTTATTCATTGATTCTGCAGAAATCCGCAATGTTTTTCAGTTCCCAGTGATATTGTTTTTCCTTCATTTTTTCCTGTTAAGCAACCCTGTTTGTTTTGATAGAGATGGATCATCTCCCTGATTGGCTAATCCACCTGTCAATCACGCCCATCTGAACTCCTGGAGATGGACAACGTGGTCATCTACTTAAAATCGATCGGGATACAGAAAGATATCACTCTGGACTTGAACCATTATCCTTTCTTTTTGACAAGGGAAAACTAAGCTAGAGGATTTTTCTTGTTGTGCATGATTTGCGCTGATGGAGTGGCTGAAGTTCCTGAAGGAAACCCACCTAGACACGGGGAGAAACATGTAAACTCTGCAACAGAAAGGTCTAAGAGTCGAACCCAGAACCTTCTTTCTCTGAGGCTAGCCACTCAACCACCAGACTGCCAGGGTAACCTCGATATTGTTACTAACCAACTGTGACCAAGACTATTTCATCCATCACATTTTTTGATAAATATATTAGTGAAAAAGAAAAAAAATGAGAGAATTCAAGAATCTGGAGTCGTTGTATGCTCCATCATTGTTTTTCATCAAGGAAAAACACGTATACACTGCATTGCTGTTCTCAATTTACGAATTAAAAAGTGTGAAAATCGGTTTACAGTTTATACTTGTCCATCTCACGCTATTGCCAACATATCAAAAAGGCATGGTATACACAGAATACGAACCCAAAAACACCCCAAACATGTCAAAATTCACTCCTAAAGTGTTTGAAAGTTCCTCAGCCGTAGCCACTTGCCGGTGCTCCCCTGTGACAAGTACACTGCGCAGCCTCAACAACAGCTAAGTGCTCTGGCAGCGCTACAATGTCATGAATGCGCCTGTGTGTTCTATAGGAAACATAATGGTCCACATAACGTACATCCATGCAGACAGTCCCAGCAGTCCCCTATGATGGAGTAGCCTGTTTTAGGTAGAACCCGCTGCCTCTTATCTGCAGCCAGAGCAATAAAAGTGCATTCTTCTCTCACAAAATAAGCACGCGAAATTAGGAGTCCGCTGCCAAGTTTCTTCATGCAGAATTATACGAGAAGATTACATCGTTTCTTCTGCTGGAATTAGCTTGCTCGATTGGCCCTCCCTCAGGAACCCCCTTGGTTATCTCCACAAAAAAATTACAATAAATAGGGTCGGGCTTTAATGGCGTGCCAGCGAGGGGAGAGCGGGCTATCGGGCTGGGGCAGTGGAGGCTGGGGTCTTCTGTTGGACTCCCCCGTGGTCGACAAGCCTCCTGCACGGTCCGGCCAACATTCCACTGGCTTAGAGACTGCGGAGTGTGAGGGGACCGGCCAAGGTTTGTCCGTAAAAATCATAATGTGGCCAACGTGCAAGAGAGAGCCGGACATGTGCGCGAAGTTGCCCAAGCAATGTACAGAGACGACCCAAAGGAGGGACTGGTAGCATTGGTGCCAACTAAGAAATGGAAAAAAGTTTGCATAAAAAATGTAATAGTTCATAAATATTGTTGATTGGTGGCTCTCAAGTTTATTTATGTCAATTTAAAGGAGGACAACGTAACTTAAAGGACACATATTATGCTTTATTTGCGTTGTTATTAGCCTTTGAACAGTCCATCCGCTTTAGCAGCTCATGTTTCAGAACTTAAAGTAATGTATCTGAAAATACACATTACTTTATATCTGTGAGGCTGTGAAGATTTGTGTCATCTACTGGAATTACCACGGAGAGATAATAAACAAAAGCTAGCCAGCCCCCAACATGCAAACGTACGCACACAGTAATGAACATAATGAACGTGATTTGACGGCAGAAATGCTCAGAACAAGTGTGCCGATGATTTATGGACTTAAAACAGCGCAGAAGATCTCTAAGCTCTTCATATGACATCACGAAACTGGGAAATTTGTAACAGGGTGTTTTTGTGAGGCTCAGATGAAGCAGACTTATTAAATTGTTTATTTATCAAGCTTAGTAACTTCTTAATTATAGTGTTATAAGTAAAGGTATGAATTAAGTAGTTACTAAGCCTGAATTATTATTTATAAACTATTTGGTCTTTATGAATAAGTCTTTGTTCTTGCTTTATTGAGGTTATTTAACACGTCTCCCCCTTTAATCTACTAATCGATCCACAAAGCATATCCTTAGCCGCCCAGAAATGTCTTTAGTCGACTACAGCCCTGCACGGCATAATCAGTAAATACTAAGACAATGATTTATTTGAAAATATAAACCCAAAGTGGCTTAAGGTGGTAGGTAGTATTATGAACAAAATTTTCCATTCTTTAACTTTTGTGTCTAAAATTGTGCATGAAATAAATCATTTTAGTCTCGTATTGAATTCTGAGCGTATAGGTCTGAAAGGCACTATTATTTTGAAGTGCTGTAGACCTTTAGTCATTTAGTCGATTAATCAGTCTACACAAATTTTCATTTGTCAACAATTTTTTTTAGCAGGGATTTTAAATGATTTATATTCACAAAAGCAGGAAGGAGAAGGCATGGAGTGATTTATCTTGAGTGAACTGTGAGTTTAATCTGCTTTTAACAGACAAAT
This sequence comes from Rhinogobius similis, assembly GCA_019453435.1. Taxonomy (NCBI): domain Eukaryota; kingdom Metazoa; phylum Chordata; class Actinopteri; order Gobiiformes; family Gobiidae; genus Rhinogobius; species Rhinogobius similis. Next base: position 10,246,781 of record CM033625.1, on the reverse strand, counting down.
ACACTGTTTACTAGTAGTTTTCTGCATACGTATTTGTAATAATGTGACTTACTCTTATTAGTGCACTTTGGTGTCAAAAATACTTCATAAGTTTAAGAAAATGTACCAGCGCTATGCAATTAATCAACGAAACATTGCACAGAACACTATTTTAGTCGACTACAGCACTTCTTTTCTGCATAAAACACCAGAACTTCAGACTGAGTAAATAAATAAACAGATAAACAAATAGAATCTGCTGGTGTCCCGTGTAAACATAACTGTCTTCCTGGTTTGGTCCAAATAAAGAGCTAAACCCACAGCTGCTGGACTGGACATCTTCCCGCGCCCCTCATCAGCCCTATCCCTCACCCCACTTCCTCCTCTCTCTCTCCTGTCACCGTGGCGACGGACACCATTGCTCACCAGCCAAATGACTTAATTATTCCAGCCTTTTTGCAGCACGAGAAAACATACATGAACTATGCGCTATACTGTGGACACAATTTGCCTGGGAAAAGCGCCGTGTGTGTGAACAGATGAGCCGGGTGTAGATATAGAATGGAATGATGGGAAAAGGGTGATGTGGAATTGTGGGTCTCACCGATACGGTTGCTCGCCTGTGTGGGTCCGGAGGTGGCGGGTCAGGTTGGCAGAGCGGGGGAAGATTTTACCACAATATCTGCACAAAACACAAAATAACGTTAGTATCATAGATTTTATGAAGCAATTTCCCAAATGTGTGTATATTTATGTTTTTTAAAAATGCGGAAAAATTAAAATAAAAGAAACCTTATGAGTTTGAATAGGATTGTTACAACAAACCTAAAAATGTTGATAAGGGCATAAAAATTAAAAGTGAAATTTTCAAGATTAATTGTTGTTAACAATTGTTTGTGAATTGTGAACTTTTTTGTGTAGTTCACACTTTTCATCATTTAACGTTTTAATTTCAAGGCATTTTATGTGTAAAAATGGCTAAAACTGCACATATTTGGGACATTTAAATTGTTCTTGCTTCATTTTGTTGACATTTAAAGCTAAAAATGTACTCAAGGGTTTTGGATCTTATTAAGTATTTGACTAAACTAGATCTTACTGAAAAAACACATTTTTACCTTGTTTTTGGAGTTGAATCTTAAACAAATCAGGATTATAATTAAATATCAACACATACTTCTGTACGATCTGTAAAAATCTTGTTTGGTACAAAATTGTAAAGTTTGGTAGCACCTACAGGTAAATATAAATTTAAGTGTGAAAAATGCACTTTGAGAAAACAGCCTTTGAGGTTACAATGTCCCATTTAAATCTATTTAAAATCATAAATGAAATATGAAAACTTAAAAATCTTTACATGCAGATTGTAAAACGTAGTTGTTTCCAGATGAAAGCTTGTGAGCTGACAAAGTAAACTGACCAAATAAAAAAAACAAGAGAACAGAGACTCTATGGTACTCTAAGCGTGAAATGCTTGTCTGTGGCGAGCGCTGCAGGTCCAGAGCAGGAGGTGCTGTACCTGCAGGTGTAGCGCTCTTTGCCCTTGCGCAGCAGAGTCTCGGGGAGGGCAGTGGGCGGGGCTCTGAAGTCAAACATGGAGGGCACAGAACGCAGCAGGTCGCCAGTGTCGGGCTTGAGGGAACCAAACGTCTCCAGCTTGTCCGCCATGTTTTCGATCGCAGACATCTGAGGAGACAAAGACACAATCATACAGCTTTGTTTATAATTGCAAAAAAAGAAAGAAAAAGGAACAGTAGTCACACTAAAAGCTTTTCTGGGCATAGTTATAAGCAATTACAACATATTTGTGACAATAAATGATATGAATGAAACTGATATATGTGACGAACAACAACACAATTATAATAAAAGGTGATGCATGTGACATATTTAATAGATTAGGTAATAGTTTTGCACCCTCTTTGTACTCCATCAATGCATGCAAATAAATGCAGCCTCACACAAATAAAAAGAGCCCCAAATGATGCTTAAAAATGTAATTCCACGTTTGAAAAGACAAGATTTAATAATAAATTTATGGTAAGATGACCATGAGAGACATGTATTTCCTATAGCCAATTGCCAACTTAGCCTCTCAACCAAAAACCCCTTGAAACCAATTATAAAAACGCACTCTCTCATCCTTGATCATTAGTTTATTCCTCTTTTAAGATTTTTTTCACAACAGTAACAAGAACTAAGTCCCTATAATCCCCCAGTCCCTGTTAAGTCAGAGGAACCACCCAGTCCTTCTTTGTTTGCGTTCACATCACTGAAAGTTGGTCTAAGAATGTAAAATCTTCATTCTTCATTCTACTTCTTTATTCTACTTCCACTGAGCGGGAACATTTTAAACAATTATAACCACAATTATTCAAAATTTTACTTGTATTTTTAGAGCTACTGGGTCCAAGTAATTTCTCTTGTGGATCAATAAAAATGTTTCTAGGTCTGAAATGAAAAATGTTTCCCAACAAAGGCAGTGATGTATGTATTTGTGTCCCTAGTCCCTATTTTGTGTGAACACGAATCGCACAGTGTGTCTTTTTTTATCAGGGATCAAGTAAAAGTTCATTATGAGATGGAAAATTTGTCCCGAAGCCTTTTCCTAAACCTAACCCTAATAACCTTAACCAAATCCTAATCCTGCAACTGTAAAACTGTAAACCTAACCCTAATCCTAAATCAAACCCTAACCCAAGCCTAAACCTAACCCAAATCATAATCATAACCCTAACCCAAACCTTAAATGATGGAGAAAAAATAAACATTTGCTAGCACAGTCACCAATGCAAAATGGCGGTTGCAGCAGAACTATCAACCACCTCAACCTCTCCTCTCCACTATCAGCTACAGAGACATCCAATCCGCTAATGAACCTATGCATTTACTAACACCAGAATCACTCATAGCCTCATAACACATGTCAATACGGGATCAACGCGTACGGAGCCCGGTGGTGGCCAAGTTTGATTCATTCCCGTCGGCGAAAATATATGTGTGAAGAATGTTTTTGTAATGTAACGCCGAGAATGTCTTTTCCTTTTTTTCTCCCTTTAACCAGTGCATATGTGTAGCTATACTATATGTGCAGGTTGTGTGTGTGTGTGTGTTGTGTGTGTGTGTGTGTGTACGTGTGTGTATGTGTGTGGCAGAGGAGTGATTCATGTCCACTGGCGGGGCTGTAAACCATTCCGTGCACAATGCAGCCAGACAGCACATTCGTCAATATGAAAGATGTTGACATTACTGATCAAGGGCCAGACACGGGTAATAATGATATCGCTGCGCTGAGAGGGGCGGGACGGGACAGGGTAGAAGGGAGGGGGGAGTGAGGGGAGCGAAGGGGTGTGGAGACAGAGAAAGAGAGGCAGGAGGCATGTTAGCCTGTCCACACATTTTTGAGTTGATTTGCATGTGGCTTTCTTATTTTGAAATGAAAGTAGATCCCCTCGTAGTGATACATACGGCAGTGTAAGTCTAACCAATCAAGAAGATTATATATCCTACTTTGTCCTTACACCTTGTCTTTTATCTTTTTCACCAGACAAGTTACACCAAGGAGTGCGTCTCCAGTCTCCGGGACGAGTGTCAGAGGTCCACTACCTGAGCAGCTGATGTCACACAAATGTTTTCTCAATAAATAACATCTAAGTTGTTCCTGAATGATACCTTTTAAGACCGATCTCACCAATTCACAAGACAACGTTTAGTTAATCCAAGTTTGGACGTAAAGCTAGAGTAAACAAGAAAAAACTACTTCCGGTGAAACATCAGCTTTCTTCTGCATTTATTTCACTTCTCTGTGCCTGTTTTAACATCTCTTTATGTAATGCATTGGGCTTAGATAATGTTAATGCCCAGCTTTTCTACTCGGTACGGTAATCCCTGTTCGACAGCAGCAGATCAACCATCTTCCATAACCTCTCAATGTCTGGGGCCCAGGAGAAACCACTTTACCTGACCAATTTAAAATCCTCCCCTTCCGTTATGGTAGTTCCAATATCTTTAATCTCAGAGGATCTTGTAAACTATCCATTGCTCACTCATTTATCAGCTGGTTTGGACACATCATTGCATCATGATTCGGTGATATTCAGTGCAGTTTTTTAGTTCTTGTTTTTTTTGCCAACTCCTTCTTTTGGTGATCTCTCAGAACAATCACAGTGAAGTGTGAACTCAAAAGAATGAGCAGATAAGGCAAAATACTGTTGTACCTCAATTGAAATAGAAACTCAGGCTGCATTCACACTTAAAGGAAAAATACTCTGCATTTTTCATATTGCTGTTAGCCTTTAAACATGCTCTCAAGTGCCTTAAATTTGCCATCTAATGTTTAAAAAAAATTAATTCTATGACCTGTGTTATCAGTCACAATGAAATTACACTTACTGAGAGCATCCAGTCAGTAGATGGTGCCAGCACTATAGATACAATCTAGTGAAGTTAGCACTGAAAAGACTTTATGGTGCGGATTTGCTGCAGCAGTTATTGTGTTTAGATGGCAGAAATCGTCAGAACGAGTTTAGTGATGATTTAAGGACTTAAAACAGCGTGACATTTTCAGATAAGTGACGTAGATGATCTGTAAATACGCCCGAAGATCCAGGAAGTTCAGCAGGAAGTGTGTTTGACGCTCGGAGGGGGGGAAGATTTTCTAATAAACTTTACTCAAAACAGCGTGAATGCAGCTGAATGCTACTTCAGGTGTGTTTTTGATGATGGAACATTGTAAGAAAAAGGTTAAAAGCTCAAAAAAGTCACAGAATAGCAGAATGTAGCAGAATGTGTCCTTTAAGCAACAACACACAACACAGTACTTAAGTGGTACTAAACCCAGAACAAAAGAAAACTGAAGTCACTGCATTATATCTTCCAATAAGACATATATTTAGTAAGAAGCTACTTAGATGAGTGGTGAAACATATTCACTCTCAGTCTAGTTTCAGTTCAGAATTCAGTTTTCTTTAGCTAAAGACACTAAACCCGGTACTAAACCTGGACTAGGCCTGAACCAGGACTAAACCAGAGCCCCGCATTTCAACATCATTTAGATTTAGCCACATATTCAATAATTTTGAATTTGTTTGGCGGCATATTTGCAGTGAACATTGTGCCTGTTTCTTATTCAAATTTCAATAAAACCAACAAATCAATTGCGATCCAGGTCTTCCACTATAGCACCCTGACATTCCATCTCCGTCTGTCACCCCTCGTCGGGCCCTGGGCTCCACTCCAGCACTCAGAGAGAAAGAGAAAGAGAGAATCAGCATCTTATGGAAGACAAGGGAGACGAGGAGAGTGCAAGGAAAGGAGAGAAAGAAGAATAAAAAGCAGTCTAATGCTTTGCGGCAGGTTAGGGCGTCAGGAGCTGGTGATTAGGATTGACAAGCCAAGTGTAAAGTTCTTGCGGAGGGAGGATGTGGAGTGTCGGGTCCGTTTGATTATGAATATGGCAATGCCGCACGCCATGAATCAAACACGAGGCAGGCTGGTGGGGAGGAGGAGGGGCATGAAGGATATAGGAAGAAGTGGTTACGGGAAAAGAGGGACAGAAACGCTTTCATATTTCTCCCGAATGCGCACTGTGGATTTCATTGGGCCCAGCGTTGAGTTAGTGGCGTGTAGCACAATGTGAGGGGATAAATCTGGGGAGAGTTAGAGTGCTAAAGCTGTCAGACGGATTGAAACCACTGATAAGACAGCGGCATGTAGCAGTGTTCAGATGTGGAAGACTACGAGATGACATTTTGGATGGAGTTAGTCAGTGCAGTCGGAGCTATTTCACAAGTATGTATTGAGGTGCATAAATAAGTGAGAAGTAAGCTATATTTTAAAACTGAAAAGTGTCTTGTAAAAATCAAACTTTTTTTTTGACAATTTCCTGAAATATAAATTGTAACAGGCTGAATTTGTTATATGTGCAACGTGTAGGCGAAATTAATATCATTTTTTTTTTTCGTGATGATGCCGATAATGATATTGAAACAATGTAAATCGAACAGGAATGTGTTGAAAGTTTGCAACATAACTTGTTTTTGTTTTTCAATATAAATTATTTTTTGCTCATATCTTCCAAATAACATTATATAAATGTAAGCTTGTGCTTGAGTAACTATTGGTGAATTGTGAAAGTTTTATTTTTTTTCCCCCAACAGTTGTAGTGGTGGATTATACGTAGTTGTAGTAATTGTAGCAAAAACAAAATAGAAATACATTAGAGTTGACAAAAAACAAACAAAAAAAGAAAAAGAAACACCTTGTATAAGTGTTTTTAAATGCTAAATTTTAGTGCAATAAGGATATGATTCCACTCCTCCTTGAGCAAATCCACTTGATTTATATGTAGAAGATAAAAACAAAAAAGAAAATAGGAAATAAAACTTAAAAAAAAAAAGAAAACTTTTTGAAATAAAAAAGTTTAAAAGAAAAAGTTTTTAAAAAGTAAATGACTAAATGAAGTATTCAGTTTGTACTAGTAACACATGAGTTCAAGCTGACTTTTAAGTATTTACTAAACAAACTATTAGATCATAAACTGCATTGAGCAATATTAACTTGGCAGTAAAATGTGTGTATTTTTAATGGAAGCATCACTTGGTGCAGTCAAACAATTAAGCACCTATAAAACCTCCAATCGCTTTTGTAGTCGAGCGGTAAACGATTTTTACATAAACTCTGGTCATTATTTATATGAATGTGGTTATCGGCCTGCTGCGGATCGCACTTCAAAAACCTCTGCCTTTTTTTTTTTTTTTTTTATGAGACGATGAATCAGGGTCATTATCCACTGTTTGCCCTGCACAATGTTACACTTAAACAATTTCAAGTCATTTTTCAAGGCTTTTATATGGTCTTTTGTAGATGGACCCCACACACCCGCACTACTCCACCCCCACTTCCCCCGCGGGTGTCTGTGAACTTGCTTGTTGCTATAGCGCCGCACTGGGACCGGCGGTTGATTGGCTATCTTCAGATGTCAGTGATGCTGCGAGCAGGGCCTTAATTAGCGGGATGCATTCTCAATTGTTGATCTTAATCGGGAACCAGATGTTTGGATGGAGGGAGGAACTGGGCCCCCTATAACCCCCCCCAGCCACCCCCCTCACACACACCCCTTCGCCAGTGTCCCAGAGAGACTGTTACCCCGAGCGCTGATAGAAAGCAGCCCACCACTCGGCAGCCTCCTTTTCATGCCCATTTGCAGGAGCGCAGAGTTGTTCTACAAATAAGCAATGTTTAAACTGTGGAGATAGACAAGATGAAGTGGGAGATGTGGAAATCCCCATCAAAAGGCCTTTATGAGAGGGCGAGCAGAGGATGTGGCCTAATTAGTCCCAAAACGGAGTGAAATCTAGCCAATCTAGGCATCATTCACACTCAAGCAAAAGCATGGAATTTGCCAGGTTTCTCCCTAATTGTTTCTACAAAATCAGATCAAAGATAGAACAAAAAAAAGTTAAATTGTGGTTGGGTCAGAGCATTTTTAAGTTTGTTAAATTTAAATTTTCATGTTCATGCAAATTAAAGCCCTATTAGCTTAAAAACAGACTAAAATGTTACTATATATTACTACTAATACTAAAATCATTGTGGCTGTTTTTATTACACTGGAAAACTTAGTGTCCTTACTGTCAGTGGGCTTGCATCTCCATGACTCACTTGGCTTACTTGTTTTCATGGAAATGTTGTTCCTCTGGCTATAATATTCCACAGTATGGCATACAACTTATCTATCTCCACAGAGAATGTTCAGAAGTATGGTTTTAACTATCTCTATTTCTGTAAAATCTGGCAGGTGACATGCCACCTCCAGAAAGTTCCATATTTTAAATATGTTAAATAAAATGTTGAATTAAATGTGGCATTGAATTTTGCCAGAAAATTGTAAAGAAATGAAAGGTTGCATAATTTTAAACTATAAAAAATGAACAAAATCCAAACAAAACCCAAAAGATGCACAAAAATACATTGCAAACTGTTTGCTGATCATCCTTTTTTAATTTGTGCAATGTTTAGCTTTTTGAGTGCACACAAAATGCCTGCCTCATGAAATTAAACATAGAATTAGCATTGCCTTTTTCAGATAAACTTATGAAAATGTACTGCTTTTGTGCAAACAACAAACAGCAAAGTCATACCAGTCATGACTGGTGCAAGGGTGAACACAACTGTAATTGCTGAAGCCATGCAGAACGAAAAGTATATGTACGTATGTAAACACGTTTTTAACACATGTACTGTTCAATTCTCAAAATGACTGAATCATAATGTGATATAGTAAACAACACAAGCCATGCGGACAAAGAAGACTGGTGCCGGTTCATGACTTGAGGCCCATGCAGTTTGTGAATATGCATTTTGTGTAATACAGGTACAAATTTGTGTCACAAAGGGGAACTTACCCAAGTCCTCTGATCTGGCAAACGAAACTGAGAAGGGAGAAAGACAGAGGGACAGAGGAGGCAGTCAGGACCAGGAAGTAGCCAATGAATCAACACCTTCTGATTGAATACATGTGTGTTTTTGGAGAGAAGATTGTGGTTCGCATTATTAACTCTAAATGAGCAATGAGCTGCCTATCTGCGGAATTAAGGCATTGGAGTTCTGGTCGCCTTTAATAGTTCCCGACACTTCCACAGTTTTCAATAAGCTCATTATAACTGGCTACAAATGCGATTTCTGTATGTAATCTTAGCCAGTATAGCGTCGCAGTAAAACCTCCTGCCAGGAAATAAAAAGCTGAATCACTAGTTTGAAAAAAAAAAAAAAAAAAAGTTTGTAGCCTGCTTTCCGATTCTCCAAAACTGAGTCAGGTGATTGAAAGCAAACCCCTATTCTAAGAGAAGGGGCCCCGATCTGCTCTGGCTGGGTTGCTGGGCTGTCTCTGGGAATAATTTGTGTGTCCAGACATCATAAAGTCATAAAGATGGCCTAAGCACTCTGTTAGTGTTTCTACTGATAGGACACCTCATTAAGGCCTGTGGGACGGCCATGTGGCTGCTGCCGGCCCGACCCATGGAGCAGTCTGGACAGGGGACATAAATCAGACAAATGAAACAGCCTGTAAAAACCAGACCTGAAACGACCAGAGAAAGGAAAAAAAAAAAATTGGTACGCTTGAGAAAGTGGTGTTTTCACTTTCCCGACGAAGCATTCTCACCCGCAGGCTAAGAGCGGACAAATGAACGTCAATGCAACACTTCATAGCACCAACATTTGGACACACACACTACTTTGCAGAAAATACTGCAGTCAATCCGGGGGCAGATACCAGGGATTTAAAAAGCATATCATTTTTTTATATTGCAATCATAGACACATTACGTGAAGACATGCCACACTGTGCCCCTTTCTTGCTGCCACATCTGTTTTACATAGCACCAATGATCTTAACAGGCAAAGACCGGAGCCACATAGTAATACCCATTAATGCTGTATGGTCAACCCCGAAAAGCCATTTCAAATTACCGCTCCCTATGGAGAGAATATCTAGACTGGTTATGCTGTTGTAAAACTTAGAACTATGGAACAGCCATCAAATGTGGACAAGCAAACCACAAAATGAAAAGTATGGTTAGCTTATATCCGTAATACCCATAGTTGTGCAAACACACTGTGATTCTTCCATGAGAGAAAGGCTTACCTGGGGATGGAAGAGGAACCCCGGAGCTGGTCGCATGTACTTGTCCTTCAGCGTCTCAAATGGATCACTCATTCTCCTTTTCTCAACCCTGCTAATGGTAAATTTCTATCAGCTCTTAACACACACTGAACTGCAAACAGAGTGACTGTTGAGTTAAGGCCATACCTGTAAATGGGATCCATGAAGAACGGAGTGGGTCGGGCATGTTGTAAAGAGGTGTCAGCTTTGGGGACCTCCAGCACAGCCTTGCCTTCATCATAAGTCTTTTTTGTCTCCTCTTCTTTGCCACTGCGTCCTCGTGCCCGAGGCCCCAGGCTCAGGTCCAGAGGCTGGTCCTGGTTGCCCTGTGAGGACTCTGGTTTGGATGGGATTAGCACCTCACACTTCTCCTCCTTACGCTTGGTCGTGAGGTCGAAAGGTGACTCCAATTTGACCTTTTTGGAGTCTTCCCCTGGAGACTGGGTCTGGCCCTTCAGGCCTGGAGGTTTGAGGTCTCTATCTTGGAATGGGTAAACTGGGGTAGAAAATCCAGGGAAGAAAGGCAGTGGGAACATTGAAGGGTAGGGCAGAGAGCCCACTTTCTTGTCCTGGAGGCCAGCTAGTCCCGTTGAACCAAAGTACTTCTCTGCAATAGAGGCAATAGCCTTAATAGAGTCATTGACAGCCCCTGTGACGGCTGTGTGCTCGTCCAGCGAGGAAGACATCAAAGAGGGGCCCGGGAAGTCTTTAGCAGCACTGTTGCCCAGCATTTTGGGGCTCTGGGTGCTTCCCTCACTGGCCTTCCGTTTGGACACTTTACCATTCTCTCGGGCAGCCCCACGCTCCCTCTCACTGTCCATGTCACTCTCCAGCTCAGACCCCGATGTGCTCTCCAGGTCACTGCCACTGGGAGTGCTGACATCATCTAGATCACTGCTCTCTGATTGGTCGCTCTGCTTGATGCGCTTTGATGAGGTGTGAAGATCAGCAGCACGGGGAGAGCCTCCGTCTTTACGTAGAGCCTTGAGCAGCTCTTGAGAGTCTCCGGCCCCAGGGCTGGAGGGGATCAGCTCTGGTCCTGACCCTGGCGTGTGGGGTGGCTGTCGGACCGGGGAGGTGGTGGCTGGAATGAGAGGGGGGCGATGGTACAGTCCAGAGGGGAACAAGCCGGGGAAACTGAAAGGAAATGCAGGAGCTGCAGGGAAGGTGAGTCCACCGTGGTGGCGACTCGCACCAAAGTAGTCAGCCAGTCCAGCACTGCTGTGGCCCATGGCCAGGGCTGATTTGTCCAAACCAGGGTTACCCGGCAGGGGCATACCCTGGGCAAACAAACCCCCAGCAGTGAAATGATTCTTTCCTTCACAGAAGCGCCGGTGCTTGTTGAGGGATGATGTCGTGCTGAACATCTGCCCACAGTCTTTGCACTTGATCTGTGTGCGGCAGTCTGCGTGCATGCGCTTGTGACGACACAGGTTGGAGAACTGTGTGTAGGACTTGTGGCAGACCTCACCTGCACAAACATGGAGACAGAGGAGCAGTGTATTAGCACACAACAGTAACAGTGTACAATTGAAAGCCACAATAAATTGTAGGTCTATGTTTCACCAACAGTAAAGATCAGCTCATCAGATACTGAAAAATGTTCCAGTCTTTAGTTAGTCTAAACAGTGTCAGTATTCAAAGTTGTGCTCAGCAGAAGAAGCTCAAAGTTACAATATGTTGTCCAATTTATGACTCACATCTTTGACTGTTAGGTAGAAGACAGACCTATGATATAATAAACAACTTGAGGCTGAAAAGGCAAATCACAGGAAATACACCACATGAATGATATACATGTGTTCCCATCAGTAGTTTCCAAGTAAAATGGGGGTAGGTGTGTCCAGATCCTGGCATTGTACAAGGAACTGTTTAGTTGACAGTGTGAGTCAGTGAATACCACTCATCACCTGCACATCAAACTCAATTCCCATACATGTCCAACCCTATTGTCCTCCCAGGGACGCTCCCAGGGACTCCGTAAACAATCACATACAGACACAGGGGACACGGTGGCACATTTTCACTGAGAAACTGATAGACACACACAACACTGCAGACATAACCTTCCACACACACACATTCTCAGCCGCGCTCAGTACAATGGCGCTATTTTAAGTTTGCGAAGGAAGCCAAGTTGAATGAATCCTATCCTGGAGTCCGGTTCCCAGGGACAGGTCTCACGTCCTCTCCCCTCTGCTTGTCCACCCCTCAGCCCCCTCACCTTGTTCAGATAGCTGTCCCTCTGTCACCCAACGCTGGTTCACCTTCCCACACCCAACCCATGTCACCCTGCCTGACCCCATCCCGTGTACTGTGGTACCAAACAAAGCTATGCCCATTATTTGTCTGTCAAAATTATCTAGTACCACCATTTCCGAATCACAAAGAGCAGTATAAGGGCCAAGTACATATTGTTTTCTCATGCTCGCTTGATCGACTCTTCTAATAAAGTCAAGAATGCACTGGAAGACTTCTTGTGTGTTGTTGTTATTGCGCTCTAAGAGACATTTTGCAGATCGGCTACAATACAGCTGACACTTCAATGGTTCTTTGATCATCTCCTAATGGCAGAAAGCGGTTCGAACCAGAGCACCATGATTGATTTCACTCACATTGTTATTAGATCTACAAAATGAGGATAAGGAAGTGGTTAGGATCTCGGTGTGATTACACTTCTGCATACTTTGGATGACTTCCAGACACAAGGTGCACAAAAAGCGATTTGAGGAGATGGGGAGGAAGAGCTAAGGGGGGAATGTGCGGAGAACGCCAAATGTTGCAGCCAACTTCAAAATGTTATGTTACAACAAAAAAGTTAATCGAAAAGAGTTGAATTTGCAGCTATGGCTAGGGTTGATGTAATCAGAGAAGAATGATGAAAATGATTTTGGATTAAAACATTGTTTCTAATAGCACACTGTGGGATATAAAAACAATTTGTTATGTGGCAATAGATTTATAATTTACGTAAGTGAAATTGGCTGTAAACACGTCAACAATGTTACAAGATTAATTATTAAACTGTGACCATTGTTTATGTGTGTGTGGGTGAGCAGGTTCTATTACTGAGTGCAATTCTGTGGCTTAAGCAAACAACATAAAGTACATTATAATTCATATCATTGCTGTCCATAGCTAAGTAATGAATAAATAAATAAATAAAGTAAAAACAGGCTGTTATAATAGGTACACCTTAAAGCTGGGTATCTGACTTTTTAAAAATTGTAAATTAGTTTTTGTTTTGTTTTTTCCCCCAAAGAGCACATTGTAAAAGCATGGATATTAACAATGTGCCAGAGGGCTTGTGAGAGCAAGAAACTAGATAAAACACATTGAAATAACTACTTTCCGTTATGATGTGTGAAAATTAGGTACCACAGCTTTAATTAGGATCAATAAAGCATGACAAAATACTTAAAAGGAACATATATTTTATTAATACCCTAATCACCTAATTAAGTAGTCACTAAGCCTACATAGTTCTTATTAAACTATTTGTTAATGCTTTATTAAGACTAATTAAGGTGTTAAGTGGTAACAAATAAATAATTAAATACATTGCATACATTGTCAATCATCAGTCTCTACCAGACAACCTCCATGTTTGGGCCCTTCTCTTCACTCTTTTCACACCCCCATTAGCTGTTTTAAAACCTGCATATTTTCTGCTGATTACACCAAATGGACTCTCACTTTGAATGCGCACACTGGAGACGGCCATGTGGTTGCTATTTGCGAGGAATGGTGCATCGTGCGGTGTGTGGAAGGATCTGCGTTCATTCTGTGTGTGCGAACGCTGCCAGCTTTCTCCCAGGTTCGAGTTAGCGGAGGTCAGGCGGAGACACGGGGGCGAAAGGTCGAGGGTGAAGGGCAAAATGCTTTAGGGCTGCGAGGTGGCGGAGGGGTCAGGGGTCAAAGCGTGTTTAGGACTTGGAGTTAGCGGTTGGCATAAGGAGACGAAAGAAAGAAAATAAAGCTGAATATGTTAGCGGCGGTTAGCGAAGTGCGGTAGATGCAGGTCAGGCGAGGTCAATGAAGAGGAAAGGTTTGCTTATTCCAAGTGGGACAGAGAGAAGTGACATGCTAGCTTAAAGACTGGAGATGCAGTTTGAGCGAAGGGTGATTCTGATTCATATATAGCTGCTTTAAAATAAATCGAACCAGTTGAAATGTAGCAGCAATGTTCTTTTAGGCTACACAATGTTTCTATGTTGCTTTCCAGAAATATCGCTTTTGTTCTTTCATGACATTCCCCGCAAAGAGACAGTCGATTTATTATGATGTCATAAGTCTGTGCCCTGTGTCAGAATGCTTGGTGTTATATAAACGTTAAAGTGATTGCCATAAACTTATTTACCTGACATGTTAACGTCTGACGTGTCACCTGACCGTGATGTGTCTTCTTATCGGCTGTTGTTCTGAGGAGTAGCGATGTTTGACAGATATGGAAGAAGATCCGTCAGACTGACCAAGTATGGATACAACAGCTGATAAGAAGACACCTCACAGTCAGGTGATACCTCTGAAGAAGGCGGAAGTTTGTCGGGAATTTTATGCATTCTGAAAGTTCTGCCAAAACATGTCAGGTAAATAAACACCATTCACCATGTTGTCTTATGAGAAGAGAACCCAAGGTAATATTGAAAAAGAAGACAAATATTCTTCTAACCCCAATCCTAGGAGATGAGTTTAAGGATCAAATAGATCATCATTATGGGGATAATCATATTGACATTCTTAAGAAAGTGAATAAAATCAATTGCTTAGAGATCTTCTGCAGATTTTGAGTCAGGATCTTGGTTCGAAAGGAGCAGAAGCCTATCGTGCATGTTACTTGATGAAAGGAAACCCACCCAGATACAGGTAGTCCACAAACACTAAAGGCCTCATGTTTGTTGTTGGAATAGAACCTTCTTGCTGTGAGGCGACATAACTAGCAACTCAGCACCAAACTTAGAGGCAACCATGTGTTGTTTCTGTTTTGCAAATACAGCAAAATGAACTTATAGCACAGACTTATGACATCATATAATAAACATCGCTGGTCAACTTTGCGGATCACCCTGTTGACTGTACCATCCCCTTCAAAGCAACATGCACAACCAGTTATACCAAAGAAGCTGTGGAATGGTTAAAAATGCGTTTGGACCATAGATCAAATAAACAGTAAAAGAATTGTTATGATTTGAGGTCAGACTTACATAGGTAGGGTCTTAGTGACTTACACATGAAGGGCTTGACACTGCTGTGGATGTGCTTGTGCTGCTTGAGGCCTGACGAAGTGGCGAAGGTCTTGCCGCACTCGGAGCAAGCGTGTGCCCGGGCGCCGACGTGCTGCGAGCGGATGTGCCTCTGGAGGTTACTGGGGTCTGTGAACACCTGCTGGGGGAGGGAGCGCACACACAGGACCAAAGTTACTATCAGATTCTGGCGTATGGAGAGTGAACGTTTCAACAAACTAATTGTTTTGTTGTGCAGGCAAACTATGCTTACTGGCGCTATTACTACTACTGCACTACTGGTACGAGGTATACATTTAACTTTTTTTTTTCAATACAAGTCAATCAGGTGTCCAGTGTTTCAGCAAGAATAAAATAAAAGAGGTGAAAGAGTTGATGTTATCTTTGATATGTAGTAACAATACTAAAGTTGATGATAATAAAATCTGACTTGTACTTGTATGAATTAGTTTCCATTATTTTAGTATCTTTTTTTTGCAACCCGGTAACCGGTGTGAAGAGACCAGGTTGCATTTTCTATCTGGGTATCAGTACTTTTGACAACCATACTTTGAAATCAAATGAAATGGGCAGGATTGGAGTCAGGACATCAGACAGATGGAGGAGATGAGATTGTTTTGGCAATAAAGTTGGAAAAGTCCAGACTAAGCTGTCTGCAATACATATGTGCCTCTTTGTGTGGTGTCCACATGAACTATCATTTAAGTCTGAAAATAAGCGGGATTCCCCTATATCTTCCAGTTCTATGGTCTGCAGCCTCATGACCTGCTCACACTGGGACAGCCTGATGCCAAAAGAATAAGTTTGTAGCACCTTGTGTCATGACTTTACCTTTGAGCAGTTTTCACATTCGTAGTGCTTGCCGCTGTCATGTGACATCTGATGGCGAATCAGGTTGGACTTCCAGTTGAAGGCCTTGGGGCACTGGTCACACTTGTACTCTCTCTCCTCAGAATGGGACAGGATGTGGGCTTCCAGACTACAGGCAAATCAAACATCCATTTATACCTGAGCAAATCTGGTTATGTCAACGCTATGAAGGGTTCTAAATGATTGGAGAGCGTTGGGTCTATACCTCTGGATATCGGGGAAGGCCTGGTCACACTCCTTGCACTCGTGGAACCCTTGGGACAGGTGAAGTGGTCGGAGGTCTTCAGGCTCCTGGGCTTTCAAATCATCGTCTCCTCCTGAGTAAGAGATGGTCAGCAGATATTAAAAAACTTGACTGGATGACCTAAATTAAGCGGTCTAGATTAAGTCCCAATATGTTTTAGATTGTAGCAGTGACCAAAGCACCTTCAGTTCAGTCTTTGCCATATGGTGCAGTTGCTGTGTCAGTGGTTGGGACAACATACCATCATGTAATTATAGAAAGCCTTTTATTATTATTTTTTATTTTATTATTATAAATTGAGCTGGAGGTCAGGTCAGTTTTCTGTGGTGGAATTTGCTGTTTAAATGTCAGATTTCAGATTTGTTGACCTGGTTTATGGTTCATATGGCTTATCCACATGAAATAAAAACTGGCACAAAGTTCAACATCTTCTCTGTCAGCATATATAACTAAAAGCGATCATTTTTCACCCGAGAGTTAGAAAGTGGTTTCATTATTTAATACCAAAACCGTGAATGTTGTCAGTTGAAAGTTGACTAACAACAGTGAGATTAACATTGCAGGTATGTGGAGACAGTGCCAAACAAATCACGATAAGGTTCAGCGTTTATGGATTTCTATTTTGGATTTTTCTTTTAAAAACAGCACATCTTCCATAGAGTTACACAAGCCCCTGCCCACCATCTGAAATAATGACATCATCAAATTCTAGAAAGCGAATGCAACCTATTGGGCAAAACACTTCACCCTTGTTTACAGTGGAAGAACATGCAAATGGAGTACCCAATGTGTAAAATAACATTCATTTACATTACTTTACAAGAGCTTCAATGTAACTCATTTCCAATCAGCCCTGTTCTGTGCTCACATTATTATTGCTAGTTGAACCTTACAACAGAATCATCGCCAGCCATTTGCGAGCCATACCTGGACTGAGGAAGGAGACCGGAGGCATCCCACACGGCTGCTTCTGGTGGTCCAAGAGCTGGGAGCGGGACTCAAAGTGCTGGTCGCAGTCCTCACAGCGGTACTGCCTCTCCTCTGCGCACCAGAAAAGGCATAGGTAAACATTAGCTACTAACATAACAATGAATCATGAGTGTGTGTGTGAGGGGCACCAACCGTGGATATCAGGGGCCATACTGTCACATGAATACTCCTCAGCCTTCATGAAAAGTAGCAGCTCCTCACCGGGGAAGATCTCGCGAGTAACTTTGTAGAAGATCTGGAACACAAGTTGCTCATGTTTGTATGGTGTCATATTTAGTTTTGAATAATGAGGCTTTTCCAACTATGCAAATTTGTATTGACATAAATCTCCACCATGTCAGCACTGTGTATGAAAATTGCAGCCAAATTGCAGAGGCGGGAGAAAGACTGCACTGACGTAAACATACTTAAAGAATATTGAGCAAACAGACTTAAGTTAGAGAAAAAGAAATACATATAGTATCAACTTGAATTTCACAACTCTTAAAATAACTTTGTTTATTACTGATGTGGTGTTTTGATGTTTTGAAAAACCATTTCGACAATCAAATCAAAATTGTACAAATTTAATGCTTGAGAGAATAGGTCCCATTGTTGTTATTGCTTTTGTTGTGGCCAGAGTTACTGGGTTACTGGGTTACTGGTTATTGTGATATCGGCAATATCAGAGGGTTTAAAAAATGTATCAGATATTTGATACTAATATTTTTGGTGTGTGCCCTGGTTTCATTCTCAGTTTGTCCATTGGATTTGTCTTTTTAAACAGACAATAACTTAAAATGGAAATCACTGTAAGTTTATTCAATCATATAAAAATGGTGTAATATCCCTGATAAATACATTTTGTTTTTATTTTTATAGTTTCCTCAACTATAACTACTGCATAAAATACTAGAACTACAGCTATTACTACTTCGAATACAACTGCAATTTTGCTTAATATTACTACTTCTATTTTTATTACTGTTACATGTACTTTTTGTAATACTTTTACTTTGACAGTTGTTGCTGGTACTACTACAGCTGCAACTATTGTAAGAAAAATGACAATCTTACATAAGATAATGTGTGCTTGAATTAAGTAATATTTATCTTATCTGTCGTTTTTTGTTTGATTTTTGCTTGCTTATTTCAAGTGAGTAAATACTTGTGTTTTTCTTATATCAAGTAAAGCAAGACATTGATGTTCCATTGTCATGTTTCAAGACAACTCAAAATGTGTTAAATAATAGTTAATTCAAGCACTTATTCACTTATATTGGTTAAGATTGTATTGTAGCCAATCTATTACTACTATTGTAACTACTAGGCCTGTTACTACTATTAAGAACACTTTTCTGCAAATCAAAATGCAAAACAAAAATGTCCACTTGAACAAAAGTCCAACATGTGTGCCATATATTTTGTACGTGTGGCTGTGTTGATGGATCAGCTGACAGAGCAGGGCATTGTGGGATTTCCCGGGCTCACACAATGGCCTTTCTCTGTGAAACAATCATGTCCCGAGTTTATTTCTGGCCCCCGTACGGAGCTCCGATACAGCGCCTTCCTCCTCTGTGTGGACGTGATAGCAAATGCAAGGAATTTATTAGAAATGCAAAACGGAAGTCTTCAGGGAAAGGCACAGATCACAAGTATGCGCCGCTCATTGAAAGAATTCCTGGTCAGTATTCCCAAGAGCGAAGTTCTGAAATCTGGCTGATGGAATGTGCTATACTCAAGTGACAGGTGTATTATTTTAGTTTAGGTATCATTGTTCTGTAACTTGACAAATCATTGCAATCTATATTTGACTTGTAAGAAGGTACAAAGAGTTCTGTAGTTCAGTGTTTTACAGTAGAGGAGTTATACAAGAGTAAAGATGGATGGATTTATATGGTTTATTTGTCACAAAGATAACTGTAATTGTGGTGGTTGACTTTGTTGTTCTTTTCAATAAATGTCAATGAAATGTTTTTGTTTTGTTTTGTAGAATTTATTGAGAGGATTTGTCATTTTGAAAGGAATGCCACAACTGATAATGACATCGATTTACACGATAAGGTGTCAGTAAATCGTCTTCTTAGTCCAATAAGGTTCACTTGGTTTTCTTATCATTTAAAAAACTAATACCGGCCATTTCTGATGATTGTAAAAAAAGAAAAAGAAAAAAAGAAACAGAAAAAAAAAAGAGAACCACATTATGGACTGGGACGGAGTAAACTTCACTGAGACGACAGGAAGCAATTGAAATACACAAAGGCGCCAAATATAAACCGGGACGAGGGGGCCTTTCTACTCCCGCACACCTGGGATGTTCTGAAGAAGTCGGACTGCAGGTGGCGCTGTTGTCCTGTCTCTAACTAAAATAACTTTTTAGAATAAATGGTAATCTTGTTATCAAAATAAGTTTTACTTTTGTTTGTTGCAGGTTTAAACCGGCACATATACTGCCATTGTGTCCAAGAGCAAGACACCACACCCACTTTCCCTAAGAGTACATTTCAGTGGACATGTAATTGTGATAGCTGGGGCGGCAAAATAGTACAAAGATCCAGATCAAGCCAGATCAAGAAGAAGGTGCTCTTTGTCATAGAGCGTGACAGAGGAGTAAATAAAGCAATGTGTAATTAGAAAAGCACAACTAATGCATTATTGACCACAGGGACAAGGCTTTGTGACATTTTGCTTAAGGTCTTAAGTGTTTCTGGATATAATGTCATTTAGTTTTCATAAAATGACACTGGACATACTGCATTTCCTGCCACTTATACCATACTGCTTTATAAGAACTTGGAACAATTTATGGGAAAAAAAAAATCCTTTTAATGGGTTTCACTGTCATGTTATGTGCAACTTTTTTTCCATTCAAAAGATATAATATTTGGTTTTAAAAAGTGAATTGCTGTGGCAGTGGTTCTACATTTTCAGTGTGTAAACAGTGTTGTCAGACCATGACACGACCCACTGTGTTGTGTCTGTGTTTTTCCTGAAGCAGTCACCCCTTCACATCCCATAATAACATTATGATTTAGAGACAATTCATGTGTCTGCAACAGTTCCGCTCTGTGAGGATTATACTCAGGAGTTAAGGAAGTTTTTAGCATATGATTTGCGAAAGAATATAAGAAGTTGTAATGCATCATATTGTGTTACTTAAGTAAAAGTGCAGCTATAGTAACAAAAAGTAGTAGTAAAAGTATAAAAAATATACTCAAGTAAAAATATTCAAATACCTGTTTAAAAATATACTCTTAGAAAATGAAATGTAGTGATTTGGATGAAGAATTGATTGATTTTTGATTGGCAGAAGTAAATGAATTGATTGATTTTGATTTTTTGTTTGTTTAAAGTCGGAACTTGAACTCAAAACCTTTCGGCTGGATGTCATCAAAAACATAATTTGTACTTTGCAGTGTCAGCTCTCAAATGCAATAAAGTAAAAGTTAAAAGTGATCAACGCAAAATGTACTAAAAGTAAAGTACAGCTACCTAAAAAGTGAACTTTCCACCACTGATTTTCAAAAGTGCATCTAAGAAGTTCAAGCATCTAGGATTAACATGACAGTTTAGTAAAGCCTTGCCCTCCACCGCTCGCTGCTTATTCCATGTAATAGAGTAATCCTGGAATGTCTTTATTGCCCTGTAGGCCGTATAATGAGCGCCGCGCTGCAGTTCTGTGGTCAGGCCGCGGCACACGAGCGGGCACGGCACAACGGCGGAGAATATGAAGGGGATTTCCAGCCAGTTCCCCCTGGACAAGCGCACATAAACATACACAAACAAGCAAGCGGGCTGCAACTTTTCTATACTCGACTGTAGCTTTGACCGCTGCGTCATCGCCGGAGCAGCAGCAGCAGACACCCACACGCACGCGCCGGCCAAAACAGTGGCTTTAAAACAGCAAGTTAGTCTTTGGAGATAGCAGGCTGACCCGAATCGTTGCAAGGTCGGTTTTATTGCGCTTGGAGAAACTGTTAGACGGACCTTGGTCTGATCTTGGAGGGGAGATATGTCAGGGTTTACACAAGGCAAATCTAATGCAAATACCAATCTGTGGAGGGTGAAGGAGAAAAGAAGTGTGTGAAGTTTAAAGGTGCATTGCTTACTGTTTCTTCAATCTTAAAGCATTGACTGGAATGTTCCAAATTATTAAAAGCATCGATTTGTATTGCATTGCGCGTGTTTTTATGCTGTATCGTGCAGTGGTGGACCGAGGAATTTGGGGGCCCAATGCTAAATTAAATACAGGCTTCTTGAAGGAAGCTTTTGTTTTTTGTTGTTTTTGTTTTGCTTGTTCTTTTAACGTGTGGTGGCCAGACAGTTTTTTAAATAAAGGGATAATAAGTAAATTATTGGAATATTCATATGTGCAATTGCTTACATGTAAACAGGGGGCGTTTGGAGGTCCATCCCCAGAACAATATTCAAGAAATCAGACCACATTTCCCATTTGTTGGTGCATTTTAACAAACGTTCCAGTTGATTTGAATAGATGATATTCATTTGTAATTTTATAATGTTATATTTTATTTAGCTTTTGACTTTATTGCGATCTTGAGAGAACTGTTTCAGAGCCTTGCATCGTTGATGATCAGAAAAGCCATCTTACCGGGGGCCCCTTCAGGTTGGGGGCCCAAGGCAGTTGTGGCCTGTTGCCTAATGGTGAGTCCACCACTGATATTGTGGATAAAATGAACTGAACATGAGCAAAATACAAAGAAATCTGCTGAGTGTTTTCATAATTATGCAAATTTGGAGCATTTTAGGTTTGGTATTTGGTAAAAACTAGGCATGCATTTGGAAAACAAGAAAAGAAAAAAATACAGCACTGGTTTTGGAGGGTCACAAATCTCTAATTTTCCCTGCAGAGGGCGTAGTAACCTGCAATGGTGAGTCAAATGCAAATGCAAGTCTATATATACAAGTATGTTTACTCCAGCAATTTTACACAAACAACCCCAACAAAACATTAATAAAGTTTAGATTCTATTTTCTTTTCTTTTCTATTACATGATGCAACATGGCGTTCATTACCTCTGTTTTATTTACAAAGGGCTAGTGCACTTGTTGAAGCCTTTGATTCTACCTGTTGTGGATCAGCAAAGGTCGTGACCCCAGCCGCAGCGTTACCTTGACACCATTAGTTATTAGCAAAGCAAACAGGTCACGCCCGATTGGCCAAGCCCTCCACGGCACACAACTCATTCCACAGCAATGACACACGCTAATATAGACAATATTCTGACGAGTTCAAAACATGATCTAGTCTATATGAAGAGACCGACTGCAAAAACACATGTCGCCGTTTTGTAAAATTAAGAAATGTTATGTTTATTTTTGTTTCCATCTGCTAATGTCGAGTGGATTTTATTTAAGAGAGACCAAATATTATTTAAATTGGAGTAAAATGCATTTGGCTTTTGAAAACAAAGAGTAAACTACGAGTCACAGATGGTTTTTAAGGTTCCTATCTCTCTTCTTTTTGCAAATGTAACAAGCAGCAGATTGTCATTAATAGGAATGCACCGATATCGATACTGGTATCAAAAATTGGCAGCGATATGTTAAGAATTTTCTGAATCGGGTAATATAACTTGTTGGTTCAGAACACCTCATGTTGTTTGAGGAATTATCTATACAAAGATGTTTTGTAGTTATTTAAAGGATGTCAAATGTTATTCTTGTTTTAAGAAAATAAATGTTATTGTAGTCGCTGCATAGGTATCAGTTGACAGGATAGACCACTCATGTAACTAAAATACAGGTAAGATAAATATATTCAAAGTTTTGCTAAAAAAAACAGCAAAAACATTTCATTTTTTGCTGTTTTTTTAGTTTTGTAATATCACTTCCTGGTTTCACACTAGGAAATTACTTTGTACACTGGGCTAAAACTGCTAATGCCACAGATTTTCTTGTCCGACAAATCAAAATATATCTGAACACCTTTATTTTGTTGAATTCATCTTTTAAGGGTAATTTAAGTTGTTGATTTCATGTAAATTATGCATAACCTTTGGACGGAGTGAGTCTCCCTAGTGTGATGTCATCAGTTTTTTTACTTCCTGTAATTTCAAACTGATTTTTCAACATTTCTACACCAACTACAACTTGACTGGTGTAAAACAGGAATTTTTATGTACAATACGTATGAATACACCAAATAAAATCAAAATGAGAAAATTGTTAAAACCTGTCATAGGCCCTTTAAAGCTTGAGCATCGAATTCGATACTGGATTGGAAAAAGCTGGATTGGTGTATCATTCTATATTTTTGAAAAAAGGCAACGTGGCATTGTTGAACTCTACATGTATGACCCAGAGTCTGATTTTTATTTTACTTTATTTTTACTGTATATAGTAGTGAGCACCAATAAGTGGGTGGGGTTAGTATTCAGATGAAAACAACACATAAGCCTTGAATGCAGGTATTACCCAAACATGCATGAATCATTCAAAACACAACTCAGAGTCAGCTTACGGTGAGGTTAAAGTATCTGTCCCTTTAAACGGGCTTTTTATGACACATTTAAGCTTGGGTCAGTCCAATCTACAGTCGGACAACTGAAACTCCAAATCAATTACATGCACTTACAGTAATCCCCATATTCCATTCACAATTTACCCTCACACTTGCGCTCGGCTACTCAACACACAATAATATCTTCCGCCGCAGCGAGGTTGTAATACGCTGCTTACTTAGCCACTTTATCCCGCTCCGGCAGCAGAGTCAATAGCGGTTAGCAGATTAGCGGCGTCTCCTCTGCACTGTCTCATATGAAAAGCTCTCGAGGGCCCTTCTGGATGATGTTAATTACACACGGGATCCATTTTGTGTTCAATTGAATGGGCAGAATGGAGGGTGTCGAAGGGAGCTAATTGGCGCTAATTATCTTAACGACAAAACACAATGATGATTATGTGGGGATCAATGAAGCCACCACTTAGACTGGCTTTGGAGAGTGGGAGCAAACAGTGCAGAAACAATGGAGGGCCGATCATAAAAGAGGTGAAGTTAATTGTCGTGTGAAAATGTTGTTGTGTGGGTCAAACAAGCAAATTGATTTTTAAGTAGTAGCGCAAAGAGTTAAAGTAAGAAGAAACACACACAGAGATGCATTGTTTAAATAGGCTCTGTGCTCGAGGCTAATGCTAACTTTTAATAAAACGTAAAATATAAAGAAACTACAATTACAATTTTAAGTAAAGACTGCCTGATTGTTTTTAATTATAGATTATTTAGTTTGTTTCATTTTAACATTTTTTTATGCCTCAAAAGTAGCATTAGCATTAGCATTGACCCACAAATACATCTCTTTCAGAAGTGTCAGTCAGGAAAGTATTCATCTCATTTGTGAAATCTTTAACACGGTGCACTGTCACTGCCTGCCTTTAAGTTTTTATTCATTTTAGTGTGACAGTCCATAGAGATAGAATTGGACAGGAAGTGGTGGCGCTAACACTGAGCTAGCTGGGTGCTGTTCTGCACACAGTCTGTTCTAACTGTTGTTGTAAAAGTACAATAATGATTCAGAGTGGAAAACTGTATTGTCTTGAGCCTGAGTTTTCTTCATAATAATCTTAATTCTTGCATATATCTACACATTTGCCTTATTTGATTCTCAACAGGAAAAACTTCAAATTTCCGATTTGTTTACTCAAATCAGTTTTAAACAGCTACAATAAAATGGACAGGCCAGAAACGTGAGCTCTAAAGTACGATTTGAGCTTGAATAGTTGAGAATGCAAGAAGTTTCTTTTCATGCAATACATTCACTATAATTAATGTACAATACATAAATGTAAAGGTTAAGGATGTCAAGAATATTTGGTTAATTGATAATTGTAATTGTTCAGGTCACAATATAATCAGAAGAACTAAAACATAATAATCGTGATAATTCTAGAAGTAATATTACGTCTTTTTCAATCTAATCTATAGTCCAATAAAATATATATAAACGTCTGTCTTCTGTTTGTCATATTAAAGGTGCACTATGTTTTGAGGGTCCGTCACCTGATATTCTCATTTAATTATTTTTGCTTTGCCTTGAAGGTTCCACAGTATCATATAAACTCATCTATCTTTTATTTATCCAGTCAAAGGGGTTTTTAATGGCACAAAAGAACTTAGTTTTGCTGCTTGTCTCCAGGAAATTGTTTGGTTTTATTCCATCTCCAGAAGAACAGAAATGACATAGTGCTCCTTTAAGTTTATTTTGTTATGCCGAAAGTTTGATTTCACTAACTTGAGGAATAGCAATAAGTTACGACAATGGGACTGAACCATGCACCCCCCTTCCCGAAATAATTCTATTGTTTTGTCTCAATAATCACGAATAATTGTTCAATTCGATTTTTAATTTTTTTTTTCCTTCACATTAAACTAAAATTTGACGTTGTGACATTCCTAGTATGGATGAGGCCTATAGTTTCAATTATTGCATCTGAATGTTTGTGTTAATTGAAAAGCAACTCTTTTAACTGCAAATCCAACAATTACATAAAAACATGACATATTCAAACAAAGTCAACACTTTTTCAAACCTTTTCAATGCATAACAAATTCAAACTCCAATCGCCTGTTTTCTTTGCTCCCTCTGGTAACTCATTCATTCTTGCCCCCTCTTTCTCTCGCCTTTTCTTTTCCCTCCCCCTCTCTCCCTCTCTCTCTTTCTCTCTCCTTTTGCAATCGCTCATAAACTTTTACGATAAACAGAACTGGGTCAGAAATAAGGGGTTATATTCTCACACTAAACCCGCGCTCGAAAAGTACTGCACAAGTGGACGACGCTGCTCACAACCGGCTCTCCGAATAAATCACCGACCAATAACGCCCAGGGCCAAAAACGAGGAAAAAACGGGCTTGGAGCTGAGATATTTCTTTCCAATTTCTTACTTTTAGTGCGGTGTTGTGCAGCACGCAGGCACTATTGGCCGAGCTGGTGTGGAGAAGGAGAGAGGGGAGGGTAGAAGGCGTTCTGTGCGGTTGGAGAGCAGCAATAAATGGCGTTGGGAGCAGGTAGCGTGTGTTTTAGCTTTGCACATTTGAATGAGGAGCGCTGGGAGTCATCAGAACCGCAAAAGGCAATCTGGAACGAGTCGATGTAAAAGAGACTTGAGACAATCAGGTAAAGTAACATAGTATGAGAGTAAAAGTACAGTGCTTAAGGTCAGACGCTGTAGGTGAAAAGGAAAAAAATCTTAAATTTAAAGATGGAGTTGAAACTTCTCCTGTGCATAAATATAAGAAAAAATGTGACAAGTTTTTCATCATGTAAGGTTTTCGTATAGAAATAAGGCAATTTATGTGTAAAAACTGAAAAAATCTGAAAAATGGACAGAACCAGGTTACATTATGTTGTTGTTAATTTTGTACACATATTAGATATTGGAAAAAAAAAAATTCAGGCTTAGAATTAGATATCTGCAAATCCTTATGTACAATGTGTCAAAATTTTGTTCAGTACAAGATTGTATAGTTTGGTGTGTGTAGGAGCTGCTTTAAGGACTTATCTTTATACCTACAGGAGAAAAAATATATTTAAAGAAAGCAGCATTTGAAGTTACAATGTCCCATAGAAATATATGGAAAGTGGATTCTATAAATAGTTAAAAATCTTTAGGAGCTCACTTCATAAGTTTATTGTTTCCACATGGAAGCCTATATGTTGAGAGAGCAAACTGACAAAAAACTAAACATAAAAAAGAAAAAAAAAAGGGTTTTGCCTGGATTGTCTCATCTTAAGTGTAAGTTTTTTGTCTGCGCTTTTTGCATATTTTGCAGTGGATACTTTTTACTTTTACTTCACATTTGAGAGCAGGTGTGTGCACTTTATACTCTAAACCAGATTTTGGTTGTGGCCCACCATTTGACAAACACTGTTTTCAAATCAGGGGCGGACTCAGGATCTCTAGAGAAGCAGGACGTTTATTTATCAGCATTTACACGTTTGTTTTTAAAATGATAAATATGCAAATGTCAAGTGGGTTTGGGGTCATCACCTGAGAAAATTTGAATACATCAACTGACATTTCTGGTATTCTCGTGCCTTTTTTGATATTTTAACACATTATTTGAATTGCCTACATGAAAAAAGGCTAATTATTTATTCTGCAGGTCTTGTGGAGCATACAGTGCATTTTAAATTGGGTTTATGTTGGCCATGAATTTTTAGCCCCAGATTTTTTAGCCCCAGAGTTCACCTGCTAACAGTAACCTATGCTTTAGTTTTCTGCTAAATACGTTGAAATAGTGTGGTTTGAAGCAATATTTCTTCTTATTCCAATTATTTGTCATTGTGGTATGATTTTTGAAGTTACCTCATCGGCAAATGAATCTCCTAATTTCAAGGTAAATCATCTATCGTTCTTCTAACCAGTTAGAAATGGTCAATACTCACATTAATCAAGTCTTGACAAACACAAATAGGAGTAAAAAATCTATAGAAACATTAATTACTTGATTGAAAAAGAAAAAAAACTCATTACAACTCTCATCAAAATCGCCACCATTCAAAAATATTTTAACTTTTTACTCTATTATTAAAGTAGCATGACAAGTTTTATGAAGGTATGGCTGTGATAATGACGTCAAATGTTTGTGTTATGATTATTTTGAGTTTTTATGATTTCTTACGATTGTAGTAACTATGACCAAACAACAAAGACATCTTTGCTTTATGAAATCAAACTTTTTAAATGAAAAGGGGATGATATTGGCTCATAAACAGCCAGATTCTGTTAGTAAAGTTCTGATGTTTTCCTTTTTTAGTGAATAGAATGACCTGAAATTATTCATCGTCACTGCCTATGATTCTCACAATTCTCTTGATGATTATATTGTGGCCTAGATAATGCACTTTTAATTGCTTTTTGCATGAATTGTGCTTTACAAATACATCTTGATTGATTGATTAACCTAATAATCCTGACATCCTTAAGCAGTGGTTTGTGTACTTTGTTAGTTTGTAATAGCGGTGGAGCACACGTTTTAGCTTGTGCAGTAGTAGCAGCAATTGTGAGGTAATGCTACTTTAATTCTAATGAGTTGTAGTACCATAAGCAGTGGCAGTGCTCGTTGTTGTCAGTAGTAGTGTTATCACAATACTCAACACGATACGAAGAAATATACTCGATTCTCAATCCCGATTTCGATCCCACAAGGAACATTGCAATTTTATTTTAATTTTTTTTGTCAAAGTTTTAGACAATAGACTGATATTTTCAAGACTAAATGATTCCACTTCCATTATTAAACTCTGTGGTCTTGCATTCGTTCTGACAAAGCTCAAGATCATTCTATAAACTGTTCACGAAAGGTCATATTTTATGAAGAGACAAAAACGTGACTAAAAGCGACAATAAAGTGACCAAAAGTGACAAAAATGCATCCATAATCGACTAAAAATTGACTATAAGCGACTAAAACAAACATGCAACCCAAAGCAAACAAAACTGACAAAAATCCAAATAAAAGCAACACAAATGTGACTAAAAGTGACAAAAAAACGTGGATAGAGTAACAAAAACCCAACTGTATGTGACAAAAACGTGTCTAGAAGTGATAAATATGCAAATAATTGTGACAAAAATGTACCTAAAAGTTACAAAAACGCAACTAAACGTGACAAAAACGTTACGATAAGCGACAAAAACTTTCAGAAACACAGGATTCTTTCACAAGTTCATCAGTTCATATTTCAGTCTTTTTGTCTTTGTGTTTAAAATGTAAACTTTAAACAGAATCCCATTATTAAAACATAAATCTAAGCGCAAATCTAATCGCAATTGCAATGCTGCTCAGAAAAAAACAACGCAATTACCTATTTTCCCCACATCGTGCAGCTTCATTTAATAACGCACAACTCCACGCTCTCAACACACATTTGTAAACTAGAAAAAACCCTTCTCCTGCAAGAAAGTGACAGTCTTTTTGGGACCCCCCATTCGGTCTCATTCACGGCGGAGCGCAGACGGCCATTGTGGGGTTATAAACTCCGTGTGTCGGCGGCCGGAAAGGCTTAAGGACGCTACATGTACCGTGTTGTGACAGTGTGTAAGAGAGGAACAATCAGCTCATCACAGCCATGTCCGAGTGTGTGTGTGTGTGTGTGTGTGTGTGCGTGTGCGTCTGAGGCTTAGAGCGCTGCCCGAGCAGAACCGAGGCGCTGACAGCCAGGGAATCACACCCCCAACCCCCTCCCTCCTCCTCACTCCTCCTCTACAGCCGCAACACTGACGCTGCTGCCACTTTTAAACGTGTAAGAGGTGTTTTTGTATTAGTCTTGTTCGTTTTATTAAAGCTAAAATGGAAAAAAGAACATAAAAAATAATAAAAGCTGTGCTAGTGTAAGAGAAAAAGCGAGCAGAAAGATTATTATGATATGGACATGTTTGATTTTTTTCATTAAATGTTTCTAAAGATGACATTGACTTGATTTTTTAATTGTCTTTTATTGATATTTGTCTTTATTGTTCATTTAAAGCTGCATTACCTTTTTTTTTTTTTTTTTTAAGGAGATTAAGTTTTGTCCTCCAGAAAGTGTCCTGTCAAAGCATAAAAAAGCAGACTACCACACAATTGTCGGCATCCAATTAGAAAACATTTACATGTCAGAAAGAGCCATGTGTATCACGGTTTGATGCTTTGGGGTGAAAGCTGATTGGCTGTGCAAGGGTGGTCCACTTTTTTATCTGAAAAAGCTGTTTTAAAGCTATACAAGTGGCCAAAAAAAAAAAAAAAAAAAAAAGATTCATGTGAATACTGCGTGCCAAAGGGCTTATGAGTGCTAAGATCATATATTAGATAGACTTACTCCTTTTACAATTTGAAGGTACCACAGCTTTAACTTAATTGTATCTTTTATTTACATGTTTATTTACCAGGAAGTGCCATTGAAATTTCGACTCTTAAGAAAAGTCAGCACACTTTTTACATTTTCTTACACTAAAATCAATATAGGTTTTCTCACCGGGAAAAAAATAAGATAACAAGTTAAGTGCTAAACATATTCAACATATTTAGACTAAAAATAAGACTGCGAATGGAACGAGCATAAAATATCTTGTTTTAGTTTTAAAAGACAAGCATTTTTAACTCAAAATTAGAAAAAACAAAATGCTACTGCACTTGAAATAAGATCAAAACTTATTGGCAAAATCTATTATTTTAATCAAGATAAATACTTCTTAATTGAATCACTTTTTAGATTATTATTTAAGATTGCATTTTTTCTGGTGTGTGCATACATTTAAACTTTTTTATTATAGGAAAATGTGTGGGGAAAAAATTACTCTGCGGTCATATGGATCATTTCTATCACCAAAACAATTCTTTTCATGACTTTAACTGTTTTTAATACACTTTTTTGTGTGTGTGTGTTTGTGTGCAAAATCACACTTGTTGCACGTTGCGGTGTCTTTCTTCACACTTGCACACACCAAAACTGGCACAAAACCAGGACTAAACCACAACCTGAACCCGACCAGATCATTTCAAATCCTTCCGAAACCTGAAAAAAACCTGCAGCACCAAACCCAAACAAGTGTGAACGCAACCTTCGTGTGTCCCAACATCTCCTGCCAAACCCCAAACACACTGTTTCCACCCTTACAATCTTACACCTTTCTCTTCAATACCTGAACGATACGGGCCAGAAAACAAAAGTGTATGTTTTCATTCAACTCGTGATATCATCGGCACGCATTTTTGACCACTTCTTCTTCCTAATCTCCGCCATCTTTTTAAAGACTCAACAGGTACAATCAAGATGGACCACCACCGGCGCGGGGTCGACAAATATGCAAACTCACATCCCCAGACTAGATCGTACGCGTCACTGTCAGACCCGTAAAGACGCCTGGTGAAGCGCTGCATGTCGTCTGATTTTCTACATCTGCAAGTGCGTGGAACTATCGGCGGCGGCGGCGGTGAAAACTTCTGATCTAAGCCTGTGGTCTGCTCGCACGGTAGGTACACTGTAGGTAGAGGCACGGCTACCAAAGTGAAAAAGAGGCTGTGAAGTGATTTGAGGGCGTGGGAGGAGCTACTTGGGGCGTGAGGGAGGGATGGAGAAGAGGGGAGGGGCTGGGTAATTGCTCAAAGATGGTATAGGCGGCGATTTGGAGAGCAAAAAAGCGGTGAGAATTTCCAAAAACAGGCGCAATTGGAATGCAAAATGCTCTGATTGCCTTGAAAAATCTAGGTTGCCTTTTGCATTTTGACATTTTTGTATCAAATGGAAACAGGCTGAATGGTTAATTGTGCTCTGGTTTGAAACATTAAGAGCTTTTTGCAATCGAAAAATCCTGTTTAGATCATTTACTGTGTTTGGTGTGATTTATACAATTGCGAGATAGAGCCAGAGCCTTTACTTTTGTTCAATTTTGTGTGCTTTTCTCACGTCGATTGCGTTAAATCCGTGAGAAAATCACAATTGTGTCCATACGATTAGGCCTAAATATGTTCACGTCACAAAATCACACAGATGAAAAGCAACGACAATCCAAGAATTTTAAAAACAATTCTAAATAATTGCAAATACAGCAGCATTTTTGGGAAAACTGTCACACTTTCCAGCACGTTTTGGGGCCTGAAAAAGAGACAGCCCTGAATTCCTCGTATATTTTTCAGTTTCTTTTTTTGAATCCCAAAAGAAAAGTGCTCGTCTTACCTGCTCATCTATCTGGCACGCCGTCAGGTTGTGCTGCTCGGACACAGGGGCGAACTGGACGTGCTTCAGCCAGCTCCCGATATCAGGCTTGCTGGCATCCACGCAGAATTTTACATGGCCATCGCTGTCCAGGATCTGCACCGGAGAGGAAAGAGAAAAGAAGAAAGAGAGGAGCCTTTGATCAGTATCAGTCCAGGTTACTGTGTCCAAACAGTGACTACAAGCGCACGTACCTCCCACAGAGAGAGCGAACACATGTTTGACACCAACACGCAACAAGAGCAACGTTATTGTGTGAGGAGTGCCGGTGCATTTGTGGACAGTGTGGAAGAAACTATGCATTATTACGGAGAAGATCGTTTTTGACACCTCCAAATAAATATGAAATGGAACACAATGAGCAGAAAAATAAGGGTGTAAATTAACACCCACTTGAAAAGCCATAAAATATAGTGGAAATGGATAAATAATTGGAATTAAATAATAAATAAGTGAATAAAAAGATTTTGTGGAAATAAAAACAAAAGGCCTAAACCAGAGGGGGGCAAACTAAGGCCCGGGGGCCACATGCGGCCCTTTTGGCATTTTGATCCGGCCCGCAAAGCATTCAATAAAAAATTGTATGAGTTAGGTGTGGTGCATTTGTCATTTTATAGTTTCCTGAGCAGCTGCTTGTTCATTAAAATCAGTTTTGAGAACAGCCACCACTAGAATAACACCAAACTTTGATGCATTGGATAAAAGGAGTGATCAACTGCACTGTTCCCACTAAATAAAGGTAATGATTTTTGCTATTCTGTAGTATTTTTTTGTGTATTTTAGGCATTAAGTCTATGTGTAGTAGCGTGTGTAAAATAGTCCGGCCCCCAGGCAAGTGTAAAAATCCAATGTGGCCCTTGCGTCAAAATAATTGCCCACCCCTGGCCTAAACTGTGGCCTCAGCTATAAAAATAGAAGGAAAATTAAAATCCCAATAAACATTTTTTTAAATGTGTGTTAAATGACAATAAAAGTGATAAAATATACATGTTGTCCCAACATTACAAAGTTGACATTTTGCTGTTAATATATAAATATATTTTTAAAAATGTATCAATTAAATGAAAAAAAAAATCTTAAAATTCGTTTCTCAAATAAAACGTTGTGTGTAATAATAATAATAATATTAATAATAATTAATAATAACAATAATAATAATTGTGCAACAAATACTATACAGCATAATAACTTTTGGTGATTGTTGACAAATAAATAGCCTATAAAAACACAGTCAATTAAAAACCATCAAATAAAAGCAAAACAAGCGAGCATTTCTGTTCAATCTACTTTAAAACGCATTATCACTCCAAACCGAAATCAAGTCGTCGCTTTGTCTTTGTCCAACTTGTCACAGAATACATATTTTCCTCGCTTTGAACCTTTCATCGCGGCTCGTGCGCTTTTACGCGGACGTGCGTAAGTTGTTAATAAACCGCAAAAGTCGTGTTTTTGTTTTGTTTACACATTCTCTTACCTTGCTGTTTTATCGCCGCGCATCAAATCTCCAGGGTAAAAAAACAACAACAACAAAAAACACAACGATGCAAACTCCAAACGCCACCGGAAAAAAAAAAAACAACAACAAAAACGTCCCGGTGGTAACGTTTTACACTTGTCTTTCCCCCCGAAATGACGCACGCCGGGGACAGTTTCGCGTTCTCTTCGCCGCCGTATCTTCTTCCTCTCCTCGCTGTGTCCTGCGCGTTAAATCCTCATAGTTTAGACGTCGCTCTACAGCCCGGTCGCTCTCTCAACTTTTTCCTCCGCGGTGTGGTTTGCCGCGCGTCTCCGCTCTCGTCTCTCTCTTGTCACTGTCGTCCCGTGTCCAGACGCGCCAGCCCAGGTGTCCTCCGCTCGTAACCATTCAACTTTGTTCCCTTGCGCTTCCTCCTCCTCCCTCCCTCCCTCCTCCTCCTCCTCTTGCTGTTGGATGTGTCGTGTCCGTATGACAGCCGAGAGCTTCGCGAGGGAGAAAGGAGGGGTGCGAGCAGGGAAGAACGCGCGCATGAGGAGGAGGAGATGGGGGAACGTGCGCCACAGTTCAAGCGAGCACGGACCCCTCGCGTCGATCGTCTTCTTTTACCCGACTTTTTTTTTGTCTTGCAGCGAAACCAAACGTTCCCATCCAGACTAGTCTAAACTGCACCTCTCCGCTGCAGTAAATAGTGCAAAGTGTCAAAAGGGGGGCTCCGGACCGGGGGTTGGAGAGGGTGAGCGCGGGTGAGAGCGGGTGAGAGCGGGGGTCAGCCAGAGGTCGGCGGGGACGGGACGGGGCTTCTTCTGTGCCATTAGAGGGTGAAATACGCGCGCGTAAAGATCGGTCCGGGCGTCAAATCGTGTCATCCACAACTTTTACGCACGACCAGTTTAGGTCTGTTGAAGTATGCACAATAGGGATGCAACGATCAATCGACTAACCGTGACTAGTCGATTACAAAAACACAATCGTAGTCGTATTTTGGTCTTATCTGGACAATACAAACTTAGTAACGCATGCGAACATACTTTTTAAAGGATTCTTTTTGGCCTTTGTTGCTTTATTGGACAGGACAGTGCAGGGGAAATAGGAATGAGAGAGGGAAGGACATTCAGCAAATCGTCAGAGCTGGAATGGATTCACAACATCAAGTAGCCTGCATGGAAATTAATTTAATCAAATAAAATATATAACAATGACATATTGTTATTACGTCAAAATATCAAAAAACTATTAACAAATTCATTTTTAAACGTATAATATGCTTTATTTGAACATTTTCTGTACCTTAAAGCCTTCACTCCCCATAATTAAACTTTTATTGGGTCGATCACTATTTTAAAAGCCTCACGTGCAATAGAAATGACTAATTGGAAAAAAATAATCGCTTTCGAGTTGATAATAAAACAATCGTTGGTTGCAGCCACCAAACCTCTTTGACATGCTTCACGTTTTTCTTTTTTTCACCAATTATACGCACTTTAAACGCTTTGCCAAGTGTTACATTAGGAACAACTCTAAATTCTATACATATTTTACTCAATATACACGTTGATTTGCATTTTGAAATTACTCCATGCGCCCATTCATCAAAACCCTTGACATGACAAAACGAAACGCCTAATTTATCACTTCACAATTTGCCTTTGCGAATTCAATGATGGCGCAAGAACTGCCAAAAACACGTAAAAAAAAGAAAGAAAAAAAAAAGCACAAATGCGTTCTTTTATTTAGATTTTATTTCCCCCCTTAGAGTGTCTTAACAAAAGCGTTGACTGCAAAAGGTCAACAGCAAATTTGTCAGTCTTGAACTCCAAAAGAACAAACACTTGTACAGGGGATTGTTTGCTTTCTTTCCTTCCTTCCATTTCAACCTTTTATTGGCCACTCTTACTCCGCATCCACGCGGGCTAAAAACGCCCTCGTCCCTGTCAATAATACGCACTTTATTAGGCAGCTCATAAAGCCAGCGAGCGTCTTTTCCTCCTTGTTCTGCCTGATGAGAGCAGATGATGATGGATAACGCCTTGTGACATTGACCTTCCATCCCAGATAATGGCCATTGTTTAACCAAAAAGCGGCGGGGGCAAAAAAAAAAAAAAAAAAAAAAATGTGCAGGAAGGACAGGAAAAATCGTGTGTAAATAAGGCAGGACCCCGGCATGATTCCCATCGCAGTCTCGCTCCTTGTGAGAACCGCGCAGAGACCCCGGTCCGGCCGCGCATTGATTTCCTGCTTCTCCTCGACTTGTCCATTGTTGGAAGCCTTTTTAATTTAGCCATAAATTGGGGAAAGCTCAAGTCGAATGAGCTGTTCTATTTTCTTCCTGTCAGGATGAGGGATTTGTTTTATGATGCATTGTGTTTTAAATACAAGTAATCTGGGAAAGTGATTGCTGCTGCTGCTGCTGCTGCTGCTGCTCCTCCACCAACAGCAGCAGCAGCAGGAGGATTTCGATAGAGAGAGACAAGCAAAAAAAAGGAGGGAATTTGTCAGAAAACCACGGATAAACACGCGGGTTTGTCGGTGGTGGAGTGTGTGGGGCAACAGGAGGAGCGCGTAAAGAGGTGGCCGGAGTCCTTGCGCTTCTTTGCCCTTCCAGAAGATGGCGCGCACAGCTGAAGTGAGCGGGCCCCGAGCAGCTTGAGTGCCTGCTTCACCTCACATGTCAAACAGTGCTGCTTTTAGTTGTTATGTCAAAGTGCACACCTGTAACGTCGTAAAAAAAAAGCTCCAATATATGCTTAAAATGTCATTGTGACGTAAGGAACTGTATATTATCTTGAACCAGCAGATATATCCACGTAAAATCTTGCCATAAATGTAGTAATTCCTTCATTACTATTATTTATTACCCTGATATTATGAGATTGAAAAAATGTCAAGTGAAAATGTGATCTTTGCTCGATTGACGAAAGAAACGGGAACAAACCGGAACATTTCAAGAGACACTTACCATTTTTGACCTTTTTGACACGAAACTATTAATTTTCCAAACTACCCCAGTGTCACAATCAAAAGCATAAAAGTGTCACGTGAAAATACCGTTTGTGTATTACGGACTTGCACGTCATGGACGCACGTAAAGCATCGCAATCGAACTGGAACTAATGCTTTACTTGTTACGATACGTCGAGTGAGATTTGCAACTAAAGCTTGTTTTCTTCCAAAGCTGTTTATTGTTAGATGCAAAATAAATAACGGTGAGATGTGCGCAGATGAAAAAAAAAACGCATATTATTTGAATTACGCCACGCTGTTGTCTTAATAATCACAACACGGCGTGAAAAAACAGCTGTTTATCAACGAATAACAAACCAAAACGCGCTTCGGGGCATGTTGGGCGCAGACGAGGCTGTATCACGGCACGTTCAGCTTCTTTCT
The DNA here is from genome assembly GCA_019453435.1 of Rhinogobius similis. NCBI lineage: Eukaryota > Metazoa > Chordata > Actinopteri > Gobiiformes > Gobiidae > Rhinogobius > Rhinogobius similis. Next base: position 10,210,234 of record CM033625.1, on the reverse strand, counting down.
TTGATTGTGAGAGAAAAGTAGCGACGCTTTAAAGTGCTGTGAAAATCTTAAACTGCTTTTTTATCGCTCGAATTCAATCGCCCCACGGCTGGCTTGTTTGTTTATGAAGTTCAGTCGAGCATCGGAGTAGATTCTCTGCGCGTAACAGGCAGATCTGGCGTATTTGTCTGCTGAATGAAGTCGAAGTATTGTTCTGAAGTCGTTTTTTTGGATTCTGCAGCTCAGGCCCAGCACGTGAAGCGCAATGATGATGATGATGATGACACAGAAGGAGGGTATTCCCGTGTGGCAGCCGGAGCGCGCGCACAGGCACAGGCACCGGCGCACAGAGAGGCAGAGCGCGCGGAAACAGTGTCCTACAGCAGCAGCCAGGCCTGTGGAGCGGAGCGCAGCGCATTCCAGTACATCCTCAGCCTCCACTCAGCCACAGGGAGAGCGAGGGAGAACAGAGGAGAGAAAAAGAAGCAGTCGGATACGAGTTTACGCACAAAACCAACTTTACGCACGCAGGGAACGGATGCGCAAAAGTATTCAATTCTGTATTAAATCCCCAACAGTTCATTTCACTGGAAAGATTTAGGCTGCTTTCACACATAGTCGTTTTTTGGTCTTAATTTGAGCCCATTTTAGTCCTGATGTGGACTTGGTTTGGTCCTGTTCTAGTCCCTGTTTAGTCCTGATGTATGGTTTCGGTTTTAGTCCTGGTTTAGTGGCAATTTTGATTTGATTCGTTGGTGTGCAAGTGTGAACACAGCTTAAAGTCTGTTGCAAATACACACACACACACAAAAAAAGAAAGTAATAAACACATAGGAGATTTAGTCTAGACTCATTTGAGTGAAATCAAGGGTTAGTTCAGATGATGAAGTACCCAATGTTGTTACATAAGTAAAAGTATAGATACAAGATGAAAAAAAAAAAAAGTATTGAAGTACTAAGTGCAATTAGGCTATTTTACTCATATTTTTTTTCTAATTTAAGCATCTCAACTGCCAATCAGAAAGTGTCAATGTTGTGATACTCTTGGCATTTGGTCTTAAATTTAAATACACTAATTGAGATGTCGTAGTCTGGATGAAGAATGAAGAGAATTTTGGTCAAGAAGAATTGATTTCTTGTCATTTTTTGTTTGCTCAAAACTAGGACTTAAAAACCTTAACCTGGCAAAATGTCACCATAATGAACATACTAAAAATAAACACCGGAAGACAACTCAGCAAGTAAGCAAACAGGTACTTTTAACTTTTCAGTCTAGTAAAAATGTGATGGAATAGAAAGTAAAGATACTCTCAAATGTAGTGAAGTAAAGAAAAAAGTAAAGAAGTAACAGAATTAACTAAAGTAAAGTGCAGTACTTTTACTATTGTACTTTCCACCACAGTTCAGATGACTCCCTTTTGAAACCCTTTAAAACTTGTGTTCATCACGTTTACAATTGCAGCCTTTAATAACTGTATATGAGTAAGCTGTCGTTTGGCACAGCAGTGATACCGAGCAATCAGCATTCGCTCCCGAGCAGAGGAAATGAAGGGGGAACATGTAAATACAAAATTTCCTCGCGTCTGGGAAGTGGGCCCGTTGTGCTGCCCGGCGTGTTAATCTCCACCTCAGTAATTTGGTTCTGCAGGAGGAGACAGAAGCCCCGCTGCTGTGCCCTACACTTCATAAATCACTGCTTTATGTGGACAAGGTCAGCTCCCCTCACCCTCCTCCTCCTCCTCCTCTCCCTCCTCCCCCTCGCTCGCTCCTCCAGGCCCCTCCCACGTGACCAGACCCGGCCTCACTTCTAATTACTTTGGATTATTTTCATTTGCCGGAGGTCAGCCATGGAGGCATTCCGACGCACACACACACGGCGCAGGGGAGAATGGAGGGGAGAGAAAAAAAAGGGAAGAGATGGTTTCTTGACAAATCCGAGGGCCTGTGAGGGAAAAGGCCCCGTGCGTTCTGCTGAGGTAGCGCCCTGTCACAGTGTCTGTTTGACAGCCGGCTGCAGGGCCAAGTGGAGATGAGTGATGAGAATGTCACTGTCATGCGTTGTAGACACGTGCATGTTGTGTGATGTTAGGGTTTGCTTCTTTAATGATGGATGTGTAAATATCTCAAATGTCAGTTAGAGAAAGGCCGATGTGTTGGGATGATATTTGCACTTTTTAAAGTATCGGATTGGCCAGTGATTGGTTTGGGTGGATCGGTTAAAAGAAAGACATAAAGCTTTGTTTGAACATTTAAATGAAACGATACACTGCTCCTTATGGGTTAGTAGTAAAACAGTGTTGTTGATGTAAAATTCTATGGATTTTTTTCTTTTATTAAGCAGAACCATGAAAATAGACATTAAGTTAATCTCCATTCCAAATGTTTTTTGGGGAAAATGATCAACTGGCTGCTGTGGATACTAAAATCCTGGAATTGGTAATGGCATCGGCCATGAAAAAAAATCTAGGTATCAATCAAAAAGTGAACGTTGTTGCTAAGTGTATGGTTGAGATTTTGTTAGATGCCTTTAAGCGCAAAATGAATAAGATATTGGACTCAACATTGACACAATATTTAATATGTTTAGAATCCTTTGAATTATTTTGTTCATCAAATTGCCAAATTTCACCAAATTAAAACATTGTGAAGTTAGCATTATGTTTAGAATCCTTTGAATTATTTTGTTCATCAAATTGCCAAATTTCACCAAATTAAAACATTGTGAAGTTAGCATTTCATATCCTTCATTTAACGTGTTATTAATGACTTTCAAAGCTTTTTAATGATCATAATTAATCATATTATCTGTCATGTGAATGACCAAAAGCCTGGGTATTATTATAAGAGCACTGAACTCTGCAGCACAGGATTCAAGTTCATTTGTGTCTGGCACTTTTCCACCTTAAAGGCACATACAGCGCTTTAAATCCAGGACCCACTCTCCCATCCACACACACATTCATAGAGCTGTGTACGCAGACACTGGGAGGGACGCAAGTTAAGTGTCTTGCCCAAGGACACAACGGCATTATTCATCAGTAGGAGCTGGAATCGCACCGCCAACCTGTGGGCCGACCAAGGATGCTTAAGTTGAGCGCGGGATTCGAGCAGCCAACCTTCGGATCTGAAGATGACCACATACAGCCTTATTACATCCTCTACAGTAGTTCTGCTGCACCATTCAAACATACTGGTGTCTTAAAAGTGTCTCAGTGTGAGCGCAATTCCAGTTTACATTGAACAATAACACAGAAACAAACTGACATTAGCAAAAAAAAGCTCCAATATATACTTAAAATGTCATTGTGACGTTGGGAACTGTGTATTATCTTGAACCAGCAGATATATCCCGTCATAAATGTAATAATTCCTTCATTACTATTATTTATTACCCTGCTATTATGAAATTTTAAAAAAAGAAAACCTGTGGAATGCGGCTGCAGCGGGTCACGGGGGTCATGCACAGCGGCGGGAGAGAGGTGCGAATAGCTTTAGATGTACAGAAAATACTACAGGCAGCTCTTCCTCTGAGCCTCTCCCCGCCAGGCCACACTGTATGTGGGCTTCGGGGTGCCATAAAGCCCCCGGAGGTCAGAGTTCACGTTTTTGGAGCATAAATTCAACGGGCACACGGCTCCAATGCCTCACGGGACATCTTGGAAACTTCAACAGGGAAAAAAAGACAGAGAGAGAGAAAAAAAAACGGCGTAGGTAATTAGAGCATGTTGCAGGGTTGCCGCAGGGTGAACAAATTGGCTCGTAGATATCATCTTTAAAAGGCCGTTTTAAGTGCGAGAGGCTAGAGGCTCACGTTTAAAAAAAAGGATAAGGACGTGATATGGAGACAATGCGTTCTTTATAGACTGTGTCCAATTGGAAGGCTAATATTTTAATGTAGGCGGATATCAGAAGGAGACACATGCCGGAAAGAAAAGCTGTCATGTTAGATATGGTTAGGTATCACAGCGCCGACAGGAAATCAAAGCTGTGCCAATGCAAAAAGAGGGCTCTTAGATAATGTTAGAACTTCAAATACATGCACAAGATGGAAAATAGTTGTAGAAAGTGTTACCTTGTGTGGGATTCTTTTTGGTAAGCATCAAACCTCTAAAAACATATATAACTAGCATTTATTATGTATTTTCCATTTGGTTAAAGTCTTTTTTGTCAATTTTAATCATTGTTTTAAGTAATAAACCAAATATATTAGAAATTGTCACCTGAAACATGCCAAAAACTCTTTTAACCCGAGTAAATTTGAGAACATTATTGGTGGCTTTTTCATTTTTCATCAAATACTCAAATGCTTAATTGTCCCACTTTACCTGAATTTACCCAACATTTATCACTCAATAGAATACGTTTGAGTACATGCAATACATACAGCAGTGGGCTAAATGTTAGACTCAGTTGTGACTTGATTTGAAATAATTTAGCTTAAAATTAGACATAATACACAAAGAAATGTATTAGAAGAGTGACAAAGTTGCGTTCTATTGAATCAATGGAGAGTTTTCCCCCACGACAGACCACGCCCCCTAATATGAGGTGTTGCCAACTGTATCTAAACGCAAATATTTAGTATTAAAGTAGATCTAAGTAACATTTGATCTCATTAAACGTCTTTGTAAGTCTGTGTGGTGGTTGTAAATGTATTTTGACGCCGACCTGAAGACAACTCTCCAGAGAAACCTTGGATCTCTTTTTTTATATTTGGCAACGTGAAATAGTTTTGTATGTGATTATACTTCCTTATTTCAATAAAAGGAAGAAAAAGCTTTTGCGTCTTTTTATTGGCAGCGTATTTTCACAAGAGACCTGCAGGGGGAGCTCTGTCGTCGAAGTTACTTAGTTCTGCTTTAACGTCTTAAAATCTTCATTTGTTTAACATTAACGTATTTGAAAATGATCTGAGATGTGGCGACACAATCTTGAGTGCTATGGAAACATGCAAAGTTGTGTAAACTTGGAAGGGCATCTGTTTTTAAATGAATTTGTGAATATATCTTGTGGTGGTTCAGAAAAGGCAAAAAGTAAATGTTTTTTGTTCTTATATTCACCTCCTATTGTAAAAAAAAGGAAAAAAAGTGTGAAAGTGATTCTATCCCTACTTCCAGTATTGCGTTATGGGTTATTTCTGGAGTGTCCTTGGGCAGTACACTTTACACCTTGCCCCTATATCTTTTATTCTACCATTACAACCCTAACTATCACGGTTAATACACTCTTTTTTACTTTAAGTTCACATTGTTCCATTGCGACTTCAATTGCTAACCTTTAACACCAATAAAGTCAAAAAGAAAAGTAGTATAAAGTCAAGTTATCGCAAAAGCCAATACTTCAAAAGATCAACTGCATGTAAAGATTTAGAAAAGAACCAGAAACACCACAGCGCTGATGTGTTGAGTTTGCGTTTATGGAGTGTCACGGGCCAGATGAAAGGCAAACTTACACCGTTTTTACCGAATATAAACCACATACGGACATGACAAGTGAAACTAATGGCCATTTCGCATCCAAAATTTACAAGTGGTCCACGCTGCAACGCGAGAAAGTGAGGAAATGTCGTTGAGTAAGTGCAAAGTGTAAGCAGATTGTCTAACACAGAAACCCCAGAACTGCCCCCCCATGCACGCTCACCCCTCCCACACTCTTCCTGGCCCCTCCCACCTCCACCAGAATACATTGTACAGGTCTGCTCTGTTTGTGGCTGTGATTAAAGTCAGAATTAACCAAGCAAACAACAAATCAGCTGCAACTGCCCTGGACTGGGAGGCTCTGGAGCTCACACATAACACAGTGTATTTTAAGTGAGGACTATTAAAGGCTCCACTGGTTTTCAGGAGCATCAAAGGGGGCTCCAGTTAGACTGCATTAGATTTAACCAACCTGCTGTAGGACTGAGAGCATTATTCTGGCTGTGCGTGAGGACAGAAATGAACAGAAACTGAGGTAAAGCTGGCGAATTTATTCATAAGATAGGAAAAAAGGCTCCATAGCAAAAGAGAATTGTAATTCTGTCAACTGAGCACAGGTTTTATGAGTGAAAATGTCTCGGCACTCATCCAACTAGTTTCTAAAGTTCGTCTGACAAGGTTCTGGTAAGTTACTGCCTTATATCTGTCTGAGGGAGGAGCTAACTACACCGAAACTAACAAATCCTAGTTGTTTACTGTAACGAGTATCTTTTGTAAGTTAAGTCCATTGGTACTTATCACTGTAAACAACTAGCTTCTGTTAGTTTCAGAGTCAACCCCTCCCTTCAGACAGATAGTAAAAGCAGTGACTTACTGGAACTTTATCAGCGAAATTGAAGCAGCCACTTGGATGAGTGGCGAAACATATTCACTCTCTTGTCATGTCGACATAAATACATTTTATTTCGCAAAGACTGGTGTGATTCAGCATCTTGCAAGATATTTGTGATTGTATTGTTCAGGTATAAATCATTTCCCTATGTTCATGACATATTTTATGCTACCTGGCATTCTGCAAAAGGACTTCCTAAATTTTAAAAGCTTCAGAAATATATTACAAATTAAATTAGCTGTGGCCATTAGTTACCACATTGCCGATTAGCCCCAGGCAAGCAGTCAAACTCATAATATTATTATTGTTTCTGAAGTGTTTGAGAGAAATTAATGGGACTTTCCAGGGAGTTGGGCGAGAGTGAGGTGATCAAAACATTTGGAATTTTAGTGGTAAAATTGTGTTAGTAGTGTGAAAGAGTTGCTGGTCTAATAACAAATTTACTGTGTTTGTAAATGACGTCTAAAAAAAAGTGAAAGGTATACAGACTATAGATATTATAAATAAGGTGTTTCTAAGTACAGGTTGAAATATCCATTTTCTCACCCTATTGTTAGCAAACAAGGCAGGTAAACTGTAGAGTCTGAGCTCGAGAAACTATTTTCAGTTTCCACTTTGCCTTATAAAGTAATTTGAGCAAAACACTAAGATAAAAATAAAAGAATAAGTTCAAAGAAATACGTTTTATCAGTTGTGCTGGCCATAGTTTTGCCACTCAATGCCACTCCATCAAAACAAAAATTCAAGTGCAAAACTTCTATAGTATCCATTGCTGCCCTGGAACTGACTGATGGAAACATGGCTGCCAATCTGTACCAATGACCTTCCCGACTACCACCGATCACAGCACGTTTGTTGATGAGTATAAAACCCTTTGCTCACCTCTGTGACTTCTTATCTGTAAAAGCTCTTTTTTATGTTTTAACATTTAAAGATAACATACACATTATACACTTATTTTGTTGTTTTGTGTTTTGTCTTAGGACACGGCAGTTCTTGAAGCAAACTCAATTCTTTTAAAATAACACCCTTTTAGCTTCACCGACCGTCCTCCTTGACACGAACCTTCAGACATCTCCACGACTCTCCCCGTGCAGGATGGTTCAATTCCAAACCAATCACTCCGGTGTCACACACTTTTGGGTTAATATTCTAACCGTGAGGCACCGGGCCAGGCTGAGATAAATCAGCTTTTATGATGGGCTGTTATGGTTTTTACGGCGCCGGGTAGTGAGCGACTGATTTAGGGATCAATCATGCGCAGGTGTCTGCCCGGGGCCGAGCTGCTGCAGTGGGGATCGATTGGAGCCAGGGTCCCTTACACTGGAGGTCTGTCTGAGGGTAGATGATGGAGGTGAATGAGAGTGCTCCACAGACAGAGAGGAGATATATCTGAGGCTGCAGCGCTGGTGAGGAACCGCTGGGCTATGACCGGACCATCTCTCTCTGCGCACTCCTTTATCCTGATGGCACTTTGGAAAATCTCATTGTCACACAACATTTAACAAAGACAAAAGTTGGAGAGCGGCGGTTGTGATGAGTGGTGTGACGGAGGAGAAGGTGCAGTAGAGGAATAGCTGAAGTGGGTGGCTGAAGTCCAAACTGTTTTAATGCTAAAGTAGTTTTTTTAATGATTTAAGTCATTTCAACAACTGGAGAACTGAAGTTGTATGTTGAACCATTAAATTCACACTCAGAAACACCAATATAATTATAAACCATTGTACTGTAATAGTGGTTATGTATCTTCAGTGTCATAAATTAATCCCAGTTTTGGAACCTTGAGCAAGAAACTCCACTTTTGTACATTATGGTATTAATGAGGGTTTTCCCAGTGACACCTGAATTATTTTCCCAATATATTAAAGATATTTAATGGAGATTTTTACTTCAATTAGACTCCAAAACAAAGCTACATTGAAAAACAGGCCACAACGGAAAACTATAGAAAAAATGGTCTTGAATACTATTTGAAACTCTTAATTTAGTTTATGCTACATGTTCATCTTTAGTATCTAGACTGAAACAAGTCCAAATTAGATCAAAACCGGAAATAGATCCAGCACAAGGCAATTCTAAACCACCAAGTCCAAAATAGATTTAAACCACTGTCAAGCTTAAATGACTCACGATAAACTGAAACAGCATTAAAGCAGCTAAAAATTATGGAATTTCTTCATGTAATTTGAAAAGATCTTCTAAATAAATATACATCATGCATTTGAAGCCCAATAGAATACATTATCCTCATTCAGTCCTTTATTGGTTTTGCATATTTGTGACAAACCCCAAAATGCATAAAGCTGCAAAAATCTTAGTAACTTGATTTTTGTAAGTTATTTCTAGGGGCATTTACCAAAATGCTACATATTTCTGAGAATTTACACCATTTGTATAAAACACATTTTCACATTTTGCCAATTTTAAGAGTAATGCTGATTTCAACAAGCTACAGCTCCTGCTCAAACTTGTCCCATGGGAAATTAATGCTATAAAATCATTCACAGGAACTCAATTAACAACCTAAAAACAAAACTGGGGGAATAACGTTTTCCATGTTGGTCGCACTGATGTCTGAATGGTTTGTTGCAAGAAAGAGACACCCAGCGTGAAGGGATTCTCAGTGATCAGAATGATTGTTGGTGCAGATTGTCGGTGCAAGCTTTGGCACTAATGCAACGTGAAGCGTCCAGCATTAGCGCTAGTTTTATGGTTAATTTAGAGAACATGGCAGCAGTGCATGTAAACCCGCTTGGTTAGAGTCGAGTCATTTTTGGCACCTCTCTTTCTCTTTGTGCCCACTCCCTGGATCCACTGTTTATGCACTTTCCAACATCTCCTCTGGCCATCGGGACGGCTGCTTCCTCTGTGCTGTCAGCGCGCCCCGTCCCAAACAAAAGAGGCGGAGAGCAAGCCCTCTGCGCTCAATCAGAGGAAGTAGGTGCTGATTACGCTGCCCCAAAAAGAAGCATTCCGATCCTGTTAACCAACTACAAAGCCAGATGCCAACTCCAGAAATATTCTCGGGTCATATGGACACCTTACACTTTAAATACACTTGGGTGTCTTGTCCACGACTTCCTGTCTAAGTCATTTGTGAAGAACCTGATACTTCCTCGCTGTAGGTAGATGTTTCAAAGACGTGATTTGTCTTCATTCGGTCTCACACTCATGCACCGCAGTTTAGAGAATGTCATGCTTAAATTGATGACGGTGTAATGACTTTCTTCACAATGTTGAGTGTTAATATTCATTTTCAAGTGCCTTTTTGGTAGAAACACAAAATCAATCCAACAAATCCAATTACAACATGCAAACAATACACTTTATCATGTTTTAACACCTTTGAATACTTGTGCTAAGACCATTTATAACATTAAATAGAAATGGGAGTATCAAGGCGTTAAAGTCAAACAGGTGCCAGACTGTCTGACCTATCCCGGTATTGTTAACACCCGATGTGAATTGAACTATTTTATCAACAAAACAGTCATAGTTTGCTAATCGGAGAACAAAGCTGTTACAATGAGGAAGTCATTAAAGTAAACGATAGGTGAGTGCATGAAACCTTGCCAGTCCATCAGAATCAAAAGGTAGATGCCATTTTGGATAGTGAACTTATGAAGTATAAGTAAAATATACTCTTAAACACGTTTTATAATAATTAGGTTACAAGGCACATAAACTTCAGTAAAGAGTCAGAGTTTTTACTTCTCATCATCTATATAAGTTGAAGACATTTGTTCTCCCCATGGCTAAATTGGTTTGCAGCGAATTCACACGATTGGCTTCGCTTTCACACTTGCTCGCTCATGATATGACACATAAAAACATTGTAAACTTAAACTCAATTAAGCACAGTTAACGACCTAAATATTCAGAAATGTTGTTTCTTGTAGAATTACTGAAAACATGGATAGATTTTTCCAAAACAAAGGACGGAAAACCTCAGAAAAAAAGGATGTCTATAGGGTCAGGGAGGATTGTCTGGGCCTTTTTTGCTGTTCTCTCTGAATAGATCACTTCCAGGCTGGGCAGCACAACACAAATGAAAATAGTTTACAACATTCTGACATGAGTTTATCCTGATTCAAGAAGAAGAATGTCACTAGAGAGAATAAACTTCCAACTGCATGATACCCAATTGTAGTTCATCTCTGGGCTGTTCACGTTCGTTGGACCGAGCAAGAGTCTGAAATAAAGTTTGTGATAGACTGATGTGCGCCTATATAAGCATCAACAAGTATTTGCATAAGATCTACCTCTCGCTCTTGAAAACTATAACCCATTTTGTCCGTGATGGTCCGTGAACATTCCACCTTCTTCACACCCTCGCCTCTCTCCCCCCTGACAAATGCCTCCACTCTCCACTTGTTTACGAGATGAAGAGCCCCTCTCATAATCAAGTACCCCGTAGTATGTACACAGCGCGGACATCTCAATACCAGGCTGCATATTATATTTCTGTTTGTTTGACAGTAATGCCGCCTCTCTTCTTCTCCGTGACAGGAAGACCCTCATCCATCTCGCCGGGGGTTACAGCTGGAGCCTGCCCCCCTCTCAAGTGCTAACACATATTAGGTAAATGAAGAGCTTGTAGAGACAGCTGCTAGATAAATGGACTTCTGAATGGTTGGAGGAGTGGTTGCGTGTTTACTGCCTGGGATGGTCCCTGTCTAAGTGTGTTTACGATGGAGATAGAGATGATTCAGAGTTGTCGTCGAGTTCTTGTGTGTCTCTGTGTCTTCGAAATATAAATAGGGGTTGCACAACGCTATTTAAATTGACGGTTTACATGTTTACAATGTGGCTGTCTATAATCGAAGTCTATATTCAACTAGGAACATTGTACATCCTATTTCAAAGTATTTTTTAGTCAATGAAAGATGAATATTTTTATCTCTCATCATCTTTTAATCCATGATTCCATCTCTCCAAGTCCATCAGTTACTTGCTTTAATGAAGCTTTACCTGCTGTGATCTATGCACCGAAGATTATTCTTTCAATAAACTATTACGTCAATGTTTTTACTGGTTGAAAATAAAAGATGTTACTAATATTTGTCTGGCATCTTTTTACAGGAAGCATAGTATGCTTTTATTCAGGTATTTAGTAAAAAACAATATAAATATAACAAGAGCTTATCATTTTACATATTGGTAATGTATATAACACTATCGATCTAAAAACGACTTAATAATAGAAATGGGCCCATTGATTTCCTGTTCAAAACTGCAGATCTGATGAGCCCTGCCTCTTCAAGCAGACTGTGAATTTACATGTTTTATTTTTTTAAATTTATTTTGCAACATGACATTTTATAACCATATCTCTAAAGTCATTACTTTGTCTATATTTTTCAAAAATCACAACCAAGTACAGTAATGTGGTTACAGATAGGGGGTAGGTGAAAACAGACATTTTCTGAGCACTCAATTACTCAAACATTCATGAATCAATCAAAAATACAACTTTGAATAGACTATTGATGAGGAACAACTGTTGTAACAAAGCTCAGTTATTTTTTTGTAATACAGCCTGTCCCCTTTAAGACTTTCAACTCACTTTATTACACTATTCATTAAAGGGGCTGCATCCATTGTTTATCGGTAATTTATGAAGTATATTTGTTTTACTTACTATTCATAGAAGAAGAAAAAAAAATGTGTGCTAGTTGTTGGCATTGGCTTTAAAGTTCGAAACATGCTTATCAACTCAATGTGATGATGAATTAGAATACGTTAAGAAAATGAGGAATACGTTGGGACCGCTGCAAACTGTCCACTGAACTAGTTTTGTTTTTCACGTTATTAAAAACATAAAAATTAGTTACAGTTCGTCTAACTCCCCACGCACAGTTGGTGGTAATAAGATACTTCCATAGCCACAGCTGCCCTGGTGTTGTCTGTCAGAAACAAAGCTGACAAATAACTCCACAGTTATACCGAAGGCCTACTTGTCTCCCTGTCATTAACACCTCGGCCATGCAGTTTTTCCTGTACACTCGTCTACTCTCATTCCTCTGTAACCCTTCTCCTTCTGTCAGTTCCTCTTTTTTGTCTTTCTCCCATTCTCCCCTTTAGTCATTATTGTCGTTCCCGCTGTCGTCCGAGAAAGCAACCACTACAGCTGGGAAGTGTACAAAAACACAAGCTGAGGGGGAGGAAGGTGCCTTGATTGGAGAGAGGGAGGGAGGGTTGTTCTTCCAGACCCCATAATGCAGCCGTGCTCTGGGCCCTTCTGCACCCAACTCCGGGGGTTGCCTCTCCTTTAGGTGTACTCTGGTGTAATCTCACTGCTGAATAGACGCAAGCTCTTAATAGAATCCCGTCGTCCGGCTGCCACTGCGAGAAACAAGAGCCGTAATGGATGGGTTCGGCTCTGGCTAACCCCCCCTTTCTCCCACCTTCCTTCGCTACCCCCTACCCACCATGACCCCTGCGTTGGTCAGAAGTAAGAGCTAAAGAAGCATTGTAGCCTCGGGCCTGATTGAATTGGGAGGGAGGGGGGGGGTTGGTTGGCTGGTTGGTACCGCGATGGGGTGGGGCGGTTGGAGGGTTGAGGTGGTGTAGCTGATAGACCAATTTCCCAGTACTGCAAGCGCCACGGGCTTGATTGATGAGGGCCAGCGCCGCGGAGAGGAGGCCCATCACATGCGATCACATAAATACTTATTCAGCTCGAATTGGGGCCGACAAGCCTTAAGACAAGCTTCAGATATCGTCGCGCTACAGGGAAGAAAATGCTCTATTAATCATGCGTAATTAACTTTTCCGAAGAGACGGAATTCGACTTGGAAGCGTGTGTCGGAAAATTCCCGTTGTCATTCGAATGGGATCTTAACCGGGCTATTTCGTTTGTACAGGAAACAGCTTCATTAGTATTGGTTTAGGGGTCTAATGGCCTCAATACACAGCCTCCACTCTGCAACCCAGCCGTGCTCAGGAACCTTACAATGCAATATCCTGGCCATAATGTGCTCCGTTTGAAGTCGAGAGCAAGGGCCCGTTGGAAAGGCTGCCACTAGTTAACTACTTTGACCCCCTCCGCAAAGTAGTGAGAGTCGGAGAGACCTGGAGAGCGGCATGTTTTCGTTGGAGGAAAGGTGCAGGTCTCGTGGGAGTCAACTGGACGAGAGCCCTTTTTGTTTTAGAGCAGCAGACCAAATGATGTGTGGGGTATTAAAGTAGCACACACATATGGTACATGTACAAGGCGAGTACATTGGGAGTCTGATCAGCATTCCTCGCCCAGCACGGCCCACCTGCAAGAATACAGAGCACCAAACAGCAGCTGACAAAGGGCTACTGAAAGCAACATTAGGAGCGAAGGGCAAGGAGGAAAAGAGTTTGAAGGCGTCTGAATAATGAGCTTTGTGTTGGCGCATTAAGCTGATTACATTGTTGGTACTGATACACTATTAAGTTTGATGCGTGTTACAAAAAATATAAAAAAGTAATGTCACAAAAAGATGGTACAAGGGCTAAAAATCAATGCACATACACAATAATGTTTATTTTGAGTAATTGCCAGGGCTGTTTCTAGCTTTTTGGTGAGGTCCAATGCGAAATGCTGTTTGGGGGTTCCTTAACAACGGAGTAATGTAAATTGGATTGTAAATAAGAAAAAGATGGAGAATTAAAATCTGAAGTATAATAAAAATGTCTTCATTTAACTGTCAACTCACATGCAGCTAAGATGAGGCTAAACATTCAGAGTCGGAGCCTTTTTTGTGGATGTGGGGCCTCTGTATATGCAAAGTTTGATTTGTATTAGAAGCTGCACTGCAAAGTATAATGCATGGGTTTCTAAATTAACCAAAAGAAAATTCTGCAATCATAATATATACAGTATAACACACATTTTGATGTTATACACACCTAAAATGAATGTTCAAAGCCTTATCAAAGGTGTGGTGGCTCCTCAAAATGACGTCAACTGGAAGATTTTGAATGATTCACTTCATTGTCTGGTCGACCGCTCCTTGTGTGCTTCAGATTGTTCGAGTTTGTGATGAACTTAGAATAGCAAATAAACAAAAGAGGAACTGCGACACTGAATGAGTAACTGTGTTGAGGTCGTTGCTTTTCCTTTCCCTCTAAACAGGTCATTCATTCATTACCCATTTATGATTTCATGAACCAGACAGGACGTGACACTAGTTTGTCTAGTGAGCCAGCAGTGCTCAAATAAAGAATCACATACTGGACCACACGTATTCACTCATGTGTCTTAGATGGTCATTTCCTTCAACTGCAGCTGCACGTCCACTCATTTCCTTCATGTTAATTATTGGAAAAGAAGACACTACTTAGTCTGGTGAAATCTGTATGGACAAATTCAAAGAGTAGTCCACCAAAGTAAACCAAAACTGCTATATTTGTCCTCTTACAACTACATAAAGTGAGACTGGACAAGGCAATAAAACTACAATAAAACGACAGTTGATAAGTCTATCTGCATAACATTTCCAAACAACTTTTGCTTAATTTGAGACAACAATTTATTGGTCCTCAAATAGAACTTGGGCGTATGATGGGTTTTTATGATTTTCTAGTTTTGAAAAGTTGAAAAATATGTTGAAAATTACAGGAAGTAGAGCAGAATTCCTAAACATGATGACATTACAATAGAGAAACTCCATTCAAAACCTGCACTCACTCGAAACACATTTTCTGATCCTTCAATCATTAATTCAACAAAATAAAGCTGCTCTCGTATTTTTTGTTTGTCAAATAATATAATTTCTGTGACATTAGAGGAGTTTTGGCGATGTCATGATTTACAACCAGAAAGTAAAAATGTAAGCCGAAAAGATTGCCATATTGGGATAAAAAAGCGAAATCTTAATGATTTTAACTGTGTTTTAGTAAAGTGAGTAGTTCAACCAGTCAGAGGCACGTTAAACACTCTATAGCATAAAAAATAATCAAAGATATAAAGAAATAATGAAACCACAAAAACATGAATTCAAAAAGACATAGTTAATTAAATTAAAGCATTAAGGCAGATGTTAAACAGTTGCCACCACAAAAGCTTTTCTAAGAAGACTTGAATAACTCTCTTCCAGACCCCAAGAACCACAAAATGAATCTTTACATCTTGCAGACAGACTTCACTCAAGTGCAACAAAACCCAATTCAATTATTTTCCTGCAAATCTCCATAAGGCAGGTGGTACGACCGGACCACACGCACATGAGACGGACACAAGTGAAGGATGCAAGTGGAGTGGACAAGGGAGCGAGTGGAGTGGAGGAGTGCTGGGGAGAAGAGGATGGGGCAGGGGTCAAGTGCATCCAAGCCGCACACTTTGACTTATATGCAGAGAAACACAACAATGAGGACCCTGATGACAGAACTCCTCTCCATCTTTACAAGGGCCAGGCTTCAAAGTGGTGAGAAAGGAGTGAGTCTACGTCAAACTTGGAACAATGTCGGTAATGCTGTCAACACTTAGGGCATACAACATTATTAAATTGTACCATGGACACTAACAAGGCAAATAATGCAAGTGAAAAGTAATAAATGTGCAATGTCATTTTTTTCCTGTTTTCCTGGGTCCGCCACCTTTTTGTCTACATGGCATCGTTAGGCCTATTTCAAAGGTTTCACCGCATGGCATCAAACATATCAGTCCCACTTTATAATAACTACACCTTATTTTGTCCTAACATGCATTAACAAAGACTTAATTCATAGTGAACATATAGGATTAGTAACTACTTAGTTAACTTTAGGATAAGGGTTGGGGTTAGGAATTAGGGTTAGAGTATTAGTTAACAACTTACTAAGCCTAAATCATTCATAATAAACCACAATAAACTGTGAATTGAATGAATGACTGAATATTAAAGTCTTTGTTCATGCTTTATTAAGGCAGGATTAAGTGTAGTTAGTATAAAGTGTAAACCAACGTATCTATTTCCATGGAGAGAAGAGATGCCACCAGACCATATCTGCGTAGAAGCAATCTCGCTTAAAGTAAGAATGGATGTTTTTCTGGATATTTCTTAGCAACAAAAACACCTTGAATAGATGCAAGACAAATACGTTTAACGCTATACCATGGAACATTCCAGGCAATCCAATAAAATGGAAACAAGTATAGGTGGCAGAAAAAGCAAGCGGTAAAAGTTAAATAGCGCAGCTTTGAAATGACACAGCCTTATCAAAAACACTTTTCGTGCAGATTATTAGTTCTGCATTTCTTGTTAATCCTGTCATAAATCATTTGAAGGTTTTTATTAGCCAGCGCATTCCAGAAAACGTTGCCAATTCCAGAGCTGCATGACCTCTTTTATTGCTTTATTTAAAGTCAGTGTGATACCGCAACACAGATGAATGACAGAACACGTCACTTTGTATCTGCAAGTGCCTTCATTTGTTAGAAGTAGAACACGGATTTCACCAAAAATTGTAATGTAATTTATTTGTTTTGCCTTAGAATTATGTGTGTAAGAATGTGTGTAATTAAGAAGTTTGTCTGGCAAATGAGACTTCGTTACACATGTCACAACTCTGATCAACATCTTTCATAAATTTACACTACACATTAACTTACATTTAACAGTGCTGACAAATCCTCCGCAGTTGTTGCCTTTAGGGATTGCTTAAGCCCAGTTGCATAATGTGTGTCATCGCCATTCACTTTGCTTCGACAGAGAATCTTTGTCAGTTCATCCTCTTGAGCCTAGGATTGCAGCGCCTTAACACCACAGTGATACTTTACCATAACCTCAGCACACTGCCTAAAATTAATCTGTGGAGCCACGATTTAGAGAGTGAATGTGGATCCAGTTCTACTTACGCCATAACTCTGGCCTTGAAGATGGCTGTCATCGACCTGTCACCAAAACACCCTTACTAAGAGGTTGACCTTATGTACTGGCACCCAAATTGCTCCCATAACAAGCTCAAGTTGTAATTCTTATTGAGACTCAGTGGAAAAGTCCCAATTGTGGATAATGTGTGTCATCGCTGCTTTTCTTGGGACAGCAGAGTCACTTTACTGGATCTCTGTCTAGTGCCAAACATAGCAGCCTCCTGATGTTTGAGTGATGTGCACCAAACCAATATTAAACCAATTAATTGTGAATTCAACTAAGAAAGCATTAGGATGTTTCTTGCTGAGAAATTGTACAGGATGACATTGAAGGCTGCTGTCGTCCATAAAGTTAAAGTACATAAATCACCTTCCAAAAACATAAAAAGGTAACACTTCTCAATTGTGGAGTGGATAGACTCTATGTACAGACTTCAGATGGATAATATGTGTCATCGCCATCCATTTCGGTTCAACAGAGACTCTTTGTTGGAGTTCCATGTTGGGCCAAACCAACCCATGTCCAGAAGTCAAGCTGATCCTAACCCTCAGCACGTTTAATGCTAAAAGAGGAAGAGGGAGTGAAGGGAAGTGAAATAAGACTGCCTTCTCGCTTAAGAAAAGGCCTCAGTGTTAATCAGAGATTTCCCAGAAGAGCCAGAGTCATCGCCTTAAGCCAGAGAGAAAGAGAGAGAGAGCGGAGGGTACAGCCGCAGAGGTGAGGAAACGAGAGAGCACTTGAAGGAGAGATAGATGAAGAGAGGAAGGAGACGGGCGAGCGGAGCAGGCCACATTCCTGTGGCCACAGCTGCGGGAGCTGCAATCACTGAAATGCAGCGCTGTCTCTGAGCTGGCGATTTCTGGACTGGTTACAAATGAAATAAAACAGCACGACATGTCTGTTTTTCCAATCAAACAAGAGACTATAATCAACATGCTGGCCTCAACGCTACCCTCCTGTCCTCCCAGAACTCGCCTCATCCATCCATCCTCCTGTCTGGCTGACTGTCATTCCCACCACCACAAGGATGACCCCTTCTATGTGTCTATATTTGCCCCTCTTTGTTCAGCAGTGGCCAGTCGGGGCAGGCATCCCAGACCCGGACCATCGATCACGGGGCTGACAGCGGGCCCCAGGCGGAGACGGCCCTGTTATTTGGACTCTGCGATGACTTCCTCAAACAGGGGCCCCTCCTTCTCACATAGGCCTGGCATGGCTGAGGTTTGGTTTGGAGCCTCTTTACCTTCCATGTATGTCCGCGCACGAAAAAGCACAGCGGATCCTCTTGCCGCATGTTCAGGTCACGCCAGGGTGAGCAAGGCAGATCAGACTGGACTGGGGTAGGATGAGTGAGTGAGTAAGAAGCTGTGGTTCTGGGAGTTCTAAGTAGGATTTTAATGGAAGTCAGTGCCGGAAAGATGAATGTCCAAAATAGGCAACGGGACAACCAAAGTGATCTACGATTATCTCTTCAGAAATGGTCAGGTTATAATTGGAGCAAATTTAAAAAGCATCTCACAAACTGTAGTAGTGGTTAGAGAAGATTAAATGGCATTTTTTACAAAAGAGTGGTTCTAGCAAGGAATTAGAGTCAAGTTCAAATCCGAATACAGGTCCCAAACATGGATTTAAAATTCTATATATTCGTTCAGGGTAAATGCTTTTTCCACTCCATTGAACAACTAAAATCTATATATGAAAGGGTTCATTTGCAAAAACAGGTGAACAAAACAGCTGCTCTTTGTAGCAGTGTTTTCAAAAACCAAATCTATTTTGAAATAAAAATATGAATCCATCCACTCTTGAGCCAATCTCCTGAACTAAACTGTTATTATAAAGATGTATAGAAGATGTAAAAAAAAAAAGAAAAAGAAAAGAAATCAACAACAAACTTTGTGACACATTTTCTACACAGAATAACCTGTTTTGCAAAATAACTCTTCATATCTACAGTTAAATACATTTCCGTGCCACGCTAACCACCTTTTTTCTGCAATTACACCACACTCTTCCATTTCCCATTAAAAACCTTTCAAAAGTCCTGTGTATGTGAAATCTCCCAAACCTCCGCACAGAAACCCTCTTGGCTCCGCTTTAGGAGGAACCCGCCTAACAATGGGTGCACACACTTGATTAGCACTGTCCGTGAGAACCGAAGAATCTTAACACATGGAATCACTCCTCATCTGCCGGCTCGGGCTACTGCTGTGCGGGGCCTGGACTTGCTCGCTTCCAAATCCTCTCTGCTCCTTTTCTCAACACCCTTCCCCGTTTGTTCATATGCAAAATCCGCCGAAAGAGGAGACACAAAGCGGGGAAGATAGGGTTTCAAACTGTCTTTACATCCACAGGTGCGAAACTGCTAAACCCTTCAAAACACTGACCAAAGTCCTCCGCCCCGTGCAACCACCTGTGGCATAACGGGCACAAGGGGATGGACCGGCGATTAGGAAAATGGATGCATGCGATGGTTAAAGAATAGACGGACATAATAGACAAGCTGGTAGTGAATATAATCATTCCTCTACTCTGTCTCAGCTGCTATCTCGCATTGCATCACGCCACTCTGCACCTTCACACTAGCATTTGCCTTTGCTCTTTCTGCCGCGCTCGGTTTCAATGGCATCAAATGGTTGGGGTTTGGACAAAGGAGAGGAGGGAGTTCTGCCAGCTGCCCCACTGAGGTCATTCCCACACGGGCTGCAGGGTCTACCGGCACTGGCTATGAACGTGGCCTTGACCCGGGTCTATTTAAAACAATCTCCCGGTTCTAAATGGATACACAAAGCAAATTGTCTTTAAGCGATTTCCCACATACACAGTTAACTAGATAGAGGCACTTCAGGCGGCTTCAAAGACGCAAGAACGCTTCACATACAAAGAAGAGTTGGACAGTCGAACTTTTGTTGAGCTGGTGGCAGTGGACAGATGGAGTCAAGAAAATGTTGAATTATTTGAGAAATCCTTACAACAGAGGAGAAAAAAACAAAACAAATGACTTTAGTTTACTTAACATGAAATAGTGGTGTTTGCGAAAATCGTAAATAGAAAAACAAGCGGCTAAAATGCACAGGATTTGATGTTAATCCTAATTTATTGCCAGAACATGGATTTAAAATTGTATGTATTCTAGTTCAGGGTTAATGCTTCTTCCATTGAACAATTCAATATGTGTTCATTTGCAAAAACATATAAGTGCCATCTGAAAAAAAAAAAAAAGAATGCTTACAATTTATACTTTGACTTTGTGTAGCATTGGTTTCAAAAGCAAAATTTATTTTACAAACATTTAACAATCCCTTCTTGAGCAAATCCCCTCAACTAAAAAATAACTATAAATTAATAAGATGTGTAGTAGATGAAAAGATAAAAGATGTAAAAACAACAATTTTGTGACTTTTTTTTTAAGAGGACATCATAACTCTTCATATCATAAAATGCAATACATTTTCTTGTTAAGTAAACTCAAGAAATAAACAACTTGAGTTTACTAAACATTTATAGAAATAGTGGCATTTATGAATATCATACAGATGTGCGTATTAACAGTTTTTGCAAACACCACTATTGAAATGCAGGATTAGATGGTGAAACTCTTGAACTTTAAATTATTTCCCTTGAGGATCAACAAGATCTTCTTATTCTGAAACAAATTTTTAGAAAGAAAACAAAGGGGTAAAAAAAGATAAGGTGTCCCTCAAGGCTCCACCATAGGGCCCTTATGCTTCACTTTCCATCATATGCATTTTAAATAACACATTCTTTAGTCATCTTCCTACCACTAAATCTGAAATGTTTTCCATCCATCTTTCTGTTCACGCTGCGTCCGCCCATTTGTCTTCGCAGTTAGACGGACGTTTAATATGATGAGTCCGCTGGGCAGCAGTAGGTCCCTGTCTTTCGTCATATCGTCCTCCATCACTCACGCCTATTGGTCCCCAGGGCTGTCACAGAGCTTATAGAGAGGCACTAATTGGCAAATCGGGACGGCTTTCTCTTATTGTGAAAAACGTGCTGTCAGTGTTGTGTGGAATGTTTTATTTTAGCGCGCATTTGTAATTTAATGCATCTACATACGGGCAAGAATGAGAGCCGTGGTTGAATTGAGAGTCATTTGTCGATTCTTTAAACAAATATACGCTGTGTGAATTCAAACATAGTGACTGCAATGAATCTGAAATGTTACTGTTGCGAATTAATTTATGTCTGTGGAAGTTACTATACCATGCTAATAGCTAAATGCTCTATGAAACTTCTCTGGTTCTCTGGAGGGTCTTCAACTTTTTTGTCTTCATGGAAATGTTTTGCTTTGCCTGACTAGTGTTTTTCTAATAGACAGCTTTGGAAAAAAATACACTGTTACAGTGAGTGAAGTTGCCTCTCCACAGATCTAACCACAATGCTTAAGTGTTAATGCCACTGTGGAACATTGGAAGTAAATAAGTAACATGAAACATACATAGTTACATACGCTGCATATAGTACACCTTTAGAAAGTGCATTGTTCATTTTAATCTTTTTGTAAAGGGACATTTTAGAACTCAACTCATTAAATTACTATATCTTCTTATTGTTCAAAAAAATCATACACAAAACATTACTTTTGGGATCGACAGTTATCCTGTGTACATTTTATTTGTTGATTTCTTGTAGTATAATAAGTTTTGAGCTGTAGCGGGTTGAATAAGTAAATCCAATAACAACTGATGTACTATTTAAGCACATACATGTTTCATTCAGCTTTTTAATTGTGGTATATTGGAAAAAAGTTTACTGGAATTATTAGTATTCAAGGTTATTGTGTCAGTGGCATAATGTCATTTCAATATTATTCTTTATCGAGATATTTTTTCTGTATCGATATACTGCACTTTCAAATTTGGTATCGTAACAGTTTTAATAACACAGTGTTAAAAGCTAAATTATTTTTTTTTTCATACAAAAAATGTCTGTTGTCTCGTTTTATGCAGTTAACTATTTTGACTCTTTTATTTTAGCTTGCTTCTTTTCAGAGTCATGGCACTTTGAGCTTTTTGCATATGTTTTTTCCAATTTTGCAACTTAACTTCAAATGGCAGATAAACTACACTTTAAACTTGAACTTGAATTAGGCTTTTCCCTGAACGTTCATTTCACTTGATTAGTTGATTAGTCTATGAGTCTATAGCCCTATTCACACAGGATTAATTTATCTTGGGATGTCTGTAAAATTGATATTACCCCACGATGTCTGTGTTTTATTGTGAGCATTTGCACAGGATCAGCATTGTCAGTGATTCATTTGTTTGTGTTGTTGTGTGCAAATGCTCACAACCTAATGATTCCAGTGTGTGCAAATGCTCACAACTGCGTACTTTCAAACATATTTATTATAACAAGAAACTTTTTATTCATCCACTATTTTAGTTTGTTATAGTGATATGTAGCATTAACTGTGCTGCAGCGGGACACGTCATTCTTTTTACCACATTGTAGTGATTAGAATGACATCCACACAGTCTGATTTTTATGTTTTATGGACCGGCTGTAGCTTCTCTCTTATAATCCTCGATCCAAACTTTGCACCAATAACACCTAAACTCTCCCCCCCATGCTGCTTGGTCCTCGGTTGACAGGACAATGGGGTTGTACTTCTGTGGTTCACGTCTCTACCACAGTTTGTTTTGTGTTTTTTACCTTTTAAATGTGGGGAAAAAATATTGGATTGGCAAAGATTCGGATGTTAAATGGACATTTTGACATTTGACATTTTGAATCGATATAAGTTTCAGTGCATCGACTAAAAACTGTCCAAATTACCAGCTAAAATCACCTGAGGACGTCTGAGTTGCTGAAATACGGTAAAATTGAGGGAATTTGTACAAACATTTTCACAGACATGGACAATTCACAGAGGACCACAGACGACGTCCATAATTATTACAATTTACCCAAGGTTCCTAGGTAAAACTAATCCAAAGGACGCAACATGTTTCTACCCTTTAGATCCAACATTTTTCAGTAAATGTTTTCACCGTTTCCAAAATATAAAACCCTCCCCTATGCACATATTGAGATACATATTCCCGCTCACACCTGCGTTCCCCTCCACTTGGTCACTAAGTACATATCTCTCCAGAGCGGTGTGAAGTGCAGCTGAATCACTGTCAAATATTGTCCCAGGACTTTCCTCCTCTTTTTGTGTCCGCTCCACTCAAACACCCTTTATCGCTCTGCCATGACGGCCCCTTTATGCCCGACTCATATCTGAAGAGACAAGAAGAAAGCCGTCTGATGCATTCAACCGACAGAACAATGAAACTCCGTCCAGATCCGTGCCGTGTGTACATTCCGCAAAACGTGAACAATAACTTATCGGAGGTGAAAGCAGGAAGTGCAGAGGAATGATAGCTCCTCGGAATGAATGGCTGTACGGAGTAGACTGTGTGGAGATAGGGGTAAAGGTGAAGAGGTCGTCTTTGTGTATTGAGGATCGCTCTTGTTTGCTTCCTCGAGGATGCGCTGATTCGGAGGTCACTGTGGGGTTAGAGGTATTAGGTGAAATTCAACACCAAAATTGGGGATTTAGAGTTTTGCTGGTCTTGTTTCCTGTTCTGTTTGATTTGAAAGATGTTTAATTTCTTGTACATGATCTCAAACATGGATCATATTTGGATGATTATCTAACGCAGACTTATTTTTCCAATCCAGTACACTTTATTTATACATAGCAATTTATAAACTGCAATGTTTCCAAAGTGTTGTACAGAAAATTATTTAAAAACAAAGATCAGTGCTGCTAAAAGTAAGAATAAAACTAGCCAACTTTTACTGTTACATGAAGAGGTTAAAAGTTAGGGTTATTAATAAAGTAAATTCTTATACAGTATGTTTTATTTCTTAGTTTTCTACTTGACTGTAGGAAAATAAGTACAAAAAATCGTAATTTAATTTAATTTGAAGATATCAATTGGAAACTTCTTCCATAGTTTACCGTTAAAAAAAAACACAAAAAAACGGCAAAAGAGCTATTTAGCATATTTCAATCTGAAATATGGAAACATGGACAGAACAGAATGTATAAATTTGTTATTAAAAAAAGTGAACTAGATCTTTCTGAAAATTGGCCTTACAAATGTCCTTAACCTTAATAAACCAGGCTTGGACTTATATATGAACAAATTCTTATGTACGTTCCTTCAAAATCCTGTTAAGTACAAGATTGTACAGTTTGGTGTGTGTAGGAGCTCCTTTAAGAGCAGACCTTTATGTCTCTGGGGGAGAAAAGTGCATTTTATAATAGTTTATCATTTGGTTGAAATAATAAAACATCTTCAGGAGCAGATTGGACGAGTTTGCTGAGAGCAAAATTGACAAAACAAAAAAAAGGGTTTTACTTGTAGTGTCTCGCCCTAACAGTTGTAAATATTTCAAAACTATTGTTGAAGAAGTTGTGCAAATAGATTTTGAATTGTTCCTCAACATCCAAATGAAAGAAGTCCATAACGTTTTTGTTCTCCAAAAGAAAAAAAAAAAGGTCCAAAAAAGCAAAGTACTAGATTTCAACTTATCACACACTTGTAACAAACAATATTCTTGAAGTTTTTAAACTAATCTTGGTCAAATTAACCGTATATTTAATTTCAAAGTTTGGCTACACTGTACAAACTTATATATATGCAATTCCAGCCCTCTCTCCATGTCTTGCAAAACCACACGTCTACGAGCGACGGCTATAAATCCACCAAACCCACGCGCAACCTTATCTGAAAGTAGATCTTGTCAGCGAACCCGATAGTACAATTTAAGGCCGCGTCTATTGGGTTGCAGTTCAAAAGAGATTAGGTACGGCCCGTTTAGTCATGCAGCTTTCGGGGCGGATTCAGCGGTGAGGGCGATCTGTCCGGAGGAAACGGGATCCGCGGAGAGTTGATCCAGATCTTAGACCAGCTCGTAAACCTGTCCGTCCTAATGGATCACCTCATTGGAACGTAGAGGTCTGCGGCACACGTGTACGCATGTGGCCCGCCCGCTATGTGGTCATGTCAAGGCACACTCAGACAAATGTACATCAGATTAGGTTCAAACACTTCCCTTTTAGCATTTGCACACTTTATTTGATCCTTTAAGTATGTCATAACGCTAATACGCTATGCTATCTGTGTGCTTTTACTGTTGCAATGTTGTTTCTTTTCTATTTGTTTCATTTGGATATGTTTGTTGCTGCATATTTAGACTCATCTCTTATTTCAGGAACTCCAAACGTTTGTGGTAATCCAGTAAGTCTTTTTGAAGTCCATACAACTTTATTTCAGTGCTCAAATTGCAGCTAACCAACCATGGCTATGTGCATGTATTAATAAAGGACTTTTATTTTAAAGTTACATAGTGCCTCGGACCTTTATGACTGCATTTTTGCTCATGCACGGCTTTTTTTAGATTGCAAGTTGTTGTTTTTTCCAGTATCCATGCAGCTAAGCAACACTGACAATGAAAACTACATTGTTTAACTTGATTAAAACATCTTCACTTCACAAGGTGTGTTTCTGCTTTATTTTGGAGCTGGTCAGGACGGTCCAAAAGTGTCTCCACTGTCTTAAGTGAAACATACCGGCCTGTTTAAGCCATTCAAAGCAACTGCTGATAATAACTTCCAAAGGGGACTGGTTCACTTTGGCTCCTGATACATTTCTGAGCGAGAACTAGACTCAGGTGAAAACAAGACAAAAAGCAGATATAAACATAAAGTTATAATTTCTCAACAAACGCTGACTTGATCTTGTCCTAAATTGCCACATCTCCAGTGATGATGAACTGACACAACAAAATTAAGTTGGCGCACGTTTGCATTAGCGGTTTCCTGTTCACTGAAGCATGGCAAAAGACCGAATATATTCTACTTATATCCAATGCATAATGCTTGAAACATTATCAAACCCAAGGCATTACATACAGTTACATTAAAATGAGGTGTAGAGAGAGGAAAAAATTATGCAAAAAAAAGGTGACGAAAATACAGTAGTTTCTTGTTTACTATAGCATTAGCCACGTCTCAAAACTTGGAATTACTGAATGTATTTTTGTGAATTGCTGAGATTTGCCTCATAATTAAAAAGCATATTTCAGGCACCACTTAGATTTGATTTGTTAAGAAAACATTTGCTGCTTGATGAGGGCAGTTTGGTCGGTAGAAACATGATTTAATGAAGTCCTTGTGCCCCCTGCAGGCATTTGGCGTACACAAACAGAACATCAAAACCCCCAATTTTGAACGATAACATCACAGATTCCTCACTTTTTTCCTCTTGAATCGTGAAGATAATTTGACAGATGTACGGATGTGGAAATGCTAAACTGATTGCGCCACAGCTCTGACATGTAGACAGTTTTTTGCAGGACCATGCAGGACCAAACGCCAAGATCTGACTTTGTGAATCCATAATACACAAATTCATGTTAATAGTTTGCCCAAGCGTGTTCTGTTTACACGTGCGCCTCGGTGCAAGCAGAGCAGCGATCAGTGCGCCTCTGATGTGGACTTGGACTCTCAGGAGAGCACACAAACGCACCATAAACCAGCCCCGAGTCTGACCCCTCCGTGTCACTCAATCCACCCGGCCGTGTTTGCTTTCGTCATCATAAATATTAAATATGCGCAGGGGCAAATATTTGGCTTTGGCGACCTCGAAGTGGTAAATGAATTAATGTATTCAGAAGGCCGGGGCAGAGAGCAGGGGTGTTCGTGTGCACACTCGTGTTCTTGTTAGGAACTTCAGTGCTTTACGGTAAGAACTGTCAGTGGGTCGGCAGAGAGAGAGATGTAACTTTGGAGAGGTGGCAACAAAATACTTGTGGTGTGTTTTAGAGGCTTAAGATTATTTAAATTTATAATCATTGGGTATTTCGAATGCTTTAGGGCCAAAGTAAAAAAAGAAAATGTGCTGTACGGGACATCTTCATGGACAGATTACTCCAAGTACGCTCTTTATCCAAATGTGGTCTTATTTCGCAAAGAACCGGTGGTAACACTATTTGTTTTCCTGTTTACATGTATTTTAGAAATCCTGTTAAAATTGGAGTAGGCAGTAATTCAGTTTTCCTGGCGTGCATATAAACGAACAGAGTGATTCTCAAAGAAGAGGTCAGGACCACCAAAAAGAGTTTCATAGTAGGTCCAACAAACAAATGGTAATATAAATCCCAATTTGAAATTGCTTTTGGAGTATAAATAAAAGGATACATCTTTAAAAAGGTTAGTCCTTGCCGTATGAAGCCAAAAAATGTGACGCACACATCCAAGAACAGTTCCAGGATTGAATGTGCCTTGGTTTGTTTGAGGTTGCAAGAGGCAAAACTGCATTTCAGTGTGAAAAAGCTGTAGTAGAT
This sequence comes from Rhinogobius similis, assembly GCA_019453435.1. Classification (NCBI taxonomy): domain Eukaryota; kingdom Metazoa; phylum Chordata; class Actinopteri; order Gobiiformes; family Gobiidae; genus Rhinogobius; species Rhinogobius similis. The sequence continues at coordinate 10,182,755 of CM033625.1, read as the reverse complement.
CAGTGCTTTTTTTTTTTTTTTTTTTGTATTTATTTTTGTCCAACCCAAAAAAGTGAAGACTGAAACAGCACCAGTGGAATAAGAGAATAATTAGAAGCTTTTTTCACTTTGCTGTCTTAAAAAGCTGTTCTAAAGCTGAGTACATGCTCGAAAATGAATACTGTGGATAGTAACGATGTGCCAAAGGGTTCATGAGAGCGAGGGATCAGTTACTTCCGGTTTTGAGTTTGGTACCCCAGCTTTACCAATTACAATTATTTACAATTATTTGATTCAATGTTGCAACCCTTGTTCCTGCAATGAAATATTCAGTTTTTTTCCTTTGACTTTTAGATGGAAATGTCTGCAGAAATGTATGTTTAAATGTTCCGATTCAATCCAATGTTTCACAATCAAAACATCAAATTTGTTGAGATTCGACCAGAACATGGTGCGTGTTTCGGCAGCGTTTATCTGCGTGATCAGTGTTCCTCTGTGCAGGTCGGGGGGGAGCACGGCGTCGTGGGTAAACCGAGAAGAGCTGGAGAAAGGCAATCCAAGGCTGACCCCGGCCTGTGTGTATAATTGCGCCCTCTGACCTGGTGGACATCCTAAATCACAAATCCAAACAGAGCGCCCCCCGGTGAAATACCCAGGGAGAAACGGTCCTGCTCGGCTGCTCCTGGTTCTCAGGACACCTCCCCTCCTCGCGCTCCCCCTCTCTCCAGCTGAAGCCTCCACCAGCTCCGCCGCAGGCACCGAGCTGACCTTTGGGGAGAGTAGATGAGTGATCCGTTCTCGCTGCATATATGATTGTTCACATGGATGGATGATCTCAGCGTTTTTTACCGCACGGAGTCTAGACCCTGTAACGTGCTGGTCATTGTAAACCGCGAATGTGTGTACGTGTGCTTTGAAACTGTCCGCACATCTGCAATACAGTTTGGAGTTGATAGATTTGCAAATGACGGAATAGTTTCACGATGAAAAGTTGACCAGAAGACTAAGCAAGTTTGTTTTTTTTCAAGCGATACTAAATTTGAAATAGTTCTTTCACGTTGATGATGGCCAGGCACACTGTTCTGCAATTTCAGCTCAGGAATACCAACACATTTATTCTTAGTTTTTAAAGTTATCTCAGCTTGAATTGTGATTGTAATGTTCTGAACAGAAATGCACGAGGCAGCGTGTACAGACACTAATCTGATCCAGAAAAAAAAAAAAAATCTGGGTCACTCCAATTAAGTACAGTTTATCCCCCTCTGCTGTTGCACTCAAGGAAGCATCATAACACAGGACACTTTTGTAATGGACTTAACAAACACCAGGACTGTATTCAAAGTATTGACAGCAATACAGTATATTATGAGAGACCTCTTGGTGAAACGGTCAAAACAACATAAATTCATTACACATTGCAGAACCAAACACGTCTGTGTTAGAATCTTCTGACCTGGAAAGGGGATTTATTCATTGTGATTCTGATAATAAAGGCATTGTCATACTCAAAACATAATAAAATATATCCCTAAATCACATGGTTTATAAATTTAGTTCACTGATAAATGTTTTTCTGATTCTGATTCAACTTGTCATTTTTGATGCATAATGTAGTTTTGCGAAATCTCTATTCAGGCCAAATATAGATAAGTTTAGCTCGGTTTATCTGCAGTGATGTAGTAGAATATATCAGCAAAGTATAATTGTTCTTCCACTGCTTTTGTTATTTTACATTTCATTATGCAAATTGTTTGATTTGTACAAATGTAAAATAAACATTTCAGTAGAATAATTTTCTCATTAATATATGCATTGAGCTCTTGACCTGTACTTCTCAGCTGGAGGAAACACATAGATAATATTGAAATTATTGTTCCAGAGAGATTCAAAATTAGAATACTGAGTGTATCATCTGTCATCAAAGCTATAAAAAAAATGTCTGCAAAAATTGTAAATTCTATATAAATTTCTAAAAAAAAAAACCTCCAAACAAGAGTACAAAGTGACATTTCCCCCTTTTCATGTTTATTTTTATGGTTCATTCATGTTCTGTGCATTTCTTAAGCGTCAACCAAGAAATTTACAGGCACATTTAAGCACATTCTAGATGCACTGTTAAAACACCGTCTTATGATTATCAACATAATGCAAAAAGATAACGAGGTATGCAATTTTGCCAATCTCTCCAACTTCCATATTATCAACTACGGTTCAGAGATCACAACAAATCCCCTTGTTTTCACCTCGTATAACATCAAACTTAAACTGAAAATACATCAACCCATTACAGCTTCACGTCGCATAAAACTGTCAAGACAAACGCCTGAGACACACCAAAGTTACACCTACTTCTCGACGAGCACAATGGCTGCACGTCGGGGAACACTGTGTGCCCCAGTTGCTGTACCCACGACTGCAGAGGATGGTAGCGGGATGAGAAGGATTTGAAAAAAAGTTTGGGGTCTTAAGTAATCGACCTCCTGCGGCTGTGGACAAAGACACCCAACAACAGAAAGATCCACTGCATCAAACCAGGAGGACAAGAGGGGTTCAAAAAGTGCTCTCCCCTGGGGCCCTTGAGCCTGGCATCCCTGTACCCGTCCCAGCGGGGAATCGGCCCTTCACACAGACACAGGAGGATGAGCGGATGGGATGGGAAGAGGCACAATAGAGGGAAGCTCTGGAAGACAGTTTGAGAGGGAGAAGACATCGCGGCCTGAATACTCCGCGCATTGTACTGAGAGCGTCCATGTCACCGACTGATAATGGTCCCAAGCAGCTGCCACAGAGTTCATGCAGTTTTAGGGTTAACCAATCAGACTCATTCCCATACTGGCGTTCAGGATACATTTGGGTCACTCTCACTTTGCACCGTGCACTGTTTGGTCCATTGGTAAAGCTTGAATTTCAACTTGTGGGAGCACGATTTGCGGGGAAAACATCGACTGCACATGTGAAGTACTAAAAGGTTGTCAAAAGTGTCACAAATCATACATTGATCCAAGGATTTTTAACCTTTTTTGAGTCGTGGCACACTATTTTGGTTGGAAAGATACAGATTTTTACCGCCATTTAGACCTTTTTGTGAAAAAAAATCTGGTATATAATGTGGAGAATGTATGACACTGTCTGGTTCTTTAAATGTGTCCACTTCTGATTGTTTTGATATTTTTTGGGAGTAGAAATATGTTCAGGTCACTCCAAAATGGTAATTTTAATTTTAAATCCATGAGTGAATCCAAATTGACATTTTTTTTCAAGGCAACACCTCAAGTCACACTAGTGTTCCCCGGTACACTGGTTGAAAATCAAGGCATTAATCAGTACAAAAAACTATCAAGTTAAATTTTCAAGTATTGATACTAAAAAAATATGTATTATTTATTATTCTTAGTAAGCCATTTTGTTCAGTATGAGTTAAGACTTTGTTCATGCTTTATTAGAGACATGAATACATCTTATTTCTATAAAGTGATTCAAAATGTCTTGTTTGCTCAAACTTGCACTACAAATATTTCCTTGTTTACAGTTAATATTTGCTCAAACTTGGTTTAAACATCTGCTTCAAACTGATCCTGCAGAACTATTTTTGCTCATTTGTAGTGGTAGTACTGGCTTTCTGGGTAACTCACTATTTGCAGTTCTTGTTTGTAGTGGTGATTTAACAAGACTAACATTTCAAACGGACAGACATATTTTGATACTGAAACTGATACCACAATCATAATAAACATGTTTTCCTTCATATAATGTACATTTCAACACAAAATAATAACCAGGCCATTTTTGAACACCTCAGAAGAGGTCCAACTTTGTCCTATTTGCTAGTATTTACTTTTTTGATACTTACTCAAATTGGTATCTAGTTTCAATGCGAGTTTTAGTATCAAATTATATCTGGGTATTATGTTCTTTAACTCTAATTTGAAGATTTATACATCAGATTATGTCCTTTTGAAGTCTGATAAAGCCCCCTGTCATTCGTAATTTATTTGAACAAAATCTAGTTTTAATCCATTAATTAGTTCTTGATCTATTCAATACAGATGAGGATTCTTCACCCATTAACCTGTAATGTTGATGTGACCTCTTCTACCAGCATTCCACAGTGGAGTTGTGTCCATGTACATACCTTTCCCACCCCAAGTATATAATTGCAGATTATATAATGCAGTTGTGAATTAACATATCCATAAATTTCAGAGAGAAGAAAAATCAGCACCATTGCCAAAGAAATGAACAATTCATAACAAAGAACAAGACTGAGAATGACTTTAGGACGTAAGTCAAAACATCTTGATTTTCAAAACAGTGTCCAGATGACAACCTTTGAAACTTTTTCTACTCTGGAACACTGCCGGACGAATGAGGGATCACTCCGATTTAATTCATAACAAAATATTATATCCTTTGAATGGTGAAAAGTCCTCAAAATGTCACTTATAAACAGGAAGTTTGTTGATAAAATGACAGGGATACACTATTGCTGGTGGTGACAGGTAGTCTGTAAATGCAACAGGTAACGGATTTCAGGTTGCCAGCTTTAAAATCAAGTTTAAAATTCAATATTGATAGATCTGCCAGCCTTTGCAGCGCCAAGCCAAGCTGCCCTACGCCAAGCCAGAAAGTACCCACGTTGTAAACCTCTCTGGCAGGCCAAGGAAGAGCATAATGTGTCCCAGGTCCAGGCTCTCTTTCTGGGTGCCAAAAAGAACTCTGGGCTGCCCACTGAGAGCGAGCCAGTCCAATGTGAATACGCTCAAAGAAAACCTATAAAACAACACTGTCATTGTGGCATCCCATAGACCAGACGGAGCAGGAAGGACCTTGTAGAGCGTTCGACTTACCCACTCAATTAGACGGTGTGTGTTACATGGTAGCGCGTATCCAAAAATACACCCGGAGATGATCATCCACAAAATTGGACTTTGGTTGAATTTATGTTGTTTATCTGTGCCACAAAGAGCCGTAGTCGTTCTCTTTTTAAGTCAGTGCTCATAACTAAAACAGTATACCATTACAAGACCAATAAAACCTGATGTCATTCATATAAACTTGCACAGAGCGGCAGAAGCTAGAGGCTGCTGTATTTGACAAGAAGTGATAACAAATGGAAAGATAGACAGGGAGACACAAGTGAAACTGATGATTGTGCATGTCCAGTGTAAAAATAATCACAATTTTACACTGCTGTTCAAACACTCTTCTCAAAGTAATTCACCCAAAATTCCAAATACACACTCCTCCAAAACTTTACGAAGAGTGAGTTTCATCAACCATTTTCCGTCGTAAACTCAAAGATTACCGTTCAATCAGGTTTATTTCAGCGATGCGTGTGAAATGAATGCTAAACCAAACAAAACCAAACTTCTCTCACTTCAGATTAACAGTTAACAGCTTTTCTGTACTTTTGTAATTGATTCTGCAGAAATCCATGATGTTTTTCAGTCATCTGTGGTATTTTTTTTTCTCGTAAGCAGCCATATTTGCTTTCATACGGACGAAGCGTCTTCCTTATTGGCAAATTCAAAGTCAGGGCTAAGTTTTGTTCAAATATATCAACATTCAAGACAAACAGGACAGAGGAGCTTTGCCTTCATTGATTTCCATGGGATAAGAAGAAAAAAGAAGTGGCTTGAATTTATAAAGTGATTTTATGTTAGGCTAGACTTAAGTTTTGTCTGTGCTAACGTTAAAAGCTATTTTTACTCCTGGAACAAAAGCCTGGACAGAGAAGAGTTGTAGATATGGCATTGTTAAGTTATATAAAAGAAATAATTAGGCAGATGGGCGTTGTTAAAGGTGCATTACGATGTAGTTAAAAAGTATAGTGAAAAATAGAGTTCGTTCATATCATAAAATGTTTGCAGTTGCATAACCTAGAATGACCATCTAAATTATTTTGTAAGCACTTTCCACTTTCCACAGCTTTCAGAGCAGAGTTTACAGCTACAGTAAAGCTAACAACAACTAGCATGCTAACCGCGCACTTTTCTTTTTTTTTACAGTAAAACTCTCTATAATTAGATGCAAATGACACACAGCGGTCTCACAAAGATGGAACTTGGAACCCCAATCAATGAATTAGCTTGAAAGAGTTTGCTTCTATTTTCTCGATGTCAATGCAAAACAGGAAGTTGAAGACATTTCACTTCTAACCAAGATATTTTCCAATTGGAAGATTTGCATTGTCATAACAACCTAATTGTTAAGTGTCAGTTTGAGTTTCAAACCTTTAAGGACAACAAATCTTGTACAATTGTGAAAGCATCTTGAATGAGTGGCTTTAAAACATCTCTAAAACATTGTCCAGATTATTGCCTTTTAAACCTTACACTTACCTTAAAGGCCCTGTACCTGATTTTTACGGTTTTGAAACGTAAAAAACAGAACTAACGGATGTTAAAGTCTTTACATCAGTCACATGTATCACTCAGCATCCTAAATGTCCAGTGCGATGAGTTTATCAGCACTTTTCACAAGTTTCTGAGCTCAGAGGGTCATGGACCGTCACGGGAAAAGCTAACAAACATTAGCATGCTAATGCTGCACTGATTCTCTCGTAGGATAAAACGCTCTATAAATAGGTGCAGAAAAAGAGCTGTGGTCTCATTTTTATCTGAATGGAGGCTTTTACAATTTATCTGTGCTGGGGCAACACAAATTGTACTTTATTACAAAGTTGCAAAAGTCTGGTACAAGAACTGTTCTGTTTTTCACATTTCAAAAAAGTAAAAGGTAGATACAGTCCCTTTAACTATACATTATCACATTTTCTTCCTTTGCAGTCACCACACGTTAGCCAAGCTGAAAAGACGTTTGTGAGATGCTATGAAATGACATGTTGCCAACTTCTCATTGTGTCACTGTTCTTATTTTTACTGAGAATAATGTCTTCATGGATGCAGCCACTCCACACTTTGAACTTCCCCTCAGCCACAAGTTCAAATGCTCTTTTGTTCACGCTGACTTCACAGGTGCTTGTCACGTCCGTGTGTTTGGCATGGATGTGATATATTTCATACACAATTCATCAAATGGTGTCGGTACAAATATGGAGCAAGACCTCACCTGAACTGTAGGCACTCAGAGACAGAAAGAGCGAGAGAAATGGGAAGTTGAGTGCAAGTGTTTAAACTTCTCAAACCGACAGCCTTTTAGGGAAACACATCGACTTGTTGTTTTAATAGAAACATTTAATTAAGCAAAACGCTCCTAACAGGCTGCAGCTGGTTCCCTCCTTGTGCGCGAGCCTTTATTGCGTGTGGGGAATCCATTTCCACTTTATTTGGGGCTTGCCTCAGATTTATAGATTTTACAATTGTCTCTGCATGCACTCAGCACTTCCTCACCGTCTTGTGCCACTTTATGCCTGGGGAAACTTGATAGAAAAGTATAAATTGTCAACTTGTTACGGGAATAGACTTAATTAAACTTAATGGAAATGAACTTCAGTCTCTGGGAGTTTGTCTTAGAGATTGGAAATTACAGTGGAGAAATGTACAGGAAGCTTTTATTTTGCAGACATATGTGCATGCAATCAAAATGAGTAATAATAATAACAAGGAAAGTTATTCAAATAAGGGATGTAACAAGACAATTCTCATTGGGTCCACAAAAAAAGAGTCAAGAAGAGGTTTTGTCATCATTTATATTACATAAAGTGTGTGGATATGTTCACACTTTGGCCTCACTGTTTTTTTATAATTTCACATTTTCGTCATCACTGTTACCATTTTTCCTTCTTTTTTTGCATTCTCAACAGGTGCTACTCACCAGTAAATGTAAACACATGGGGAAAAAAGAAAAATCTCATAAGATCATTCTCCTGATGTGTGCACAAATGCGAGATCTTGTGGGACGAGATCTTGTCCCATTTCTTATTGCTATATATAGTATGATATACAAAAGTAAAATAAAAAAAAAAATATATAAAACTCTTGACTTGGTACATTACAAGAGAAAGTGGAAGAGGGAATAAAAATTAAAAAATTGTTTACTTTTACTCAGATCAGGGAATGCTAATACTTTTTTACAACACTTTAAAACAAATACATAATTTATTTTTTGTGGTGGGTGGGTTTTGTCACCATTAAGGGCTGTGAAGAATCAAGAGGCATTGGAAAAAAGAATGTAACCAAGAACTAGAAGATCTTGTAAAAGAGAAGCAGTGAGGAACGCTTCCTGGATATTCTTGCGTTCCCAACCAGGCAGATGCTCATTGGAAGTGGCGTGTGATTTATTTATTCTTTTGGCTTACATAATAGGTAATTTCCATCAAGAGTGCCTTGGAGTTCATTGCCTGTTTTTTCCACCTCACAAGCATACCTACTTTGTAAACTAGAAGATCTGAATTCAGGACTGGACAATACCATTTCACACATACCTTTCTTTATCCATCACCTTTCTTAAGCTCATTTTTACATAGTGCTGATTCCCACAAAACAATTTCATGTATTTATTGAACCGGTGTTCTAATTCAACACCATGTTTGTAGATCCAGTTTTATTTTAACACCAAACTTGGCAGTATGTTCTCGATCAAAACACTCGTCTGTCCCTACACTGCACACTCGCACACAGACATGCTCTAAACCAGAGATTAGCCATAGCCTCGGCCGGCCTGCTAGCCTCATGGCAGTAATTGAGAGTTAATGACGCAGTTGGATGTGTTCTTGACTTCATATTAAACAGAGCCTGCTGGTGCGGCCCGGCTGTAAAAGCAACGCACCTCCCCTCACCGTTCTCTGCTCCCTCATGTTCTCTACAACTCTCTGAGGCCAGTTGTGATTCAATGTTTACAGGATGCTAAAAAAAGGTTATGTTGTTGTTGATGTTTTAGTTGTAATATGTTGAATCCGTCCAACAAGCCATTTGCCAAGAAGTCATTGGTAAAGTTAAGCAATGATGGTCAAACACGGTCCAGGTGTATCGCAGTTCAGTTATGTTGGGCCAAAACAAAGAAAAAAGATAGCCTTAAGGACTTGAGGCTCAGGGGTTTGAATACTCGTCCAGCAACCCGGAAATCAAAAGACTGATTCCCATACGGACCTGGCGCTTGTTATTGCTGTGTTCTTGGGAAAGACACTTCACCCACTTTGTCTAGTTTGAATTTGGTGACTGCGTGAGTGATTGATGGTGGTTGGAGAGACTGATGGCACAGATTAAACAGCTTCACTCCCATCACCAGTGGGTACTCCGGGGTCAATGAGAAATGGTCCCTCACAAAGTTTGCAATTTGCATTTTTCATGGAGAGTAGAGAATGTAGTGAGGACCCATCAAGATGATTTGTAACCAGAGCCCATACCTTTGTGTGACACCCCTGTCCATCAGTGTAGGCCAGGGCAGCTATGGCTACAGATGTAATTTACCACCACCACCAGTTGTGGAGTGAAGGATGATGTAAAGCATCTTTGAACAGGGAAGTCCAAACTTTAAGTAGTAAAATGTACTACTTCTGCAATTTGGACCAAACCAGCCAAGCATGTGGGCCAAAGCAATGCTGTGTTTGGCCCCTGGCCATAGTTTGGACACAACAAAAGCGCAATATAAATCAACGGGATTGAATGCTCTTGATATTTATTGACATTAGTATAACTGAAGATATTTTTACACCTTATTTTAGTTTTGTGACAGTGAATGATCCATCCCAAAACAGGTTTCATTTCAAGGTATCATTCTCATCTGGCTTGTCTAACACCTGATGAATAGTTCAAGTGATTCTCTTTCTAAACGCTAGAAGAACCCAGAAAAAGTCCTCACTGTGCACTTGCAATGACCTCATTCCAATTAGTACATTGGCCCACCATTTCTCCCGCCTATCTACTTACATGTTTCCTTTAACCTCATAATTGGTCGCCACATCCCTCTCCTAATGCATCTGCCGTGTAAGGCTTCCACTGTCTAATCGCTTCCACTGCAAAACCAGCCATTTAGCCCCAACCTCTCAAAGTCCATCCATTTGAACAAAGAACCCAATGTCGAGCGGCATCAACATGACTTCTGGCACGACCCACGCCGCCGCTACCTGATAACACTTCAACCACTCTTCTAAGGCAAGACACTGGCAACCGGTCGGCAGAATCACACCCTCCTAAATCTCTAAAGAGGGGTGGAAGGTGGGGGCAGTTGTGCGACTAACTGGCGCCAAGAACGGTGTGTTGCCCACAGCGCGCAAGTCGCTCTGGGCCCTTTTCTGCTGCTATTCGCTCTTTCGCTGACCAGAGCAGGGGAGAGGATGGGAAGGTAGGGTAAGGGTGGGTGAGTGGGGGGTTAAAGGAGGTTTGGGGCAATTTGGAGCGATGGTAGAAAGAGAGAGGAGAGAGGAGGAGAGAGAAAACAAACAGGACAGAGGGTGTAGTGTGTGTCAGGTCAGCGGGGAGTTCCAGAATGTTGGCTCCTGGAGGGTTATCTGCTCCTGTCTGCTGTCATTTATCATCAAGAAGAGAGAAGCCATGGCCACCTTCTTAGCAGATGTTCGACAGGGACAATGGAAATAGATGTCTTTCTTACACGGGTAGCAGGTTAGAGATAAGAGACACAAGGGTTCAAGTGTCCTTTGTGGCAAGCGTTGGGAAAATGAGAGATTTGTATCGGAAATGTAATGCCATGTTAACGCACTGATTGGAACTGAACAAGTTTACACAAAACAAGTCAGATGTGAGCCAGACATTCCCACTGCACAAGGTTTAAAAGCACAGTAAATATGTGCAGTTTTATAGCAGAAGCAAACTGAAACGCAAAGCAACAGTACGCAACTTTCTGGAGGTGGCACGTCGTTCATAATTCCATGGAAAGAAAAAAAAAAACATACTTCTATATATACTGCAGATACGTTTTAAGCCGTATTGTGGAATATTTTAGTGAAAGGAACAACACAAATCAGGTTTATGGAGGTGCAAGCTCGCTCAAAGTTAGAACACATGTCCAAAAAATAAAATGAAATAACTTTTTTTGGGGGGAAAGGTTATGTATTGGTGTGTTCACATATGTCCTTGGGTGCTGGTTTGAGCTCAGCTTAGTCCCGATGAAGACTTGGTTTGGTCCAGTTCTTTACCTTGTTTGGCCCCAGTCTAGTCCAGGTTTAGTTCCTGGATAAGTCACAGTTTAGTCCCAATTTTGATGCAGTCTTTGTGCAAGTGCAAACGCTCCCTAAATCTCAAAACAGTGGTATATTCCAGATTAGTGGTCTATCATTTCCAACTGTTTTGTAGGACTGCAAGATTAATTAAAATTGAATGGAAATTGCCTTTTGCATTGGGGAAATTGTCTGCAACCTAAACCTTAGACTACTTCATTCTACGTCATTCTTATATTTTTTTCAGTCGATCATATTTGTCAATGCTCCTGGTTTGAAATGTGCACTGTGTCCTGAACCTGGATGAACATTGCAAATACTATAATCGCAAGACTCAGAAAAGAAATAGCCTAATATTTTTTCCCCTCAGCCCGAGTTTCTTGTAACCAAAATACCAGACGTATCAACAGTAGCAGAGACAACAAGACGAGATCCGCAAAGAGTCATAAAGTTGAGTGGAATGATCTACAGGCTCATAAGCGAATGCAAACAGAGCGCTGATGGCCGGGACCTCCCTGCGCTGCCCTTACACACCGGCTGTATCCTAATGCGTTCTATCACTCCCAAATGTGCAACCATGAAATGAGAAGATACCGTATAATAGTTGTCCAAGCAAACCACTGCCAGTGTAATCACAAAGGGAACGGGGGAATTTTTCAACATTTATTAGGTCTTAATTCACTCATAATTAAGTCATCTTCTCGGTGATGAAACGTCCGCTTGGGAGTCCCTAATATTATCAATCAAGGCACCATGTTCACACTAGTCCTGCTGGTAATTTATCATTGCAAATGTGGGGACGCTTTTAAAATAAGGTTCCTTAGTAAACTATTTATAAGGCGTTAAAAAGCACTAGTTATTTGTTTATGCACTTACAAGGCATTTACTAGCATTCCATCAACAAAAGCAACATGTTTCCTAGAGCATTAAAACGATACTAAAATAAATAAACCAAGACTTAATTCATAGTGAACAAATAGTTTATTTAGAATGATTTAGACTGAGTAACTTCTACCCTAATCCTTGACATAGTTACTAATCCTTAATCATTCTTAGTCAACTATTTGTTCATAATGAATTCAGTTTTTGTTCATGCTTTATTAAGGCATGCATCAGTGTAGTTATTATATAGTGGTGCCATAAATGCTTGTAAACACCTTATGGGATTGTTATGCTTGACATCTGGTCAAAATGTTCAGAGTTCCATAGACGCAAAAAGCAGAAAAAGGGGATTTTGGCAGAACCTGCTGATGAATAAAAAAACAGAAACTGTTTAACATTACATATAAAATATTTTGGGGAGGATAATTTGGGTCTTAAAATAATCTCTAGATGAAAATCAGACTTCATTGATTATTGGAACGCATAGACCAAAATCCAGAAGTAAGACATCATCACTTAAAGTCTATATGACAGTTAAACGACACATTTCATTAAAACATAATGAACCTCATTACGTTCAAGATTTTACAAATAATTTGACCTATTTAGCCCCAGATTGACAGTTTCCATAATGTTTAAAATGTTACTTCCTGGTTGGACATGAGCAGCAAATATGACATAGGTAGAGGTAATTCCACAACTGTTACTTAGCAACCATTTTGAAAACAAAGGCCAAAATCCACATAAATTACACAATCACCATGATCATGAATAATCATGATTTGACAAAATGATAACACCTGATAACAACTTTTTTGTTGAAGGACCATTTAAATTATAAATGATTGTGTCAGTTGGCTGTAAATTGGGATTCAGTTTTAGAACTCAGCACTACTTCCTGTAATTTTAAACTCTTCACAAACGGCAAAGTCACAAATGTAAAACTATATTCAATAATTGCCAGAGGTGCCCTCCCATCAAACTAAGTCATGATCAGAACATTTTGTGCACCTGTAATGTAGACTTTAACAAACCCATAAGTGGTTACAAACAAACAAGTGCTTAATAATGATAAAGCGTTGCCCAAAATGCTTCTCGATTATGATAACTAAACCTTTATAAAGCATGGAAAAAGACTTAATTCATCATGAACAACTAGTTTATTAGTAATGATACAGGTTTAGTAAATACATAATTAAGGGTTTGGAGTTAGGGTAGTTACTAAGCCTTGATCGTTCTTAATAAACAATTTTTTCATTATCACTTGTGTCTTTGCTCATGCTTTATTAAGGCTGATAAAATGTAGTTATTGTGAATATTTAACACACTTCTTTCCACACCAAATCCTAATGTTCAAATGAAAATAAACAAGCTTAAAAGATGTAAGTTATTGCTCTCGACAACTCATGACATTAAATTAAGCTGTGAATGCCGTCCTCTTCTCCTTTCTTGTTTTTTCTCGGGGAGGCACTATTGCTCTTGTCATCCACCGTGAAGCCATCCCGGAGGTGTCTGGTGCACTCCTGATTTGTGAGCTCCACTGTCCTAAACGGCCGCTCTTTATCTGTCTCCTCTGGTTCCTTCTCTCAGCAGGGCCATGTTGCATAACCATCTATTTTCACCACGATTTTTTTTCTTCTTTTTCCTCCTTCTGAACTCCTGAAAGGGTTTAATTACGCACATAGACAACCCTTATAAACTTCTATTCTGAGGAGCTTTTTATTGATGTTCGGGCCATGCATGCATCCAAACCTCCAGCATTTCAATTAGCAATTTGTACACCAAAAAATGCCGGCAATTAAATTAAAAACTTTCTCTAAAAACGTTGAAAGGATAATATTAGCTGAGTCATCTCTCAGGGTTGGGATTAAGTACAGAATGTTGTTGAGAGAAGCAAAGAAAACAACAGTCTTCTGAACTTTTATTTGATTTTAGTCGTAACAATTGTCATCCGGGGGCATCAGATTGGGGGAAAGGATGGAAAAGATGTGTTTGGAAAGGGTCAAATCATTGGCGTCAAGTATAGAAAACATCTAAGGAGAAGCAGAAACCAATATAAAGATATGAACCCCATTCAGAATCTATGGGATGTGCTGGAGAAGGCTTTGTGCAGTGGTCTCTCCATCATCAACACAAAATCTTAGGGAAAAATGAGTCCAACACTGTCACGAAATCAATATTTTATCATTGCAGAAGCCTACTGGAATATTAGCCCAGCGAATGTGTGCGTAAATAAAAGCTAAAGGCACTCGAATATCAGAGGGTGTGACCTTTTTTCTGTTTCAAATGTCCTTTTTTTTGGGTCAGGCAGTGTACTGTGGTCGGTTCTGCTAAAAAAAACTGATCTGTGACCTTCCTATTCTTGAATTTGATGTATTTTTTCCAAGCCTAACCATTGGTACTTTCAGTTCTTTGCAACATTCAGTTTCTCTATTGTCTGTTTATTTGTTTTTTAACGTTTTACAGTGCATTTTGAGCTTTTTACACATGTTTTCCGATGTGGGTATCGAACACTGAATGACAAAGAAACTAAACTAAACTAGCTGTGAGAAAAGTTAAAAAAAAAAAAAAAAGATACTGCATGGGTTGCGATGGCTGACCGCAAGGCTGGCTAGCGTTGACCTCGCTAATTACATGTTGTGAAACTTTAGGCGGCTTATGCGCTCATCTGGCTGCACAAGGGCCTCTCGCGGAGCAATGGACGGACAGAGAAATTACAGCGCCATTACATACGGCCTTAAAAGGCGAAGGCGAGGGGAGGGGGGAGAGGGTGAGAATAAAGTAACAAAGCATGAGAGGGGTCCTTTGTAAGTGGCTGACAGTATTTTTACAGGCTGCAGAGATCTGTACGCACGTAACAATGTGGGTACACAGGAGTCGGCAGGGGGCCCGGGGTGAAATATGCCCCTGCTAAACTTACCCGTCCTCCATCCTTAGCACCAATTGTAGTAAAAAGGGTGCAAAAAGTTGGTTATTTCTGGTGTAGATCGTCATCTCAGATCATTTCAGATGGAGAAAGAACTTCCTTAAATATTCAATGCCGTGTTCATCCAAAATATTCAAAAAATAATAATAATAAATCAACCCTTTTCATGTTTCCTGTCTTAGAGCATAATGGATTTTTGACTAAAATTGAAAATTAAAGGAGACATATTGTGCAAAATCCACTGTTATTGTTTTACCTTCTCATTTACCCACTTGATGCTGTATTTAGTATGATTCATGCATGTTTGATAGTCATGGGTGATACCACTGATTTGATCCATAGAACTATATTAAAATCTGGAAGATAAATTCAAAATGGCGCTGTATTGATCCCCATGGCGTGTGATCATTGGCGCTTGAACCCAAAAAAGTTTTTTCATTACTTCGTGAATAGGGGCTAGCGCTTCCCACCGTGTGACGACAATCAAGGGGCGTGCCTTATCCAGTTAATTTAATAGATCCATGATTTGATCTGATACCAGGTAATTCTATGGCAAATGTTGTGATACTGATCCAATACCAACATCAATGGATTTTGTGCTAAATGCATTGAAACTCCTCGACTATGAACATTTTTCCTCAGATTGAACTAAAAAGAAAAGTAAATAAATCTGCAGAAAACCTAAAACATAAACATTGTATTTTTAAAAAGAGGAAAAAAAAAAAGAAAGGTAATTTTTGGAAGCATTTTAAGTATCGTCATTTCTGAGTATTGTAGTATACACTTCAATACCTCTGTCCATATTGATCAATCAATATCAATATTTTGTATCGATCCACCCAACACTCATGTTTATTCCAAAAAATTCCCATTTTCTATTGATACTCATTACACATCCAGACGCTTGGACTTACTTTGTGGTCAGTTATCTTTCTTTTCTGTAGCCGTTTTATTTTGGCAAATGGGAAAGGTTTTAGGTAGATATTGCAATTTTAACAGTCTAAAAATTAAATAAATACTTCTTGTGTCACAGATTATAACTAAATAACAAATAAAAGCAAAAAAAAATAGTAATGGATTCTCACTATAGAATTTTTGAAAGTGTCCGTTTTTTGCTTTTAAACACAAAAACGCAAATAGACAAACTGCCATTATCCTCTCTGTGACTCTGAGACCTCTAAACCATGTTCTTCCTTCAGCGTGACTTGTGAGCACTGCCTGGACTGAACGCTTGGACATATTTTTTGCGCATAAAGGTGGCATACAGTAACCCCAGGTCTATGATCATGAGTCTGCATTAAACACGGTCCACAAGCTGCAGGGCCCTTGGGCATTTCCAACTGTAACATATTCTCTCTTACCCACAACCACCTCATAGCTCTGTCAGTCTGCGCTCACTGGCGGCTTTTAAAAGATGACATCTGGGTCTCGCATTTGCCCGTGTTTCTCCCCCACCCTGATCACCCACACCCAGCGGACACCCAATATAAGACCGTCATTGTTTTGGCCTGCCTATAAAGACCTTATCATTGCAGGATGGGGTGAGGTGGAGTTGGGGTACTTTAGGTGGACCCTAGGGTGCAGAGGTGGGAATTCCAGAGGACGGCGGAGAACCATCGGGGGGTTGAAACCAGAGACGCAAAAGTGCAGATTTTTTGGCTTTTATTGGTTCAGTGTGCTGTCAGCGTCGGGCCGCGCACACACCTTAGAGGCAGACAACCGCACGCGCTTGAGCACATGTGGGTTTTAGTGCTGTTGGTATTTCTTTTTATATTTGTTTTCATAAATTTTATTGTTTGTTGGTTTTATGGGGGTTCACGTGCAGCGACAAGTGGCTCAGACGTGTTTTTGTAAAGAGAAACACGCTCCTTCTTTGGTTTACTCAACATTTCTGAAAGGTGTAATGTGTAACTTTTCTGGTGGAGGGTTTGCCAGGGTTGACTCAGTGATGCAATGATGATTGTTAGTTGTTTGGCCTGAAATCTTCCACTTTAAAGCGTTGAATTCAGTTTGAGTTTATTTATACAGCACTTTTGAAACAACTCACCGAAGTGTGTCACATTAAAGGAGAATAAAACAGAACAAAACACAAATAACATCATATATGTGAAGAGTGGAAATTAAAATACCAAGTCAATTAATATTAAGTAATTCAGTAAGAATACATGTCTTTTTAGCAATGAAATGTAGGTCGATTAGCTAAGGTTAGTTCGAGACAGTACATAGTCATTTTTCTGTGTTTTTTTGGCCCGTAGGCTTTAATTTGACAGGACAGTACAGCATGAACTGATGCTAAGACTGGGGAATGATATTTAGTAACTGGTCAGAGCCAGATTCAAATTAACAACCCTGAGGCCTACCCCACACGGCAGGCATGTGTTCTATCCACACAACTACAGGTGGCATGGTCCAAAACTGCAAAAGTATTGGGTTAAACTATACTCAAGATGAGAGTAATTGTTTTTAATCATTTGAAGTTAATGTAATTGACAGAACAAGGAATGAAATAATGCACTAAATCTAGTATTTTTAAAGGATGGACACAAAAATGAGAAAAAAAAACAACAAAATCACATCAGAAGCAGCTCGAGGAAGAAACACAAATGTTCAAATCATTTAATATTGTCATCTTGCCACTTGTTGACTTGCTCATAAGAAAATTGGAAGCCAAACTTTTACTCAAGTAGAAGTACAACTATATGGTACAAGACTGGAAAATACTGAAGTTCAATTGTATGAAAAGGTCACGCCAGTAAATTTAACTAGCCACTTCTGTTAGCAATAAAGCTCATAACTGAAAAATGCAAGATTGATACGTTTAATGCCACTGGGGAAGCAATAACTCCGTAGAGGCAACCAACCGGAAAGTTACACAGTGCATCTTTAATGGGAGAAAGTGGAAATCATTCAGAGCTTTTTATGAAGGTATTGAGCAATGCAACAACTTTAAGATGTATGACGGGTCAGAAAGGCCTGGTTTGACAATGAGTTTTTAGAGATAAAAATATGGAACGTTATGGAGCAGTCGGTCTGTTCTGCTTTGTCCACAGCTGTGCATGGAGCGTTTTCGCTAAAATCCCTGAATTGCACAGTGGAAAGGAAAAAACGACAACATAAACAGAGAGAGAAAATGTGAAATTAATGTAATTTTCTCTGTGAAAGTGGATTGAACAAAATAAACTTACAACTTCACTGGAATCCTAGCGAGTTAGCCATAATTGAATGAAAAGCACGCACAAGTTGCAACTGGTAGATTACTGAAAGTTTCACATTTGTGTTGGTTAATTTGTGAGGCAATAGAAGACAGAATTGTGCAAACTTGGAAGACAGTACTCTCCAAAGTAAATTATATGAACTTAATGCATTTAAGCAAAGAATGATGCATGGCTAACAGCAAATAGTGGTTTTAATACAGGTAAAAAAGATATTTTGACTGGCATTTCTTGTTCTTTTAGCATATTTGTCACAATTATTTCAAAGCAAATTGATAAATGCAATCAGTTGGGTGTAATTTCACAGCATTAAATTGGTAATACCCAACTGACACGGTAAAAACCCCTACTACTGGTTCTAAAATGAAGTCTTTACATAATAAACATGAAGAGCCATGCACAAATTTCACTAATTTCCCATAATCTTCAGACCTCCGACATCGCGGCGGTGAAGCATCCATGACTGTGCATTGATTAACCCCAAGCAGCTTGCACTCATTTCCTCGTAATAATTGGCGGCGCGGTCGGGGCAGCGTCTTATCTTGGTCCCATCGGCCGTCCACTGACCAAAGGGAAAGCGTGAGTGAAGCTGTCAGACACAAAAGCCAGTGGAGTGGGGCAGGACGGCGGCTATCTGTGATCAATCTTGGGCCGAAGTGGTCGCTGCGAGAGGGAAGTGGGGTCGACCTCTGCTCCCCCCCAATGTCCCACAATGCGCCCCCCTTCACCCCTGGCTCTTTTCTAGTGGAGCAGTGCTACAGCCGCGGCCCGGCACCCCTCCTCTCTCCTCCCATGGGTGGTTCGCTCAGCCCTGAGGGGAGAACATGGTGCAGAGCAAGCAGACAATTTTCAGGCTGACTGCTTTTACTTTCGGCCCTAAAAACAAACTGACAAAACAAAGGACAGCAAATTAATGACCCGTGCCCCCCTTCCATCCCTCCGGCACTGCACACCACCACCGCCACCGCCGAGCCCCCTAGATCAGACCTCAACCCCTGACAATTGACTCCTGGTTTGGCATGGACTTTACCCTTTCTATTCCCTGGATTCTTTTTTTTTTCGTTTGGTGTTTGATTGCCCAAAGGCTATCCATGCAAAAAGTCACACTTGGTAAATGTGATATCAATTGATTTGGGGATTAAATATGTTAAATAGCTCCATTATGTAACCTTTTTGGAAAAAAAGAGACTAAAATAAAGTATTTTTTGTTATTATTTCAGTGTTTTCATTGCACCAAAAAACATAGAAAAACGTGTCCTTTCAGTGAGTAAGCTCCACAAACCTGACTCATACTTGAGGAGTCTGTCTCTGCTCGTTTCCATGGAAATGTTGGTCCTTTGGCCACAATATTTCACCGTATGGCATAAAATGTATTACCATGGATAATGTTCCAAAGAATGGTTTTAACTCACTATTTCCATGGCATCCATGGACGTGCCACCTCTGGAAAGTTACATACTGTTACTTTAAAATGTCTGTCCATATTTGTATCATACCATTTTGGAAATATATGATGCAAACCTTTGCTGTACCATTGATTACACCATTGTTTAGGGGAAAAAATAAAATAAAAGAAGTAAATATATAAAGATTGACGAAGGAAAAAAAATAAACCTAACCCTAACATTTCAACAAACGGCTATAATAATGTTACAAAAAACATACAAACATACTTTTACTGGTCAGTATTAAACATTCAAATTTCCCCAACTTTTAAAATAACTGTTGCTGGATATAAATGTGTACTATTATATGTGGTTTTAGGTATATGTAAATAACAATAATTGAGTGCGACTGACAAAGCAATGTCTTTAACTTATGTTCCACACAGTTCAAATTCATACCCAAGAAAACAGCGCCATAATAACCATAATGAATAGCAGAGATGTGCGGACATTAACTTACAGACTCGCACACTTAACTACCACCGTCACCTCTCCTCCTTAACTCGCTGACCCGGGGCATCTGGTTTAGATTGTCACAGGAAGAGGCCGGCCAGAGCCATCCAGAGAGAGAGAGAAACAGGGAGAGGTGAGTGTGAGTAGCCTGGACCCTCATTATCATGTGTTAATATTAATGCAATTTGAAAAAGAAACAGACATGCAGACAGGGCAGCGCAGGGCTGGAGTGTGCATGCTCGCTCTCACGGTCCAGACATGCGCCCTGACCGCAAGTCTCGCGCGCTGCTCCTCACCCACTGTCGCTTTACCGCAGGAGCTCAATCTATTACAGCCACGCAGCCATCTGACAACAACTATCACGTCACCCAATCGCCAAAGAGTTATTTATGCAACAAGTGTCCCGACTGGTTTGAAAACATTTTGTGGCTTTAAGTTAGATGCTTTGTTGCTGTTATTAATGGAGTTATACTATGTTTGTGTTTCATGTTCTGAAATAAAGAGTGGCCTATACCGAGCAGTGCCGTATTTAGATTAAGGCATAGTAGGTACATAAACGTGGGGCCCACAATGACCCCCCACATTTAGCCTATAATCTGAATCAAAATTTTTCAGACATTTTCTCAAATATTAAATACCTAATTTTCACAAAGCAAAACAGTAAGTATGTACTTAAATGCGTCTAAATAGTTCCCAACTCTCACAAAACTATTGACCCGTTGTTAATATCTTCACCCATTCATTTTCAAACGCATACTAAACTTTAGAATTGTATTTTTCAGATGGCAAAGTGAAAATTGTGTGTAAACCGATCAGAGCGCTGCCTGCAACGTTGAGCAGACATACATTTCTTTATTATTAGATACAAACAGTGCGCAGCAGTCTCATTTTTTGTCACAAAGTACTGCTTTAACAAAACACTCTTTGGAGAAAATACAAAATGTACTCATTTACAAAAAAAAAGTGAGGTACCCCAGCTTTAAAGAAGATTTACCATGAATACAAGTAAATAAATAAACAAATAGACAACAAACGAGTTAACTAACTAACTAAAATACAAAAACAAACTAATGTAAAGTAGGCACATACATTTTTCTGAAGATGACTAGAGTGTGGCCTGTTCGTGGATGTTGTGAGGGATTCCAAAACAGGGCACCCCATATAGACTTTTGAAAATGAGCCCCACATAAACATATATTCTGTTTGGAGGCCTAAAAGGGTCATTATTTTTCTTGGATCCCCCTAGTGGCTTGTGGGGCCCTGTGTATGTGTTTAATCAACTTTATGCAACCATGAAAACTTACTCTTGACTACATAACATATTGACATATTAAATTTGACACAATACATCGAAATGTATGCTATAATACCTCAAGCAATTTGTGATTCAGGTTTCCATAATTGTTACAAACCAATTTAAATAAAATATATATAAATATGGAGGATTTGAGGTTAGCGTGGCAGAAACACTGGAGTACTTAATAGTTTTAGAAAGAAGTGGTTTTGAAATTACTTGAGTGAAGCCATCCAAGACACACAGACAAACACACAAGTATTACAAGAATCAAGGAGGAATTGATGTGTTTAAAGACGTGAATCGGGGGAGGATTTCGGAGTTGCGTGAGTGACATGTGGAGAACATTTAGTTGGAGAGGCTGGAGGGTATTCTCTGGATTCACCGGAGCACAACTCCAGTCAGGGTGCCAAGGTCAGCCTGTCTGCTCAGAGCTCCACTCCCTTCTGTCAACACAACCTGACCCCCAAATCAAGAAGCACACAACATTTGTCAAAGATTTCTTAGTTTTCAACCTTCAACATTTCATGAATTACCAAAACTATTGCAAATGGTCAATATAGGCGCGTAATTTGAAAATGGATCATGCAGATATTAACAGTTTTTTCCTCAGGGAAGCTTCACGAGCAAAATAAGTGTCAATCAAATATAATTGTTGATAATATATGCTGGTATGGAAAAACAGACATGTTTGGCTAAATTATCAGATATTGGTATATTGACTGACCATTCAGGCAAGGTAATAGTAAGTGGACAGACTGATTCACTGAAGAAAAGTACCATCTTAAATATAAAGTCAAGTTAATAAGAGCTTGAAATAAATAATATATTTTGAAGAAGGATTGCCAACAAGCATAAAATATATTGCTTAAAATAAGAAAAAGACAACCATTTTCTAACTTAAAATTAGGAATAAAATGCTAATGAACTTGAAATAAGAGCGCAATTTACTTGTTTTATTGGTAAATCTTATTTTAAGAAAGTCAAAATATACTCAAATCAAGGTAAATACTACTAACTTCAATCAATTTTTAACTTATTATTACTTTTTTGGGTTGCATACATGTATACGCAAAGTTGTAAACCTTAATACATTTTTGAAACAGACCTGCTGTCATAATAATATTAAACGTTGCTAGTCGTATAGTTCTTTAGTTGGTGCGGTTTCATTGCTGTACATGAAGACAATCTATTTGACAAAGCCATCTTGTCTATCCGGTGTTTAGCATCTTTCTTCAAACCCTC
Organism: Rhinogobius similis; assembly: GCA_019453435.1. Taxonomy (NCBI): domain Eukaryota; kingdom Metazoa; phylum Chordata; class Actinopteri; order Gobiiformes; family Gobiidae; genus Rhinogobius; species Rhinogobius similis. Next base: position 10,160,242 of record CM033625.1, on the reverse strand, counting down.
CTTAAGGTTGAGGAATTTATTGAAACTTTCAATTCCCGTTGTGAAAGTTTTGAGTACTTCTCCATCATCTCATCATCATCATCTTATCATCTAGCATGTGCATGATATTTTGGCAAGATGAACAGCAATGATCATACACATACGCAGCAACATCTCCATCCTACATTATTTTTGTGGACAAGACACCTTTGGCATAGTCTTTTGATGGTCTATGTTGAGTCGAGGAACATGTCAACAGGCCTTAGACAAAGGATCTTGGAGAGCAGAACACACACACCCACATGCATTCCACAGGGATTAGGCCAAAGTCTATGAGCATTTCATCAAGTGGTTCCCATTCAAACCGACTGAGGAGCAAATCCTTGAGAAAGCCCGGGTCATCGCCCTGGCTTCTGCGCTGGCTTAATATTTAAACTGGGATCGGGATGGATTCAAAGTGAGCTCTATCAGTCAACACTGTGTTCATAAAAGCAGGGCAGTTCTATCTGTGCTCCAGCTGCAATGAAACACAAATTTAGCTCTTCCTGTAGGTGACAACAAGCTTTTGAAGAACCATTAATGTGTGCTTATTATACTCGGTTTAAATAATATTGATGTTGGACTACAAATGATCCTCTGTTTATTTTGCAGATTACTTTCTGCTGGATATCAAGATGTGAAATCAGCATTATGGCACAACCTTTTGTTGTCAAATCAAAATCACTTGGAACACCTTGCACAAATACTTTGAAGGTAGCCAGCCAAACTTTTACAAAGCTGGGATTGTAAATATATTGCACAAAACGTTTAATTAATTTGGCAACACCAGCATTTGGTTTCAGGCCTTTGATGTTGCCAATGTCTGTCTCATGTGACACGAGGGGTGAATTTAAATTTAAAGATATCAATTTGAAACTTCTCCTGTGGTTTACTCACATAAATGTAAGACAAAAATGTATTTCAGTTTTTCATCACAAAATGTTTCACATAGACATAAGGCATTTTAATTGTTTAAAAACAGCCAAAATTGCACATATTTGGGACATTTAAATCTAAAAAATGGACTGAACTAGGTTTAAATGTCTTGGTTAATTTTGTACATATATTAGTTACATTTTGGATTTGTTATTTTGTTTTTGAGCAACTAGACTTGACTGAAAATGTTGCTTTATTATTATTTTTTACTTAAAACTTTAATAAATCCGTTTTTGAATTAGATATATTAAAAAAATCCTTCTGTACATTCCATCAGAATTGTAAAGAGTGGTGTAGGTGTTAATTCCAGTGATGATCTTTACGTCCCTAGTGGAGAAAAATGCATTTTAAGAAAACAGACTTTGAAGTTACCATGTCTCATTGAAATCTATGGATGAAGTGGATTGGATTAAATAATAAAACATTCTTAGGAGTAGATTGAACTAGTTTGTTGTTTCCACATGAAAGCCTGAAACAAACTGACCAAAAATGAGATTTGCCTGTAGTGCTCGCCTGAACTTTAAATTGGCAAATAATGCAATTAATTTGTGCAAAGGATCTCCACAAGTTGCCGCAGACTTCAGTCAACAACTTGACATGAACATGTACAGATGACATTTTAACACAACTCAGTCCTTCACCAACACCATCCACATCGCTGCGAGAGGCCCAGGAAAACGAAGCACTCTGCCCCATCCACACCGCTAAATGTTGTTGCCATGGTGTTTGCTACTCTGCCCTTCAGTCTATACATTTGATTGCCCACTAAAGCATGAGGTAACTAGCCTGGGTTTGCTAGATTTATTGCTAATCAGTACATATCGGCAGAAGTCTGCTATGGACCAGCTCAGACTAACTTTAGAACATTACCGCACACAGATCAGTGATGTCAGCGCGGACAGGAGATCTAGGAAGAAAAACAAGCTAACAAGGACAGGGGAAAGGAAAGATTAAAGTAAGCAGAGAAGGTGATAAGGAGGGGAATGGACTGTGCCCCCCTCTTTGTGTGCCATTAGACCCCTTTCTCATTACTCAGAGCTTGTCGCGGGCGCATCGACATCTTCTGCCATCTCTTATAGAGCTATTGATTCCTCACAGTACTCACATACGCAATTCAAATCAGCACAAATACATTCCATCTTTGTTACCGACCAAGTGCATGGACTTGCATTCGAATGCGTTGGAGGTACGGAGCTGTGCGGGCTTGTTGTTTATTACGGAAATGTCCGAACTGTAATGTATCAGCTTAATGTATTGACACATGCTGATATATCTGTCAATAGTATTGGTTAGAGACGGAGAATGAGGTCAAAGCTGTTGCCAAGGCAAGTTCACTGACCTCACCGACCATTCGATAAGAGAGCGCACAGGAGGACAAGGAGCAACTTCATTCGGACATTGATTTTGTAATGGAATAGTATGCAGTGTCAAAGAGCACAAAAGTTTGACCGGGATGAAAGAAATTGATCCAAAAAATTGTTGGCATAAGATAACTAAATAGGTCAATATCATAACAGAGGCTAGATTCTTACAATTTTACTATGAAAAAAAACATCTTTGCAATTTCTCTGAGCTAGCTAGACCACATTGTAAGGTCACGGTACGAGCTCTGCCCAAACTCCTGATGTAACCTATTTATTTGTGCAGTAATGTGTATGTTGTTGTTGCCTGTTTTGTTCTGTAACTAACACAGAAGATGTGAGGATTTCTTGCTGTAGAGGAAACAAATTCCACCAACTTGTTGTGGGGTCTTTAATAAATGATTCTGATTCTTCTTACCCTGTTGCCGATGCTATTGCTATGTTGGATTGAAATTTAACATCTATTACTCAAAATGTGCAAAGTATTGATACACTCAATTTAAATTTGGAATGTTTCTAAGCCTGGCAGTAATGACCGGAGATGGGATTATTGGATTTGAATTATTGATCTATAGATAAATGTAGTAAAATGTAGGGATCTATACTGATATGCAAACACCTATACTAATTAACATATGTACATTTTAGGACTAGACATTCATGTCAGACATGTTAGGGCCAATTTCTTCAGAGTTTAGAGTCAAACACACTCAGCAGCAACAGATTGGACCGAAACATCTGTCAAGTGCTCTATTTGTCTTTTAGAGCCTTTTTGAAATCCTTTTTTATACATATATTTGTTGAAATGACTTCCCCCTTAAGGTAAGATGAGTATCAAGTATCGGTGAGGACATCTGATAGCAGGAGATTTGATGGTAATGGACGACGCAAACAATATTCAGACAGATACAAAGTTGAAGAAGAAAAGCTGAAGTACGCGTTACTGGTATGAGTTTGTTACAAGATTAATTCGATACCAAAAATTGTGATATCGCCCGTCTCTACTATCCACCCAAAAGATAACAACTTTGCAAACCTATTCTGTAATTTGGTATGAATAGTAGAAGACGATTTTGTAATAATGGCCTTTAGAAATTGAAATGGTCAACACTGGAAACGCAAAGTCCTTAAACATCTTGCAAACCTAACCATAAACCAATAACAGCCGAGCTATCCATCTTTTCACCAATGCGGCACATACCACTTACGCTATTGCCCAAATACTTCACATAGCTACGATTTCTACTTCTGGGCTAACACTGAACATCATTGACACCTTCTAGGATCAGGTTCGCCTCAGCATATTTGTATCTTAAGCTCCATGTCTGCTGTCGGAACAAACCGCAAGCACGTGTTCACAGACGGATTCACCCGGCACCGTGACAGATCAACTCACGACCGCGGCCCATCAACCGCCATCACCACATAACAACCGGCAAACCGCAGGAGAAGAGCCGGAGCGAGAGGAGAGACAGGGGAAGGGCGGCTAATTGAAAAAATACGAGGAGGAGAAGGTATAGTTTGGACATGGAGATTGGAAGTAGGTTTCTTCCAAATTGCTGAAACATAAAAAAACTTTTTCAAAATATGTTGAGAGTTTTGTAATGGGCCATACCTCTATAGTGGAAGAATTACGAAAGACAGTTTAGGTTAATTCTAAAAATAAAAAAAAGGGATTAAAATTGCTATTTATTTTATCTTGATATTTCACTACAGAGCAAGCAAAGGCAATATTTAAAGGAAACATGAAAGTTTGGCATGTAATGTAATAACACTTTATAATAACTACACATATTACTGCCTTAATAAAGCATAAATAAAGACATAATTCATGGTGAACAAATAGTTTATTAAGAATGATACTTACTCTAACCCTAATTTCTAACCTCAACCCTAACCTAAATTGAGTAGTTACTAATCCTGAATCATGCTTAATAAACTATGTTCACTATGAATTAAGTCTTTGTTATTGCTTTGTTAAAGGAAAAATAAGGTGTAGTTATTATTCAATGCTATTCAATGCTTGCGGCTCTAAAATCTAATACCCATTCACATAAGAAAAAAATAAGTAAAATCATTTTCAGTTGCTGTGTGCCTTAGACGGTACAGCACTTTCCATATCAACACCTGAAGACAAACACTGCAGTAAAATAACCTAAAATCGTATTGTCACTTTGCTATTTTATATCCTTTATGAGCCACACCACACAGTCTTCCCAACACTCATTTTAACAATAGACACTACCACTAATTAAGTTCTTCCAAAAAATGTTCCAGGCTTTGAATTAAGCTGCACAAATTCATTAAGCGGAGACAAGTAGACCCTTTATCACCTCGGATATTTGTCCAAGCTCACTTCTCTCTGTCCCAACTGTGTACTGCCCCCCTGCAGCCCCTCCACCGCCCACTCCACCACCACCTCTTGGCTCGATTGCCTGTAATGGACATGCTTTATCTCGGCTGACCTAACCATTGTCGCAGGGGGCAGAATTTGTGAGCTCCTGGAGTGGGTATAGACTGGAGAGACATGGCCGTGCATACAGGGTGGCGGGTGGGGGTGAGGGGAGGAAGGCGGGGGGTCGTGGGTGCTTGGCAAGTGTCCATGCATGCACTCTGCTTTGGGCCACTTTGTTAGCCGTCGACCCGTCCTCCCCGCCTATGCAAATTGGGGGGTGGTGGTAGTTAAATCGCTGAATGAGGATGGAGTGAGATATGAGCTGTGTAAACTCATCGGCTGAAAGGACAGGCCAGACGACAGATGCACATATGCAAGTTTTATGTGCCGCTATGTTTTATATACTTGGCTTTTTATAAACAGGAAGCGTGACTTTTATGACACTGTTCAAAACCTAAAGAGGGAAACAAAAAATAATAATACTTGAGGTAAAGGGAATTTGGAAGTGTGAGAAAATGCAAATAGGCTTTAAAGGAAAAAATAAAATATGATGCATTTTTTATATTGGAATTAGTCTTTAAACATGCTCTTGGGTACCTTAAATTTGCCATCTCATGTTTTGAAACAAATAAAGTTTCTCTGCTGTCTGCCCTGGCACTTGCTGAGTGTATACATCCAGTAGATGGCGCCTTATCAAGCTAGTAGTAGCAGTGATCATGTTTAGACGGTAGAAATGCTCAGAACGAGTCTGGCCATGATTTAAGGACTTAAAACAGCAGAAGATTCTCCGATAAGTGACGTGTAAAATCGGGAAAAATGTAATTTATCGAGGGAGTTCAGCAAGGAGTGTTTTTGACGGCCAGAGAGGAGAGGATTTTCATCCCTACATTCCTCCAAATGGCGTGGATGCAGCTAAATGCAACTCTAGGTATGTTTTTGATGACGGAACATTGTTAAGACATGGTTAAAAGCTGAATGTGTCCTTTAAAATACACCCAGCCTTGTTCAGAGAGTGGCTGTTTCTTATTTTTCTGTGGTAAAGTGGGGCTCTAGGGGGAAATCTTACCCTAACAGTCTGGACTTGCGAGAAGAGGGTTCAATCTACTGATATTTTTGGATCACTCTTTCTTGTAGTAAGCAATTGTTACGTGGGTATTGTTAAGTATGGGTTAGGGGTTAACTTTCTTTGAGGTTTTTGTTTGGGTATTATAAAACACAACTCCAAGCATACAAGCATTATGTTATGATACAGGTAAAAGATTGTTAAAAAAGTTAAAAAGGAGAGTTGGGCAAAGACTAAAAGTTGTCTCATGTTTCATGGATGCTGAAATCTGATACAACCACTTAAAAAATAAATAAAAGAACAGCTGAGAAACAAGAGCAGGTTTTAAAACGAGTGTCAATCTGAAGAACAAATTTGTGAACACGGATGACGCATGTGCCAGACAATAAATCAAGCATTTGCAAATCTGAAAAGAGTAATTGTGTTCAAATTTGTTCAAAATAATGTAAAAAATAAACTAGAAAATCTAAAAATGATGCACGTGATTGTTGCAAGTTAATCATTGGCTGCGGAAACTCACTGTAAAATCTTAAATTCTCTCAAGCTATAATTTTCAGAACTCTGCCTGTTCAAGTCCTTTGGTTCAGAACCAGACAGTAATTTATGGTCAAGACCCGGAGCTTTTGTTGTTTGTGCGTGGTTTGGGTGCAAGGGAAAACGAGCTAGAAAACCAACCCCAAACAAACAACCCCAAAACAGTCTCGAAGCTTGAAGCATTGTGTCATTTATGTTAGTTTACCACTGCTTTTGAGTGGATGATATTATCACTTTTTAAACCCTCTTATAAATAAATTATACATATTTTACCTCTAGGTTCCTCAATTAAAGAAGCCATATTATACCTTTGTCTGCTATATATACACCTGGATAATTATTTAACACTTTGGACTTTTTACAATCGGAATATTGATGTAAAACAACGTAAAAGAAACCACATGCATCAATTTTAAATCTTCTGAGTGGTTAAATAACAAGGGAAAAGATCTTACATATCCGTTTTAAATGATACAGGCCTGTGGAACCTGATGCCATTCAGATGTGACCGATACGAGAAAAAGATTGATATTCTATAGGTATGCCAAATAATACTACAAAAGCAATAAACCAAGATCAAAACTATAGCCACAAGTGGGACTTAATGAGAAAAACTATGAAAAATCTTTAACAATTATTGTGTTTTTTGTGAAGTATTAATCTAAAGCGCAGTAATACACGTCTGTACAGCAGTGACATGGACAAATGCACACTTGTTCAATGCAGTATAGTTGAACAGGCAGCAGTGGAGTTTTACTGGGCTCAGATAAAGACTCAGAGGATCAGATTCTTGCTCCTGTTCCCCCCGTCCTGCCCTCACCTCTGCTTTTATGTGACAGCAGCACCCGGCCTGCTCCAGGGTGATGAAGATGGGAAAAGTGCACTGTCATACATCTCCAAGCGGGAAAATATGGACGAGGGAGTGTCAGGAAGCAAGATCTAAGATTGAATTGATTCACAATGCTGTCATAATATTGATAGAACAAGCTTTTTTTCCCCTGCAACTTTTCCCGTTCATAAAGTTTTGGTAGAAATGAGACAGTACGGGTTTTGTCATAGCATTTTGACGTCACTTTATATATCAGAAGCCATTTTGGAGGCAACTCTCGTTTTTCTACAGGCTTGGGAACAGTTCAAACAAAACATTTCCACATCAATAAATTTTCCTTTTTGTTTGTTTTGTTTTTGTTTTAGCTACCGTGAGCTGAAGGCTTAGTAAATAGCATACTTAGAGTTAGGGTAGTCAAAAGTATAAAGTATTGAAAATCAGATACTAATCAACACTAAAACTAGTATCAAAACTAGAACAATCAACAACACTAAAAACCTGATCTAATTATTGGGTTATCAGATTATTAGTGATCAGATTTTTACTGACCATCTAAAAACGTTAAAAAGCCTATAAACCAAGACCATTCGAGCCTCAAGTAGGACTTCAAGTGCGTAATTTTGCCTTCATTGAGTGTATCAATACCTGTTGTAAGTATAAATTATAGTTTTGCACCAAGCAGGTCGCTGTTTGTGGAGAAAAGTTGAAAAATCTGTTGAAAATTACAAGTAAACAAACTGATCACAGTAGGGAGACAAAGGTTATGCATAATTTATACAAAAAAAAACTACTTTTTTGACCCTTTAAAAATTTATTTAACAAAATAAGTGATGACATGTATTGTTTGTTGTAAAATAAAAACAATCTGTGACATTAGAAGAGTTTTGGTGCACCGTACAGGATGGTTTCTTGGTAATTTCCTAGTGTGATGTCATCATTTGCAACAAGGAAGTGAAATTAAAAACCTACAAAAAAATCGCTAAACTGAGGTAAAATTTGTAAAGATTTCTGCAGATTTTTAAATATATTCATCTTAACTGCATTTTTGTTAAATGAGTAACACAACCTGTCATAGGTACTTTAATGAGAAATGAAAAAAGAAAATCCGCTAATTAACTAACAAATGTCATTCGATCCATGTAAACTCACACCACAAATCTGACCTAATCGTTGAGTTATCTGACTATAATCTGATATTACTGACCATTTACATAATACACAGTGATTTAAGCCGATTTTTACATCAGATGCCCATTCAAGCCTGTGATGAAAACAATATAACACTCTACAGTCGTGTCTTGTCGTGCGCCGCGTTAACACGTGGAGCTGGTGATTGTGTTTGACGTGAGCTGTCTGGGAGAACATCACGTTTAATAGTCACGTCAAAGACACAGGATTTAACATGACATCTGACGTATACGGCTCTCATCTCACATTACACAGGCATAACTGTCAGCGCTTATGCTCCTATCGCCGTAATGTGAGCGACGGTGAGTGACATCAAGCTCATAGATAAACCACAACCAAAAAAACAGCTTCATTAGGATGACATGTTGAGAAGCGCTTGAGATGAGTAGTGTTTTTCTCATGTCAACTGTTGTTTTGCCGAAAATAAGACAAAGAAATCTGCAAAGAAAATGCTACAACACTTGAAATAAGAACAAAAATCGCTTGTTCAATTAACAAATCTTGTTTTTAGTTACTTAAGCAAAAGTACAGATACAGGAGCAGAAAACTTATTCAAGTAAAAGCAAAAGTCTGAAATAGACAAAGTCTAGTTAAGTAAAAGTATTTCAGACAGTTTTTGAGAACTGTTATAACACCAAAAGTTGTGATTTGACATGATTTTTTATTTTTTTAGCTTCTTTTTGAACAAAGACAACTGAATCTATTTGCAAAACTTCTAGCTGTTTTTATTTGTATATTTTTGGTTGGGTTACATTCAACGATGTTTGCAAAATGATTTGTATGCATTCAAAATGACCACACCCTGAGACCTATGCAAATTCTTTTAACAGCTTTTGATCCCGATGATGCTGCTGTAGTTGGACAAGTTTGTTAAACAACTCAAACTAAAATAATAGGAAAATACTTTAGCCTTTTCAGTCCCAAAAATGGAGAAGAGTAGAGTAAAAGTAAAAAGTATCCACTGTAAAATGTACATCGGTAAAGTACAAATACCTAAAAATCTTACTTAAAGTCCAGTACTTTAACTTTTTTTACATTCCACCACTGCTCAAATCCAGACAAATCCGACTTAATCCGATCACTTTTTAAACATATCATATTATTTAAATGATTTAGTTTTTTCCCAGCCTATGCGCCCCATTGCAAGTACAATCCACTCGACACAAAACCTATCACTGCCTGTAAAGTAAGAGTAACTCGATCACTATTAATCACTGATCTTAGTCGAGAGCAATGGCCTGAAAAATCTTTAGTCTTTTCTTGTACTCGGGAGAGATTATTTAACAAACTTTGCATTTCAATTCCCCACTTAACTGAATTGACATATTGGAAATTGCGCGATGGCGAGACACCGTAACGACCCCAGCAATCACCATGCATCAACTGTTTTTTTTTTTAAACACAATTGATCTACTTCAGTATTTTGATTGATTACAGCCTTATCGTTATTTTTCAGCGGCGTGAAAGAGATTGTTTGTTACACTTCTTCCCACAGGACCTCCCTCCTCACACACACACACACACACACACACACACACACACACACACACACACACACACACACACACACACACACACACACACACACACACACACACACACACCTGTCCATTCTATAAGCACACACGTAACACACACATAAGCAGAAGAACAGTGCCCGATTTGCCTCCGGGCCCGGCTCTCGTAATGGGATCCTCACTGTTATTTCTGCTGAATCAAATAAATCCCGCTAATTAACATGTTAACATGATTGATGGGGCTGGATTCTGTGGGGAGCGGGGAAAGTCTGTCTGCGCTCAGAGCTGCTGCTGCTGCTGTCGGCGACTGGGAAAGCACAATGGAGTCAGACGCACTGATGATGAGAAGTTTGGATGTACATACTTAGGGTAGAAATGATACCTAAAATGGGTTTAAATTACTTGGATTTTAGACTGGAATGGAAAAGGGAATATAGCGATCTTATTTGAAGTGCAATTCTCTAAACCCAACGGCAGATGATTGTTTCTTTGTTGGATTTGCAACAGGATTTTACAAAACTTGTGAATCAAAACTGCCCGACATTCCCCAATTTGAGTCATTTGCCGAATTAGAGCTAATCATATTTTCATCATTTAGAGCAAGGAACGGTTAAGTTAACTTAGTCATCAGTTGCAGTCTTAGTTTGCCAGTCATTTAAATGAAATAGAGTTTGTTTAGAAAGTTTTAAAACGTTTATTTTTGATGAAGAAATGTACAAATCAGACTAACAGTCACAATAAACATTAAATATTACACTGAAATCACTTGACCTTCAAGTTTCTCTGCTCTGATCTGTTTGCTCAGGTTTAATAATAGTTAAAGAAGTGTTTTCACGAACTTTGAGCTCATATTTAATAAAATATAATCATATATAGCTTGTTCCTTTAAGTTGTAATCTGTAAAACACACAACCATTTGAAATTTAAGGAACTTTATCGTGCACATTTTTGCGTAAACCCTGCATATTTACGCTGTTTTCTTCTCTCAAACTGAAATCTCTGTTGTACTTTGTGATGAGTGGTAAAACAACTTTAGGTTTTTGTGGAAATCAGTTAAATTGAGGCTAAATATAACTGTTAACTTTAAAACTACCACCAAAAAGTTGCACTATGTAACTTTTTAGTGGGCGATGTGGATTTCTCCCTTTGTTATCTTTGCCTACGTTATCAGAGGTACATTACTCCCTGCAATGAAAACATAACCAGACTGGACTGGACTAGACTGGAACACACACAATCGCAATGTCTTAGGGTTCGTGTCTGTGGGTCTTGAAGCCATTTCTTTCAACTCTCTGACTACTTCCATTGATTCCACAACACGTAGTCAATCTTTTTCCAACAAAACAAATACAAAGTTTAAAAAATGCCAAACTAATCCAGCTCTGGCACTTCTTAGTCAACTGAACCAAAAAAGAGGAAGTTTCTGATCATCTTTCAGACTTTTGTGTTTGGTTTATTCTGACGTGCAGTGGTGCGTGGACAATATAGCAAACAACCTGTTATTGGAGAAGCATGAGAAAGGCAGTCGTGAACTGATATACTTGACAGACAATGTTCAACCTGGGAACCAAACCAGGAAGTGTTTGTTCAGGTCTACAATAGCGAGAAACTTTCAAATAACATTCACGCCTTTAATGCTTTTAACCATTCTGGACCAATAGTGCACTCATAAAGAGACTGAAAAGACTTTATTTCACAATCTCCATATCAAGAATGAAAAGGTATTGTTAAAGGAGACATGTAATGCATTTTTCCAGGTACTTATTATTGAACTATAAAGTAAGTAGATCATCATTTTACATTTTGTTCATTGTAAACCGCAATATTGATCTAAAGCGACTCAATAATAGAAACAGGTGCATTGACTTCCTGTTCAAAACTACAGAACTGATAAACCCCACCTCTTCGCAGTAAACAAGCAGTAGATTTTCATTTACTGTATATTCATTCATTTTCTACCGCTTATTCCCGTTAGGGGTCGCGGGTGACTGGAGCCTATCCCAGTGACTTTGGGCCTTAGGCGGGGTACACCCTGGACAGTGGCCAACTCGTCGCAGGGCTAACACAGAGACAGAGACAAGGACAGACAACCATTCACTCTCACATTCATACACTATGGACAATTTAGAGTTGTCAATTAACCTACACAGTCATGTCTTTGGACGGTGGGAGGAAGCCGGAGAACCCGGAGAGAACCCACGGTAACACGGGGAGGACATGCAGACTCCACCCAGAGAGATCGTGTGATGTTGGGGTGGTTCGGAATTCGAAACCACGATGTTGGGGTGGTCTGGGATTCGAACCCACGATCTCCTTATTGAGAGGCAGAAGCTCTAGCCGCTCTGCCACCGTGCACCCCATTTTTTTTTTACTGTATATGTTTTTTTTATTTTTGAAAAGTGGCTACATGGCATTTTAAAACCTGTCTCACTCTTAGTTTTTCAAATAATCATAGCTATGTATAGGGATGTGAAAACAGGAATTTTCGGGGCACTCAAGCCTCAGTTGCAATACAGGATTATTCAGACATGCAGGACTTAATCAAAATACAACAAGTAAGCAAATGATGAGGAAACACAAAAAGCACATTCAAGTTTATTGTGCATAATATGTCCCCTTTAATAACTTTTAATGTCAGAAAAAACCTTGCATTGACTGACTTTTTGTACCAAGACCATTGGACCAAAAATTAAAAATTCACAAGAAAGCAATCCTTGTCTAATATAGTGTTTATTGCCTAGTATTTATCCCTTTAGGAGAAATTACCAATCTTTTTTATTTCATTTTAATTTCAAGTTTATGCCATTTTTATATGCTTATTTACATATTATACCCCACGACCTTTTCACTGTACTTTCTGCTTGTCATTTTAAAGGTGTTGGGAGGTGTGGGTCTTTGCCCGCTGCACCCGGTTTGTTCTTTATGAATGAATTAATCAATAGTGACACAGCCCTACATGCTTTTTCCTTCCTCATTATTCTAATTAGCCGTTTATGCAGACAACCCCCTCCCTTGCACCTATTTTGCATACCATTAATACATTAACACGCACTTGACAAACAGAGCAAGGGCGCAGACTGGAGCGGGCGCTTGGCTGGACACTTTGATGGTCAACTGTTTTCATTCTCAAGTCTCAAAAAGTAACTTATTGTCAGTACTAATTAAGCGTGTCGTGAAAGAGCTCTGTGGCTAATGATGAGCTTTGAAATTACATCTAAAAGCTTTGTAGGAAGTGCTTTTCTTTACCATTAATTCGACTAAAAGTACTGTCCTCAAGGAGTGACATTTGGAATTCCACAAACACAAAACAATTGGAAAGTCCTCAAAGTGTTGCATAACAGGAAGCTGAACCCATGAATAGCAGGGAAAACAATTAGAATTTCTTATATACTGGCAAGACCCAATTCTAAAAAGTAAGCTGAATCAATTAGTTTTTTTTATCCTAAATCCAGAATAACAAAGGAAAATTAAATTCTCTCAATAGAGGTGCAGGTGACATCACAGCATTCAGAATTGTAGCAGTGAGTGGCAAAAACGCATGAGTCAATGGTGAGTAATGACATTTTCGCCGGTAAAAGCTCAAAACACATCTAAAATGTGAAAGAGCTGCTACAAACTAACAATAAATATGAAAGTCTACAACTCTGCTGAATGTTTCGTTTGTATCTGACATCTAAAAAAATAAATAAAAATAATTAATTATTTAAAAAGTTATCAGTAAATGAGATTTTTCCGAGTTCAAGTGATTAGGAAATAATTTATTTTGTGGCAGTTGAAGTGTCCTAAATCTCCAACTGCCATTAGCGAACAAGCTAGCTAAACACTGCATGGAGCATTTTGTATAAAGTTAATATGAGTGAAACAACAGCTTGACAAACAAAAAAAGAGACAAAAAAAAGAAAAACATTGAAAGTTGAGGAGCATTTTTCGAATAAAATAATGTCTGTGCACAATCTCTACTGGGCAAAAGATTTAAGAGGAAGTGTCATAGACAAATATTGCAGACAAGTTAAGAGTAAATAGGTATCGCCACTTACCCGTTTCTCTGACAGCAAAGAACAAGTGAAGAAGCTACTTGGATGAGTGCAAAACGTATTCACTCTTAAAAACATTTATGCAACTAGACAGAATAAAATTTTCTTTTGCATTAGAACCAAACTTAACGATTGAAGCCTTGCATGCAAGTTTTCCATCATTATTGGACATTTGCCGTAGCATTTTACAAGGTTTGTATGTAGTGTCTCGCTTTAAATGTTTTTTATGCAACTAACTTGAGCCGAATTGTCTACTTACTCCACTTATCTGACAGGCCTCCACAGTTCCCACTAATCAAAACATGACATCTAATTTACCCTAAGACACAATGTTTGTATTTCTTACCAAATGATGAGTACTCGATACATTTCCCACTTGCACAACTCCTGATTTGTGTGATTAGCGCCTATTAGACCTCCTTCACTCACTTCCTGCATAATATGACAGCATGGGGAACAAAAAAAGCACAACAGAACATAAACAAATACTCCACCTTTCCAAATTAGCCTTTCGCAGCTGTTTAAATGAATGACAGGGCCTGCTTTATTCAAGTGTGAGAGTGTGCGTTCAAGAGCTGCTAGCGGCTAAAGCAGTGTGCCATGCTGATGAGGTGCGAATGATGAAGCCCATTCCCTTAAAAAAACACCAGCATGTGCGCCTCATATGTTGGATCTTTGTTAAGAAAAGCTCATCAAAAAAGCACAACCCGACCCCCGCCCCCTTCTTCCCTCTGGCCCGCGGGCACACAGTGACTGACAGGATCCAGATTGCCAGATTGTTCTCAGCGGCGCAGAGAAATGACATCACGCTCATTACACGGCCTAAATATAAACAGTGGTGCTACTTGACGGACAGGGAGGTATACAAGCATGTGTCGGTGTTGGGCTGCACGGAGAGAGAGGGGGCGGGGGTACGAGTGTTTGCATGTGGACAAAACAAAATGGTCTTTGAGATGGGGAGGTTGGAGTTGTGTTTGGAGATATCAGTCATTTCGGACAAGGCAGCGATCCGGAGCGGAGAAAGATAGCAAACGTTTGTCCGTTCTGCAGCGCACACGATCAACAAGTTTATTTATTTGGAAGGAGTTTGTTGTATACGGAAGTCTTTTTGGTCCGTTTTACAGATGTTTTGAACAATTCTAAGTACATAATATGCACTCATGCTTGCAATGTGACCACCTGAACACAAAAGGGTTGTGTCAACATGGGCATCACTTGAGCAAGAGCTAATGGGCATATTTGGTGGTAAGGGCTAAAATCAATATACAATTAAAGTTAACCTTGTGGAGGTATTTTCAAACTAAAAAAAATGCATGGGGGTATGTGAATTTTTCTTTATTTTATTTCAATATCGTAAACTTTAAAGGGTCTTTAATGGCACTGTCAACACCATAGATAGATTGATACTTTATTGATCCCAAAGAATAAAGAAAGATGTTCAACATAACATAAAAAAAAAACAACAACACATGGATTCAGACTACAACGTTTGTTTGCTTTTTTCTGCCAAAATAACTATAATAAAACTTTTTTCGTAAAAGAAAAACAAATCATAAACTTGGTAGAAAAGGTTTCGAAGGTAGTCATCTTAGACCGATCCTGTCCATATGAGGGATTACATTGAATAATTGATACCATTATACACCCAATTCATAAAACAAATTGACAAATCAATGGTACGGACTAAGTAAACACCCCTGAAAAGTAAAAAAAAAAGAGAAGAGAAAAAGTAAATAAAACTTGAGTGCAACTATGTCCAGACTGCAGCCGAGGCACATGTAACCGCCCCGACACACACACACCACATGTACTGGGGCTGTGCGGAGAAGATGAAGGCCCCTGGCTCGTCTGGCTCGCACATTGTAATTTACAAGCGCTCAGTGTCACGTTGAGATCTCAATTAAGCAGCTCGGCTCTGGAGCGCAGGGCCCCGGGGCAGGGCTGAGGTGGCTGAGCTGTGTGCCTCCTCACGGGGCCAAAGCACACTGCAGATCTGTGCTCCTCTCCAGCTCCAGAAGACTACGCCAAAAGTAAATATTTGAGGTTGGATTGAGACAAAGAAGAGAAGGGATTCATTCGGCGTTCTTCGAAACATGACAACGTGCAATATGGGAAAAACACGTATGAAAGGTTTACAGTGGAGCTTGTTGGGGCTTATGGGCATTACGTATATGCAAATCTCTCAAAGGTGAGTAATACCAGCGTGGTTGACACAAAGAGAGTTCACTTGAGGACAGAGGTCAAAAGTGCACAGGATACATTATAGAAAAGTACTATGCACACAGCAAGGATTAGATTAGCAAGGTAGGGCGTTCTGTTTGAGGTATGACGGTTCTTGAGCCGCTTACGTCGCTTTGTTCAAGTTTTGCTCTACAAACGTGACTAAATTCTTCAGCTACAATGTATGAAAAGTGGTAAGTGCTTTGGATGTCATTAGCAATAGCAACAAGACTGAAGGTTAGTCTTGAGCCCTTCAACATCAGAGTACTGATTACAGAGTACAGAGTAAGAAAATAAGAGAAGAGAATATGCAAATTCTGCATAAAAAGATCTTGCCTAATCCAAGAATTAGACTGTGTGCTGTAAGATTAGAATCTTAACTTGGTATGCACTGGTCCACCTTTTCTGACCCAATTTTGGGCTTCACGATACCAAATATCAAACACTACTACTGCAGAAACTAAAAGTAGAACAAAAATAACCTATGACAAATGGGTTGTGCAACTGTTCTTTATCTAACTACAGCTTTGTTCAATAAATGCTAAAACATTATGAGGTGTTCGGAACCAACAAGGGCCAGTAAATAGTCTTATTACATCAATTTATGGGACCAACCAGGAGGGTATCAGCTAAACGGATATTCTGGAGCCAATACCCGATTCAGCAAATGTTTCTGGATCAGTGCCGATATTTGATTCTAGAATTGGTATTGGTGCATGTCTATTCTTAACCACTGAAGAAAACAGACCCAAAGAACCAACACTTTACAGGTCACATAAGGCAGCTCAAACTTGGCTGCTACAGTTGAGGAATCGTAGATGCTAATATCCATATCCAAACACTTACATTGATGACTCATTGGTGAACCTATTACTCAAAGACTTCTTAAGAGCGAAATCAAAGACCGTACAGTGTCGTAGTTTTGCATGGGACGACAGTGACGCTGCAGGGAGTTAATCATTTACCTACCTACTGAAAAGAAGCCGGTTCAAACCTTTTCCAAGCTCATATTAGGGACGTTTCCATACAACTGGAACAGAACCGTACTCCCCCATTTGAGGAGTTCGAACGGGGCCGTGAGAGTGCTGTCTCATTTTGAGCCCACATAGCACTTTATCGAAAGATGATTCGACAAGAAAGAACAAAATACAGACTCAGGTGATAATGAAACGTCAAAAACAGATGTAACGACAAAATAATAATTCCACACCAAACGCTGACTTGATCTTGCAATAAAACGCCGCATTTCCAGTGATTACTTTATTTCTTGAGCAAACTGATTTAGCAAAGCAAAGCTATTACACCTTAGCATCAGCTGTTTCCTGCTTACCGACATTTGGCTCTCGCATCTATTATAAAGAATAAATATTATATTTCTAGTGTATAATGCAGCCAACTCTATCAAAACCCAATGCATTTCATTTAGATGGTAAAATGTGGCTTAGAGGCACAGAGAAGTCAAGTAAATGCAGAAAAAGCTGACAAAAAAAATGTTTACTCTTTATCCACATCTTACAGCTCCACAAACGTGTAAATACAAAATGTTTTTTTTTTGTGAATCAGGGAGAGTGGCTGTATAAAGAAAAAGTGTTATTCGGGTATGATTTAGATATTATTTATGAACAAATAATCATGTTTGGGTGACGTCAGCTGCAGGAGCCTGGAAACACAGTCCGCCATTAACATAAGTGACCTGAGACAATCCCAAGTGAACCGGTCTGGGGGACCAGGTCTAGTGAAAACACAGCATCGTCATTGTGTCCCTCCCAAGGCAAGACACTCAAAAAGTTTAACATTGGCATCAGGTTCCACAGAAAAATATATAATCTCCCAAGTTTACTTATTTACCATGGTAATGCAATGGTTGTTTAGCCATACACAAACTGATCAAAGAGTTAAAACCCTATCATAAAACCCCATCTGCTTACCAAGAACCGCTAAGGACCTGAGCTGGAGCAGAGCAACCAAAGCCTATAAGCTGCTGCCACTACTGTTCTGTGATCAGACCCAGATGGACCCTGCCTGGCCTTGGCCCTCCACCGCCACCTGCCTCCCACATTCCCCAGCACCTAACAAGACAGCCAGCCTCCCGCTCGTCTCGCACACGTTTTACAAGCGCCCATATTGACGGCTATTGAGCTAGAGTGCCATTTAGCGCACCAGAAATCCTAAATTATACCACTGGCCATGTGCTCCCTCGCTTCTTATGTGCAACCCCCACAAAGTATAGAGGTCACATCCACAAAACTTCCAAGCCCGGTTACGATTGGCGAGGTACCAGGTTTAAAGCATGAAATATCGCCAGCTAGAATGCAGATTTTATACGAGGAATAACAAGCATGTTTCGTCCAACTTTGGGGTAGGATACTGTATAATTTGGTTGTTCAAAGGATGGATTACTTGACCGCAATATGACTAAGTTGGAAGAAATGCATGCAGTTTGCTTTGGCAGTCAGCGTTAGGCAAAGAGATATTTAATTTGACAAATACTCTAAATTACATATGACAGTTACAATCATATCGAGAACACCTGTTGCACTGAAGCATATGGCTAGAAGTCGAGTTCAAATGGCTAGGTTTTCGCCAAATTGTTTACACCACAATACGAATAAGATCTCGACAGGTAAAATTCGAAAACACTTAGTTAATAACCATGTGTTTGGATGGTTCTGCGTTTTCAAAATTAAACTATGTGCAGGTTTGGAAATGTGGGCATTGAACTTGTCATATGACATTGGGAAAGAAAGCTAGAGAAAATTGTTTTTGGATCCTATGAACTTCTTGTCGTTAGGTATGCCAACCACTATACGAAGGGTCAAGTTTTTACTAAATAAACGTTTAAAACCAAATGGAATGCAACAAGGGCTCGGTGTTAACACTGTGTCCGTGGATACATACAGACTGAATCATATGAAGTTGTGTTTAGTTACTACTCCTGCTCCTCCTATTCCTACTCCTACTCTTACTACTACTACTACTACTACTACAACATTCCTACTATTACTACTACTACTGCTACACTCCTACCTCCTTCTCTTTCTAATACTCCTACTCCTCCTCTTGCAACTACAACTCCTACTATTACTCCTACTACCAATATTACTACTACTATTACTACTACACTCCTACTTTTACTCCTTCTCCTTCTACTCCTACTCCTACTACTACTACTATTACGACTACACCCCTACCATTACTCCTACTCCTCCTCCTCCTACTTACTCCTACTACTTCTACTACTATTACACTTCTACTATTACTACTCCTCCTTCTTTTAATCCTCCTCCTACCATGCCTACTACTACTCCTTCTATAGTTTGTAATGTTAACGTTGTAATGCAAACACATTTTAACATTATGTAAAAAGTGTAAATAAACCCTCCTTCTGTCTTTAGCTAGGAGAAGAATCAAGCCATGATAAGAAACTACTGGTCAAGTGTTCATGAGGCGTATGACCTGAGGGAAAATATATATTTTTAAATCTCTCTTTAAAGTTTTGCTTTGAGAGAGCAAAGCCCCTTTCTTGACGATAACTACTCAAACAGACCATGGTGAGAAAAGTGAGGTGTCTCTCGCCAGCATTATCCTTTTTGTCCAAGCCAAATGAAAACACATAAAAAAACCCACATGCGTGCACAATGTGGGTGCAATTTTATCTTGCGAGATTATGTCTCATACCTGTGTAACACACTATGATAACTTTTTTCATAGCATAGCAAAGGAAATGTGATTACATGTTATTACTTGCAGTTTCACCGTGCGTAACATTGTACTTAATGAGGTAAGAACAATGTATTTAGTGCAGTGTTGAACTTCACCTTGCTCTATCATTTACTTACTGTTGTTTATACAGTTCTACCCCATTGGTCCCACACATGCATGGGCCAAAGCTCCTGATTGGCATTACTCTAACAAGCTACAATTACAACCCTGAAATGCACTCTACGGGCAGTGTCTTTAACAAGGGAGCCATCACGCATAGGCCACAATTATCAGCAGCTCTATTTAACAGGACGGGTACAGCTTGCTAAACACTTCCACATGTGGGACTCTGCATTCTTCTGCTCTGGACACTACAGTCTAAGGTAGGAGATAGGGCTAGCAAAGTGAGGAGCTCCAGGATAGTTAGCGGCTGTAATATTAGCTATAAAAGGTTCTGGATGTAACGGTAACAGATGCTTGTGAGTGTTGGGTATATTTTGGGATCTACAATAATGTACAGTATAATCAAGTTTAAAGTAGTATGAGTGAGAATAGTTGATAGTCAAATAGTTGATTGGTTTCAAAATGGAAAGACAGACACGAGGAACAAATTACTGTTTCCTTTCCACAGCGTTTTTGCTTTATTGGGTTTTCATTTCCAAACTTTTTATCTGAGGGAATTTAAACAAGGTGATTCATATAAAAGTTAACTTAAAGGTCCACTATGTAACTTTTCTGGTGGTGGTTCCGCTACCTGTCTCCGTGGAGGCGTTCTAGCTTTGCCTTAAATATTCCACATTAGAGCATTTAATATGTTACAAGTCATATCCATGGAGTGGCAAACCAGCTCTAGAATGCAAGTTTTTCTTTTCTTTTTTTTTAACATTACAAATTCCTGTAATTGAAAAAAAAGGCTAGAGAGAAGCCAGTTTAATACCATGCTGTGGAATATTACAGACAAAGCAATAACAAGACCCAAGAAAAGTTACATAGTGCGCTGCAAAAAGACAGATTATGTTTTTTTCTTCTGATATTTAGTATTAAACTATAAGATATGGATCATTATTTTTACATTTTGTTCATCATAAACCACAATATTGATCCAAAATGGTTTAACAATTGAAACAGGTCCATTGACTTCCTGCCTCGCCTCGTCATGATGGTCTTTCATCGTGGCAAGCAGCGGATGTGGATTTTCATGTGTTTTTATTGTTAAAATAATGTGTGACCCGGATTCTGCATTTTTTAAATAATTGCGAGTAAATACAGCGCAGTAGACGGAAATGGTAGGTCCCCTTTAATGTTGATGGTAAAAAACAAAACAAAACATTATAATAACGATTATGACTTAACTACACAGAAATCTTTCTTTTTATTTAACACATTATTATTCCTTTTTGTGTTTGTTTTTGTGACTAGCTTTATGGAATTTCACTTAAATGATTTTGAAAGAAAAACAAATAAAGTTGGAAACAGACAAATAAAAAAGTCGCTTACATTTAGTTGGGTTTTTGGACTAGATTGAAGTAAAAAGACATAATTTCACTTCTTAAACTGTCACGATTATAATGTTTTGGTTCTTACATTTATATTGCAACTAAACTAAATTAATTTCACGTCCCAGGTGCTGAAATATAGCTGTAGTATCTTACAGAAAGTGCACAAAAGCCCAACAACAAACAAGGCTCCGTGTGGCTGTATACAATTATCTCCTTCTGTGCTATTACGAATATGTTACAAGTACTTTTTTCACGTATTAAAACACCAGGCCAAATTCCTCTGACCTACATTTTTAAAGTCTCACCTGGTGCTGTAGTAAAGGGGGGTTTTATGCACCTCATCACTGTCACAGAGCCCATGTTAAGAGCTACAAAAGTGAATCGGACACACTTGTTTCTCACATTACCTTTCAGCACAAGCCCTTTTCTACTCAAGTGTCTGCAGGCTCAAGTAAGTGACAGATCCTTGGCAGTTTTATGGCGGTGTATGGAACTTCGGCAAGAGGCTGCTCCCTGGTGGGCAAATTCCAATTGGTGATACTCATTTTGTGACAGATTAGGTTGATTATGTTGTTTTTGTTTGGGTTTACACCTATTATTTTAAATTGGGGAATTATCAAAGTGGTAAGGCATCCACATCAAGTTTGAATTCTAGCTTTTACGCTTAATCGCATCGGTTATTTCTTCAACAATTGTCAGTTATGAATATTGATATTGTTTTTCATGAATATCCTGTCCTCAATTCTTTGTCGAATTAATTGAGATCAAATCAAATGTCGCCAACTTATTGCACATTTTTTCTGAAGACTCTACAAAGTCAATTATCCGCTTTTTGGCTTCAAGTGGCATGCATTTTAATCCAGAAACAAATCTCACTCTGTAGATCTTTTACTTCGCACAAAACCATGTGAATGGATTTGAATATTGTCTGAAACATTCCCATTGACAGAAAACACAACACAAAAATAGCAATTGTAACTGCAATCAAGACCGACAGCAAAACCACCAAATTGAGCAGCATTCAAATGTGTTTCGGGAAAGATTTGAATATGGGAAAAGTGGGACCTTTGCCTCTCTAGCTGGAACACGAGCCAAAGAAAGAGCTCTCCTTCGACTTGGACGCAGAGAGGAAAGAGTCTTGTAAATGAAGCGCTCACTATGACAACATGCGCCACAACATTTAGTCATTTGTTCGTTTATTGGCATGGGCGTGCATTAAAGAGCTGCCAGTGGTCCAGAGATGGGGCTGAGTGTGTGTTTAAGAGCAAGGTACAAGACAAGTTGAAATGTATGTGAAAGTATTTAAAAGAAAAAGACTGTTCGGAAATTTGTTGAGAAAAAGTTTGTAACTCCTGAATCTTAAATGCTTAAATCACAAAATGAACAAATTATGTTTTTTGTCTGTTCTTATAGTCCAAGAAAATGTATACCAACAACTGCTTCCAAAATTTTGAGTATTTGGTAGTATTATTTTAATTTAATGTATTATCACTTTTGGCTGCTCCCTGTAGCTACAACATTTTTTTTTTCTCACCTGGTGCTCTGTACCGGAAGCAACAAAATGCAAAACTTACAATACTTGTCCAAAGAACTAGCATTCTTCCTGTTCATAGGCAAATACTTAACCCACTACACCAAGGAATTTCCCTTATTTGTATTTCATTTTTATATTAATAGTATACATTTGTTCACACTTGTTTATGGACGAACAAAAAAAGTAGTACAGAAGCCCTGAGAGGCAAGTGAAAAAATAAAACAAAAATTATGCTTTATTTTCTAAGTTAACCATATATCTATATTTACCCATTTAAGTTAAAAGCAAAAAAAAAAAAAAAGCTCAGTGTGTACCATGTCCTACGTCCAGTTTTCCTCCCTTCCAATTTCAGCTGCGATATTGATGAACAATACCAGAGATTTTTGTTTTGATTTGATTAAATAAAGAATTTTTAGAGTCGAGCAGCTACTTGCCTTGAACTGATTGAAAATTAAGTTACATCTACAGATAAACAAAAACTGAATAATTTATTCAAAAATGTATTAAAAAATATTGAAAAATTGAGAAATTTTAAATTGTGATATTTTTGCAGGATAATACCTCAGTCAGTATAGGTTTGGTATGGATCAACCCATCACAACTGCAAACAATAAAAATGATGCTATAATGTATATCTTTTTTCCCCCCTCTTGTTAACTTTGTACATTTTTTTTCCCTTTCAAGTGTCATTAACAAAAGGGAAAAAAACACTTAGCACTTGCACAAAATGGAGCGCATTTTTATTTTTCCACTTGCCTCTCAGAGCTTCCGTAAATTATGACCAAGACGACTGCAGCGTTTTCAACAGTACGTTCAGCTGTGAGCGCCGTTAGCCTCACTGCGCACAGAGACAGCAGTGTGCCTGTTGCAGCAGCGGGGACTGTGGACTTGGCATGAGCTCCTGGATAGAGTGGCTCAGAGATGCACTGATGCTCCGCGGGGAGGTGCGGGGCGTTTGGCAGGACCAGGGGCCAGGCTATAGGCCCAGACTGAGGCCAGACTGAGGACACAGGGGAGGTGCCAAGAGGAGAGTGGAGAGGCCAGCCACTCGGAGCTGAACAGTGCCAAGGAGAAAAGCAGTTAGACCTCCCTTACAGCCAAATGATTAAGCTAAGGACTTTATAAGGCTTGTTTACCAGTGCTGCTGCTGCTGCTGAGATGTTTCAAGATGTAAAGAAGTGTAGAATGATGGACGTTTTGGTAAATGGTAACTTCGTTGTCTGCAGTTTGCAATTCCGCATTTGACATCGGTTTTGGCGCATGAAGCTTGCGGTTGGATTTGGCAAAGTTTGAAGAAAATTGAACAATGCGAGCAATTTTTCAAGAGTGATTAGACGGTATTTTCTGGGCACTCGGAATCGACCCCAATTTTACATTGTCAGATTTGTTATTTTATTTTCCATAATTTATTTCCATTATTGATACCTTTCACGTGAGGTCATTAACATCAGTGTGAGGCTAACAGGAGGCACTGCTCTGTCTGCAGCTCTGTTACTCAAGCTACAGGGTGCTGTAATATTTATTTTGGCCGAGATTACCCTTGAAAAAGAGGTTTAGATCTCAATTATTTATTTATTTATTTTATCTGGTTAAATAAATGTTAATAAAAACACAAATTGGACTTTAATCTGAACTTTGTTTATTACAATCTGATCACGAAAACACATTTAGCTGTTAAACATGTTCTGTTCAAATAACCTTACAGTCACAAAGCAAGCGTTATCCAACTGTTTTTCATTTAGTAACACTTACACTTTTTGTACAAAATCAAACTTTTAAGACCATCTAAAAAAAATATCAGGATGTGTTTACTAATGTGTGCTTGTGTCATTGGGGTAATCCATAAAAATAGGCTACATGCACCTCCCTGGTAAGTGTTTGTGAACCCCTGGCTGGAAAACCATAGTCTACTCCAGGTGAGCTGTGGAAATAGCTTTCTTTTCTTTTTTTCAGTTACAAAATATAAACATAAACCATGATACAATAGGGAACAAAACACATAATAACAGCACTAGACATCAAGAAAAACTCTGGCATAAACTATCTATCTTAGGTCCAATTTAGTCCAAAGTCTGTTAATAATAATTTGTTTTATAATTGCGGTCACAGTTATTTGAAACTATACAGGTAAAAGTAAAATGTTTTCTCATTTAATTTAGATTCCCATTTAGGCCACTTAAATAAATCCCTTTTCAAATTGAGCCTGACGTTTTGTTTTGTTTTTTTCAGTTCGTGTCATCCATGGTTTTGTAATGATCTTCTTCCCTGTTACCAAAAGTATGTCCAAATGTATCCATTTATTGTGTCCATGGCAGAAGTTTTGAGACCCAAATACATGTTCTGAAATCGAGTGGGACGGAAATATCGAAAACAATTTGGAGAGCTTTGTTAATCCCAGTTGGACATTTCCAAAAAACGTGATAATGGTGGCAGCTTCTCTTACCACCAAATGTGAAGCGGCTCATCAAGATTGTAAAGTGCAAATTTAAGGCACTAAATATACTACACATTTTGTATGAATGTTATATATACATTGACCGTCATTGTCTTCATAAACGTGTTCTCTAAATACTCTTTCACCTTCAGGAAAATCAACTGCACCAGCTTAGAACTCTGCCAAAAAGGAGAGCATTTTCAAACTCTACAACGCCGTCGTTTTGGATCCACAGTGTAGGGCTCGATAAAGCCCTTTTCATCCCGTAATCATTGCCGCGAACCAGGCGAGACTTGAAGAATAAGCAGGTGAATTGGAGCTCGAGTGAGTTAAAGCAGCCCTTGCCCTTGTGCCTGTTTGTGCGCGAGTGTGTGTGTGTGTGTGTGTGTAGGCGTTTGTGTGTAATTGTGTGCAAAGCGAGCCTGGCTGCCAAACGGGTGATTCTTGGTCACAGTGTATTTTGTCAGGATTGTGATTAATGACACACCATCATGATAACAGTGGAGGGCCCGAGACGCATTCACCCACACAAAGGGAGCTCCCCCGGGCCCTCTCTTGCCTCCCTCTCTCTCCCCTCTGCCACCTCATCACAGCCCGGCCCTGGCTCCGGCCCTTTGTCCCCTCTCTTCATAACCTACGCTGGCACTGACCCTCCCTCTTCACGCACTTATTTTGGCGAAGTTGCAGTTTCTTTCTTCGGGGACATTCTTGTGCTGGCGTGAGTGTGTCAAGATGTAGTCTTAGTCGTTGTTTCGGATTTACTCGATGTTATTTTCTTTTAACCATGTCGAATCTTATCACGTTTTGTTTGGCAGGGTATGGGATGACAAAACATTAAGGCATTTAACGATACAAGTGAGACGTCCAGCACTTGCTCTTCTCCACAGGGATGTTATTGCTCTGTCTGGAGTGTTCCACAGTATGGCATTAAAAATATGTTATATTGAAAATTATATTATATTATATTTTCAAAAAATAGACCTGCAACAACCAGACCAAGGTTTGTCTACATGGAGATAGATTAGTTTAATACTTTATGGAACAATGTAGACAACTAAAAAAACAAGAAGACTAGCTGGTGGTGGATCCTCCAGTGCATCTTCAAAGTCAAACAATACACTTCGATGTGTTACTTGTCTTGATCGAAGACAAGAATATTTTAGGCTTTGGCATTATTCAGGTATTATTATACTATGAGAATTCAGAAACAGCTCTACTTGAGAAATTGTATATTTGCTCCCTCAACAATTTCACTTATCGATGCAGAAACAATGTTTATGAATGATTTCTGAACGGCCCAGGCCATTCTATGTTCGCGTGCTTCTCCCTGTGTCTTGGTGGGTTTCCGTCACTCTCTGCATTATCCCCCATCAACCAAAACATGGAGAACAGTAAAATCCTAGTCCTAACCAAGCAGAGCTCCGAAGGCACACACTGCTCCTCACGGGTTGGAAAAAGGAAAACTAGGCTAACCTGAACCTTAACGTTTCAATGCCGTACCAGCCCCCATATTACATTATTTAAAATGCTTTACACTGTAGTTTTAGTCATAAAGAATCCAACACTTCTAATGTCTAAATGAATAAAATAAATTGATCAAATACAGACTTTTAAAACTAGATAGATAACTATTTATCATTTGACATGTCTTAGAAATTGATTAAAGAAATTATAAGGATCAAACAGAGAAATCAACATAGCCATTGATATCGGTATGATTTTATCAATCCGATCCCTATTCTACCCAAATGAGCGTGGGCTGCAGAACATAATGCACCCTACCTCACTCCTGAATTACATTTATGCACTCAAATTGAAAAATTACTCAAAATAAAAGACATAATATTTTGTTTGATATAAATTTAGAAACTTCCTTAATTTATTAACTAGATCAGTGTTTCCCAACCAGGGTATCGGGACCCCAAGGAGTACGTGAGGAATTACTGAAGGGGTAACTGGAATGGTTTCAGGTTGTAAATGAGATGAAATATACTTTTATTTGAATAAAAAAGTGTCATTAGTTGTAAATTTCTTATATTTTTGAGTATCTTGGACCATAAATATAATATGACATGATAATAATTGACTATATATATTGACCGGTAAACTCATTTATTTGCCTGAAACCAAAGGTCAGGGGTACTCTGAGTGTGAAACAAAGCTTAGGTGAGTTTACCTGAGACAAAAAAGGTTGGGAACCACTAAACTAGATCATCTCTTCTGTCATTTCTCCCTGTTTCTTCTCACTCTCTTCTCTGTATTCAGCGCTGTATCCTTCTCTCTCTCACACACATGACACTTACACACTCTGCCTGCGTCCTCTGATTAATGACAGCCATTTGTCAAGGGGAGGCGGATAAAACACCGAATATTATCTTAGCGCTAAGGGCCGGAGCAGCCCGCACTCCCGCGCTCCTGTCTCCATAAAGTGGCTGAGCAGACACGCAGACAGCCCGGGCCGCCGGCGAGATTCATCCTCATTACCGCTCTATTAGGACATCAACTTCCACTGATCAGGCCCTACATCTTTATCCTGACACCCGCCACGGAGGCAAGGGGACATGGGAGCGTGCGAGGGAAGGGAGAACGAACCGCAAGAGGAGTCAAGAAAGTGAGCCGTTTTTAAATAGGAAAAGTGACGTTTGAAATATGTGATTAATATAGGTCTGAATGGTCCTATTTGTGGAGTCATCGCGCGGTGCTCCCATGTTAAATTGCATTTATCTGCCCTTATGCTGTCCTTCAATGGGAGATTAGCAGATTTTGGGTGCAGATTATTCATGGGAACTTGACTTTATGCATCAAACGGAGCAGTGAGACAAGGGCAGGCATGTAAACACGATATTTCTTCTGTGAAATGACAAAGAATGCAATGAGAAAAGTTCGAGATAAGAAGGGCAAGTTCCTGGCAGTTTTAAAGAGCTTTACGTGGTTTGTATATCGTGGATTATTTTGCGCAGGATCAAACTTTTAACACTGCAAACAAGAAGCAAGAGCATGTGAAGTGATAAAAGAACGTGCAAATGTTTGATGTTCCCACAGTGAGGTAGATACGATGGGGCACATTAGAGATAAGGTTGGGGAAATGTGAAGGAGGTTGTACAACGGTCAGCTCTGCCCTTTAAATCAAGACATTATTTCTATAGTTTGCATGTTCTAAAAGGTCCAGTGTGTATCTGTTCTGGTGAAGGGTCCACCACCTGCTCAGTTTGCCAGGAACGTTCCACAGTATATGGCATTAAACATGTATTTTCTGCATTTCTTGTAGATGGACAAACATTTTAATTAGCTTTATTGAAAACAAAAGACATGGCTTCTTGCTTCAAAGTCTGAACTCTGCTCCAAACCACCAGAGATAACTGAATCTTGATTTTAATTCAAATTTGATACATTGAACAACCCTGGACCTTCCACCAGAAATATTACGTAGTGCACATTTAGGAAAAATACAATTTCATGATAAAAGGAGTAATCAAATGCATCAAATTTCTCTCTGTTCCCAGTAATAAGTGACTTCATTCATCTTTTGCTTTGACATTTTACAAACTAAACAACCATTGGAACCTTATGCAGAGTTTCCACTATGTCCACCATTTACAAACGCTAAAACACCAGTAGCATGTAGCATTAGTCTCAGTTAACGGGACTCCCTAAAAGATTGGCATTTCGTCACAGCACGGAATTTAGCATTCTATTATTTCTCACAATTTTATTACCAAATGGGTTCGGATTAGTCTTATGTTTAGGAATCTTTTTTTTTTTGTGTTAAAGATTAAGGTTTATATTAGTGCTTTGGCGAAAACACTGATAGAATTCTATTACTTAAAAAAGGTTAGGGCAAATGTTTATTTTAGACAATATATTATTTCACAATCAGGGCAAAATTAGGATTAGGTTTAGGTTTAGGAATGATTCATTTAATTAAGATTAATGCTTTGGGAGATGGAATCCTAGAGGCAATCTTGGATGAAACTGTCAAACTTTGAAGGACTGGTACAACCACTACTTTGGTCTTAGCCAGAAGTATTGCATAGTGTGCATGTGCTCTCTCGTGTTTATAAATTCCTCCACATCCACGTATAGTGTGACATCGACAAAAACAATTGAGCACTGGACAGCAGACTTTAGAATAGAGAAAATGTACACTTCAACACGATCGCAGAATCAGAACTATCCAATCTTCAGCCTTTCCACTGTGTCCTCTAGCCCAGGGGTTCCTAACCTTTTTTACCTTGAGGCCTAATTTTTTCTGTCTAAAGTAACTCGAGGCCCAATCTCATATTAAATGTATTATATTTTAGTGATTGTGCGGCTCTCAATGAGGTGCTCGCGACCCTACTTTGGGCCCCGGCCCTATGGTTAAGAATCACTGCTCTAGCCAACATCAGAGTCTATCTATATGCAGAGATTCGTTCCCCGTTTAAAGTAAAATCTGATGTCTTTACTTGCTCTCTAAGCACTAAAGTTTATCCAATCCACAAACTATTCATCGACGACTCACTAATTCACAAAACGCTTGAAATACAAACCCATATTATCTCGTATTATCTTGTCTTTTGTGCATCCACCATTCCGGACAAGCCCTGTTTACCCTCTTCCCTTCCGTGCACCTGACCGCCGTAAATCACCGCGGCGGCGACGGCATCCCATCTTCATGCTGCACATTTAATGAACTACTGCGGGCTTTTTATGTCTCCCGAGGCTCGCTGAGTGACCACTTTGGAGTTGTTCAGAGGAGAAGGGACGCTGCCTTGGCTCACTAAATCTTCTCCGTGCCACCGAGGATAAAATCTCCCTTTATTCATGGGCTATTTACCAGATCTGGATTTATTGCATAGACTCCGCACACAAAAGAGGGAGGGCCAAGAAGACTGGAGAATCTCTATAGAAGGGACAGATACATAGAAAAGGCCAGACGCATCCTTTTTGGTTTGGGTTAGTGATGGGTAATAGCAATGAGGGGCGTTTTATGTGCACTCTATAGACTGCATTATATGGAGACCTTGATGTGCCCCCTTTATTGACTGCCGTATGTTGAAGAGCGGCCAGGTGTAAACATGATTTCCCACGTTTTAAAATTCAAAAGCAGGATTATTTTCTTGATGTGCTGTAATGTAAAAGGGAATTTAAATCTTCTTATTGTTTTGCCATGGCTACAACATCTTTGAGTTGTGCTATAGGGTTGAAAGGTCAAACATGTGTGAACTGTGTGATGGTTTAAAGGTTCACTCACTATTATATCTGAAAATTTAGGGTCAGTAGGGCTGAGTGGTTAACATAAACCCATGATTTTCAACCACTGTGCTGGAGAACACTAGTTCTAGGGCTAGCTGGGTGTGCCTTGAAAAAATGTTCGATTCATAGATTTATTTCAATAACTTTCCATTTCATAGCAAAACTATCACAAAAGCAAAATGGTACACACAGTGGTAATGGCATGGACAATATCTGATTCATTAAATACCACTTTTTTCCCCTAAATGTTTTCATTTGATAAAATTTTAGTAGGTGGTGTGTCACGGAATATTTTCAACCAAATAAAGTGTCTTGTGATTCAAAAAGGGTTGAAAAACACTGACATAAACAATGTAAATGTTAGTTTCGAGTTAAATCCATCAATAGGTTGCGTTCACGTGACATAAAAACATTCCATTAGTCAATAATATTTAATGCAGAGCAATTAAAATGAATATCTTTGAAATGCTGATGCTGATATATTGTAAAAAATAAACTTTTGCTAGCCTAGCCACCAATGCAAAGTGGCGGAGTATGGCATAAGTGAAAGTAAATAAATATAAAAGTAATAATGCTTTAGAAGATGGAAGCTGTGGAAAGTATTTGCATTGACCTTTATTTAACCAGGAAATCATTTTCAGGTTGAGCCTGTTGCACATGTTTTTATTGTATTATCATTTATTATTTATTATTTGAAAATCATAGCACCCGGAGGAAACTGCACAGACACAAGCAGAACATGCAAACTCCACACTGTAAGGCCCTGCACCTCCCAGGAGTCAAACCTACGACCTTTTAGATATCAATTTTGCTGCATGCTTTTATCCATCTCCACAAATGCATTTTTGAAGAAACATAAAGCGACTACTCCCAAATACAATCATTGACTTACTTTTTTTGTAAAACCACTATTTAGTGAGTATCAAATCATGCTGCTTCGTCCTCTCTCACTTCCATTTAGTCTTTGAGCCCTTTTCCCCACCTCTGACTAAAAAAATGAACTTCTTGACCTCACTCCACAAGTCAGAAAGCTAATGATGCTAACCGCAGCCTGGCACAGCACTTACTGCATTCTGCTCACAGCACACACACACACAAAGCGGGCCGGGCTGTGGGAGAAGGCGGCGCGAGGGGGAGCGAGGGGGAGGAGGAGGGTGGCAGCTCTTTTCACTGAGAACACGGAGACACAATGCAGCCGGGTCAGCGCTGGGTCAGAGAAGTGCATGAACTGTGCAAGTGCAGGCAGGCCGCAGTCAACTGTACGGGGACACATGCAACAGACAGGTGAAGGAGCTGGAGGTGAACAGAGGATGTTTGGAAGATGTTTGACCGTTAACCTGTTTATGTCATTTATGTATTTATGATCATTCAGCTCGTCGTTTAGTTGGGATTGGCGTAGTAAACCAGCGACACAATGGTTTCAAGTGAATTGGAGGAAGTGCTTACATTGTGCAGCAAAGGAAAGGTCTAAAAACACTGTCTTAAGCCCTCGATTATTCAGCTGTCGATCAAATACGCCATATTAAATAGCGCCTTAAATATCAGAGGAAGCGAGGGAGGGAAAACTACTGAGGAAACATGAGCGAGGGTTCAAGTGGCAAATAAGATGAAATCAGAGCAGCTCCAGAGGAAAGTGTCCCATTGACCATCAGCTCGTGTCCTCCTGCCTCGCTCCTCGCCTCCTCTCTCCTCACTCTGTCTCCTCTGAGAGTTCCTCACCCATTTCCTACTGAGGAAAAGAGGAATGAGGACTGGAGAAGGAAAAGACAGAGAAATGAAATGGGGCCCATCCTGATCATTTCTTGATGAACACTGAACCTACAGCGTCAACTGTAGGTTCAACTTCTTATCCCTCATGCTCTCTTTGTTTGAGCTGCACCTTTGGCCAGTGAGCAATATACTTTTTCATATTAGAAAAAAAAAACATTTACAAGCAATGTTTGGGACCACCCATGAAAGTTTCATAGTGATGAAATAAAAAAAAAAAAAAAAAATCTAGACCATGTCAAGATGACCTATGTCATAATTAATGTAATGGTTCTTTTATGTATCACAGAAAACTACATGAATATTATTATTGTCACTGTACAGATGGCTTTAAATCTTTCATCAAGTGAAAATTAAGTTTTTATTTAGCTGTTGAAAGTTGAAATTTGGAAAATAAACTTTACCGTGCTATCATGATTTTCTCTCAGTGTAAACTTACTATGAAGAAGTATTTTGAGTTATGCTGAATTGTCTTGCATTGGAGGAGTCAGGAAATGTTACCTATCCCTGCACACTGCTTTGGGATTTTGCGTAACTGCTTAACTTTTAATGTACACATGTCTAAAAGTGCTGCTTCAAATATTTTCTAAAGTTCTTGCAAATTTAAACATGAATAGAGTAGGCATAGTATTGAAGTGTGAAATAACACCCCTTCATAATAACTGCACCTTACTTAATCAACCCTAACCCCTTGATTAAACAGTCACTAAGCTTGAGTCATTCTTGATAAAACTATTTGTTCATTATGAATTAAGTCTTTGGTCATACTTTATTAAAGAGATTAAGAGTGTAGATATCATAAAGAGTTCCTCTTACCTGACCAAGACTTTATTAGTCAACATTTATCTACAAAGTCCAAAAAGATGCTAAAGTTTGGGTGCAATGAAGCAGTAGAACCAGAAGAACATGGAAGCCTTGGCACGAGCCCACACTGTTTGCCTGGCCCCTCGGAGCAGGAACATTATTGTGAATATTAGTTCAGAACTTTTGGCATCCTTCCAGCTCGCGGCCTCAGCTCTTGCAGGAGGGACGGGGTTTAAACAGCGGGGACTCAAACTCCATCATACACACAGCCCGCAACACTAACCACCGCCGCCCCCAATCTCCACATTCAACCGCGGACAAGAAAGGCAGCACAACAACGTGACTAAAGTCCTGCCCATTCCTGATAACAAGTCCCAGCTTTGCCCCAATAAGCAAACACATGTGCCTGTTTGATGTCCATCTTATCTCCGCTAACTTTCAATACAGAGTTTCTCCAGCGACTTCAAATTCCGCCATTAATCTGCACAACGTTTTATGAATTATTATTGAGGGAAAAGTTGTGCGCGAACTCAAAGGCGGCTTGGGCGTTTGAGTGTGTACCAATGGAGTTTACTGAGGAGTTCTTTTATGCTGTTAATAGAAGTGTCAAGAGGGAAAGTCTCCGTGAGGACTTGTTTGGATTCAAAACATGCTTTGGTCAGTTTGAGTTGATTACTGTTCTTCAATAGGAAAAGTAGACTGCAAAATACTGCGGTTGCTAATGTCGTTACATCACTTTAGCCCATACGGTAGGCTGTAGATCATAGGTGAATATATAAACAAATGAAATATTGTCAGGTATTGTTCTGAGCCAACAGACTGATTTCCACAGTATACCTTTAATGCACTGATGTTATGTTGGAATCTAAATGAGTTTGGGAAAAAATGTCCATAGTCATGAAAATCCGCCATGTTTGAAGCAGCAAAACACCCATAGAGATTTGATTTAGAGAAATGTTTTAAATGAATTCTATGTTTCATTAGCAACTTAGCGTGAGTTCATAGTCTAGGTATAGTCCTGGTTTGTCACAATTTTGCTGTGGTGAATGTGCAAGTATGAACACACCTTTAAAACCTTCTTTGGAGTATACTGTTGCAGGAAAAGTTACAATTGCAAGACTACAATTAAAGACAAAACTATGATTATTCACTTGTTACCTAATGACAGTTCCCTAATGATAGTAGAATCGCTCTACAAAGGTCTCGTCAGGGAGGGCCAGGGCATTTAAGTGTCCCTGCTCTTTGTCCTGAGCATCACAGCCAGCATCCAGGTGAATTCTGGAGACAGTCTCCCTCTTACTCCAAACCCCTTGCTTTGGTTTGTGATGAGACGAACCACTCCACCAAAGTGTTTCCTCTTGAAGATCTCATGTCGGATTTGTTAAAAAAGTCTCTAGCATTTCATTAATTAAACTTTTCTATCTATAAAATGTCAATTAACCAATACAAATGAAACATATAATTCACTTTAATACATTTTCGAGTCTTCATAATCATCATGCATTCAAGTGCAAAAATACTTTGCCTTTATACTGTATTACTACAATTATGAGACATTAGTCATTTTTCCCTGTTCAACCATTCATTCACAATTTGTGTTTTACTTTCATGGTGTGACTGCTGCCTCTTATCATTAGTGTGACTGAGTGCTGTTTAACACATGTTGTCACGGGCTCCATTTGGTGACAAGAAAAAGCCCGGCCCTGTTATAATTGATGAGTGCAGTTAGAGCAAATGAGTGGTGACTATCGAGACTGTATGTGTTGTGTTAAGTATTCACATATGACTCCATGGGCTGCCAGAAGTCACTATGGTCAAACAGTCACTACCAAGTCAGAACAGTTTTTTTTATTTTTTATTTTTTTTGGTAAAACGGTGAGTTCATCACTGCTGTAGAGCAGGGCTATTGAACATTATTTTACCGTGGGACAGATTTTTTCACATGGTTTTGACATCTGGGCCGGAAACATGTCCAACGCGCCAACAGTTTTGAAATAAGAAAAAAAATGCAAAACGAAAGGCTTTAACAACATCTGCAGAAGTGAACCAGATTTTACTAAACTGGGTTTAAACCAGGACTAAACTAGGGCTACACCAAGACTAAACCAGGCCTTAAGTTAAAGAGACCTGCAGTATCATATGGAAAGTACTATGAGAAACAGTAAAAGGAGTCTTTTTTAAGTGAGAAAAATGGTTAGTAAGACCAAAATTAACTTCCTTACAATGTTAATGGTTGACAATGATTGAGATGCTATAGTTTGGGAGATCTAAGATCTATAGATATAGTCAGCATCCGAGGGAACGCCTACTAACAGACCTCTGTGGAGGAAGCAGTTCATTTATTTTAATGTAATGTAATAAGAAGAAGAAAACTAGAAGAAACTAAAAGAGCAAACACAGACTTTAGGGTTTACATTGTGCCAAATACAGACACAAAGTTCAATTGCCCAAATCTGTATGAATATCCGAGTCAAATCACATTTATTTATGAAGTACATTTTAAAGGGACCGTCCAAATATTGGACTGAAATTGGGAAAGTGTTGGAGTATGTTCAATATCACCATCCCACTGGATTTCGAAACTATAATTTGGGCCTCAAGACACCTGCCAATGCATAGAAGGATAACTCAGGAAGATACTTCTTATGGCACTGCAGGCAAAAAGCCCTAACAAAAAGATGGATGACAACAACTGCTCTGACGATTGAGGACTGGACAGACTGTAATTGGCATACAAAAAAACAAAATTTTAACAAAACTCTGGATGAAATTGCATGTTTACTTGGGACTAAGTTTACTTTACTTGTTTATTTGGTTTGGACAGTACATCTTAATGAACATGCAACGCTGGAATTAGCCATGGACTAGTTTCATCCATTTTTCTGCATTCACTCTCACAAACTTGCTCTCATTGATACACCTATTGTTTTTAGTGGTAGGGGAAACTGGAGCACCCGGAGGAAACCTTAGCAGACATGAAGAAAACATACAAACTCCACACAGAGACCACGCTACCCAGGATTCGAACCCAGGACCTTCTTGCTGTTAAATGAGCACTAACTGCTGTGCTACTGTGCTGTATTTATACCTCTGGTAGGAAGGTAGAGCTGGAGGAGATCAATTAAATATTGTGTTGCCATGCCATTGAGACTTTTAAAAATAATCATAAGAATTTTAAAATGGATTGTAAAATGTGCAATAGGTGTGGGCTAAATTGCTCGGCTAAAGTAAGTTCCAAGTTTGTGAATTTTGCTCACAGACATGGCACTGCAACTTTTCTGATTCTGAGCACTACCATAATGCAATCACTGCTTGCTGTATTTTAACATCTACCAAACAATCCGTTTGCTTTTCCGGAATAATACAATGTCGACATTTGTTAAGACTCAATATGGACTTGACACAGTTTAGTTGTGCCTTAAAATACACGTAATTTGAGAACCGTTTTAGAATAGGGCAAAAGCAGAGTTTCTCAATAAATCAACAGAGAGTTTCGCCCCACCAGACCACGCCCCCCACAATTGAGCATTACCCACTATATTCATAGGATTTTGGCCAGGAATATCTAGCTGAAGGAATAGCAAACTGCATGTTGAGGAAAACCCAGTACTTGGAGAAAATCCACTCAACAATATCCACTTCCACAAATGATACAAACTCCACCAAGAACTATCCCGTCATCTGGGAAACAACCCTGGTATTTTTTTTGTTGCAATACACATATTCTAACTGTACTTCCAAGGTGAAGTACAAGGTGAAGTTTTATGGTTCATTGTGACTTGGTTCTTAAGACAGGACATAGTTTGACGATTCACTATGGCAAAATTAGAAAAAAAAAATGCCTAAAGCAGAATAAATGTCTTGACTATTGCAAGTCCCACGCCACATTCCAACCACTCTCAACAGCCCGACTCCTAAATCTCATCTAAGGTTATATGCCCAGACTACAACTCCCAAAATGCCTATTCTGACCAAGACAGCTATTGAAAATTACCTTCCATTTTCATCTACCAGACGGTCAGTCTCCTCTGGTCCGTCTCACCCCATTTTATAGACACCACAAAATGTACTTGTCCCCGTCTGTACGTCCTGCACGCGTCTTTCTCCGTATTTGTTATAGGTACGCTTATATTAGCTCCTCGACCGCGCTTCCGATTGCCCCATTAACGCCAAAATGCATCATATCCCCGTGCTCACCCGAAGGACGGATGATGCTGTCACCCCGGAACCTCCTTTGTAGCCTTACCGTCGGGAATCACCATAAATAACCATGACATCATCCCGTTCTTATCTATGGGATGCCGCGTGCTGATCGATAGCAAGGCACCCGCAGTGTAAATAGCTCCTAATGCCCCATCTTCCCTTTCAAATAGGTCTACATTATTTACGATGGCTGTTAGGTTACCAGCCCGGGACACAATTTATTTCGCACCCACCCCTTTGGTCCTATTATACTACTGCTTTTGAGGCTTGATGGGAGATGGGGCGCTGGGGTGGAGTGTGCGGAGAATTCAGTGCAAAAAAAGAAGAAAAGAAAATGGCAGAAAAGCCGTGCGTACAATTTGATGACTTGGTTTCAGATGGAAGGTACGAGACGATTGAACTCGGGTCAGTGTTTTGATTGAAATCGCCAATAAGCAGAGCTAGTACTAAAGTAAAAGCACTTGACTTATGGACACTTTTTAAGGAATCTGTGCTTTACAATGGACTTTTCTTACCATTTCCTTGAACTTTTTCTTGTATAGTTTTCGTGCACATTCATGGTGCCCTCCTGCTTTAAAGATTTTAACTGTTAAACAACAATTCCTTTTGGTTTGACAGGAGTGCTTTGATTCGGTTATGATTCATAGACGTTAGTTCAACAACATCTACAAAAGTTAAGAAATCAATTCATGCATGTCAACACATTTCACTAAATCATTGGCCTGTACGCAGTTTTTTGCATGTAATAAAGTAAAATCTGTTTTGTCCCAGTACAGATATGTTGCTAAAGCAGCTGTTTTGGTGAAAATTAGACCGCAGTGCTTTCTCTGAATCTAATTAGAGAGTGTTTTATTCTCGGGTAAGCAAGAAAGTTTGTTAGCGATACATGTGGACTGCTGTGGAGAGAAGAGTTTGAAATTAAC
This sequence comes from Rhinogobius similis, assembly GCA_019453435.1. Taxonomy (NCBI): domain Eukaryota; kingdom Metazoa; phylum Chordata; class Actinopteri; order Gobiiformes; family Gobiidae; genus Rhinogobius; species Rhinogobius similis. The sequence goes on along the minus strand of CM033625.1, from coordinate 10,122,046 downwards.
AAGTTCAGTTTTCACATTTAAGTATAGTAAAACTCAGATACAGGGCCTTTTAACAGTGTGAAATGTGTTCATGTTTTTACTATAAAAGTAGATTTTTAAGCAGTTAATCCAATACTTTTACATAAGTAGATTTATTAATTTGTTTTCACTTGAGTATTTTTTTTTTTGCTGTTGTGTCTGAACTCACTTTTTACCAGTGTTTTTCAACCTTTATTGAGTCACTGCACACTTTTTTGGTTAAAAAGATTCCCCGGAGCACCATCATAAAATAATGTGGTATGTAATGTGGCGAATAGTGTGTCTCTGGGGTTGTTGTTTTTTCGGGTTTTTTGGCAATAGTGATCATTTTGCTTTCCTTTTTGGATCAGAACTTTGCTCAGGATGTTCCTAAATTATAAACTATTTAATTAAATCAATCTGTAACTCAGTTAACCTTATATTGTAGATTTTTCCAAGGCACCCCTGGCAGTATCTGAAGGCACTCTAGTGTTCCCGGCACACTGGTTGAAAACAGTCTACTCGGACAAACTGAGTACCACTGCAGAAAAGTCACATAATGTTGTATTTAAATCACATATTTTTACACATAATTGTGCCTGTGTGTTTGAATACTGCAACCACTTAATAGTGAAAAACATATGTATTTAATTACAGTTTGTTTGGAACCGTAATGCCAGTTATATTTTAGACCCAGTAGCTACAAACAAAACAACCAAACCAAATATCTGCATTTTGACATTTAAAAATAAAACTCTACCACAGAATTCCTGTCCATCCAATTCTCTTAAAGCTACCACCAAACAGAGACTCAAAAATATTACAGCCTGAATGAAGAGTGAGCGGGGAGCAGGAGTGGATCCCCCAAGTCCCCGCTCCATGATAGCATTGGGACATCCGTTACCGCGACGACAGTGAGAGTGGCAGGCCTATTTGCGAGGTTGCTGGCGCGCCGTGAAGGATTGGACAGACAGAGCGCTTTGCCGACTGCGCACGACTGACAGGCAGCATTTTCATTTGGGTGAAAAATCTGGCGCACGTAGCTTTATGTGGTTGGGTGAATATAATAGGACCAATAAGCTATCCTGAAGTCTGGTTAGAGTTGAGGTGAAGGTGTGTCTACTTGGCAAATATGGAGATCTACACAATAATAATAAAGTTGCGCTGAACTTTGGACACGATTATGTGATTAAGGTTTGTCTATTGGTCAATCAAAACAATCCACACCTAAAATGACTAATGCAGAAGAATGGTAACAGTCAGGCAGACAATTGGTTGTAGCTGTTAGTAATGTATTAATCAAGTCAAGAAGACAGTGGACATGGGCAATCTTCCAAATAAATATTTAAACAAAAAAACATGTTGCTTGTGCTTGCCCATGGCCTAGTGGTTAAAGGCTTTCCACATACGTGTTTGTTACCACCTTGGCGTTATAGATTTGCTTCTCGTCTCTACCATTTGAATATGTAAGGGTTTTTTGCTCTGTAGGGACCTTTTCGTTTCCTGGTGCTTTCTTGGTTCCAGTTCCAATTTGATGTGCATTTGAGAGTAGGAACTAGGGACTGGGGTCACACTTTGGGAACTTTTTTAGCTGCTGCTCATGGACAGGTTCTTTTCAGTCAGAGCAGGAAGTTTTGGGTAACACAAGTGCATGTGAAATACTGCATTAGTTAGGAAATGTTTTTCATTCATTATCAGACTTGGACAAAAAGAGAGATGACTTGGACAAATGAGCTCAAAAACTGCAATTATAATAATAATAGCTGTGTTTAGTTTGTGCATGGTTTTACACTGAGAGAGAGATTCGTAGTATGAACGTTAACAAAAAAACCCACTATGTACTGTCATGTGAAGACGCATGTGTCTGGCCTGTCAAATAAAGCAAATAAATAATAAATAAATAAATACATCTTTGTTTCCAAGCATATATGTTAGCTATCCTCCCACACTATCAAATGTTTCAAGGAAATTTAAATGACCCCTAACAAGGTGATATATGGTTGTTTTTTCTTTGGTGCAACTACCTCTTTGTCTTCATACAGATTTGCGTGGACCATAGTATGATTTTAAACAAATTTATTCCAACTACACTTGTTTTTATTGCTCTAAAATACCTTGCAAAACATACACGATTCTTAGTAAAGTGCTATGAAGACAATATAGGTGGTAGACACCTTTAAGTCAGTTGAAAGCTACCATTAATTTGCAATGGAATCATATTCGGTCATCTCTCATCATCACGTCAATTAAGTTAAGTGGTATGGAAACTAAATCTTACGTAATGTCATACCTTCCTCTTCTTATCTGGTCAACGTGTTTTGGGATTTGAAGATCATGCGTAGAACAACCAACCAATCTTCCAAATGGACACACAATATTTTCGGAGCCAAACCCTGGGGTCTATGTGTGAGAAAAAAGGTCTTTGGAATGTCCGCGCTCACGCCTCATTGCTGCTCTCATCGCGGTGAGCACATCGGCCAGCGGAGACGGGACAGCGGAGATTTACTGGAGGTGTCAGAGGCTTCACTTCCCCGAACCTCCAGGGCCCAATCCGCTGTCCTGATCCGGGCCTGAAGAAAAACAGACGTCTCTCACAGGCTGACAGTGAGGAGGAGGAGACATCCAAACACATGCGGAGCTCAGGGAACGACAGGAGACAAAGTATGTACTGAAGAGCGAGGCCACCAGCGGAGAGGAGAGGGTACACTGTAAATCTGAGGTCTGGGATGGAGCTAATATACCACATGAAAATTGGGACTAAATTGGCACTTATCCTGGAACTACACCTGAACTAGATCTGGACTAAACCTAGACTAGGAAGGAAGTGTAAATCAGAACTAAATTGGGCTCAAACTGGGACCAAACCAAGCCAAACATCTGTTAAGTTTGGAAATTAAGAAGGTGAGATAATGGACCTTGTTAGAATCATAAATGACAATGTGTGTGGATATTCCTTCAGTATATCGCTGAAGGGATTGTCATAAAATCAATGCTAGAATTTGAGCTCTTCTGGAAACATAAAAACGTCGCATTCTATAATTTGAAAACACAGATAGAGCGATGCAGATGTTTTCGAGATTGGCCACTTCATTTTTTTCCTCAACCCACTTGATACTTGATACTTTGCATTAGTGGCAAGTTTTTTGACTAAATATTTTGTTACAATAAAGCTAAGGTAAGGGTTAGGATTAGGGTTATGTTTAAGAACAGATAATTTGATTAAGGTTGGGGCTTTAGGACAGTTTTGGGTTAGGGCCTCAAAACTTCCACCATGGACAGAATAAATTGATTCGTTTGTAGCATGCTTTTGGCCCAACCCACTTATGTCACTTATGATGGCTAGCAAATATTTTTTGCACAATCAGGTTAAGGTAAGGGTTAGGGTTATGTTTTGGAACAGATCATTTGGTTAAGGTTAGGGCTTTAGGGTTAGTGGGTTAGGGTTAGGGCCTCAAAATGCCAGCCATGGACACAATAAATGGATACCTTTGGAGTATACTTTTGGAAGCAGGGAAAAAAAGCCATTACAAAAAAAATTAAGTATCAACAATCAAAACATGGAAACCATTACCTTCGAACTTAACTTGAAAACAGACCAAATCTTAAAGACAATTAGGTCTGACTACATATTTAGGACTATGTGAACATATTTGTATGTTCTCCCTGTGTCTGGTTTCTGTTTTGTGTTCTTTTGTGTTGTATATAATTACTGGGGAAAAAAAGAAAACGACCAACGCCAACTTAATTTAGCTCCAGCAAGCTTTAAAAGTAGTCTTAATGAGTTGAAGATTCCCAAAAGCAAGCAGTTTTCCAGTGATCATTAAACACAGATAATTATTTTAAAGGATTCCAAAATAAAACTGTATATCATAATGGAAAAAAGTCAACCAAAACATAACAACTGACTCCACAAACTTCTCCGTGAGCAGTTTCCACGGCGACACATGTACACAAACAGTGACAAAACCTGCTTACAAGCTGCTGTTCAACAGGTGGTTACACTGAGGGGATGTTGGCACAGCACTTTTTAATATACCCACTAACTCATAAAGAGAGAAAAACATCGTAAACCTACAAGTCCTCAAAGTGTGCAGAAGACTGAGCTGGCAAACCCCACAAAGAGCTTTTTGTCCCCCACAGGAGCTGGTAGCAGTTCAGGAAGTGCAGTCCGGAGCCAGCAGGATGATTTATGGCTCTGTGTCCGTGTGGTGTTGGACATGATCCCACTGTCACTCAGGGCGAGGGAGCAAAGATGGCCACTACTCCTCTACTTTTACTACGGTAAGAATAATTCATTCATTCATTCATTTTCTACCGCTTTTTCCCGTTAGGGGTCACGGGTGACTGGAGCCTATCCCAGTGACTTTGGGCCTTAGGCGGGGTACACCCTGGACAGTGGCCAACTCGTCGCAGGGCTGACACAGAGAGACAGAGACAAGGACAGACAACCATTCACTCTCACATTTATTCACTCGGGACAATTTAGAGTTCTCAATTAACCTACACAGTCATGTCTTTGGACGGTGGGAGGAAGCCGGAGAACCCGGAGAGAACCCACGGTAACACGGGGAGGACATGCATAAATGTATTTTTTTCCTGTTCCCCTGCAGTGGCTCACCCTAAATTGTTATGTTTTAACAAACACAATATAGAAAAGAAATGCACAACACAAATGACAAGCAAATTATAAATTATCCAGTTTTTATATAAAAAATACGACCTTCTTTTTTCCTAAAGGTGCACTATGTAACACTATGTGACTTATTGGAGACAAGCAGGTAGCCAAGGATAAGTTGTAGCTCAGATGTGTTGAGAGGCGACCCCGCTCACTGTAAGAATACATGTTTTCAAGGTATTTGAGAAATAAAAACAAAGTTACACCTTTCAACCGCAGACCTATTACATCATAAAATCATCATAAAATATTCATCACAAATCCCTGACTCTTTGAATGGTTTAGAGTCAACAACAGAAAAAGAATATTTTCAAACCTCTGACAAAATCTCTGACACTGCTTGACATTCTTCAATACTTCTGATCAATCTTGCCAAACTTTTCTGTCTCTGCCACAGTTTCAACTTCACAAAACCTTACTTCTGCAGCTGACAATCATTCGTTTTGTGGAGATGCCAGTTTTGTACGTCAAAACCCTCTGTGACGGATCGCCGCTGACAGGTTGCGAGGAGGGTGAAGACCACTCCCTGCTTGTTCGGCGGACGAAGCTTTGGGCCGCATTAACCCTTATCTGCGAGCACCTACTACTTGCTGCATCACAGAAAATCCTATTACTTACAGACTGTGTGGGGGGACGGGACATTTAGGTACGCTCCACCGGGAAATCTGTATCCCTCGGCACGTAGACATCCAATTCTCGAAATCTAACTTCAGGACTCTAGCACGCTGGTGTCTCCTCACTCAGCCTGATGGATTCCTCGGGCTTGTACTCTTCTTCCACTTCTGAAACCGTCTTTGCTTCTCCTCCGTCTCATCGATCACTGTTGTTTTAGCCCTGTCTTGGTTGTCTAGTTGTGCCTCTTCTATCTTCTCAAACCGTGGACCTTTTGTCACCGGGCAGAGGAACGGGTTAAGAGCTGCGTTTCATCTCGTCCAAAGGGAATATCTGTTCTCTTTTTTTCCCTCTGGGACTCACTGTGAGGAAGACTGTCACACTGTAGCTCTGCATTGTACATGAAGATACGACTTTATAGATCTCATAGTGAATAAATTAATGAACAGACTATCAGAGGTGGGTAAAGTAGACAGCAACAGTCCCTCAAAGTAATTGCTCAATAGAAGTAAAAACTAGTGGTCCAGAAGTTATGGCAATAGTAAAAATGTACTTGAGGGAACTACTACTTAAGTAATTAATGATCATGGCTGTCATTAATTGATGTAGTTGATGAAGTTGATGTAATTGGAAGAAAACTATTGGAAAAATCAAAATTATGTCTGAAGGAGCAATGGAAAACCCCCCACAAATTATCAAATTGTTTATACTGTCAACATTAAACTTTTGTTACAAAGTTGTCAACATTGTAGACCTTCTCATTGTGGGAATAGCAGTCAAAACCTTTATGTATGTATTTATTTATTTGATAGGGAAAATGCATATGAATGAACAGACTGTAACAGTTGTGCAAATATGGCGGACTTACCATAAAGCAACAGGCCACAATTGCTTTGGGGCCCCAACATGAAGGGGTCTCTAATCAGATGACCTTCCAGATCACCACAGACTGAAAGTGACCCCCCAATAAAGCTAAATTCTACATAGTAAATAAAATATAACATTATGAAATTACAAAATGCGCTGAACGTGTTAAAATGCACCAACAAATGGGAAAGATTTCTTAAACATTTTTCTAGGGAAGGACCCCCAAACCCCCTTGTTGAAAGTAGTTTAGAACATATGAGCTAAAGAAAACACACAAAAAAACCAAAAGCTTCCTTCAAGAACAATTCAAGAGAAGGGACCTGTCCTTAATTTTGCCTTGGGACCCCAAATTCATAGGTCCGCCACAGACTAAAGATACTAGTTTCCATACCTTAAGACGACAACCTTTTCACACCTATTCTGTGCTTTCATGACATTTGACACCAATTGAACACAACTTCTACCTCTACTACCACCACTAGAGATAGACTGATATATAAGTTGGTCGATATTTGCACTTTTTAGCGCATTGGCTTTTGGTTTTAAATCTTCAGCATAGTCCAGTATTTGATTTGGTCCAACCTGCAGCCTAAAGAATACACAAAAAGCTTTATTATATGAACACTTTAATGCGAAGGAACTGCACCAAATGGGACAACACTTCTCTCTAAAATAAGGCTGTGAATGAGTTTGTAGTGTAAAAATCTGCCCGAAACACAAAACAGATGAGCATGTATAGAGTGTCGTCAGTGTCTAATTCAATATATCCAACACAGCGTTACGTTTTATTGTCCAATTTGCTTTTTTAAAACAATGGACAAAGCTCAGTATGAAAAGCGATATGTCACTTATGCAGCTGAGCAAGAAGAACATTCCTGGAATTACTTTAAAATGTAAACAAGTAATGTAGCGCAGCAAAACACACGAAGAACTACAGAGCACATGTGTTAGTCGTAAAGATGTTTGGAGACATTCTGGTACTAAAATAATCTTTCAACAAATGTCTTTTTTATTTAAGCTATTTCAGTGTTTTCCATTGTTTATAGTGCTACTGCGATTGGCCTTTTGAATTAAATATTTGTTATATCTTACTTAAAAAATGACAAGAATTGATGGCTGTGTTATTGTTGTTTGCGACCTGTGCAATTATAAAACAATTATTGCTCGTGAAGTGATGCTGGCTCATTATTGTGGTAATTAACGCAATTAAATACAAGAAGCGGTGAGGTCGTTTACAAATGTGACCTCCTGACATGTTGTTTACACAGATTGGTTAACGAACTGCACTGGAGTGAATGGATGGATAGTAAAGGTACATCCACGTGTCCAATCATAAACGGAGGAGATTATTATTCATGCATTGAGCTGAAAGATTTCCATGATGGCGCTGAAGATACATTGCCAGATTCAATGGAAAATGTATGATTTTTGTACTTTTTTTTATTAGTTCAGGCAGAGGTTTAAAGAAAATAGCCATTGGAAAATTATTCATTGTAGAGGAGTTTCATGGCATTTTAGTATCAAAAACTCATTGTTACTGCTACCGGATCGATACAATGATATTAGCCGTAGAATTACTTGATATCGAATTGAGCCAAAAATCTGTAAATGTTTTCAATTGAACAACTTTTTTGAGTATAAAACAGCTCTGCAACAAACCTGCTATAAAAATGTTCATTTTCAAGACACTGTGAACACTGTGAACATGAAACTTCTAAACCAATGATCACACCTTTGTTTCTTTTTCACAGGCTGCATAACCTCACTGTCAGTCACTGCACTACAGACAGAGAGACAATTTGTAACCATTATCACACTCGCATAAAAGACAGCAACTGGAATTTTTTTTTCTTCGAATAAGCGAAAGTGTCACGTGATCAAACAGTGTCTACCTAAAACGAATACATACGAATATGCAGCGTCATCAGCGTTTTAATGAACTAAGACTTTTTGCATACTAATCAGTGCGTCTCAAACCTATTTTTGTTCAAGAAACGACTGTAAGAGTAAAAAACAATACTATTACTAGACTTGAATAAATAATTGTCAGACTATGTTACTGGGAGTAAATGTCCAATACGTATTTCGGTGCGTTATGTTCTTGTGTTTTGCTCATGTTATGTTCAAGACAAATTTCGGATTTTGGATATGACAATAAAGTATTCTGTCTGTCTGTCTGTCTGTTTTTTTGATTGTCCTGGTTCGTACCTAGTTTCCACAAAAATCTAATCTTCATAAATTGTATTATGTTGTTATGCTATGTTGATATTTAGTGCAACTCCAAACTGTGTAAAATGTTCTCACGGTCCTCAAAAAAATCGGTCTCACAGGAAAATAGTTGCTAGTATTGCTTTCCAATCCTACAAACACACACACAAAATAAAAATATCTTCGTTACAGCTTTGCAATTACACAGTACACATTCCTCACTCCCCTTGTTTATAATTAAGCTAATAGCTGTGTCCAATACGTCATCATAGTCGGTCCGTAAAATCGCACATAAACTCAACAGCAAATGACTAAGTATCCGTGTTATGGCTTACACTATCCCTCATTGATCCTATGTATAATTATAAAATTTACACCCATTGATTAAGATGCCATTTGTTTGATTGACAAGTTATTTCCCCGCCTCATATAAAGACAATGACAGCTAATCATTGCTGTTCTAATCTACTCTTATCACTACTTTTATTGACAATTCCTGTACCCCTTTCAATGTGTCAATCATCTTCTTCGTTTTTTCTTGTTTTTTTTCATTGTCTGCACGCTTCTATGACATCTCTGCAGGGCCAAAGACAGGGCAACCTCGCAAATATTGACTTTCCAGTAACACGAGAGAACGCGCACGCAGCAGCCGACGGTATGGCTCAAATTAAAGCGTTATGGCATAATAGAGCAGAGTCGGGGGTTAGGACCTTGTTACTGCCACCCGGGGGCGTCTGCTTTCTCTCTCCTCGCAGTCCAGGGAGTTGTCGCCTTTTTTTTTTCCAGGAACCTGCGCTGGTCTAATTGGAGGGGCAATCTGCAATAATTGGAGTCTGCAACATGTGGTTTAAGGCGGCGTTAAACAGTAATAAGCTCCCAAAGCAAGTGTGTCATTCTATTAGGCTTTTAGAACTGAAGTGCAATGACAAGACTGAGCAATCCATAAGGAACACATACATTTATAAGGTGTCCGTCATTTCCAGTCCTAAAGGTGCACTATATACCTTTTTGGGTCTGCCACCTGCCTGTGTCCACAGATCTAACCTGTCACTTGGCCTAGAGACGTCACGTACTGGTCGTCACGGAGATAAGCTTAATGCAAAAACATAACATATACCAGATACCTTGATTTTCAACCAGTGTACCAGGGTACACTAGTATGCCTTGAGGTTTTGCCAATTGTGCCTTAGAAAAGTGTCCAACAGATTCACAAATGTGGATATAACTGACAAAGTAGCCATTTTGGAGCGTCCTAAACCATTTCTGAACCAAAAAAGAATGGAAAACCATTACTATTGCCCAAATTAAAGAACAAGACAATGGCGAAGACATTGCTTGCTTGCTTGTGCTACCAAACACTTAGCAACTCAGCTAGTTCAGATTTTGGAATGACGGAGCCAGCCCCCTGTATTTTTTCCTATAGCCGTTAACATTAGTCTGAAAAAAACACCATGGATGACTAATAAAGAAGGTTTGGGCAGGGCAACTCATTGACCACGTTTAGGTCAAAGTTTCCTTAAAAGTTATTTTAACCTTGGTGTTTTATTTTAGATAATAATTGGCGGGTAAAACTAGCATCTGATTAGCAGCTGTTAGAGGCTACATGGCACTAATGAGCAGCCCCATTCACTTAAACAGGCGGCCATTTTGTTTGCTGGGGGTTTGGTATGCATATGTACGACCACTAAACGTACTCTTTTATACACACATCGTGAAATATGTTTTCTATATACTTGGGAATTGACCTCACTATTCATTTGATATAACGCCGAGCAGCATGGGATAGCCAAGTGACTGAGATTGAGCAATGGGCATGGATTATTTTGTGACTATGAATGTCGATGGATTGCATGCACTCTAAGTTACACAGTAAAACTTTTATAAAAAACACAAAGGGAAATAAGTAAGACAATAATTATAAACATACACATCTTTAGATCATCCCAAGACATGCAGGAATTGTTTGTTAGCTGGAAATCTACAATCCAAAACCTAACCATTGACGTTTCAAATGTGTTTTGAGGGTACTTTTCTTATTGTTTGCTTAGATTTACTGCAGAATCTGACTGGCAGTTTGAGTCCATCCAGCAACATCGAGGCATGGACCCAACTGCTGTTCCCTGTTGCATTCCCCAATAAAAGTCTACACCCTCTCCACTTTTGAACGACATTTGGAAACAATCAGAAGCGTGTTTTAAAAGTATAGGTTCTTCCCCTATCAATCCCCCACAGATAAGGTATCTACGGGGCCCGCGGCACAAGGAACTCATCACCTTGACTTCCTGTATGCCGTTTAGGGTCCCTTCATTTCACCCCTGTCTGAGGAGAGCAGAGGCTGTGTGCTCATGTGTCGAGTGGTTGGGCCTGGAGGCTAAATGTGCGCTGATGGGGATGTTTTATACTCAAGGAGTCCAAGGTTTGGTCCAAGTGTTGTGGTCTTTTGGCTTTATTGCTTTGAATACAATGGTTCTGGTGGAATTATTTCCTTCAAAGACGTTATTGTCTTCTGGTGTGTCACTGCAGGACACTTTACCAAAATTGTACAGCAAAAGAAATTGTTATTATGTCAACCGAACAAAAGTTGTAAGAGTGAAGACATTTCGCCACTCATCCAAGTAGCTTCTTCAGTTCATCTTCCAAACATGCTTTTTTGAATGTGTGATTGCGTACTTGATGGTTATCGGAGTTGGGATTGGGATATTGAACTCAGATTTTTAAAAACACAGTAAATTATTTTTAACGTGGCTTTAAATCCATGCATTTGAGACATAAAGCTGCGTCAATAAAAACAATAGATGGATAACTTTGGAATGTTCTATAGACTCTTCCGGTGTTTGTAAACAAAATGCTAATTAGCCCAGGACCATTCTAGGAATTAGCACTAATGCATTATCAGTTGGAGAGTTAACGTTTTTCTCTAAACATCACAAACTATGAAAAACCAGGGCTGTTTTGGCGACTGACAGTCACTCAGCCACAGTAAAACCAGAGCCTTGTTACAAAACACCCTTAATAAGTAATATTATATGTTTTTATTTTCTACCGTTCCCATTAGAGGTCGTGGGTGACTGGAGCCTATCCCAGTGACTTCAGGCCTTAGGCAGAGTACACCCTGGACAGGGGGCAGCTCTTGTCTGCGACGAACCCAGCCACAAATCCTACAGTAATCAGTGGACGTGATGTTGATATTACTCATTGCCAAATTTGGTGAACATATAAACAACAATCATTTGACTGCCAACAAAAAATCTGTTTTTGCAAGGGCATAGGTGCAAATTGGAAATCAGAACTTACAACTAGGTTGATACTTTAAAATGCATTAACACTGTGCTGCAATTGTCTAGAAAAGTGCCATTTAAGATCAATGTTGAAAATAAATGCTTTTTCTTTAGTGCATCCTAACTCTTTGCTACCAAATGAGTTGATTTCCAAATCCCGTTCATCCCTCCACTCTCCCCCATTGCGCCGCTCTCCTCTTTTACTCCCAGACTCCCTCCTTCCTCAGTCTCAGTTCTCAGCAGGGAGGGGAAGCCAGGTTAACTAAGTGAACAAAGTCAGCCTGAATCGCGAGCTGGACAAAAGCCTGTGCGCGAACGGGGGCCAGTGCCAATCGGAAGGTGTTGCACTTATGTCGCACAATACCAGGTGAAGGGGGCTCTCCAACCAACACGGGGTCAAAGGTCGCTCCAAGAGAATAAAAGAACAGGTTTGATTGGGGGTGAAGAAAGCGGGGAAGAGGGTGTACACCTGTTTTAAAGCTCCTACCGGCTTCTGCAGACAGATACGTGGATAATAGGCATTGCAACGTTGGAGAAAGAAAAGAAGGTGGATCTGATTGGAAGCACATGCAGAGCTCATGAGCCAATAACACAATGACACATGTCTAGACGGCAAAGACAAATAGACTTTATAAGGTGCTTTGGCCCATGAGCTGCAGACTTGTAATATGCATTTACATCATTTATACTGAGCTGTTACGGGGACGGAGAGGTATAGGTACAGGAGAGGAGGAGGAAAAACACTCTCTCATGGGACGTTATGGTGGAATGCAAGGGCAGTGATGGCATGTTGCAAGAATAATCTGGATGTTTCACCTGCTGAGGAGTGCGTGAAGATACATTTTGAATTAAAGTTTTAAGGAAAGCTATTATGCAAAACGACTTTTAAGAGCTTTTAACCATTTTATAATTGTTTTCCCCTCTCATTCAACCATTCAAAATTGTATTGAGTGATTCATGCATATCAGAGTCATCTTTTTTCTCCTGCGAACAATACACCGTTGCTCCGACAGCCCAGGTTTTGCAGCACTGCGTATTCATCTGCAAATCTGCAACTCGCTATCGTAAACTGCAGCTCTCCTATCGGGCAAACTGCACACACACTTTTTACTCCAACTTGAGTAATATATTTGGCTGTGACGGGATCGACACACTGGAGGCGACATCAACAGCAACCAGCAACACTCATCGCAGCAGGTTTCAGGGCATCTCGCAAGTCTTCAAGCGAATTATACATTTTACATTTTATAGTACTTTTATTATTTCAGTACATTTTAGGGGTGAAAGACGCATGTATGAAGAGGTGTTTGTATGATGTGACTGAAATAGTTTTATTCACTTAACTTAAAATCAAAAGAAAAAGCTCAAGTCGGGTCGAAAAGCTGCATATATCAGCAATAGATTCATAAAGTATAAAATTTGGACAGGTGAGTATTTTTCATTTATGTTGATTCTGAATTTGCACAGTTCTCCTGTCAACTCATTGCTCTGTTAAAGAAACTCTCTCTTATTGGCTTTACTGTTGGTGACAGCGACTAAAACTGTTCAACATGTCAACAAGCTCGTGCGTCAAGCTCATGACAGGGCTCCGTTCTGGTTGCTCTTGGTAACTCACTGTGGGTTTGTTGGCAAGTGAGAAACAATGTATGTTCAGAATATTAAATGATTTGGCCATTTGGGTTTCTTGCACCTCTGCTTCAGAGATGTCAATCAAACTTGTGTACTCTACCTGTTGCACAATATATGAACTTTAAATTATGAATCAAATGTTATGCCCTCTTACAGGTACATTTAGTTGAGTATTTTCTGCCATAATTGTACTACCTTGCACTTTTCAAGTTTTTAGCTTTATCACTGCAAGTTACCAATGAGTTCCTGTGGGTTTCATGTTATGGGATCTTAGGACAGTTGGAAAAGCAATTAACTATTTTACTTGTTTAAATAACCACACGTCCTACAAACAGCATCCATAACAAAAAGGTTAAGTGACTAACACCAGTAGCTTTGATCCAAATAATTCAATCGCATCAAGATTGAACATCTCTACATTTCAAGTCGACTTTAGTCATGCCTGTGCCTTTCTAATTTACATCAACCAATCTGTGTAAGAAGCAGATTCTGTATTTTCCTCAGACATTACATTCTGCAACAATACGTCAATAATAGGGAAATGTTAAGAGACAACTGAAAACAAATTTCTAAACTTGAACCAACTGATATCCAGCTATGTTTTTGTCCTTGTTTTCCTTTCAAACTTGTCCAAAACCACAGACAAACACAACAGATTAGCCTCAGAGCAGGATTGCCCATCACCAGGAGGAAGCCGCCCAGACCCCCAGCAGGTGTAGGCCTTTCTCTGGGGCACAATGGACCGCACTCCCCACTCATACCGCCCGGCTCCTGTTACACTGCATTCACAACTCATCTCCTCCAAAGACAACGGAGCAGACTCACAACAAAGGGGTGAATTAGAGAGCAAAAATGGATGCTTAAAGGAGGAAGAGCGTGATCAGCAGTGGAAGAAGTACTCAGTTTTGTTTCTGAAATAAAAATACAAATACAGTGAAAGTATCACAATTAAAAAGAAAAACAACCTAAGTGAAAGTATTGAAGAACCAATTGACCAACCACTTGAGAGTAAAAACTTATTACGGCTAGATTTTGATAAATATAAAAGTCAAATGTTGTGATCTTGATAAAGAACTGTGCTGACTTTTGGTTGATAAAAGCTACTGAATCAATCAATTAAACTTCATCCATAGATCGCTTTTCATACAAAAATTGCAGTACAAACCCACTCAATGTATGTAGTTTTTTTCTATATTTTTTCTATATTTTTGATTTTAACTTGTAACTGTAAACTTTAGGCAAGATGTCACCTTGAACTTGCAAAAAACAAAAGAGAAAAGAGTGGCCATATGACGCGATCTCAAACGTTTACTTCTCAGTCCACTTCAAAACTAAAGTGAAAGTAAAAGTATTTGCTGGAAACGTACAGAACAGAACAGAACAGAAACATACAGAAATGTTTACAAGTACAACACTTGTACTTCATTACCACCACTGCAAGTAATGAACCTATTTGATTACCACAACCACTTTTGAACAATATAGTTTACTTCACAGTCATTAAAACTTTATGAAACATTGCCCCACCACACTGTCACATAAACAGGCACTGCAGGGGAAAAGACTTGCACAAGGACAACAGTTACAGTGACTGGCATCAAACTACCAACCTTTGGGTAAGAAGGCAAATATCTCACTCAACTATGCTTCTGCCACCACTTATACAGAATTCAAGAAACAACCACGCAATCAACTGGGTGACAAATGACAAAACTGGTTGAAATGTGTAACAAATGGATACACATTTTCTGCTCAAAATATGCAGTACATGGGTAACACTTTAGTTTAGGGACTACTTATTAATGGCTGATCAGTGGTAAGATGCAAAGTAAGCACTGCGTAATTTTTAAACACATACGACGCCAGAGGAAAACCTGACTTTGGGACTGGGGTTCACATAAGGTCAAAACTTTTCCTGGAGCGCATAGTGGTTGATTAGACTTTTATCCCCTACTTAATAATGCAATTTGTTTGTGAGGCCACATTCAGCAAACAAGTCTTAAGCCATTCACTCTTTCCTGTCAATAATCCACTGTTCATTGGCATCATCTTGCAGAGTTTAAAGCCACTATGGTCTGCGTTCACGTGACATTTATCATTTGTCAATCCCTCTATTGTGGATGGACTGCTCCCACAGCTTGGAACACTTTTCAAACTGAGCTGAAACATGGTGTGCTGGTTTCTCAATTGGGTTATAGCTTCGTTAAAAAAAAAAAAACAGCGAGAATGATGTGAACATTGTTTGTGTAAATGCAGTTTTGTTGTCATTTTCTAAAGCTTTTATCCAAATGTCTGCATGAAAAACATCTTTGCAGCTTGTATTTTGGGACATGTGCTGCTGACCACTTGGCCTGGTCACTCTGGCAAAATCAAAATCTCAATGGGTTGTAACCTGATTTAATACAAATTGATGAATAAATAAAAGTGCTACTTGTTGAATAACCACTACCTACAGCAATTACCACTTCATTTTAATCTAGTAATTAACACTAAACTCTCTCTAAACTTTAGCGCTACTGTAATATGTTATCAATAATTCTACTTTGTGTTTTCTTGAACATGTACTTGGGACAAACCCTGTAAGACATTTTGACCTCAGCGACTTAAATAGCCACATTGCCTCCCTCTTTACATGCCATTAAGTGCTAATTAAACCCCCAGATCATTGACGGACGCTGGGCTCATCTGTTTGCAGAAAAGAGATGATGGCTCAGGCTGTTCCACAAAGCACTGACAACCGCCATTCACGTCGGCCTCCCCAAACGCTGGATTTAAAACCGCTTTGAATTTCAAATGAAAGTATATCTGTGAGAAAAGGTGAAGATGTGTGTCCATTGAGCGGGACGTGAGTGACAGAGGGGTGAGAGCCTGGGCAGTGACAGAGGAGGAGACGAGGAGATGAGGCAGGCCTGGAGGATTAGGGGCTTTGGACGGGCTCTCCACCGCTTCTTTCTGCGGGTGACAGAGAGAGGTGACGGGCCATAGAGTACAGGGACAGGCCACAGGCAGCCGGGACATCTGCATTCATTCAGACAGGGCTTATGGAGGACAGGGACACGCCCACCGGAGACGCCCTCCCGGTACACTCCCACACTCGGCGCTGCGAGGTGTGTGGAGAGGTGAAGATCATGGGCAACTTCTGAGCACTTGTTTACGTTTTTATTTATTTTATTTTTTTTTTTTCATTGTTTTCTTAAATAGAACTCAAGAAAAAAGGGTAACACTTTATAATAACTATACTTATTTCTGCCTTAGTAAAGCAGGAACAAAGACTAAATAAATAGGGAACTAATAGTTTATTAAGAATGAATCAGGCTACTGGTTGATACTCTAACCCTAATTCCCAGCCCCAACTTTAAAGTACAAAGCCTGAATCATGCTTATTAAACTTCAAGTCTTTAAGTTAGCTTTAGAGTTAGCTTTTTGAGTCGTATTCACAATGTAAGGTCAGAAATGGATGACAAAGGCTCAGAAGAAGACAAGTAGGAGAACACAGAGATAACAAGCCTTATATTGTTGGAAGAAATTGTTTCATTAATTGTTTTTTTTTAGAATTAAAATGTACATTTATGGGTTTTTGGGGAAGAGGGAGTACTTGAATGATTGTCCATAATTGGACACCTATAGCCTGAATAAAGGCAAAAAATTAATAATTTTAGTTTGTATCTTATGTATGCTCTTTTGGGTTATAATGTGGCATGAAATTAATGCATTAAGCAAACAAAATAGCTTTCCAACAATATAAAGCTTGCCTCTGTAGCTGTAATTGTTTTTTCTCTATTGGAATGAATGGAAAAATAACCTCAAACCGCATGACTTAACAGGTTAAGTTAAGTCTTTGTTAATGCTTTATTAAGGCTAAATAAGGTGTAGTTATTATAAAGTTTGGATTAAAACTTCAACAGTTTCAAAACATAGTGGAAAAGATAAGAAGATTAGGCGTTCAACAAGTAATCACATCCAGCATAAGATATGCAATATATGAATATCTGTGATCCTAATCTCAAATAAAGGGTTAAGGATTTAGGTTGATGGCATGGCATTGTAAAGAGTGTGCATTTTAAAATTGAAATCGTCATTTTCAGGAGTACTTCATTTTACACTCAGGGCTGCACAATATCAAATGTGCAGTTATGAAACCATAAAGTTTTGTTAATAGACTGTCAAAGTATCCTGTCTTTTTATCTAAAATATCCACCTGCAGTTTTGACCATGGAAGTCCTTTATTAATTTAGCAGTTCATAATACAGTCAAAACTCCTGGAGTTGTTTAAAAAGTGCACACAGAACAAATTTCTACTTTTAAACATAGATTGCAAATCTAATCGCAATTAATGATTGCATTTCGATTTTTTTCCAAAATTGTGCAGTCCTCCTGTGTACCTACAAAACTGTAACATGTACAGCAACAACAGGGTGTAGCTCAGCCGCTCCAGCATTAATCCTCCCCCTAATAACATGTAATGACATAGTATCAAAGGTTGTTAGTACATTGTGCATTGTTCGTCTTGTCGACAGGGTGTATTTGCATTGTATAACTGATTGCTACAAATCAGGAACAGCAGATGGAAAGTAGCTCTTTAGCTCCAACCCGGTGTGAAATATCTGTTTTTTTAATGACCCGAATATTTCTGTACATTGTTCTAACTGTTAACATCTGATGTTAAATATAAAAACAAAGTGTGACCGAACTTTCTGTTGAAAGCTCAAAATATGTTCCGACATGTAATGTAAAAAATCCCTTTACTTACTGGGCCTGTCAAAAACTGAGACGAAGTTGAACGTTTGTAGCAGGATTTTTCATGGATTTTAGCTATTTTAATGATAGGAACGGAGGCAGCAATGATAACCGTGAGCTGTTGTGCCCCAAACCTAAAGGTGCCTCATGTTCGTCCCTCATGTGTCAACCCTGAAAGCCAAGTGCTCCCTCCGGTCTGCGCCGCGATGGGAGCGCTGGCTGACTACGCGCACGTTGGCCTTGGGAATGGCTGCTTTACCACTGACAGCACTTTGACTGATGGGTCTATGCGATGCTTATGTGAACAAAACGGGCCCGGACACCTGCCTCTCCTCCTCCTATCATCCAAACTCTCATGAGGAGTCCCGGAGAAAGACCTCGCTAATCCTCACTCCCATTCACCATCACTGCTAATCTCCGGCACCACCTCCCCGCGGTCACCTCAACCTCCCCACTCGAGACGTGCACAAAAGCCCGCTCGCACCCCTGCCCTCCCCGCACCCCTAACCTGCCCCGCCCATCGCCCCTACAGCAGGAGGTACCGGGCTTTCTAAATCCAAGGAGCGTAATCCGGAGGGGCTGGGATTCCGAGCAAAACCTAAAGGCTCATTGAGTGTTGGATAACTCTCTCGCGGCTCCTAAGTCTGGCCGGTATTGTTGGTGGCGCTGAGAAGAGGACAGACACAAATGGAGTTTGAATTTCAATGTGCATAATGATTCAGAGAAAGAGACAGCGGAATATGGAGTGGTGGGCATCCAGGCGTTACGGGGACTCCCGAGGCGGAGGCAAGAGAAGAGGAGATATACATGCAAATGCTATGGAAGAGTAGTCAGGTTCACTCAACTGTGCTACAATGGACAGACTGTTTGGAAGTGTGCAAACAGGTCTCTAAATGTACATCTAACAATAATAACAGTTTGATTAAATTCTGATTGTTTACACTCACACTAAATGAAAAATGTTATAGTTAAATCCATGGAAAAGAACCTGACCTAATGGATAGTCAGGAACAACTCAAAAATTAACTTTTTATATGTTTTCACAGTGAAGGCAGTATATTTTTTTCCAAACAACGTCACTCACGCCCTTCCAAGCACAGGGCACAAAACTTTAGTTCAGAAAAAAATGTGAATGTAATCAATTTGAAATAGTGAAAGTATAAATGATTCTTGACTTAACGGTTTCCCATTTATCTGGTAATCACCAAACAACTTTTCTATTGCACTCGACTAAGAACTTTTGCCTCATAATTAATATGAAATGATCAATATCCCCCTGTTTATGTATTTTAATGTACATAAATCTAAATGTACCAAGTTTTAAAGGAGACATATGTGTTTTTTGTTTTTTTCCCCAGGTACTTAGTATTGCACTATCAAAAAGTTTTACATCATTAATTTTACATTTGTTAATTGTAAACCCCAATATGGATCTACAAGGACTTAATGATAAAAACAGTTCCATTGACTGACTTCCTGTTCAAAACTGCAGAACTCATAAGTGAGCAAGCATTTACTTGTTTGTATTTTTGAAAAGTGGCTATTTGTGACATTATATAATCCAACATGTATCACTCACATGTCTTAATGTTTCAAATAATCCCAACTAAGAACAGGGACGTGGGCGGGGATAGGGGGTAGGTGAGTTAGGACTTTTCTGAGCACTGAGAACTATTATATCACAGTTGGTGGACACTGCAGGATTACTCACATGCATGAATCAATCAAACCCGAGTGAGTCCATGAAGAAACATCATTGTTAAAAGCTCATTAAAGTTGATCATATGTATTTATTTGCTTTTTTGGCATACGTTTTGTCCATGTTGGTGTTGCTTTGCTCAGATTAATTTTGTATGGTATATTGATAGTAGTTTCTCTGTTGTTGCTCCTACTGTGCAGAGCTCAGCTAGCAGTTGGAGATTTAGGACGCTTCAAGTGCCACACAACAATTTTCAATTTTCTCAACAACTGACTCAAAAACATCTTATTTAAGTCGAGAAAAGTAATGAGTTCAACTGTGTGTGTGTTTCCAAAGTCTGCATCAGTGATAAATGTGAGCGTAGGTGCAGTGTTCCTGTTTATCTGGTTTGTACAATCTAATGTCCTTCTTTTAATATGTCAGAAATAAACTAAATCTTAAGTATAGTTTATAGTTTATACTTTATATTTGTTAAAGGCTGTAGCAGTTTTTTTCACATTTTAGTTGTTTAGTTGTTTTGAGCTCTTAGGAGACATTTTTGCCGCTCAGTGTTAAAATTCTGAATGCGGTGATGTCCTCTGAATAACCTCTAGACCAGTGATTCTCAAACTTTTTACCCCAAGTACCACCGAAGAAAATATTTGACGTGCTCATTACCACCAAATCTAAATTAGGTCTATAACAGGACTGTTTCAGGTCAAAATTAGGGATAAAGCAGGTCTTAAGTAGGAATACACCAGTGCCACTTTAGTTTTAATTACAACTTTACGAAAGGAAGAACATACAATGAGAATAAAATGTACTAAAAATGAAGTAAACATGACAATTGAATGGGTGTCCACGCACGACTAGAAGATGCTTGCGTACCACAGTTTGAGAAACACTGAGACACAAACTCTTTTTTAGTTTGAGATTGATAAAACAGTTTATGATTAGAAAACAACAATACTGTTTTGCAATAGAAACGTTGGGTAATCCTGCTTTAAAAGGGATGTTGTTTGTGATTTTTTCAATCAAATAACGACTTACAGCAGGACGTTCAAACTCCACCAGAGCCAGTGTCCCATCAGCGTCTTCCTCCGCCGTGCTGAAGACGCCCAAAGCCTTTCTCCTCCTTCCTCCTCACCCTCCTCTCTACTGTACGTCTTATTTACCGGAGCGCTCCTTCCCATAACTCTCCATTCCTGTAGCCATAAACCATCGCGGCCCTCATATCTCACTCTCACCCTCTTATGAATAAAGTCCTGAAATTTATAGTGATGGCATTGGAAGAGTAGTGGCCCCCCAGGTGACAAACTCCCCCCAGCACCGTCAGCTCCCAGCAGCGCCGGTCCCGGGCCACTCCGCACCCTCCATCACGGCCGTCATCCAGATGGGAGCGCCCACTTTATCGTTCCCTGGTCGGTGACATCACCCCGTCGCACTGCACCGTGGGATTGATGATGAAAGCAAACATATCTATCTTAACTCGAATCAATTTTATTTTTTTACAGACCCCTCGCCGAAGTCTTATTGGCATATTGACGGTGTACGGAGGCGAAAAAGAGGGGGGCTCTCGACGACGTTTACCATATTTAATGCAAAAGGGGATGTCATCACTGAATATCCGTCCTGAATAATGTGGCATTTCATCATAAATTCTTTACAACTTATTTACTTAATGGAAAGACTTATGGTGCGCTGTCAGGGCTGTAATTAAACATGGTGATGCAGTGCCGCGTCGCGAAAGGGATCTCATCTCGGACCCCCTTCGCTCCCTCACCCCCGGCCCCTCCATGTACTCCCTCACCCCCCTCCACAATCTATCCGTCTGGCCCGGGACACGCTCACACTCCCACCTTTTTAAATACATATTATTATTATTCAAGACTCGTAAATTATAGCCAGATTAAAATTCATGACAATACATTTGTTCTCTCTGTTGGGAAAATGCGGTTGTTGAGATCGTCCAGATGAATGTAAATCTGATCTTTTCCCAAACAAGAATAGGCATTATACCAGGATAGAGTATGTTACTTCTATAGTGCAGTATGTGTCATTGAGAACGACACATCAAATACATTTAGACATACTTAGACAAATTAGCATTAAAAAAACCTTTAAAAAAAAACGGAAAAAAGGCTAGTTTAAGCCCAAATCATTTGTAAATCATCCGAGAATTCTGATCCGGCCCATCTCCAACATGTTATAAAATATAGTGTCTCTTGTTCACTGCTTTAATTCTGGGTTAGTACTTTTTGGTCCAGGTTTGGTACTTGTTTAGTTTTGTTTTAGACCTGGTTGTGTCCTGGTTTTGTCCCTGTTTGATTCTGGGTTAGTCCTGGTTCAGACTAGGTATCTGGTCCTAGTGTGTGTTCACTGTTGCAAATCAAAACTGGGACTAAACCGGGACTAGACCAGGGCTAAACCAAGATTGAACATGACCAAACCAAGTCTACGTCAAAACTAAACAAAGCCAAATCAAAGCAAATCATGGCAATTGCAGCCGCAGTTTAATTGTATTGTACTTTATCTTTATTGAAGCAGATCTAATCTAAATCCTGCTGTAGCCCAAAGTCCTAACCCTAACCTCTTGATTACGTAGTAACTGAGCCTGAATCATTCTAAATAAACTACTTTCTTCATGCTTTATTAAGGCTAATTAAGGTGCAGTTGTTCTAAAGTAGCACCAAACAATCTTCTACCGTTCGATTGATTGTAACAGTGTTGATTGGATTTTATCAAAGAGGGATGGAATCGTTTGCTTTTGAAAACATTGACACACAGAGTAAAGTGCAAGCCTTCAATTTCTTTTTGCACTCATCTGGTTTTGCAAATGAACTCTTTATTTGGCTATAAACTTTTTCCAGCACTACACAGTTGACAGAGTTGATGCCATGAACTCTTTTGAATTATATATAGTGTACGGTCATTTACAACTGCAACTGACGTGAGTTTGCATTTGAGAAGTTTGAGAAGCTGAAGACATTTTCGATTTTTGATGACTCCAAAAAGAGAAATCTATTTGATTGTTTCATGGCAGATTCAGCCGTCGTATTAGAAGTATATCTCCTGGTCTGGTATTATATCAAAATTGCCTTTCAAACTACAAGGAAATGTGTTTTTTACTCATTTATTTCCTTGAACACACAACGTAATGAATCTCATATGCTCACAAAGGAACAATGTGCTGAGAGTGAAGAGTTAATTCCACCCCTCCAAATTAGGGAGGACCCATTTGAGCAGAGTAAATGAGGCGGATTGTCTGTCTCCCGCTCCATAAAAGCTGAGCCACTGACACTGACGGAGGCCACACCCGACCTTTGACCTTGTCCTGTGACCCCGTCTTCGATCTCTTTATGTCGCTGACCAATATGTGATTTGCCAATGGCCGCTGTGGGTCCCTAACCGTGCTGACCGAGGGATTTATGGCTTTTCATTTTAATTGAGTTAAGAGCAAGAAGCCTGTCTGTTTTCTTTCAGCAGCACCGGTGGGCCGCGATTACATCACCGAACAACCGCAAAATGCACACGGAGAATCTTGGGCGAAAAGTTAAAAGTTGACTTGATGGCAGCAAGGAATAAAAACAAGTTTGAAGGCTTGCTAGAGGATAGGGCTAGCTGGTTAAGCCAAACAAATTACAGAAACGAAAGTATTTATGAGTGTTGGAGTGCATTTGATACAGAGAATTAAGCAAATGCTGACTATTAGAAACACATTTAACCCGATATGCAGATGGATTGCCATGTTGGTGTATTTTATTGGCCTTTATTGTAATTTATTATGCATTAAAGGGTAGAAATAGTTTAAAATTGTCGACTGGACCTAAATATTTGAAGACACATTACCTCATTTATTCAGTTCAGTTCAAGGCTTCTTCTTCTTTGAAACTGTTTCTTTGAGGTCGTCCCATCAGTTGGACATCAGAGTTTTTCTTAATCTATCCTTTTTTGTCCAGCATCTGATAAAAGGAAACTATCAAGCTGCTGGACAAAAAGAAAACTGTAACCTTATTTTCAGCCAGATCAACCATTCTGAGATAAACCAAAATCAATCAATCAATCATCTTGAACTAAAAAAAAATGAAATAAAAAATACATAAAAGTAACTAAAATAACTTTTATGGATTTCGCCTGGACTTTTTTTTTTAATTTTTTTACTTTATTACAACTCCCTAAAACACATTTTTAGTCAAATTATCTTGAATTTGAAAGAGAAATTGTCAAAACCCAACAAATGCTCAAACTAGTGTCAATCAGCTATCGGCCATCCTCCAGACACAAGCTTTACTTCTCATCATATTTACCAAAGAAAAAATAGGCAGAATATATGATATTCCTCTGAGCAGAGTTTGTACGCCCTTATAATCTGAGTAAATCAGAGATCAGACGCCAAACTACTCTCAGTCTCTTCATGAGTTCAGCCAATCGTTTATGTTCCAAAGGGTTCAAGAAATGGGGCTCATTTTAGTTAGGCGTTTAGAGAAAAATAGGCCCTCATACCCTACAAATTTAGCTTAGTCGATCGTAGTTTCACAGGTAGTCATCTGGACAATGTTTTGAAATCAAGACGTTTCAACTTCCATCCGATACTCATTTTCAATCTGAGGAAGCTGGAAAAGCTAAACTTTATACCGCTCAGAGCTAAACTGGCCCTATTCCCAGAGAGGAGTTTTCCCTTTTTGGATGAAGTCGATATGTCTTGATTTTAAAACACTGTCCAGATGACTATCTTTGAAAAAAAATTCTGAAGTTGATCACTCCTGGATGAATGAGGGATTACATCGACTTAGCCCAGTTAACTCATTTTAAAATATTTTTGCAAACTTGACATTTGCAAAAGCACTATTTGATTTGTCAGTAAAAACACTTCACACACACATTAGTTCGAATGAATTGAATTTAATTACCTGTGCTGCTAATAAAGTGTTATAACTCTATCACAACTAGCTGTTACCAGTAGAGGGCATCAGACAACGTTTTCCACATAAAAGTACGCAGAAAAGATGTCCAAAAGTACTTAGAAAAATGAGAATAAAGCGAAATTCGAGGGTTTTGAGTGTCCTACCTCCCAGCCTTGAGTGCGGTCCAGAAGACAGGACGTCTGCTCTCCGACATAGGGTCCAAACCTTTCTCCGACCTCCACCTTCCTGTGAGTCCAGACGCCCAAAGCGGCACCCGGAACTGATGACTCTCTCAGTTCAAAGTCCTCTGGAACGCTCAAGTCCTCCTGCGTCCAAACCAGGCCGTGTGGATGGAGCCGGAAGGAGGGCAAGATGTCCTCCTCGGACAGAGCGGGCGATGGCTGGTCCTCTGCGAGCGTGGAGAAATGAGAAGGGTCGCCGTTGGAGACGCACGCATCGTCCAGGAGCCCGGCTGGGTAGAGGTCGAAGGTCTCATCTCCGTCACCTGTGGAACAAACAGGAGAGACTCCGAGTGAGGGACAAGTTTGGTTTGTGCGTGAAGTAAAATCATTGATCGAGCCAATCCACTTTATTTACATAGCAAATGTCACAAAGAAACAGTTTCCAAAATGCTGCACATAGACAGTTATAATAGACCTTATAAAAATGTGTGAACAAAAACAGTCTAAATTCGGAAAGGAGGCAAAATTTAAGTGGAACATAATGTGATTTCACTGGAGAAACTTAACCTCAGAATATCACAAAATATGAAAAATGTAGATGATTTTGAAGCATGAAAACCACACAGACTCATGTGAGTGACATCAGAGCTGCTTTATTATTGTATTTTACATTATGTTTTAGGAAATTATAATAACCTCTTTGCATTTTTGATGAAGGAACAGAACTAGATTTGTATGTTTTATTGGACAAATACTCACAGAAATGTTGAGCCCACAATAATTTTCATTTTATCTAGAGATACATTATACACTATACCATAAATTAGATTATTTTAAAGCTAAAATACAATTTTAAGGCTAGAAAATTGTATTTTGTCCATTTTGTGTGACAGAAAAAAATTAATTGACCTTTCTACCCTGGAAATTCAAATGTGTTGCTTTTTTCAAACACAAACACCAGTAGAATTTAGATCTAATGTGAGCTAATCATTGAAAAATTAACAGGCAACTTCATTTTACCTCCAGTCGCCTCCAATCCGGAATTATCATTTTAAAGGGTCTATAATAATAGTAAACATAAAAAAGGAATCAATCAAGAGACAAGTTTTACTAATCCTAAAACTATATAAAACCAGTCAAATCAAATGAGAGTAAAAGCATAAAATACAGCAATAAATAAATACATTGATAACGTATTTTGCCATCTTTGGAGACACAATTGTGTAACTGAAGCAACACATAGATTTTAGACAGTAGTGCAACCTGTATTTATTTATTTTACCACAGTTTAGTATACGGTCTGTAATACTCTGTAATAATAATAGTCACTGCTTGCTTTAATATTTAGAGGTAGACCTTGTAACCTTTCTGCTGAAGATGGACGTCTGCTTGTGTCTGAGGACGTGATATTTCTTTCCCTGGAACATTCAACCATTTGCGCTTCAATAAAAATCAGACAACCAAGTTACAGGTTAGCTCTACGGAGAGGTCAGCCCACTCAGTGATTATTTATCAATATGTTTTTGAGCAATGAAAACACTTGCTGAATCAGTTGAGTTTGCATTTGTTCAGGAATCATAGAGAAGGTCTGGACACTGTTTTAGAAATCAAGACATTTTGGCGTCCATCCATCAAGTCTTTTTCAATCTGATGGAAATGGTTTGAGCGGTTAGCATCTTTTCTTCATTTAAATTGGAATGATTTTCAGATAAACAACTTCCCCACAGTCAACAATAGATGCATAAATCATGGCAGAAAACAAATCAGTCAAAATGCTAATGACTGAGGAAGGGAGAAGGCCAGACCTCATCTGAGCTTTTTAATCTGAGAAATAATAATAACATAAAATGGATACATGTTTTCCTCTGCTACATCCGAAAGCACCACCCGCACTTGAAGGCGACGGGCCGAACCAAACCTGCTGTAAGACTGAAACTGTCAGACTTTTAAATAAGGGAAGAGCTAATTTCAGTTGTTACTTCTCCCATTGGGCAGGACCAATCAGAGCTCAAGAGGATATAAATGAGCGGCTCAAACCATTCCCATCCGACTGAAATTAACCTCCTAAAACAGTGTCCAGATGACTAATTTGAAACGTTAAGTTACGTAAGTTTAAAGCCATATCGTAGAACATTTCAAGCAACGCATCACCATCTCCAAGTAAAATAGTCTTTTCATTTGAGATTATCTATTTGTAGGCTCATTCTTTATCTAATCGTTGAGTGGTTTTGGATGCACGATGGCAGAGCGGTCAGAGCTCCTGGCTACCAAAAATATGGAGATGGTGGGTTCTGGACCAGACCAACATCACACGATCTCTCTGGGTGGAGTCTGCATGTCCTCCTCGTGTTACTGTAGGTTCTCTCTGGGTTCTCTGGGTTCCTCCCACCGTCCAAAACATGCATGTGTAGGTTAATTGACAACTCTAAATTGCCCGTGTGAGAGTGCATGGTTGTCTGTCCTTGTCTATGTCTCTGTGTTAACCCTGCGACGAGTTGGCCCCTGTCCAGGGTGTACCCCGCCTAAGGTCTGTTGTGGGACAAAATATCATGTCCCTATATGTTTTATTAAGTGTGAAGATTTGAATAATCGCTTGTAGGTTACAGGTTATCATGTCTGAGAAATGGGAACATTGTGTCTCTTGCCTGATCGTCTGATGTGTTGAGACAAAACCTTGGCCTTCATGTTCATCTTATTTATGTCTGATGTCTCCATTTCTGGGGTATTTGAGGATATTTGAGGATGTGTTTTATTATTGTTCGGGCTTCTTTTTGCTTTTTGGAATCATAGAGGGAGAGATCCTTTTTGTCAGGGACAGACCATTTGCTGTGCACATGTAAAATAAAATTGATCATTTGAAATAGACAGAGCTTCTTCTCAGTACTTTATTTCTGATAGTGTGCAAAGAAAATCCACAACAGGTCCAAAGTCACTGGGATAGGCTCCAGTCACTCATGACCCCTAACAAGAACCAATGATAGAAAATGAATGTTGAGTGGTTGGCAACAATTTAAAGAAAAGAGTTTTGACCCATTTTAACCCCGTGGAATTATAGTGACATTCCCTTGCACTAACTAGAAAAGGATACATTTTATAAGAATAGTCACATTTTATAGTTATGTTATAAAGAGGATCATTCAAAAGTATATCTAGTGCACCATAAATACCAAATTCCACTCCACAGCATGGCCCACATACTGTAGCACAAATGTAATTGCAATCGGAGCCGCAGCTTGTTTTCCCATTCATGTTCTACAACAATGACAAAAGCCCACAAAGCAGCCCCCTGACCCTCATCCTATTTGAAATGGAAACAAGAAGTTAGTGAAGCGTACCATGTCTTCTCGCAATAAAGATCTGTTCAAATAAACATCACAGGACGGGCTTTTCAAACAAGAGTGTTTATCACGTGTTAAAACAATTTCTTTTTATTGATCGTGTCATGAAAGGCGGTAGATCACCACTTTCTTCTCGAGCCAGTCATGCAATCGAAATTCAGAAAGCTTAGAGTGTAAAGTCAGCTGAAGTCGTGTTATGTTTCTGTTAGGAATTATAAAGTCTAAAGAGTACAACATGCCGGGGTCAAGTGTGAATGGAGTGCAACAGGATAGAGGAGTTTTATAGTCGCGTGTTAAAGATGTTTCATTATTCCATTGAATCCACGTCATTGCTACTTCAAAGGCAGTTTACTCAAAATGCATTTTCTCCCGTAAGGCAGAAGGCGTTTCACACATACCAGTACCACAAATCTATTTATTTAGGAACCACCCAGTCCCACTTGCTCAAGACAGTGGCTAAAAGTGGGTCTAACTAATTATAAAATTAAGTTTCAATTAAGTTAATATTACAAAAGCCTTTTTTTCCCGTCATGCTACTCCTTTTAGGCTTATTCACGTTTGTTCTGAATTTTAGTTATTACTTGCTAATTAAGAATTTTGTTTTTGGACCTACTGTGTCCAACTTTTTTCTCTTTTGCATCAAAATAGCTCATTTTAGTCAGACAATTAATGAAACACTTTCCCAATAAAGTTACTGTTAATGTAAATGTGCTTGTTTTAACAAAAAGCTTCCTGAGTTATATTACTTGATTTCTACTAATAAGACAACTTTGTGAGTGAGATGTACTTACTTTGACATGTTTCGGCTGCTAACGTGTCAAGGTCAACACATCTCACTCACAAAGTTGGCAAGTAAGAAATGAAGTAATATACTGTAATTCATGAACTGAAGGCAAGATGAACGTTACTAAAGTAAAAAGGTTCCTGGTCTGATTGAAACTTTCCTTCTCTGGGAAAGTCCCCAAAGTGTGGTGCCTGGTCCAGTTCCTACTCTGTGCATCTAACTTTAACTTGAAATTGAACAAAAAAAGTTCCTACTATGGGAAAACACCTACAAGATCAGCCCTTAAAGAAGCACCTACACACACCAAACTTAACAATCTTGTACGTAAGACTATGGATTGTACCGAAGGATTTAATTTGCTTTACACCAATTTCAGTATCTAGTTCACTGAAATAAAAAAGCAAGCAATTTAAACCAGGTTATTTCCACAACAGAAGTTTCCAATTCACATCTCAGTTGATTCCTTTTCACCTTAAAACAGGTAAGACTGTTTTTCCAAACTCCTTATAGCTTCTGCACCTGTCTGTTTTTCTATCACCTCTCAACAAATCGCAGCCATATCTGTAAATGCACTCCTTCTCTCTCCACCATATCTTCACATTCTCACCCTACATTCCCTCCCTCTCCCACCATCCAGTTTGTTCCGATTTCTAACGCTGGATTCATTAACTGCCAAGGTTTAATCGCCACACTAAATCCTTTACATAAAGTCTCCAATGCCTTTCCATTCCATTCAGTGACTTTTGTTCTGTTTTCTCTCCTGGTTAAAATACTGTGATTATTTGGGATAATTAATCATAATATGTGAGACTCAAGAGAGACATTGGGGACTGTAGACCTCCACCTAGGTGTGTACTTTGGATTGCATGTGCCTTCTTTTGTTTTGGTTTTGAAGTCGTTTAAAGCTGAACAAAAGAAAAACTCCTCAAAAGCATCTCTGTAAACAATATATTGTAGTGTACTGTTGCCTCCATTTGAACTTAAAGCATCCCATCATAACAGTAGCATGAGTGATCCAACAAATCTACAAGAAAAAAAGTCTGTTTTTGAAACCATAAAGGATTTCCTCAATAGTTCCACCAAAACAATTAGCTTCAAACTTGGGGTGTGCAAAAATATCGTTATATCAGTATAATGTGGTGAAACAGTATAGGTATTGCAGGCTTTAGAGAAAGAAAACGTGTTGATGTAATGCTGTTTAAGTCACTGTTTGGATGTTTGAATTAAGTGCATTTCATATACAGAATATACAGGTAGTGGTTTAACAAAGATACTGCTGTGAAAATGTTTTTGTGTTGCCTTTACATATCGTTAAATACCACGTTCAACACATCAGTTACTACATGTATCGCCATCTTCAGAGAGTATTGTGATATTACCGTGCATTGTATCATATCTTGAAGGACCCTGCGACTCTTGGTTCTCCTTCAGGCATTGTTCCAAAGCTTTCACCCAAGACCGTACCATAATCATATAAGCTAAACCATACTGGTCTAACACTCTTCCCAATGTTCAGCAAACTGTGCAGCGTCCATATTATTGAATTGCACGTCCAGTCCAAGTATTTTCTCCCTGTAGCCGATCCTGACTGGTCTGTAAAACTATTGTGTTTGACATTCTCTCTGTGTGGGCCCAGAGTGTTTGAGAAAGGACTCTTAAAGGCTCTACACGGAGATCCCAAACCTGAAAATGCATCTGAGGGAGTGAGCGTAATGATTTTCAGCACTGCGACTGTGTAACGCGGTTAGAGTCCTGAACGGGGGGCTTGCCATATGGTGCGGGGACAAGAGCTTTTAAAGGTAACTGTATCCATCCATTGCAGTTTCCCCTCTGACATTTCCCCTCTCACGCTGGTCTCCCAAGTTTATATTTGATTTAGCGCAGAAATTCCCCCGCTCCACTGGACTCAACAGGCGCATTTCAGCTCATAAACATATACGTTTCTATAAGGTAAACGCCGGCCAAAAGCAAATACGCGACGTAGAGGGTTTTTAAAATTGCGGTTTCTTGCGCAGATGACGGATAAGTCAGAGAGCGTGGCGGTGCTTGGGCCGAGATGGGGCGTCCCGGCGAAGAGCAGGCACGCAGGCGTTCTGGTGGGACTGGTGGGCATGTTGTGTGTGCGGGCATACTTAAAGCAAACAGCTCTGTTTATTTGCGCATGTAATGGACATGACTTCATCGGTGCGAGCTGACGCCCTTCATCAAACAGGCGAGGACACCAGAGTGGGCAGAGAGGGGGAACTCCGTGGACTGCAGGGGCATCATCACAGAGCGCTGATAAGGCTAGATCGCTGGTAGATGTCTCTGATGTGAACTAGAGCTGCAGTCTTTTTGACGTTTAGTCGATTTGGCGTCTTAATCGAGTAGAATTTTTATTAGTCAACTATTTATTTGAGGGTGGTTTTAAAGCCTTCATATTCACAAATGCAGAAGGAGAAGGCATGGTGTGTTTGTCTGACCGGCCAGTTCTTTCTACATTCTACAAAATGTACCTTAAGCTTATTCTGTTCCAGTGTAGAAGAATCTGGACAAGCGGGGCATCAAAAAAACTCTACTAACTTGGAATGGTCAAACCACAATTTGTGCATTGCGTGTCTCTCAAATACAGAAGACATTTCCTCTCAAATATACTTAAAACATTCAAAACAAAACTTCTTGTGCTTCAGAGTTTAGGGATTTGATATTTATTGTTTCTAAGTTCTCTGTTATTTCTGTTTCCTTTTTTTCTTATAAGCCGCCATGTTTCTTTAGACACAGTGGACCATACATTTTTCTGATTGGTTTATCCACCTGTCAGTCACGTTCGTATAAAAATGAGGGGACAGGATATGAATCTACACCGAATCATTCTAAGTAAAAGTACACTCAAAGCGTGTGGTCTTGAACATTATGTAAAAATCACTACAGAACATGTTAAAAATCAGAGAATTCAGCACAAACATAAAAGAAGGAAATGTAGAACAAATATTTTTAAATGTTCTATCTGTTAAAGGGATTGCTCTCCTGTGACCAACATTAACTAATTTAAAGGAGACATATTATGCGAAATCAACTATACTGAGCTTTTAATCTTGTTACAAGGTTGTTGTTGTTGTGTTTTCTCATCATTAGTTCACTCGAAGTTGTAGATTGATTCCTGTATGTTTGAGTAATTCGGTATTGTCCTGCAACTGAGGCTCAAGTGCTCAGAAAATTCCTGTTTTCACTTTTCCCCCATCCCTGCCCATTTCCCTGTACCAAGTTGTGATTATTAAAAAAAAAAAAAAATAAAATAAACGACAGAAAAGACTCTCAAGTGATACATGTGCAGTTCTAAAATGTCACACAACATAAACATGCAAATGACAACCTGCTGTTTGTTGCAGAAAAAATGTCACTATGAAGAGGTGGAGCTTATCAGTTTTGTTTTAAACAGGAAGTGCATGGACTTGTATCTGTTACTAAGTCGTTTTAGATCAATATTGCGGTTTACAATGAACAAAATGTAAAAAAGATGATGTACTTATGTTATAGTTCAATATGAAATTCTGGAAAAAGCATAATAGTATGTCTCCTTTAACAAATACTACTACTATACCCGACATAAATGTATTGAAACGCTAAAATCCTAATACCAAATTCATTCATTTTCATTAGGAGAGAATAGATTTGCGGCGGCACTGTTATCTGCATGGCTAGAACGATCCTCACCTCCTGCCACAAGGTGTTGGACGGAGCCATACATCACACGATTACCCCGAGCAGCGAGCAGGCCCCAGTCATCAGGGAGTGAATTAAACATGATAGAAAGAGCTATTAATCACAGTGACAAAGCCCCTAATGGAGGAGTGACCCGGGCAGCGCTGAAGGGACGCCGCGGGGACGCACCCACGGGACAAATGGATACACATGTTTACAAAGAGCAATAACCTACCTGTGGACAGAGGCAGCACGTGTGTCAGGACAGGGACTGAGGTTTAGAATCGGGCTGATAATGTAGCTGTGTGTCCTGTAGGTGCTGTGTATTCAAGTGTATTCAAGCATGAGAGTAAAATGTTGATGTTGAAAACTATTGTTATGGTTTATGTAATGTATTTACAGTTTCACATAAATATACTTCATACTTCATGCTATGTATTCGGGCCACAAAACTCCTTCCATGGATACAGTCAATGGGTATCTTTGGGGCATTATTGTGACAGCAGGAAAGAAGGCCCTCAAGAAGAGATGGATGACAAAAACTTTACTAACAACTGAGGAGTGAACTGACATTATTACTGGCATATGCAAAATGAAAACAACAACAACAAAGGCATAAAAAAACAAAAAAATAATTCACATTCAGACTTAACTTAAAAATGTACAGATCTGAAAGAATTTGGACAAAATGGGACATCTCCGTTGGACTAAATATGCCCTTTTTTAAATTCTACTCTGATCTTTTTTCTGTTTTTCTTGTTCTTGTTTTTTTTATTTCTGTTTTTGGTTATATTGCAAATATGGCGGCGGAACTAAAGGAAGAAGTACGCAGTGTTGTTACTTGAGGTAAAGTACAAATAAAGGAGCAAAAAAATCCTCAAGTAAAAATATTACATACTAAATTCTACTTAAGTAAAAGTATCTCTCACAGACTATTACAGTAAGTTTTCAATTCAATTTTTTTAAACTTTTGAAAAAGAAAAGTACTGATTTTGCTTCAACAGAACAAATTGATTGTTATTTATTTTAAGCTCAAAGCTTGGACTAGAATTTGAAACTTTTAGGTACGATTTCCAATGAACGTTCTAAAAAAAAATAACCTGATGAACCATAATCAGTCCAGTTAAAAATGTAGCGGAGTAGAAAGTACCGATGTCTCATGTAAAATATGTATGTAAAATATGAACACAGTGAAATATACTAAAGCCAAAAAATATATATATATTATTATTATTATTGCACATGTACTTCATTACTTTCCATTACCACAATATAATGCTGTAAAAAAAAAGTTGTCTGAGCGCAAATTATAATACGTATTTGTCTTTTTTCCAGGTCAAGCGCTCTTGCTAATACACTCACATGAAGTGAAAATAGTGTTTAAAAAAAAGAAAATTCAATCAAAGTCAAATGTATTTTTAGCGTCATCAAAACTCCAACACGAGATTCAACATTCGACTAAGCGCAAAACTTCACAACCATCTCACAATAGGTTTAAATCTGTAAAAAGTGACAAAACCAAACAAAAAAATCCCACATTAGTTCAAGAGTAAGAGCTGCTCATTAATCACAGCCTAAACGGAGAGCCCAGTGCACTGATCACTTCATCACAGCCGATTCCAGGGCTGACGTTAGACTGATGGGGCTTCAGACGAGGAAATATGGAGATAGACTTCCACCTCCACATGGCCGGGGGGCTCTCATGTATCCGTGTCCGGCTCATGTGCACCGTGTGATAACAGCCTGAGGGGTGCAAAGGGGGCTCTGGTGGTGCAGGTCAAACATAATCACACATGATCCCCTGCATTAGTCTTCATCCAAAACATGCACCGGCTCCATTCGTCATACGCTCTGCATTCAGGTGTCTCTGTTGTATCGTTACAGCCAGGAATTAGCACAAATTAAATGTTTCTAGGGGTCTTTTATGTTTGTATTTCTTACGTTCCAAGGTTAGCAGGCAAA
Organism: Rhinogobius similis; assembly: GCA_019453435.1. Lineage (NCBI taxonomy): Eukaryota > Metazoa > Chordata > Actinopteri > Gobiiformes > Gobiidae > Rhinogobius > Rhinogobius similis. The sequence goes on along the minus strand of CM033625.1, from coordinate 10,087,514 downwards.
TAGCAGCTTCGCAACAACATACTGCAATATTTCATTTAAGGATTTTCAGTCATTGCTTACATTGTAGCATCAAAACTTCAGTTCAGTTTGTTTTTGTAGTGCCCAAAATTACTGATGGAATTATGCAGCGCAACTAAAAGTGTGAAAAAAACTAAAAATAATCTGTATTCTTCAAATTAGCAACACTTTGTTTAGAGCACTGCTTTGAGGAATCTGAACCTAAAATAAAATACAAACAATTTAAACTTTTCAGGACAAGTTTATAATAACTACACATTAATTAGCCTTAACAAAGCATGAGCTAAGACTTTCAAATTCATAATAAGTTTATTAAACATAAGGCTTAGTAACTACTTAATTAATGTTAGGGTTGGGGTTAGGAATTTGGATTTAGATTTAGTGCAGTGGTTCTCAAACTAGGGGTCGGGACCCAAATGTGGGTCGCGAAATGATTTCCAGGGGTCCCCAGATGATGGGGAAAAATGTATACGATAGTCTTAAACAAGGCTTGACACCCTTCAAATGCAGTGGTAAATGTAGATTCCTATTTGTTGGCCAATCAAAGTCATTTTTCTAGGTCTATATTCTCTCTATATTAAAATCAAACATAATGCTAATTTATCACTTACTGTGTGGCCTATTTTTTGTGTTTGGGGGTCGCAAATGTGAACTATTTTTATTTTCGGGGTCGTGACCGAAAAAGTTTGAGATCTACTGATTTAGAGTAATAGTTAAGTAGCTACTAAGCTTTAATTATTCTTTATAAACTATTTCTTTAATATGAATTAAGTCTTTGTTCACGCTTTACTATACGGCACGAATAAGAAATAAGGAGTTTTTATAAAGTCTTCCCAACGTTTCTTTTCTTTCTTTCTTTCCAAATGAGAAGGCGTGTCCAAACTTTTTACTGGTATGTATGTGATTTTCAGGGTGGTGATACTCACATTTCTGTAATAGAGTAGATTATCATTGGGTACATATTCTACTTTTGATTAATTTTTCAAATGTGCACTTGTACTTGTCCCAAATGAAGGACATTGTGTGTAAATGGTTTCTTTAAGTTGTTTACAGTCCTAGAAGCAATCAAAATCACGTATTTGTCCAAGCCTTATATTGCCAGTACAACTCCATTCATGAAAAGGAAAGGAATCTTTTGGTGTGGAGTGCTGGCGTGCCCTGGGGGGACGGCTCATTGTGGCTTTCCCCAAAAACAAACAATAATTAATTATCTTCACATTGGATTCATTTAAACACTTTTGTGGCTCCTGGCGGATATAAAATGGCGGTCGTTGATATGCTAAGCACCGTTAATTACAGTGCATCCATTGGTCCCTCAGCTGATTCTATAGCCGTGTGTGCGGACCCCTCAGGAGGGCCAATAAGCTTCCTCATTAACTCTTCCATTGTGTTTAACAGAGCCTGAGCCGGGCTTTTGGGGGCTCGTTTGGTCCAAGGGTTGACCTGGGGAAATGAGGGGAATGGCTGATACAAACTGCTGTAGCTATGGAGGAGAAAGAGAAAAAAAAGCAATTTACCAAAACCGTCATTTAATTTTTTTTAACTTTAAAGACATTTCTTAGCAATCGTTTTGGATTCAACGCAACAAAAATGAGTGTTGATAATAAAGTAGTAATTCATTTTGGATGGAGCTGGATAATATGTCACGGTTGAAGAAATTGTTCTATTCTGTGGTGTACCTCAAGGATCATGCTTAGGACCTGTAGTGTGTCGACTTCATCCTCACCAATTCCTTTATTGTTTATTTATTTGGATCAAGATTAGCTGATACCAAATAGTTTCTTCCAAGGATTGACCTGGGGAAATGAGGGGAATGTCAGATACAAACTGCTGTTGCTATGGAAGAGAAAAAGAGCAATTTACCGTGAATCTCATGCAAACTCTTCTAAATTTCCCAGCAATTGTTCTAGATTCAACTAAACAAATATGTAACATGATAATAAAGTACTAACTTATTTTGATTGGAGCTGAACAATATGTCTTGGTTGAAGAAGTTGTCCTATGCTGTGGGGTACCTCAAGGATCATGCTTAGGACCTGTTATGTTTCTTCTTGTTGACTTTCTCCTCACTCATTATACACCATTATTTATTTATTTGGATCCTTATTAGCTGTCACCAAATTGACAGCTACTCTTCCTGGCTATTAGCATATCAAGAATACAAATAATTATTTGTATTCTTTATACTAGGTGTCTTCAACTGAAAACAACAGCCACCACTGAACTCTATTTTCAACATTCAGCACGATTTTGTGACACACCCAACTCGTTTTATTTCACGACATTCTGAAACCTTTGACTATCCTATAAGTTTCCTGTTTGACTCAGCATAAATAAAGAATAAAATAAAAAATATGGCCTCTATATGACTACATGACTTTATCACGCAATCATCTGCTATATCCCAAAAGATTAAGCAATATCCAAATGTAATTGTTCTTTATAATTAAAACAGAACAAACAGCCGACTTTTGGGTGACTGGGTGTAAACTTCATCAACTGCACTGCTGCTTAAGATGGTCAGACTTTTTATTATTGCCGTTTATACTGTATCTATAAAACAAATACCCATATATATCAAAATGCTGGACTATTGTTAGTCCCCAGAGTCTCTAAAAGCACAGTAGGAGGTCGAGCATTTAGCTACCAAGCTCCTGTGTTATGGAACCAGCTCCCTGTTCATGTAAAAGAGGCCGACACAGTCTCTACATTTAAGACCAGGCTCAAAACGTTCCTCTTTGAAATAGCTTATGGTCAGGCCAGTTAGGAACAGAAATAAAAACCTACAGTTTTAGCTACGCTGCCCTTGGAGCAATTCTGCTGGGGGAAGTATGGCAGCTTGAACACTATCCTCTGGTTCTTCCTACTTTACCTATCAACAATATTTAATATTACTTCAACTGTAGTCTGTTCATTGCTGTTCACATGTTTCTCTTTCTCTCCACTTCCCCCGGGGAGTGGAGACTGTTTCAGGCACTGCGGCGGCTGCTCCAGTGACGACCCCCCCACCCCCATCTGTCTGGAGGATCGATCTCTACACTGGAGGATCTATGCGCCACCCGCCTGGAGGAACTCCCTCAACCCTGGATTAGCCACACCTCGTCTGCCTGGACCAACTCCATCTACTTAGATTAACTGTTCCTCATCTCCTGCTGGAGGATCTCTCTACACTGGTGGACTGCTCCTCGTCCGCCTGGAGGAACTCTTTAAAGCCACCTCCCTCTTGAGTGGTTCTGGCTCCACAGTCCAAGTGGATGCGTCAGTCCTAGTTCATCTGCAGCCTGTCCGTCCGTGGGAGTAGGATCTCTCCTTCACTGTGGTTCTCCCCGAGGTTTCTACTTTTTCCCATGGGGTTTTTTGTAGTTTTTCCTCGCCGCGAAGGAGGGTCAAAGGACAGGGGCATTCTGGGACAGTTATCTGAACTGCTTTTACCTGTGGCCCATCGAGGCAACTGTTGTTGTGATTTTGGGCATTATAAAAATAAATTGATTTGATTTGATTTGATATTTTCTGTGGATGTTCATCTATAACCTCTAATGAACCAAGCAACACCCCAGCAAACCCCGGCTCTACACAACATCTTAATTAATGACCACATATTGTCTTGTGTTTTTCACTCCAGTGTTAGTCAACTACACTGGTCCAAATGGAAAAACAGTCCATTAGGGAGTTCTGGGCCCAGTTATCCAATTAACACTGCACAACAAGCGCCAACTTTGAGCCGCTGCCTCCGTGCACACTCACGCGCACACACAAGGACAACTCATTAATTAGCATTAGCGTTGATTAATAATTGTGGTAAATGGCCGGCTCGTATGGCAGCGGCGACGCACAACAAAGACGTGAGCGGATTTATCGGGGGATTTTAACATGTTCCTCACAGGCCTGACAAATGGCCTATTAATTATCTAATGTTGTCTGACAAGAGCCACTTGATAAAGATGTATGTTTGGACAGGGCCAGGAGGGGACGGGGCCGCGCTGGAGAAGGGGCTGAGAGAGGGAACAGGAGGGAGAAATACTGTACATTTACATATTTTGTGACTGTAATAAGTAATACAAATATAAATGTGTAATGTTTGACTAAGAATTTCACTTGAATTGAAAATGTTATGATTCAAAAACTAGTTTAACAATGTGTGCATGTTAGGGTTAGAGTGTTAGGGTCATGGTGGGTTTACGGTTAAAGGTAATTGTTAATGTCAAATTCTTAACCGCTGTAGAATTGAAAGAAAGTAATTGTTAAGCGGTTCCAAAAAATAGTCTACATAACAACAGGGTGCAAATGTCTTGAAAAACACATTTCAAAAAGGTTGTTTCATGGCAGACTTAGAGCTGTCCAAAATACTTGATTTTGCTCTCCATACAGAGAAGTGGCACCTGAATCATATTTTTTAGTCACACCAAAAAGTAAAATGTGCACAGCTTAAGTTTTCTGGCGGAGGGTTTGCTACCTATTTGAATTCATGGATGTTATTGCTTTGCCCGGAAGGTTCTACAATATGGTTATAGATGTCCATTTAGATAAGCAGTCTTTCTGCAGAAAGTCAGATCTGTGGAAGGGCAAGCATCCATGTTTACTAGTTAACGTGAGCTAGAAAAAAATCCTTAGAACTGGGGTATCTATTTTCAAACCACAAAAGGAGGAAGTGTATATTTAAATCTAATCTAATAATTCCTAACTCTAACATTCCCTTTGGCACATTGTTAATATTAAATTTAAGGATGGGCCGACATGGATTTTATTTTTGTTTCTTCTTTCTTTCTTTTGAGCCGATACCGAGATCTGATATTGGCCAAAAAGAAAAACAGACAAAAAGAAAGAAATCTGAAAAATATTGGTGCCAAATATCTTACTTTTTTTTTTCCGATAATGGTCAATACGATATCATCGGAAATATGTCAATATCGGCTCGTACTGATACTGGAACTGATATAATGGCCATCCCTAATCTTCTAAAATCCTTAGAACAGATTTTGAGAAGTGAAGCTTGGATGCACTGCCAAAGCTCAGCCAATTGTAGTGCTGTTTATGGCTTTTACTTCAGGTTAACAAAAAGAGATAAAATACATTATTATTAACTGCAGACTGCATGCAGTGGTTTGATTTTGTCACAAGGGGCTACTTTTACAATATAATTTACTTAAAATCAAAAAAACAAATTTATGAGAAGTTGGTTTAATGAATTGAAAGTGCAGTACCTGGTTTTTACAGTTTTGAAACGTGAAAAACAGAACTAGTTTATGTGCTTAATTTCCTTGCATCTAACTAAATAAAATGTTTTGCCACTTTACAGATATATTGTGAAAGCATCTATTCAGGGGAAAATTAGGCCACATTTCACCCGAGAAATTATTCTGAGAAGCAGGAACTGCGCTGTTTGCATGCAAATGTTTGTTAGCTTTACCTGCAAAGAGTAAAGTGTTCATGAAAAGTGTTCATAAACTCATCACAGTGAATATGTAGGACGCTGGGACTCCATTAGGTAAATGAGCCATACATGTGACTACCTTAAAATAAAGTAGTTCTGTTTGTCACGTTTCAAAACAGTAAAAATCAGCTACATTTAATTACAAAACAGATGCGATCAATGCTGTACTGGAATACTTAAGGCAAAGCAGTAACATAGCATTTTCGCCTCTAGAAAAGTTACAATTTCTGAAAGCTGCTTAAATACTCTGGACATTACTATTGTTCTACCTCGGACTTGGCGTACACACTGGTCAGACAGCATACTTTTTTCTTTTTTTTTTTTCATCCTGCCTGTTCTACATTTGTATCCGAGATGAATCACCATGCTTTTACTTCTGTGCTTGTTTGGGACATAATCAATATGGAGGATTTATAAAGCACATTTGTTGCTAATGAAATGCAAATGAATGAGGCCATAGTGATCTGACAGATGAATGCACCACACACACACACACACACACACACACACACACACACACACACACACACACACACACACACACACACACACACACACACACACACACGCTTTACAGTGCGTCCTAAACCACAATCAATATCATCAACCGCGAAGCCTCTCCACCACTTCATATCATTAGCCCATAACGGCGCAGCATATGGGCCGTTCGCTCGCAGTGCTGAGTCTAATATTCCGAGTTTATCTTCCCTTCATATGTTGACAGGTGTTCCAGAGTGGGATGCCAGTTGCCAGAGGATTTTTATGACGGTTTTAACCCCACATTTGCTCTAATGAGATGAGGATCCCAGTCGGACGCTAACTCAAGCCTGTCAGTCGAGATGGGAAAGAGAATGCACAGCAGAAAATGCATTTCTATGAGTTAAAATGGGTTGTATCAGGATATGGATCTTAAGTTAAGGTGTTTTGATCAGTTTAGTTTGTTTGATGGACATACTATTTTACTTTTTCAAATTTTTTTCTGATTTGTTTCATTACTTTACATTCATTCCTTACCCCGTTGGCAATGTTTCTTTTTTCCCTTTAAGCTGAATTATCTTTTAACCAGTCAGAAATGCCTTGAAACGAGCAAAATATTCTAATTTATTGAATCACATAGTCAAAGAAATCTATCAACCTAGTTTTAAGGTTTCCTTGAAGTGAAAAGCATGTTTGTTATTCAGAGTGTGTTCAAATTTGCACAAGTACCACATCAAAACTGGAACTAAACATGGAACTAAACCTCGAACTAAACCTGGACTAAACCAGGATCAAACCAGGAGAAGAACAAGACAAAAGCAGTTCTACTATAGGACTAAACTTGACCAAAAAGTCTGATCGAGCTCCTACAGAAATGTTTAGACGTCAATAGCTTTAATATATCCCACCATAAGCTCTCTAAAATCCACATAGTTGCAAGAATAGGCTTTAATTTATTTATATTTCATGCATTCTTTTGAAAATATACTTTTTTCATATTGTGAATTTCAAACATTTAATTTTGCATTTATCTTTTTCCTCCCATACTACTACTACTACAGATTTGGAGAAGCGAGCGTGTGTGTTTAAATATGTGTACATACACATTCTCTCTGATATTTGGTTTTTTTTCAATGGCTCTAATTATTTTAAACCATAAAGTAAAGTTAGACACAGGCAAAATGATAACTTAAAGGGTCCATATTGTTCAAAATCAACTTTAATGAGTGTTTATTAATATAAATCTTGTCATAAGTCATAACAGGGTTTTTATTGATTCATTCATTCATGTTTGAGTTAATCCTGTATTGTCCTGCAACTGAGGCTCTCGTGCTCAGAAAATTCCTGTTGCCACCTACCCCCTGTCTCTGCCCACATCCCTGTACTTTGTTGTGATTATTTGAAGAATTAAGACTACATGCAGAGTTCTCAAATGTCATGTAACCACTTTTCCAAAATAAAAATGTGAATGAAGAGGTGGGGCTTATCAGTTCTGCAGTTCTGAATCGATGAGCTGTTTCAATTTACTAAACCATTTTAGATCAATATTACACTTTAGAAAGAACAAAATGCACTACTTACACTATAGTTCATTATTACCTGAAAAAAACATAACATGCCTCCTTTAAATTTCTGTGACCCTGCAGAGTCTAATCACCACTGAAAAAATAACGCATTGCACTCAAAGACGTAACATTAGCACTATTTAAGCGTGTTTCCTTTTCCTCTCCAGTCTCCCACCTTTCTTTGCTTCACGTCGTGGCTAACTGCCATAGGGCCCTAATATAATTACGGCTCACAGTTGTGCACATTTGAGAAATTGATTCCTTTGATGAGATGTGAGCAGAGGAAGGCCCGGGCAGAGGGGAGAGAGAGCGCTGGCTGCCAGGACCCCCGCCCTCCCTCCCTCCCTCCCCCCCTCTGTCTACGGCCCCCTGGGTACCAAAGGCCTGGTCGTTAAAAGAAATGATAGCATATGTGCTTTGTTTAACTTTGATGTCTTCATAATGCATTACACAATTAGATTGATTTGACAATTTCCATTATACTTGATAAAATATTTATGCGGCGCGAGGATGGGAGTTCTTATCACAGGCTGCAGCACAGATGGAGCTGAGGCAAAGAGGCCATCAGTCACTTACAGGCTTCTGGGCAATATTACCTGGCTGCTTAGATGTAATTCACCGCATAAAAAGTGTATTTGTAAGAGTGTACTGAAGCATGGTAGAACACTTGTTTACTTTGTGGTAATCACGACACGAGCGAGTGTTTTTAGACTGCGGACTTCGACCAATGCGATTGTTCTTGGTCCCAAAGCAAAAGCACAGGAACAATTCAGTTTTTTTCTGGCAGAGTAAATTAATAAGCAAGAAAGGTAAGACACTGCAGGTGGAAAGGAAAACATTCTTAAATGTATAGATCAGGGGTGTCCAAACTTTTTCCATCGAGGGCCACATATTGAAATATAGACCAAGCGGAGGGCCACAAATCAATCGTGAAACGTTAAAAAAAGCTGCATTTATCTGATGTTTTAAGCTCCACCACATCTACATTCAGTCTCAGTGCCTTAATATCAGGTCTGTATTGCACCAAAATGTTAGTTATTTAGGTTAGAATTGTAGAAAATCTGAAATGTGCTGAAAATAGTACTTATCAGGACAATGTGGGCCAGTTCACCAGGAAGCTTGAGGGCCAAGAAAAATTGGTCTGAGGGCCACATTTGGCCCCCGGGCCTGAGTTTGGACATGCCTGGTATAGATGAACTTATTCTGTAGTTTATAAATGAAGGAAAAATCTACTACGACATTTTCATCTACAACGTTTTCATTTATAACTAAGACACGTGTAAAAATGTCAATAATTGCACAAATCTGGGACATATAAAGCTGAAAACAGAGAGAGCTAGGTCTACAAAGAACAGGATAGGATACAAGAAATGTTCAGAGGGAATTTTGAAACTGTCTTTGTGTCCTTAGGCAAGACACTTCACCCGCAATGCCTGGTTTGAAAGTGCATGACTGGTTGGTGGTGGTTGGAGAAGTCGAAGGCGCAGATTGGCAGCTTCGCTCACATCAGTCATGAATGATGCATGTGAAGCATCTTTGAGTGTCACGAAAAGGACTATATGCGTTATTATTATCATTTTGAAAATCTTTTTGTATTTCAGTAAAGTATATCGTACTTAAAACTGGTGTTAAACATTTAATTTCACCGAGTTGTAGGGAGTTACATTTTAATCTATACGTACAAATCGTTTTTAGTACAAGATTGTAAAGTTTGGTGTGTGCAGGTGCTATTTTGAGAGGTGAAAAGTGCATTTTGAGAAAACAATTATTTGACGTTTTGTTGTGCCATATGAATCTACACTAGTAGTTTAAATGAAATAGTACAACATCTTTAGGTGCAGACTGTAAAATGTTGTTGTCTCCACATGAGTGTATATGTTGAACAAACTGAAACCAAAAAAAGTTGACAAAAAAAATTAAAATAATAATAACAATAGAATAGTCTTGCCTTACTGTGTTTTTTTAATGAATTAACATATATATTCCACTAAATTTAATTTCAAACTGTGTGTATATTGTTCTATTGTTCTGCCCATGACACTATCACTAATAAATGTACACGTATTATGTGATTTTGATATATTCACTGAGTCCTCAAGTTCAATTCACCTCTATCTATCCATCTACAACAGTTACTAAAAGTTTTAAATGTACCGTTTTAATAAAATCTGTGTTTGATTTGGTTGATCCCGTTGCAGGTGCAGTGATTATGAGACTTAAACCATAGTGACCCGTTACATGTGACCGTCACATTTAGAGTCGGTGATGGTGGTTGGATGCATTGGCTTCCACATCACACATGTTTCCCTGCTGTAATAGGCCAGACCTTGCTCATTTATGCATTACTCTCTTTGTGCATAAAACAGTGGATTGCCAATAAACAATTTGTGACTCCTGAGTTTCCTCCCTCACACCCAGGACATGGCCCTGTGTCCCTCTCCCCTCTCTCACCCTTCTCTACACAGTCTCTCCCGTGCGCAGCCGCCCCACATCCATCACAGCGCAGAAATTTAAGGAGTCAAATTGGCCTCATCTGTCTCAATGTTGGATGCAGATGGAGTTTCTTGAGCTCGGGGAGGTGCAGTTAGTCACCCCTGCTGCCCCCGCCCATTCAATCTAAAGGCTTAAGCCGAGCCTGGACGTGCCCGCCTCGCCGCTCTGCGCTGTATTACAGGTGCAGGGCCGGGATGAAAGGGCCACGCCGGTGAAGTGACCACTGCACTGACCACACTCTCCCTGTTTCATTCACTTTTACTACAAATGTGTTTTTCATCTTTGTTTGCCGTTCCCCTCCTGGGCTCCCCTCCGCACAGGCAGTGGTCACAGCGCACACTGCAGCCTGGTACAATCAGGCCGGTCAGAGCCAGCTCGTTAATAAAGGGCCTAAATAGTCTCCATGCATAAAACATGAAGCGCGCCGTGCCACTGCGTAATGAACTGCTGCTCCATAATTGCATCTCAGAGCCGTAAAATGAAGACAAAATATTTGAAGAGGGATTCTGTCACCTCTCTGCAGATGCAACACTAATCATAGGCGTTCGCCAGGGCCCTCGGGGTCTCCCCCTGACAGAGAGCAGGGGCTAAACGCCCAGGGCGGCCGCGCTGGCTACACCCTCCTGCTAATGGGACATAATTGAATAATTGCTGATTAGAAAATGGAGGAGCGAGCGCTAATATAAAACATTGTCCAGTGTGTTATCTGGAATCATCCCACTGGGAGTGAGGAGAGGACGAGCACAAGGGGAAAGGGTCGGCACAATTACACAGATGACACCTTCATAAAAAGTCAAAGTGCATTGGACAGGTTAGACTACACATTTCACTAAAATATAGATGAATTAATTTGAAAATGTTCGTGACGTTTATAATTTAACTTCCTGGTTGTACGTGGGCAGCAGATGTGACATAGGTTAAGGTCATTCCTCTGTTACCTAAGGGCCAAAACAACATCCAAAATCCATATTATCACACAATAGTTGTGATTTAACAATAATAATACCTGATAACACTATAATTTTGTCTTGATGAAATGATTGTTGAGCTGTCAGAAAAATATATCTGTTGCATGTAAATTGTTTCTGTATTTATTGATGGAATGTCTCGAATTGATGACATAGAGAGAGACTTCATGTAATTTACAAAAAGTAAAATAAAATCCCAAACTGCAACCAGATGTACAACTATGATAACTATTTACCACAAGGAGCATCCTGCCTAAGTAAGTATAATTAGAAAAACATGATAACCTGTTATATAAACTTTAAGGCTCTGTTCACACTAAATTGAGCTAACAGTCGTAGTTTAGACCTGATCTAGTCCGGGTTTAGTTTCGAATTTAGTCCCAATTTAGACCCAAGTCAGTGCAAGTGAGTGAACGCACTTTAACTCTGGAACAAACCAAACAAACCAACACACCATTTGTTCATTATATCCCAGTTTCGTGCACCGTAATCATCAGATGCCACTATGTCACTCTTCTGTAATCTTGACTTCCACCTTAACGCTCATATCCAAACACAGCAATGAGACCCACGCTAACTGAAGCCATCACGCTCATGCACGCAGACACCAGACGGATGCACACTCGCACACAGCCTGACAGCTCCACAGACAGCCAGGCCTCCGGATGAGAGATTGGAGTCCCACCCAGGGGTGTCACCCAGACAGTTAGAGAGTGGCCGGACTGACAGGGTGCTGCGCTGACATAATGAAGGTGCTGTGGCTGTCAGGGGGGTCACTTGTGATCACACCGGCCACTGGGGGGGTACGGGGACATGTATAATGAATCCCACCAATGACAAATGGCCCTGAGCGGTGGACTCGGGCATCTGACAAACTCAAACTCATCAGACGGACACCTCGCACACACGCAGAGTCAAAGATGGGGATCAGGCTGGACAAGGGCTGGGCGGTATCACTGTTGAAGCAGCTTTTTTTTTATTTTACTTATCCCTTTATTCAGTTGGGGATGTCCCGTCAAAGCATATTAATCCAACAGTGATTTGAGCGTCTTTTATGCCTTTCCTGTAACCGTCAGCCACAACTACAGTGAATATTGTGTAATTTTTAAAGTCTTGTGTTTGATTTTTGGGCCTTATTTAACATTTTTTGTGCAAAGTTTGCATTTCACATCCTTGTCTGGGAGAGTTTCATCAAGGTAAATGGGTAGAATACATAACATTTTCCAGCCAAGGTTGTCCCAAGTCTTGCTCAAGATCTGGAGATGGGTCCCAGGGCACCGCACTGTGGTTGTCCCAGCAGCTTTGAAGGATGGGTCAAATGCTGAGGACAGATTTTCTTGCAAGAACAAAAGGTAACACTTAACAATTATAACTACACTTTCCTGTCTCTATGAAGCAAGACTTAATTCATAATGGAGAAATAGTTTGTTAAGAAGGATTCAGGACTAGTAACCATTTAACTAATATTATGATTTTCTTAATCCAAGTTAAACATACTGTATATTTCTTTTCAGACCATCGTTTGTTCTTCACCTGCAGTTGGACTTCTTCAGAACATTATCCCAGGTGTGTGAGAGTAAAAAGTCCCAGTTTATCGTCCCGTGGGCCTCTACTGATAGGAAGACAGCGCCAAAACCTGTGTAAATCATCTAACAAGACACATCACAGCAACACCACATGACAATTTTGAAGCAAACCTTTACGGACCAGAGTTTGTTTGTTTTTCATACCTGACAGTTTCAAGAACCTCCTTCTAATTAGCCATAGAGTTTGTACACATTCACCAATATCAGAATAGTCAGGTATTCAATGAAATCATCTGTTTAACTTTATTATTGCTTGGATAAAAGACGTTTAGGTTAGAACACGCAAGCAAATGCCAAAAAAAAAAGGCTGTTACTTCTGCATTCACTCAACACCTCACTCTTTTCTAACAAACCAAAATGTGTGGTGAAAAGTGGAACACTGACCACCTACATCTAACCTGACGTTTCTTATTTAATATTTATGGATATGAATCGACTTTGTCCAAGTGTTGCTTTTCCACTGTCGGGGTCTGCGGGCCAACTCCACCTTCGTTTTCTTACTCCACTTGTTACATACAATAAAACGGCCAACTGCAGACACTTTCCAAAGCATGGGGCGACATGTGGAACGGCCCGGGACATGCGAGGGTCCGGACAGGATGTTTGTTTAGTGATTGTAGGAGGGCCAGCACTGAGCCCTGCTGTACCCAAGCCCCAAAACCCCCTACGAGAAGTGAAGCTGTTTATGTTATTTGTTCTACATGTCAATTTCCCTCGATTTAGGAGGTGATTTGAGTAGACAATACATAAAGCCAGGGATGTTGTATGAAATGAACAGATGTAAATGGAAATGAGATGTAAACATTAGGGGGGCATTGTGAGAAACTGACAAAATGTTTGTGAATGCTATAAACTGCAAAGGTACATGGTCAGAAGATGGAATTACACATTTGTAGACACAAACAGGCAAAAAGTTATGATCTATCACTAAAATATCAATAAACTAACTAACTAAGTAAGTATCTAACTTACTAACTAAAGTTGCTTGTTTGCAAAATTAACCGTTTAACAGAATTTAGCGTAAACTGATACTAGCAGTTCTATACGTAGATATTTAAATAAATAGACGTGGCGTTCGAGGCTCATGCTATTGATCGTTTAGCAACTCGGCTAGTCCGGTAAGATTACTCAGGCGTCAGTATCATGTATTTTCCCTTTAGCTGTTAGCATTAGCCCGTGAAACACGCAAGTTATGAATAATCCTGAGAGTGTCAGCTGGTACTAACCCACTGATCACAATTATGAGAGGTCATAGCCTCGTTAGTCATTGTGAGTGTGTAAACCTTTTGGTGTAATAATTAGCTTCTAAAACTAGTCTAACTGACCACTTAACATGCTATTTTACATGTGAGCAGAGCAGAGAAATTACATAAATATCATGAATTGAAAGTTTTATATAGTTAGGTTTGGTTTCAGTATTCACTTGCTATTGAAGGGGCGTTTGATTTTTGATATAAGTCCAGGTAGCATCCGCTATTAGAGTGCTAGAGATGGAGAATTTTTTCATCTGTGGATATCTACTACATATCTGTGGTCATTACACACACGAAGGCACATTTTGTAGTTCATAGTTGGGATGGATTATCATTGGTTTCTCTAGATATCCATCAAATATTGAAAATGTTGCGGTTATCAAAAGAAAATTGAATTCTGTCAACTCGATAGAAGTTTTAGGAGTGAAAACATTTTGCCACTCGTCCAAGTAGCATCTTATTTGCACCAATATTTTTTTTGCCCTGCCCCCATTTGTGTGTGCCAATGTATCACTCCCAGTTTGTCCTCAGTGCATAAGATTAGTCATAGTGAGAGAAAAAAGAATTAGAAGAGCAGTCAGGCTAAAAATATGGCTGTATGTTTACACATCATCACAACAAATTTGCCGCATGCTGCCCGGCTATGGATAGCTGCAGTTCCCAATAGCAGCAGATGTGATTTCATGTGTACCAAAATGGCAGTACGATGCTGCAGAATCCTGTGCATTTCACGATTCTACAAAATAAAAGTGCAGGCAGTGGGCATGTATCAGTCAAACGGAGACTGTTGAAGGAACTGCATCTTGTCTACAGGAAAATAAAGATTACTCAAACATGCATGGGTTTAACATAGATTTTAGGTCCCTGCTGTAGACTTTAAAATCTTAATATTGGTATTGGCAAGATAAATATCAGACATTGGTACCTGGTCAAAAAAAGCCATATCGAACCATCCCATAGCAAAGAAATGGAAAACTGGTCCATTGTATGTTTGAATGGTTGGACATTTATGGTCATATGTCTTTAGATCAGTGGTTCTCAACTCCTTTCAGCCACCCAAAATAACAACTTTTGACATTCGTGACCCCCAAACACAAAAAAACAGTAACAATATGTCTAATGATTGAGTTTATTTTGACAATATAGACCTACATAAATTAGTTTGGTGGCCAACAATTAGGAATCTACCACTGCATTTGTTTAAGCCTAAATTACCTTCCACCCCTAGATTGAGAACCACTTCTTTAAAAGACAAAATATCATTACGAGTTTCACGATTACGCTACAACTTTAGTCCGCTTTGAGTCAAACAACACGAAGGCCTTTACAAAATAGTGGTAAGTGCCATTATAGTGCTATCAACAAAACTCATTATTATCCATGGATTACGTCAAATATCGAATCCAGAATCAAACATACTGGAAAGCTGCTGTTGCACGTACATGCCTTCGT
The DNA here is from genome assembly GCA_019453435.1 of Rhinogobius similis. NCBI lineage: Eukaryota > Metazoa > Chordata > Actinopteri > Gobiiformes > Gobiidae > Rhinogobius > Rhinogobius similis. The sequence continues at coordinate 10,072,271 of CM033625.1, read as the reverse complement.
CTGTGTGAGTGTGTGCAGAGGGTTCGCCCGGGCCCGGGATGTAAATGGAGAGCGACATCTGCCAAATGACAGTGAGATTGAGGAGGGAACGCACCAGGGCAACACCGGGCAACAAGGCACGGAGAGGAACATGACATAACAGCCGCTCAGATTAAAGTCAGACACACACACAGGCGCACACGCTCACACGCAGCCGCGCCGATGGGGGTCGATCATGGGAACGCTCAGAAATCCCCAGTTTCTTCTTTCTAATTTAAACAAACAGGAGTCTAAGCAGAGCCACATGGTCCCTCCTAATGACTGACATTTTGTTTAAGAACGTCCATGATGATCTGGTTTGACTTTATATACACTGTTTATATTGTATAGCCAATATTCGTCAGTGTAATAGTGCTTTTTAGAATTTGGCACGGTATGAGGCATGAGTTGATGACAAATTTCCGGAACACAGTAGAATCGTCTGTGCATTAAATCTCAAGTGTGATTAAATTTCATGTTATTTAAGGATTTGTATTTATTTTTACGTTAAATTAAAGAGCTTAAAACATAAAGAACAGAACTAGTCCATTTTATGCAGTTTGCAACTTGAAGGGTCTATTTTGGATGTTTGTCATGTATTTGTCATGTCTGCCAATGGGACTACAGATGAAAATTAGCCTCTATGGCTAACTCTGGTGCATTTATATGTTGTACTAACACATGTTCATCAATGTGCACTGTCCCATATTAAATAAAAATAAAGTAAAATTTGTTACGCCACAGTACAGATATATTGTAAAAGTATCTATTTGGGTGAAAATGAGTCCATTGTGCGCTCTTTGCATCTAATTATGGAGTGATTTATTCTCCACAAAGCAGGAAGTGCATTTTTAGCATGCTAGTTATTGTTAGCTTTACTGTGACAGCAAAACTCGCTCTGGCCTTGAAGAGTTGTCAAAAACCCTTCTAAAGTCACTGCGTGAATATTTAGGATGCTCTGAATGCATTAAGTAAGTGAGCAATACATTGGCATTGGTTAAAATGAAGTTAAGTTATTCATGTTTTTAAGATAATAAAAATCAGATAGGGCACTTTAAATGCATTCTGAGCATTGCTATTATTCACCACAATAGGTTTTAAGCAGTTTTCATGATTTTCAGAGACCAGAGTGGAGTTCACTGTCACTATAATGGTAGAAGAGGTGTCAGTCATCTGCACACTGTTTTTGATGTCTAAAATAGTGTCTAAATGATGACCTTTGAGACTTTCTACCATTTCTACCGTTCCATGATAAGAGATTACATTGACTCTTACATTACATTTTTCCTCCAAAGTCTGACCTATGTCTAAACCACATATTTTTGCTGACAGAACGATGTCTGGGGACCTCTCGATTCAAAAACCCCAACACATAACGGACGACCGATGACCGAACCTCGATCTCTCAATCTTTTGACAAACTGCCTCAACTCATCAAGATAAAGCCAACACCACACTTCCTGGTTCACAGAGAATAAAACACACGATAATTAGACGCAAACAGCACATAACAGTTGCTCTGTACCTGGGCACAAGAGATTTTACTACATCAGAAGAAGAAATTCAGGACACAGCACTTTTAATTGGGATGGTAGTGGCTCATTGGTTAGATATACAGCGATAGTAACTTAAAGTTTGGTGGTTCAATTTCATCTCAGACCAGTGCATACAGTCACTGGGTCTTTGGGAAATTTGCTGAATGAATGCGATGAAAATGAGTGACAGATAAGGTGGCATAGTTAGAGAGGCCCCTGAGGTAGACTGGTAGCTACACTTCCAACAATCTACCCCAAAACATGTGCGGCTGGTCGGTAAGTATCACCGACGACACAGAGTGAATGAACACAAGGCATGAATTTGTCCGTGATTTTAGGCCCTGATGCAATTGCGTGTAATTTGCTTGCTCGTCCACAAACAACAATATAATTTACAGCATATTTACGACAGGCACTTGGACAAGCGCGTAAAGAGAAATCATTTTAACAAGAAGCGTATTGACAAGGGAAATAAAGCAATTAAAAATCACAACAGCCACGAGATTAAAACTTCTTCTCGAACCACTTGATGCATCGACTATCCTGTAAAGAGAGGCCGGCCCGACCGCATCCCCCATAGACGCTGTGGTGTTGCGGCCAATTATTAATCACTGCATTTGAACCTGCTCGCCCAGCCCCAAATCAATCAGCCGGCGCTTTTTTCTCACATTGATAGACGAGCGAAAGAAGTCCAAACTAAGAAATGTTGTGTACGGAGATGGAAATCAATTGTAATTAAAAGTGTACAAGTGTTCCGCTATTATGTGCTCAAAGAGTGCAGCGGTCATTAAATACATTTTCATCAGTTATCAGTTGAAGCTTTTAAACAAAGTCCATTAGCTTCCACCTCCTCTGGGACTGGCTTTCGATGCTTGCGTTGGCAATTCAGCTCTGCTCGCTTTGCAATCAAAAGACGGGGAAATTAACTATCAAACGACTCGATGTTACATGTCAGTCTCCCAAACAATCTGCATTAGAGGTACTTAATTAAACTCGCACATTTGGATGGGCTAATCAGTTGGCAGCAGAATTCTTGCTTGTTTGTGCCACTTGAAACACATGGCTGGCTAGCTTGCCCGGCCCACTGCCTGCATATTAACACAAAGGTTCAATTTGCATTTCCGCACTGTTTTAATATCACTTTTTCCCGCACGGACATCAATCACGACTGGCCGAACGCGCTACAAACCAAACATTACAACCCCTCACTAATTCGGAGATCAAATAACCACTTGTCCATTATGTGCGGAATGGAGGAGGAGAGCGTACTTCTGAAGAGCCTGATAATTACCAGCTGTTAATTGCGCACTCACTTTTAATTAAATGTAGCGTCTCGTTGCGGGACGATAAGCGGCCGGTGGAGAGGAGGAGGTTTAATCAACAAAGCCAGAGGAATTTGAGTCGGCCGTGTCCAGCCGCGATGGGAGAAATCTTCAAATAACCCGGGGAGATTAAAGGTGTCCATTAGGAACAGTCAGGTTTATTCAGGGTGGCAGCGGCGAGGTGCATTTGAAGTGGTCCCGCAGCGCTGCACCGGCCCGGGCCAGGAGCGGCTGGGGGTGCGCGTCCCTAATCAACCGAGCGCTCAACTGGACGAATCGAGACTCTGCTGGAGGTGGAGAGGAGGGAGAGGAGAGCGGTGCGGAGGAAGACTGGGAGGCATAGATGTACTGGATCTTTTCTAACTTTTTAATACCAGCGAAACACAGTAAAAACACATTTCTAAGTGTTATTGCTGTATAGGAAACCAAATTAACCCATAAGAACCCACAATGACACGGTGTAACAGCCATTTCAGGGGGTCAACTGGTATATTCACAGTTCTGACCTCATAAAGTCCTAACGCAGGTCGTGTGACTTTGATTTCACACACCAACATTTCAAAGTTTGAATGTGAAGTGTCATAAATAGCATTTTAATTTCTTCTTGCTCAAAGTAACGTTGAACCATTTCAGTGTTCTAACAGTTACATACAGATTCCCTTATTACATGGAACCTGGTCTTTTCACATTTCTTCAACAAATCAATTGAAAATCGCTGCGACACATGGGTCACTATGGAACTTCAAAAACCCAACCTGAAATGTATGTCACATTATTGATCACTGACCAGCTATCAATACAGACTGCTCATTATTTTTAGCTGATTTAAATACATTCAATCAAAGGAACGAAATTATACTTTACTTTTTTATAGAATGTGTCTTTTTTTTTTTTTTTTTTTTAAGTTTTTCTCTCATCTTTTAACCATCAAGTGATATGGTAAAAAAAACCAAAAAAAACAAAAGATCGCACATTTTCTTAGTTGAGTTTCATTGCCATAACATATTTTTAAAGCTAAAATGTAAAGGTAAATATTATAAAGATGCATTTTATATACATTACGCCTCTGTTTAGATTGTATTGCTGGTGGAATTCAAACAAATATATTTCCAATCCCAAAATATGGCCCAACATTTTATGCCCTTGACATCCAATTGACATTTATGTAATGTTACTGATCTTTGACACTAGGGGGTGAAATTCTAAACAAAAAATGTCAAAAATGTGTTATTTGGGGGCCATTTAGTCTGTTATATGACTATATATAAACTATATATATATAAACTGACAAACCCACCCAAAAACAGGTCATAAAATATCTGATAATCAAACCCTATTCACTTAAAGCGAGTTATAGTAACTTTTCAAACCTGTTTAATCCATTCACTGTCAGACTTTGCCATCTTAGCATCAAACCACAACATCCTTGCTGGACGTCAAGAGAACTCGCCGCTTTACCACTTATATAATCTAAATTCATGTGCCTAGTTCCTTATCTCTCACTTTCTCCCTTCCTGCAATGGGACTTTTTGTTGTAACACTTTTGGACACAGAGCCAAGGAGCCATCAGTGTGAGTGTTTGCCCAATATCGGTACAGGAAGTGTCACTGCCCTTAGACAATACCCAAACAAGCTCGGAGAAACCCCTTCCACCTCTTAAATGAACTATTGAACTGCACTAGCCAACAATACAAGAGAAGAAAATAATTGAGTAATCGCAACATGCAGCCATAACTCAAAGCGTGTTTATATGAAGGCGACAGGTCTCTTGGTCAGCATTTATGGGGTGCGAGTTGGCTCCATGCACTGGTCTTGTGTAGTACCTGACCATACGTGTCTGATAACCTCGCCCCCTCTGCCCGACCTCTGTGGGCTGTCACTGATAAAACTGTCTGCCAGGAAGTGTCCTTTGCAAAGCTCCTGCTCAATCAGAACCTGTCACCACGACTACACTGCAGCAACAGTTAGGGGTTTTTGTAGGATTGCTTTGACCTGATCGTTTTCTGCATTTGTTAGATTGGAAATGCGTAACTAAACAGAACGCTGGTATCACAAAATGCTGAAGAACTAGAGAGCTCTTCAACGTCTTATTTGATAGCAATGTCATTTATGATGTTAATCAAACATATGATAAGGTGCGCTGTTCAATTGTCCAGTGGAAATTCACAATACCTTATTAGCTACTAACTGCAGGGATTTCACGGTAAGGTTGCAGTAAGGGATCAGGAAAATATGTCCCCTGTGTTGCTAGGGTCAAAACATTTTTTTCTTGCTCTTTAGTGAAATTCTTGATTGTCACAGTAAGCTGGTGTGAGTTTCAGTGTTGTGAAATAGCACAATGAATGACTGTAACATGCTGTGAATTTATGCAGTAATTTGTGGTGATTTAGATACTCAAAGTACAATGTGTTAAATACTGAATAATATAGAACACCATTACAATTTGTTCTTTTGAAAACTTGAAAACATTTTACAGTGTAGCATCAACAGTAAATAAGTAACAATGAAAGTGAAACTTAAAAGAGTACTTTTGGTGACCCAAAAGGTTCACTTGGCCTTGGCCCTTTAAGATTGATTCCCAGCACCAACAATTTGCTGAACTTGTTTTCCCATTTCCTCCCACTTTTACAGTGCTTATTGTAAATAGAAACAAAAATAAATAAATGCTCTTATGAAACTTTGAAGTAAGTGTTGCAAAATGAGACTTATATGTAGCAAGTGTTGCAAAATTGCTGTCTATCTAAACCACCAATTTAAATGACTGTATTTCTGGCTTCATGCCATAGAGTTTTTAACAAAACAATGTGTTGATAGTATCTGCCAAGTTATGTGGCACCGCAGGCATCTGTCCACAGCTCCATCTTGGAGACATAAAAACATCTATACTCATAACTCAATGCAGCTGTCACGTCATATCTTCAACCTGAAGATGCTTACATCAAATACAATTAAAACTCTCAGTAGAAACCAGAAGTTCTCTCTGCATAATCCTATCTCTGGTACAACATGTAGATATAGAAGAAGCAATAACACGAGCACTAGGGGCTTCCCAGACCCCCCTGTGTGCCCCCGCTCTTAGATAAAGAGCTGCGGGTTTATCTGAGGAAACAGTGGCTGAGGATGGTCTGGCCTCGCTGACAGATTAGTCCAGCTCAGCCTGCTTCCTGCCCGCTGAGGACACTAATTACAAGGAAGGCCTCACACCACAATGAGAGCTGACAGTCCAGTGCACTTAGCGGCGTATTAGCACGACGACCACGCCAAGACACAAATTTCATCACATTAGCCCGCGCTTATCTGATGTGACGAAGCTAACCTGGATGTTGTTTGGACTGAAAGGGCAGTTGGGGAGAGATCTTGCGAGGGTGCCGAGTTATCAGTGGAAGAATTTGAAGTGTGCGATTTGAAATGTTATCATAACTTACGGACCACACCTCGTCTCCGCTCATATTCTCTGGCCTCTTGTGCACCCGGGTTGGACAAAAGTCATTGTGAAACGGGCCCGTTCCCAGTGTAAATGACATCCTGTTTACAAACACTGTTCAGAGGTCACGGCCACTTACAAGTCCACACTCTTGGTCTGTCTGGGGCTTCTATCTTATCACACTATTTAAATGACCTCTGACCTAACAGCGCATTTAACAAGACGGCCACTGAGGAAATGTGGACAGTATTAGACAAGCTGTTCCAGAGAGATATAGTGAGCACGCCCGATATCCCATACACCCACACAATGACGCTTTCATTTAAAGGTTTAACATTAGACTTTATTTATTTTCAGGAATCTCAAACATACTTTATGATACTTTTGCAAAATCTTTTAAGACGGAAGCCTACTTTCACGGGGAACGCTTGCAGAATCGGTTTGCATCACCAAAGAATTTCTGCACAAACTGTAAGGAACTGTTTTGGGGAAGCTCATCAGCATAGTCATGACTGGGAATGTCTGGGAATATTGAAGAGGTGTTATTTTTATGGATGAATCCTGGTTTTCACTGTTCAGAGCAGTTGTGTGTTGAATTAAAAATATAGAAGAAAGAAAAAAGCATGTGAAATCAGAGAGATGCTTGAATGAATACATTAAACGACCGAATATGCCAAGAGCCAATTACAATTTATCAAAAAATAACAGAACTAAACATTTTACTCAAACGTTACCAAACTTGGATGTCTTAAATTTCATCCAGCTAAAACAGTCTGTAATACTATGACATAAATGGCATCTCCACTTTTTGAACAATGAGTAAAGAACCTTTTTAGAGTGAACTGTTGGCCCTGTCCCACTGTTGTTTCCACTGGTTCTCTACCAAAAACATCTCTGAGTGGGTAAAATTGTAACTACATGATGCAACTACAGTACCTGAAGTTGCATCATCATGGCTCTCATCCAAAAGCAAAAAAAAAAGTATGGTACCAGGGGCGTAGCACCAAATTCAGGGTCCCAGGTACAAATCTTCTCAGTAGGCCCCTAATAATTTTATGATTTATTTACCCTAGCAAAATAGGTTATCTTTTTTTTTTTTTTCACCCTTGCTAGACTAAATACCCTATGTTTTAAACTTACACCTAAAAATAACTCTCTAATTTATGGCCATCCAGCAACTTCACAAACATCTCAAAACATATTATTACAATAACAAAATACACTAACTACAAATTATAATCACTAGTTTTATTTGTTGACAGCTTTGCTAATATGTGAACAATGAATTTCCTCCTTTTTTTTTTTTTTTTGATTAGGTGATAGGACCCTCAGATGTTGAATGCAAATTTTGTATTTCGTCTCTGAAGCACTTTACTCCGCCTCATTTTATTATAACAAAAAAAAGCATAGAAAAATGTAAATATCACATGCTTTCGAGGGCTCTTCCCTGCTCTGGGCCCCAGGAAACCAGTCCCTTTTTAACCCCCCAGTCTGACGCACCTGTATGGTTCAGAGTAAAGCTGTTTTCAAGAAATAGAAGAAATAAAAGTAAGGTAAAGATACATTTGATCAGGTTATTTTAGTGCTGAAATATGCTAGACCTAACCAGCAATTTGGTTTGGCGGCATCACCTGCTTGTCTCTATGACGATAACTGTTTAACACCATATTATGGAGCATTCTTGGGAAAACAATAACATGTACATGGGGTCAAGCAGGTGGCAGACACCCCACACCACCAGAAAAGTTACCCGGTGCACCTCAAATCAGTATCCAAGTATTATTTTCAGTGTCATTGAACGTTTTGTCAAGCGCCCTACAGTCCAAACTCACTCACCATAACTTCCTCCATCTCCTCGTTGTCTAACCAAACAGGGCATGTTGTCTGGCCGTGTGTGGCGGTGCCAGCGGGCAGGAATCGGCACACCACCACCACCGCCGCCCGGGCCCGGTGCCACAATGCGCCTGTCAGTGCACGGGACATCCCACAGGAGGGCAAATGGCAGCCCCCTCCAACCTGCCCCATCCATCATCATGACACCAGCCGCCGCAGTCATGGGAACGCCACCACCAGCAACACCACTGGCCCATCCGAACCCGAGTAAATCTGCCGCGCCTGAGGGGGAGAGAGGGGCCGGCTGCGAAGGGGGGAGGCGGGCACCGGAGCAGCCAGGCATCTCGGACACATTGTTTAGTTTATTATAACTAGTTAATGAGGTTGAAGTGAAGACTGCGTTTCTTTGTGTTTAAAAGTCTTCTTCCAGAGGGGATTGGGAGGTACAGAAACAGCATAAGGCTCGGCTGTTTTATAATGGATGTGTACGGATTTTATGGGCCTACGGTTGGCCGTGTTGAGAGCGGGATTGGGGGTTCTTGTAAAATGAATACTTTTTAAGGCTTTGCTCCATGCGCTCGCTGCAGTTAGAATGTTGTAACGCCGTCTCCTCTCCAAGTGTCTTTACCACATGGAGTTTTTATGACGTTTGGGTTACATTTGTGCCCGAAGATGGATTTTTACCAACTTCACAATTTCAGTCAAAAGTTAGAAGAGGGAAAAAATGAAGATCAGGGATTCGGCTGACTTTTATTCGTTCTGTGGTTCCCAGCCTTTTTTGTCTTGAGGACCCCTTGAGCTTTGTTACACTACCCCGATATTGTTTGCCAGTGTTTCTTTAGTCATTATATATTTGTTTTGCCAGTTATAACTGTAATATTTTCTTGTTTTAATGTTACGTGTGCACAAAGAACATGCCCAATTCAAATTCATTCAAATACTATTCAATGGGAAATACTAGTTCAGCTGATAAATCAGTCAACCACATTTTTTTTATTTGTTGATTCATTATTTTATTGGAATTATAAGTGGACCACAGCAGAAGGTTTGGAGTGAGTTAGCTAAAGCTAAAATATCTGCCTTACAAGTTCGTCTCTGTATATAGTTATTTTTGTTCAAGATCTTAATCATTTTGAGGGATTTTGACAATACAGTAAACTAAAAGAGGCCTTTTCTGACAAGTCAATGGACAGGCCATGTCTTTAATTGACTAATCTTTTTTTTTCCTACCACAGCCTATTATGAACTACATTATCTATTTGTGTTTTTGGTTCCCATAACTTTGCATGCACTTATTGGCAAGTAGTCAACAAAATTGAAAATAAGAAAGATGAAAAGCAAAATACAATAAATACATGAATGAATGAACAAAAACATGAAAATGATTTTTTTTTTTTCTTTACTTGACATAGAAGATCAAATTATTGACATTGCAAATCAAGTAAATATGTTTTGGGGGAAATTATGTTCCTTGCTTTGGGTGCATTTATACTAACAAAAACACTTGGTTAGGTTTAAATTTGTGACTGAACTCAAAACTAAACCCGGAACTAAACATGGACAAAACCAGGGCTAAACCAGGACAAAAACAGGACCAAATCAGAGTTAAACTGGGCTCAAACTGGGACCAAACAAGAGAAACACACCCTTTGTGTCTTAATCATCCTACCATACTATTGTCGAATTTATTTTATACAACATAACGAGACATTCCCACTGATGTTGTTTGGGAATTCCTCTAATCCCTGGATAAACTGAAGAAAACCACAGACTTAAAAGTAGAAAGTGGCATGTCTCAGCAGCATCAGCAGTTTGTGATCCCCAGCCAGCCTCCTCCTGTCTGCCTCCTCTAGACATGTGTGAGAGAGGGCCCACTCCCTGTCCTGTCCCACCACAGCAGGGGCCCAGAGCAGCCCGCTGACACGCCTGCTTTAAACCACTTACACTGCAGCTCCAGATACTATCTGCCAGGCTGGATCTTTTACAGTGGCAAAAGTGGACAGTGGAAACTTGTATCAGGAGATTTGGTGAAGTTCTTAAGACTTGTGAAGTATTAAGACTTTTATAGTGTTGAGCAATCTGGTACTTTCTACATATTGGCATAAAATGAAAGGTTTTTGAGACGTTGTGACCAGTTAACAATAGTATGTACAGTTGTCTCCCTAAAAATGTGTGAAAATGAACATTTTGTCCCTGCATCTGCTATTCGTGTGCTATGCGTGTACCTTTTACTTTGGCGTCTCATTTTTTGGAATGTAAAATAATGTATTATTTCTGTTAGTCATGCATTTCCCCATCACGATTGGAGTTAGCACTCTACTGGCAGTACAGGGAATTATCATGAGGAAATAAAGAAAAGCTTGCTTGCCCCCAGCATGCTAATGTAAGCATGCAGTTGTAAGGGTTAGACTTGAAAACGGCACAGAAGATCTCAGAGCTTAACATATGATGTCACAAGTCTGTGAACATTTTAAGTGTTTTTGTGAGGCTCAGAGAAGAGGTGGAAAAGACAACCTTGTAAACAGGATTAGCGAAACAAGAGTGAATTAAGCTAAATACAGCTTCAGGTATGTTTTTGATCAGGGAACAATGTCATAACATTGTGAAAAGCCCCAAAAAGTAAATTTGCAAAATGTGTCTACTTCATGATTATGACAAAACAAGAGTTACTGCATATAAGGTCTCAAAACTCCTGCCATGGAATAAATGGATACTTTGGAATATACTTCTGGCAGCAGGGAAGAAGGTCATCACAAAGAAAATAAAAACAAAAACTATCAATCAATCAAGGACTTGACATAAATTTATAATTGACATTTGGAAAATGTAAAATTTGAAAACTGACTTATTTGACAGACATTTGACTAAATGGGGCATATACATTGGACAAAGTATTTACATTGCAGAACTAGTTACTGCTGGTTATATTTATGGGTGATCAAAGATATTTAAAAAAACTGTCTCACTAAAATCTGTTGGCCACGGCAAGTTCAAGTACGTCTACAACACACAAGACACATTTACAACAAATTCCATCAAAGACCATTGTCAGCACAGTGTATGGACTCCTTTTGGGACCCGCCCACATGTTGACCGCTGGCCACCCGTCAGTCAGCGCGCGCACACCACACCACCAGCTGTTTGCTTTAGGAAGGTGGCGCGAAGCCAATTAAAATGCACTTACAGCAGTGTCTGAGCCGGGTTTGGAAAGATAATATGTGTGCCCAGAAGTCCAGTCAACACGGGCCAGTAAGCAGGGCAGAGAGAAACATTGGGCATCATTGTCTTAGAATGCACCAGTGTCACTATCGCGACTGCAAGATCTGAGCGTGCTGAAATACACAGCACAAACTTTTCCTGCAGGAATAATATTTTGCCTGATTGTAAAGATTAGCTCTTGTGTTCCCATCGTGACCTTGAGTGGTTTAACTATAATTCTGGGTTCATCAAAGGTGGGTACAAGCAAGAGCACATCTTATAAATGCAAAGAAGTGGGATGAGGTTTCCAGCAAGTCACTCTTAAGAATATAAGTCGTTGTCCTGCGTCATGCACCAAGCCATGATCGCACTTCTAGACCCTTTTCGAAGAGCATTACAATCGTAGCATGTTCCTTTGTCGAGAAATCTGTTAGACGCAAGCCTGGGATCCAGATCGATTTTTGCAGATTCTGTAAATAGATCTCTTTGGTCAACTCCTCCTCCAAACTCAAATAAAGCTGTGCAATTGGGTTTGTTTATTTCAATAACACATAGGAAATAAAGAAGCTCATTGGTAGTCTGTCGCTTCTTTCAATCTTTAAATCACCAATGTTTAGTGCCTTTTCTTCCTTGAAAGCAGCCATGTTTGTTTGGATACTTACAAACTATGTGTGTCCCTGATTGGCTAATCCACCTGTCAATCATGCCCCTCTGAATTTAAGGAGACATGACTACACGCCTTTGTAAAGTATTGAAGAACACCCAAATGAGACTCCAAAATCTTCAACATTAACATAACATATTTTAGAAATACAGAAACACTAGCCCTGCGGCAAGTTGGCCACTGTCCAGGGTGTACCCCGCCTAAGGCCCAAAGTCACTGGGATAGGCTCCAGTCACCCGCGACCCCTAACGGGAATAAGCGGTAGAAAATGAATGAATGAATGAAAGAAACACTAGCCTTATGAAAGAAAAAAAGGTATACGATCACTCCAACCCTCCTGCACAACAAAAACTGGATCTAAGTGTTGACCTTTTTCCCTTAACTATGAATGCTTTCACATATTGTAATTGGTTTGGCTTGGCAGTAACAATGCATTAACTCACAGCACTGAGTAAGACAAGCTGTATTCTTTGGACATTTATGAACAGTTCCTTCTGAGTTCCACTGACAAAAAACGATGAAATTGTCTTGTGTAGCACTTTTGTCGACAAAGAGGAAGAAGCTAGACAAGAAACTTCATTATGCAGAACCGTGCTGTATGTCAATCACCAAAGAGTCGGCTGATGCAAACATGAAGGACCACCCCAGACAAGAAGTGCCCAAAGAGTACACAATTTGAAAGCACTTGTCGCTAGTAAACCGGTGTAACCGGTATAAAATGGAAAAAGTCTGAGAGAGTAAAGAGATAGTACAGAGGTCATGCATTAACTTAAACAGCAAAATGGAAACTGAAAGTAGTTTATCAGTTGTTGCTCCGACTGTGCAGAGCTTAGTTGGCTTGTTTGCTAATGGTAGTTGGAGATTTAGGACACTTCCACTCAACACAACAATTAAATTCCTCCACGAACTGATTAAAAACATTTAGAACAGAAAGGTAATTAGTTCAATTGCGTGTGATCCCAAAGTCTGTATCAGTGACAAATGTGCGAGAAACCTGCAGTTTTCCTGTTGTTTATCTGTTTGTCTACAACTGTTACATATCAAGTACAAACTAAATATTAAGTATAGCCTTTGACCTTTATGTTTGTTGTCAGATTCATGCAGCTCTTTCACATTTTTGTTGTGTTTTGAGTACCTATGTGAGAAAATGTCATTACTTACCATTGGCTCTCATGCATTTTTGTGCTGTGACGTCATATGAACATCCCCTGTGGCCTAAATTTTCAACCATTGTGCCGCGAAACAGGAAATAGGAAATACATTCATTTACTAAAAGGTTGGATTTGGTAATGTCTTAGTAGGTGGTGTGCTTTGGTCTTTTTTTCAACCTAAAAAAGTGTGCCTGGACTCCAAATAAGGTTGAAAAACACTGCTCTATAGAATGTCACAGTGTAAAAGTCCAGATTAGCCGCCCGTGTCCGCAGATCTGTTCAATACTTCACAGAAAGCCGCCTATCCATGTCAGCCTAAGTGTCCAAATAGGATCAGTGCCATTTAATAGCTGTTATTCCTGCTAAGGTCTGTAAAAACAAGACTCAAAGTGTGACTGAAAACATTAATCATCAAAAATTAGCAGCCTAATGCACAAATGCGAACCACATGGAGCGACGTTCAAACATGGAAGTGCTCGGGCGGCGGACGGTGTGCAGGAGCTGGAGACACACGCGGGGGGCCGAGGAGGTGCTGCAGAGTGCGGAGCGGACACAGGAGCCCGTCTGGTCCCCGTGTTTTAAGAGGCTTTAAATGAGCCCGAAGTCACTTATGGCTTCCAGATGGGGGCGGGTTTGATCGGCATCATCGTGACAGGCCGGACTTTGATGTGCTGCTGCCTATTACTGACATTACAGGGAGACAGGCGTATTTCTCCCTAATCACTTCCAACTACTCCACACCACACCAGGGCTGCACCGGCGCGGCCACAAGGCAACAGGGGGGAGGTCTGCGTGCCAAAAACTACACTCAAGTGTTTTAGTTTTCATATTTCGAGGGGAGGATTTCTATTCTTGATCACCGAACCACAAATAGTTATGATGACAACTGATCAAGTTTAGCCATGATAGAGATTAGCTATTGTGAAGACAAAGTAGAGGATCTGATATGAAAAGAAAGTTAAAAAAAACATATTTTGGGTAGAGTATTTTGTTTTAAGGTGAGACACTGCAGGTGAATAGGAAAAAAAACTTAAATTTAAAGATAGTAATTTGAAACTTCCTCTGTAGTTTGGTCACATAATGTAAGAAAATATCACAAGTTTTTTCATTATGTCACGTTTTCATGTAGAAATAAGGCATTTTATGTATAAAAATGGCCAAAATTGCACAGATTTGGGACATATAAATATGAAACATGGACAGAACCAGGTTTAAATCTCTTAGTTAATTTTGTACACATATTATTTACAAAAATGTTGTATATCTTATTTAGTTTTTGATTAAACTTGATTGGACTGAAAATTGTCCTAAAAATTTCGCCAATTTTTTTTTTAACACAAAACTTCAATAAATCAGTCTTAGAATTAAATATAAAAAAATCCTTCGGTACGTTTCGTCAAAATCTTGTTGAGTCCAAAATTGTACAGTTTGGTGTAGAAGCTACTTTAAGTGGTGATCCTTATGTCCCGAGGGAGAAAAATGAATTTTAAGAAAACGGCTTTTGAATTTACAATGTCCCAGAGAAATCTATGGATGAAGTTTATTCCATGAAATAATAAAACCTCTTTAAGAACAGATTGGACAAGTTTATTGTTTCCGAATGAATGAAAGCTGATATGTTGAGAGCGCAAACTGCAAACAAAAAACAAAACATTGCCTGTTGTGTCTGGCCTTTATATTACCACACGGTTTCGCCGATCATTTCTATTCTTGACCATCAAACCACAAATAGATTTGACGACAACTTGGCTATGATAAAGTTTAGCCATCATTTGGACGGGATTGATATTATTTCCAATCCGATTATTGTTATTTTGACCATTTAAAAAGTAAAAAAACACAAAACAAACTGCAATAAAGACGTAACCCTTGAAAGTACAACCTCATTGTCGTGGCAATCAAGCATCGAGCAGCATGGAGGATGTTTTGGTTGAAGTTTAGGTGCTTTTGGTGCAAAGTTTGGATCGAGGGTCTGTGTCAACGTGAATGGATTATAAGAGAGAAGCTTACCAACAAGAAAACAACAATCACAAAGAGCAAACCAACAATGATAGGTAGAACAGTGCAATACGGCAGTACATTTAAGCCTGTTTTTGTCTGTATTCAGACTGTGTTTGTAAAAAAAAATTACATTTGGGTATATTTTGGCATTGCTTTTGTGGGCGATCCAGATCACTCTACATGTTTTACCCCACATACAGTCACACAAAAACTTTTAAGAGTGAAAGCCACTGATCTACATGTTTACTGTTTACGCTTTTTACTGTTCAAAAACTGTGACAAATCTGAATGTTTTTACAAAGAGAATACCCCTTCAAAATAAAGACTTTCAAAATATCTGAATAACCGCACAAATATTATGCAAAATTGACTCCTTTGAGCTTGTTATGACATTGTTCCCACATCAACAACATACCAAGAGTTGTATTTAGTATATGTATTTAAGTACTTGTGCTTTCTCTGAGTCGTCAAACTGTGACGTCAAGAAAGCAGGATGTCTCCGTGTTCCTGTTTTTAAGTTCATATATCAACAAGCAGTTAATAAGTAGATAATAAAACCAATCCTGATGAGGGACACCTAGCTGACTGATAAAAAGTAATGTGGTTTTCAATAGACATTATTTTGATTTCTAAAACAAGATACACATCTTTTCAGTTGCTTAATCTTTATGTCCTTCTTTCTGTAAAAACAACATCCAAAATGTTACTTTAGGCTCCCATGTTCTGTCCATTCATTCATTGTGGAGTCCTGATCACAAACTAACCAGCCTGTGTCCACCCTGTGTGTTTTCTTTGAGTTTAACCCAATCTGCTCCAGGACGGGAGCATAATGGCTTCATTTAGGTTAGCTGAGAACTCCCTCTGAAACATCCATCTTGTCAGTGGTTAAATATAGTCCAGACAGGGCCAACAGACAACCAGGAGGGAATCATTCTGCACTTCCTCCTCCTCCCACTCTTCGGAGTCAGACCACTGCACTGCAAAAAGCTACTCAAGTTAAAATTACGTTGAATACTTTGAAATTAGGGTTTATTTAGTTTGTGGGTCTGGATCTGTCAAATGGTTTCAATGTTTTGCACACTGGATTCATTATATTTCTTGTCTTTGGAGTAAGAAAACTCTACTTAACAATATAATTCTTCCTCCAAAATTATACTCCAACCAGACTGATAGTTTGCTTGAAAAATATTGTGCAATTTTAATGTTGTTACTGGCCTTTAAACATGCATTTGAGCACTTTAAGTTTGGCATCTCATGTTTTAGAACTAAAAACGTACTTAAAAACTGCAGAGTCTCGGATAAGTGACGTCATTTATCGGAAAAACACCTTTCATCGAGGGAGTTCAGCTGGAAGTGTTTTTGACGGTTAGTGGAAGAGGATTTTCAAACCAGGATTCATCAAACAAGCGTGAATGAAGCTAAATGCAACTCCAGATATGTTTTTAATGACGGAACAATGTTAGAACATGGTTAAAAGCTAAAAAATAAAAAGTCACTATAGCAGAATATGTTCTCTTTAATGCTATTTGCTAATACAGTGAAACATTTTTCAACAAGGGTCGCATATCGAAACATAGACAAGGATGCATTAAGCACAGGTTAAACTGAGGCTCAGAACCACAATATGATACATTAAACATTTGATATTGGGTTCATAAAGGGACATTTTTAATTAGGTTTCTTTTGTAACTTTTAAGACAGTCCTTCGATCTAACTACAGTCACAAGAATATGGTTGAAGATTATTGGTTGTACCTTATAAGGGGATGATTAACAAGCATAAAAAGAAAATTATAATCATACGTGGAATTGATGATATGATAAAGTCAAGAACTTTTGAAGAGCATTTTTGCTGTTTATCTGGTTAATTTTTGCATCTAAGGCCAAAGTCAGACAGAACTGAACTGGAAAGACTATGGGTGCCTCTGATTGGCTAATCCACCTATCAGTCACAACTATCTGAACTCCCATCTTCGTTAAGTATTGGAAAAGTTTGCATTCTTGGCTGGTCAGGCAACTTTACCAAAGCGTTCTGGGTAAAAAAAAGTTCCCTTTCAGGTTCAAATCTAGGTGTGTAACGGTGCACTAAAATGCTATTCGTTTCAGTTTTGGTATTGAGGGACGTCGTTCCTGAATATTTTCGTTAATTTTCGGTGCAGAAATAAGTTGCTGAAATTATATAACCCATGAACATAAACAAATAGATATGACAAAAGAACGCTCATGCCCCGCAGTAGGCTGTAAGTTACTAAAACTGTAGATTGAGTTTTCTCTCTCACTAAAATCATATAAAGTTCGTCTTATCTTATATAACTTCAATTATGCTTAATGAACGATGCATTTGCTCAGTGCTTGATGCAACTAAATGAACACTGGACTGGTTTCATCCGTGCACCATGATGGATATAAGGACACGAATATTTGGAGACAGACTTTTCATTAGGAGCAGGGCTAATGTTTTACTTAAAAGTGCTGTGGGTCGTGAGTCCAAATCTTCGTCTATTCCACGCTCCTATTTTGTCGTGTTTAAGCGTGCTGTAAATTGATCGAAACATGCCACAGTCAGAAAGTCGCGCTGACGAATAATAAGCCAAGAAAGAAGTGTTAGAAATGTTATTAAACCTGCAAAAAATAGGCTGTTCCGTCTCTTTTTAGTGTCCCTGTAGGAACGTGTGAGACGTTTGAACATTTATTCCTCCGCAACCGTGGTAAAATGCATTTTTTTTAGATTAAAATTACACTTACCACGATGGAAAAAGTAGCAACAACATTTACTACACATACCACTGTTAACTCAATAAAAAATATAGGTAACACTTTATAATAACTACACTTATTCCTGCCTTAATAAAGCATGAACAAAGACTTAATTCATAATCAATTAATTGTTTATTAAGAATGATTCAGGCTTAGTAACTATTTAACAAATATTCTAACCCTAATTTCTAACCCTAATCTTAACCTTAATTAAATAGTTACTAATCCTAAATCATGTTTAATAAACAATCTATTTATTATTAATTAAGTCTTTGTTAATGCTTTATTAAGGCAAAATAAGATGTAGTTATTATAAAGTGGTACCAAAATATATATTAAGGGAAGTAAAAGCGTGATAAAAAGTGTGTTAAAAGTGTGATAAATAACTTAAAATAGTCACTCAAGTAAATGGAACTGACTAGCAGCGACCTTTAAACCAAATCAACTTGTGTGACCCCATCAGACCACCCCTACACCCCTCGCCTGTCCCCTCTCCACTCCGCTGGGAGGTTCTGGAGTAGGACTGAGAGCGCGGGGTTGAATCGAGCCCTTCTTTTTTATCTAGGGAATGCCAAGAGGTTTTGCAAAGCTTTGGAATCTGCCCGTTTTTGTCTGTCTCCCTGGTTTGCATCCACTTGGAGGAGCACAGTGAGGCAATTCAGGGGCCAAATCTGGAGGGCTCTTCAGGGGACAATGGCGCGGCCCCGGGGACAAAACGGGTGCTTGATGGAGGGATCTGGAGAGGTGCAGGTGTTTGAGGTGAAGGGGAACTCTCGAAGCTCATGGCCCATTTATCTGAAGCGAGGCTGAGCTGTCTTACCCGGATGTGGAGCGGTAAAGTAGCTAAACATATACTATAATGTAAAGTCATAAGATAAATGGCAGGGTGAAGAGAAGATGGGAAAAGTCTGGAAAGTAGCGCTTGTAGTTTCATATAGACAACAATTGCAATGAAAAGTATCCAAAGTATTAAAATCAAATGCAAATACACCAGGGATTATGCTATTAAAAAAAGCTGTTTTCCTGGCAAGTATGCTAATGTTTTGTAAAGATGATGAATGATTTTAGTCTGCTCCAGAGGGACGGTCTGCTGTGATTGGTCAATTGAAGTCGTGGAATTTATGAACATGGTTATGGTCAAGGTTCCAAAACAGGTTAAGGTTAAGGTGTGGTTAAGTTAGGGTTTCATTAAGGACATGGTTTGGGTTATATTTAAGGTGAGACACTACAGGCAAAACTCATTTTTTTCAGTGTTTTGTTTTTTGGTCTGTTTGCTCTCTCAACATATCCGCTTTCATGTGGGAACAACAAACTTGTGCAATCTGGTCTTAATTTCTTATTCTTCTTCTATTTAATCCAATTCAAGTTACAATGTCTTATGGGACAATGTAATTTCAAAGGCCGTTTTCATAAAATGCATTTTTCTCCCCTGTGGGCACTTAAAGAAGATCCCACACAAACCAAACTTTGCAATCTTGGATTCAACAAGATTTGACGAAACGTACAGAAGGTTTTTTTGTTTTGTTTTTTTTTTATCTAATTTTTAAACTGATTTATTGAAGTTTTGAGTAAAAAAAAAAAAGGGGGACAATTTTCAGTCTAATCTATTTTACTTAAAAACTAAACAACAAATCAATTTTCTTCAACTAATCCAACTAATATGTGTACAAAATGAACTAAGAAATTTAAACCTGGCTCCGTCCATTTTCCATCCATATTTAAATTTTCCTATTCACTAACTCACCTTAACATGTTTACTGTAACTTAAAAAAAACCTGTAACTACGAGCCTTATCTCATCATAGACTATAATATGTATCTCACCATAAACGTCAAAAATACAACAGTTTAGGCCTGTTCGTAGCAACAGAAGTCCACACATTCCCGTGAAAACCAAAGTACATCAACACCTCTGTCCCTCTGGAGTTTCATTTTACCTTTATGTTGATGTCACTTAACATAATTTTAATGTTGTTTATTTGTTGTAACTCTGCGGTCTCTTTGCCAGGGCTTGTTCAGGAAAAGAGGTTTTTAATCTTGGACTCTCCTGGTTAAATAAAGGTTAAAACAAAACAAAAAAATCCAGTTAAAATGCACTGGACCTAATGTGCACATTTTAAGTTAAATAAATAAACTCTTGAGATTAAGGTTCCTTAGTAAACTATTTATAAGGAGTTAATAAGCACTACTTATTGGTGTATATGCTTAATATACTATATACATGTTGTTTGTGTTAATAAAGAGCATCAATAAGCTGTTCATAGGTTGTTTTCAATTATCATGCTAATAAATGCACGTAAATGTCTTGTAGGTGCTTATAAACACATAACAAGTGCTTATCAATGCATTATAAATAGTTTACTAAGGAAGTTTAATGTTAAGTGTTTTTGTACAGTTTTTACTTCTCAAATATAGTTCCACTGTCAAAGAAACTAGAAGCCAACATTTCTGTGACTCAGTGAAGAAACATTCTTTAAAGAAGTGAAACACAACCAAGACGTGTCCATTCATTGACTTAAATTGTATGCACTACTTTCAAAATGGCCTCCGTCTGAGCTTGGGCCACACTGACAGCACAGATCTGGGCTGCTCCTGGACACCGCAGAAGCCTGTCTAAACCAAACGTACATCACCATAAGTAGAGAGACACTGGTGTATTCATGGCGGGGAGGCAGACAGGAAAAGGCCCTTTTAACCCCAGGGCTTCACTCCACATTCCTGGTAATTGCACTCCATCATAGTTTGTGCCGTAAAAAAAGAAAACATCTAAATAAACCCTGTCAGGCCGCGCTGTCCATCTGCCACGATAAGACGGGGCAAATAAGTCTCGTTCCATAAACAAAAACACTGCAGATCACAAATCAGCGGTCACGGCCACCACATAACCATACATTAACTTTGGACCATTTTTAGAGTTTTAAGTCTGTCGGTGAGAGAAAGAGGACAACCTGCTATTTAAAAACTCATCTCTGCTGCGACTCCGGTCTGGAGATAGTATCTATACATGCTCTGGGAAGACCGAGCAATGAAGATGTGACCACTGAAATGCTGAGAGCACGAGGGCAGAGGTTTTAAAGACATTTCCAACATGAAAAGTATGGACAAACTATCAACTTTTTATAGAAGTATTTAAAGTGATTTGCAGTGCACCTATTTAAGTTAGCACAAGATGAAGTTGATAGAAAAAGCCTGGTAAATGGCAATGTGAAAGTAACAGTAGATGGTTGCATCTGCAGGATAATGAATGAGCCCCTCAGACCTGGTAATGCTCATACTCTCTATTACACAGTGCCAGCCTGTGGGACCACATTACCTTTGTACAGCAGCACCAGCACATGACAAATTGACAAGAGCGCAGTGGCAGCAGGCTCCCAGGACCCATATGTATTATTCCATTCAAACTCTGCTCAGAACACGCCCAGCCTGATGCGTGCATATTCTGACCAGATTTATCTTATTTTCCAACTTATTTTCATATCTATTTCCTTTCTCTTTGTGAATTAGGCAGCAAATAAAGCAGTGGGGCCCTGTGCATAGTGAAATCAGTTTGAATTGCCAAATTAAAGAATGCAGGCAAGGTGTAGGCCGAGCTATCCTCCTGGATTTGGGCAAATTCAGCTGATGCAAAACAAGGAATTAATTTGAGGGGAGCGGTCTGCGTGCTGAGCTTGGCGCTCTGACAAAGATGAATGGCATCATTCCAAGCGAATGGTAATTTCACTTTTTGTGACAGTGCTTTAGAGCAAAAGCGACTGGAGACGCACAAAGCATTTGCAATCCCATTGAGAGCCCTTGGTACCTGCCTATCAGACACTGCACATTGTTTACCAATCATCTGATATTGATTAGATTCAGACACAAGTTTGAAGATGAATTAGAGAGGGAGAAGGTTAAGTCCTAACCTTGAAAGATCCAGTGTCTATTCATCCCGGTGTAGGACTCTCCTCTGCGCACTCTCAGAATAGAGAAGTTTCTCATTCAATAGGGGGTGGGAGACACAAAACGTGTCACATTCACCAAGTGAATCCACTGGAAGAAACGCAGAAGAACACCCAAAAAGCATAATCTTCCTCTGAGTTGATAGAAATGGTAATTGCATGTGTGGGATAATACTTTGAAGCCAAGGCCTCGGTCAGGCAGACCGCCTATTTAGGTTCAAAAAGGCCCAACAAAACAGGCCCTTCTTAACGCCTTTGTTCACTGCCCCACTCTTTTAAATGTTTACTGAAAAAGGAGCTTCAAATCCACTCTGCGGCTCCTCACAATGTGGCACCTATCACTCCTGGGTGCATGGGCACATTGTGATCAGTGAATCACTGATATGTAGCAATCATTCCCATGAATCATTTTGTATTTACCATTCAAATTCTCAGAATCCGATTTTCATCCTCTTGAAACATACAAAGGCATTCTTTTGCTGTTGTTTGGATTGAACATTTGAATATGAATGACATCAATATGTATATGAAATTATTATTGTTAAGCACACATTGTGACTGAAGTAAGTGAAGACTTAGTTCGTCTGTCGGCCCACGGCAGCGCACCACAGGACGCCACAGGAGAGCACAGGACGCCACAGGAAACCACCGGACAGATGGACACACAACACCAAAATGATGTTCTGACTATTCCTCCACATATTTGGACATTTTACCAGAGCTATGGGACTTGTTACATGTTGTTGGGATGTACCATATCTCAGCATGGGGCAGTCTTTCCAAATGGACGTGCGAGCCGCTCCTCACAGCCGGACCACTTCACTTAACTCACCCCCTCTCGTCCCTCCCTCCCTGCCTGACCTGGCTCTACTCTGGAGGTCTGCAGCCACTCCACCTCTGAGCTCTCCAGGGTCACGGGTCACATCTGACACATGGCTCGTGGTCCATAACGCAACTCTTTATTGACGCTGGGCTAATGAAATTGTTGCATTTTTCACATTTTACCATTTTTCCTACCTTAAATGTGCGTGGTTGTTTGAAATAATTCAGTCAGCCTAACCACAGCTAGGAGAAAATAGTTCTGCTGTTTTTAGGGGAAAGCTAATATAATAGTTTGGTAGAGCACACTAAATCTGAGATGATGGCATGTTTTATGTTTTTGATTTAAAATATTGGTACTTTTGATTGTGCCGCTGTTCTTTCCACTTGTGCATTTAGGAAATACGACTAGGAAACGCTTACTTTGTGTCATTATGGAAACAATAACGTGACATTTCTAAGCTCTTACACAACAGCAGAACTGAACTGGTTGCCATCTGGTCATGAGGCCAATATTTAAAGACTGCACTGTTAATCCATAAACTGTTTCCATAGTAACTGGATGAATAAATGTGACATATATCTGCTCATGGTTTGTTGAATATAACTTTGTACGTGAACAAATAATGTTGCATTAAGGCGAGACACTACAGGCAATGTTTGTTTTTTGTTTTTTTGTTCTGTCTGCACCTAAAACTGTTTAATTTCAGTCAGCCCACTTGCATCCATAGATTTATGTGGGACATTGTAACTTCAAAGACTGATTTGTCCCATACAGTTATAAAAAATAAAGTAGCACCTACTCACACCACACTTTACAATCTTGACAGATCGTACAGAAGGATTTGTTGATTTCTAACTGGAAAAATGTATGATTCTTTAATCAAAAAACTCAAAAAACTAAATAGAAAAAACTAAATAAAAATTGAGTTGGTTAGTTTAGGGCGTAAGCGTGTATTTGTACTTCTGCTTACTCCTTTTGAGTTCTTGTATTTTTTCCATTTGTTGTCATAAACTGTTCAAATAAACATTCTGAACTGAAATGAATAAGACACATCTGTATTCAGACTGTGTTTTTGTTTTTGTATCTAATATGTCAACAAAATGAAGTGAGAAATGTAAACCTGGTTCTACCGATGTTTTATATTTTCCCCCCAAAAAATACATTTTGGCCATTTTTACATAAATGCCTCGTTTTTAAAAACATTACATGATACAAAACTTGTACTACATGTACTACATTACTTTTATATGAGTAAACCACATATATTTCTTTTATGATATCCATAAAATTAAGAATTAAGATTTTTGCCAATTTACCTGCAGTCTCTCACCTTTAATGAATATGCATAAGTATCAATACAAATATAAGTATGCATAGAATAAATGCAAACAATGACAAGGTGAACTTTGTGCGTTTGGCCTCTTCTCCTTTCATTTCATCAAAGAATACGACTTTAGCCTGCAACCCCAAAACAGACCCTAATAAATAATACTTGTGACCTTTTTTCCCGCCAGTTGTTTACAAAAATAAACGCCTATACATCTGCACTGTGCCGGCGGCTTATCTCCCGCCCTCCCCATCTCGGACAGTCCTCGTCCCTGAATGTGCTCACCACTTAAACTTTCCCCTTTTCAAACAACAGCGCACAAAGAGAGGACCTCGTGAGCGCGCCTGCTGATCATCCCCATACAGGCTTCTGGTCCCTGGGCACGTCCCACGCATAATGTCCCCCTATACCACGGAGCCCTCCCCGCCTCGCTCGTCCCTCCCATCACGGCACCGACCGGAGCTGCAGGATTAATCGAGAAGGAACGGGAATCACAACGTTGATAGGCACGATTTTCTCTGTGAACAACAAATCGATTTATCGTGTAAGAAACAGCGAATCCTGTCGTTGCGATCTCTGAATGTGTTTGTGATGATGCGTGTGATCTTGTGGATAAAGAAATGTTTTAATTGTCTTCTAAAATTGTTAAATGTAAACTGCAAATGCCATAAATGCTGACAGAAAAAGGCTATAAAGATAATCGGGATTAATCAACCAATTCCAACTTCTTCGACAAATTTAACAAACTTTTTATGTAAACATCTAAAAGAACAAAGTTGAGATACTTATACATTGAAAAGATGATCAGAATTTCAACACTTGTCAGATAAATTATTATAATTTTGGAGCTGACATTATGAAACCTCTTGTTTTATTGCATGAATGTAAGAGAAAATTTACATTTTTCAACTGCCATAATTGCCCATATTTGGGGCATATTAATCTGAAAAATTGATATAGCCAAATAGCCAGTGACACAAAAAGGTTTACAGAGGAGTTATGGATGTCTTATTTTAGTATTTTTCAACTTTTTTTGAGTCGAGGCACACTTTTTTGGCTGAAAAGATACACTGGTACACTGCCCATTTCAAAAACATTAGGAAAGCAAACTTTTTAGTAAAATAATGTCCGTGGCACTATCTGGTTCTTTAAAGTTGGCAATGGTAATTGTTTTTCTTTCTCTTTTTGGTACAGAAGCACAACGGTTTGATATTTTGTCAAGGCACACTGGGTTCCCTGATACACTGGTTGAAAACCAAGGTCTTATTTAGTATGTCAGTGAAGTAAATCTCACTGTTGAAGTAAATCTCATTGTTGTAAAAAAGGACAGTGTTGTCTAAAATTTTGGTGTTAAAAGTTTTGGGGGGAAAACCCTTTGGATTAGATCTCAACAAATCCTTCAGTATGATCTGTTACAATCTTATTAAGACAAAGATTGTACGGTTTGGTGTGTAGGTGCTACTTTAAGGACTGATCCTGAGGTCTCAATGGGAGAAAAACACATCCCACATAAATCAAACTGATTAAATTAAAGAACACAGTATCTTTAGGCACAGATTTGGACAATGTTCCAGGTGAAAGAGAGCAAACTGATCAAAAAACAAAAATGGAAAACAAGCCTGTAAAGCAGGGGTGTCCAAACTTTTTCCATCGAGGGCCACATATTGAAATATAGACCTAGCGGAGGGCCACAAATCAATCGTGAAACGTTAAAAAAAGCTGCATTTATCTGATGTTTTAAGCACCACCACATCTATATTCAGTCTCAGTGCCTTAATGTCAGATCTGTGCTGCACCAAAATGTTAGTTATTTAGGTTGGAATTGTAGAAAATCTGAAATGTGCTGTAAATAGTACTTATCAGGACAATGTGGGCCAGTTCACCAGGAAGCCTAAGGGCCAAGAAAAATTGGTCCCCGGGCCTGAGTTTGCACATGCCTGCTGTAAAGGATCTTGCCTTAATACCAAAAAATAGTTGATTTGAATGTATGCAAAATAATCCAAGGATGTGAATTACAAATGTGCCACACAGCAGCCTAAACAAATTGACAGAAATAACTGAAACTGTAATCTCCCGAACAAGTGATTCTTTTCTCTTTTTGTTTCACTTCTTGCACAATACTTCAACCTCAACCGACACAACTGCAGGCACGTATATTGACTGCAAAATATGATGACGTACGAATATGAATATATGAATATGCAATGAATGAATAAACACACAATCGTTGAGACATTCATTTTTGTCATCGTCGCCCATCCCAAACTGTGACGGAGAGAGAGTCAGGGTGGTACCGCAGCTGTCCCACTGTCCACCCACCTTACCCCCACCCCCCTCCCACCTTACCCCCGCCCCCCCCTCGCCCCCCACAAGCAGCAGGTCCCTACCCCACTGAGAGGAGGGCAAAAAACACGCTTGATTACGTCCTGTGTCCGCGCAGCAGCCAGGGGTCTTTCAGCACAGATAAGCCTCTTAGACATGAAGTAGGGCTCGGAGCGGCGTTTGAGTGACAGCAGGAAGGTGGGACCGCTGGCCGGACAATGCGCCACATTCTCCGGCTTTAATCTAGGAGGCGGACAATGATCTGTTTTTAAAGGCCTCATCTCCTCCGTGTTTCCCACAAGCGACTACAGGCAGGGCAAGGTGACTGCTGGCAGAGGAGGAAGAGTGAGAAAAGAGTGAAGCTATCTGTGGAGAGTGCGCAGTGACTTTGCAAAGCTCTTTTTTCTCGGACTTGATGAACACATATCGTGCTAAATGTACTTTCTTGAGCGTCAAAACATTGTTCCCTCGTCAAAAACATACCTGGAGTTGTGTTTAGCTTCATTCACGCAAGTTTGATGAATCATGTTTAGAAAGTGCTCTTCCTTCTCTGCCTCAAAAAATACTAAGTTTCAATTTTCTCAGTTTTGTGACGTGATAAGTACAGCTTCAAGATCTTCTGCCCTGTTTTTAAATCCATAAATCATCACCATTTCTGAGATTTTCTGCTGTCAAATCATGTTCGTTACAACTGTGTGCCAAAATTAGCATGTCGGGGGTAAGCTAGGTTTGTTTATCTGGCCCATGGATGTATTAAATGAACTGGATAAGGTACGCCCCCTCTGTCTGTGGTCCCAGATTGATTTGTGGCCGTGCGAGGTACTGCAGCCTCTTGGAACCAGCCTTTTTCTAAAATTGCTCATTATAATTGCAGACAGGACGGAATTATTATCGGTATTTAAATAAAATAGAAGGAAATGTTCTTTTCTACCGTTTCTAAAATCACCGAAATTACCGTTTTTATATGAAGTGGGGGATTGTCGTCACGTGGCGCCCTAAAACAAAGATGGCAGCCTCCGTTTCAGGAAGTAAAACAAAGATGGCAGCCATCGTTTCAGGAAGTAAAACAAAGATGTCAGCCGCCGTATCAGGAAGTAAATGCGGAAGTAAGAAACTTTTTTGGGGTCATGCGCCAATGAGCACTCTCCATAGGGATAAACAGGACGGCCATCTTGGATTCATCTTCCAGGTTTTATTATAGTTCTATGATCTGGCCTGTGTGACTCTCTCTGCTGCCAGAAGAAGGAAGGGAGTTCTGACACAAATCTTGATGAAGGAACGCCTCACAGATGTAAGTATGTTTGCTTTGCGTAGATACATTATTTTAAGTTCTAAAACATAAGATGCCAATTGTACTCTAGAGCATGTTTTACCCTTTCTGACCTGGTAGCGAACTGAATTAGTTCTTATTTTTATGTATTTATTTATTTTATTATTTATTTTCAGTTTGTGCAAATTACATTTTCAAATTTTGATTTTCTGTTTGTATTAATATTCATAAAACATCTTTATCTCAAAAAGGTAGAAACTTCAAATAACTTGTATCTGTTTGAAGAAACATTCTGAAACTTTTAACATTTTAAGGTATACAGCACTGGAATTTCAGCATTTGGGAAACATATATGTATATGTATATGAAACATTTTAAATTATTTTGTGATTTATTGGGCATTTCAGCAATTTGAAATACTATGGGTTGTCTTAATAATATATCCCTGGAACATGAAGCGTGAAAGTTGTATAAATGTACATAAAATAACATTATAGTTCTAACAGCAGCAAAAATTGAAAATAATGCATACGCAAACTTGTGCTATGGCAAGTCCTAAAGGGTTAAAGGCCAATAATTACACAAATAATGCATAATATATCCTTTAAGTAATGTTATGACGTGTCAGAAATGTTTTGGATACTAGTCTGCTTGTGGATGAGTAAAGGTTTAGTATAAAAGTGTAAACATAGAACACTTTTAAAGTTTGCGTGTCTTGCACCTGAAGATATTACTTTCTACTCATTAATTTATTGGTATTTTTTGGAAATTCTTTGGAAACAATTGTCATCCTATTTAAATTTCATCATACTTCAACTGCAAAAATGTGTTCAATGGTGCTAAAAATTAATAAAATAACTTTTTGATACACTTTATAATAACTACACTTATTTAATTAAGGTGGGTAAGGGTTAGGAATTAGGGTTAGAGTATTAGATAAGCTGTTACTGAGCCTAAATCATCCTTAATAAACTATTTGTTCACTGTGAATTTTAAGTCTTTCGGCAGGAATAAGTGTAGTTAATAATAAGTGTTACCCCTTTTCTGTCTCTCTCTCTTTCTCTCTCAAAGTGAAAGAAAAAGTGTAGGAAATCCTTGATTCTTTATATTATGTAAAGTTTTGTCAGCCATACTTTTTTCAACAAAACAATAAAACACACAGAATTTCAGTATTAACGCTAACTTACAGCTTTTAAACTTTGAATCTCTACGTTAACAGTAAGAACATCACCCTCCTAGAAAAAAAATGCGAGACATATACAGCATCCACACACACACACACACACACACACACACACACACACACACACACACACACACACACACACACACACACACACACACACACACACACACACACACACACACACACACACACAGAACAATCAGGCCGTGATGGTCGAGTGCTCGTGGGTGAGAGACGGACAGGTGAGGGGCCCAGAGGTGACAGGGCTTAGTGTAGGCCCTTTGTGGCTCTTATCTGGACTCACCACGGACATCTATCCCTCCGCCGGCCATTGTGCGCCCTTTGTGTGATGCATGTATACATACGCTAATGCGCCGTCAGGGCCCGGGGCCGGCCACAGAGCGGAGATGGGCTGAAAAGATAGAGCTGATCCCGGCACAATGCGCTTGCGGTTATGATACAGTCGCTGATCTTCACAGACAAGATGCAAAGGAGTGACATAATGGGAGGTGAGGGATGATAACGGAAAATAATGAAATGGGATGTTTATTTTAGCTTGAAAAGACCCTTTGTAAATGTGGTTACAGTACGCAAGACAATGGGGTGAATGCAGCAGGTTAGCCTGAAACAGGATTAGCATCTCGAGCTGTTTACGTATTCTGTTATTTTCCTGAGGCCAAATTTTAATTGTTAACCTCTGAACTGCACATGAAAAATACCCGTATACTCTTTGTGTCTTTGTATGGTAATAAAGGGAAAATATTATGCTTTTTTTTTTTTATTGTTATTAGCCTTTAAACATGCCCTCGAGTACCTTAAGTTTGGCATCTAAAAAAAAAGATATATATATATAAACAAAATGAACATCTGTTTTTGTTCTGTTGCTCGGGCACTTACTGAATTTAGACGCCATCTACTGGCTGCATAGCGCTTACAAAAGCAAGAAATGCATTTGTGAAGAAGTGGGAGTGAGCTAGTTAGTTTGCAGTGATCGCGTTTAGATGGAAGAAATGAAAAGAACGAGTCTGATGATGATTTAAAGACTTAAAGAAGAAACAGCAGAAGATTCTGGGATAAGTGACGTATAAAATCAGAAAAACATCATTGATCGAGGAAGTTCAGCAGGGAGTGTTCGTGATGGAAGAGGATTTTCTAACAAGGATTCATGAAAATAGTGTGAATGAAGCTAAATGCAACTCCAGGTATTTTTTTGATGACGGAACATTGTTAGAACAGGGTTAAAAGCTCAAGTCACTGTAGCATAATCTGTTCCCTTTAATTTAGCATTATGATTGTGTTGCAAGCTGTGGATTGTTGCAGTTTGAATTTTCCAAATCACTAGAATTCATCTTGTATATCTTTCAAATTTGTACAACTTTTGCACTATTTTCGTGTCATGCTATACTCATGAATTATACTAAACTCATTGTGTTATGTAACCCAGAGTTATCAGACCACTTGAGCATATTCGGATGATGAGCGAGGTAAAGATTAACAGATTAACTACAAAATAATATGATCTGACCAACTTTGGATTTGAATATCATTACACATCACATAAAAATACTCTGGGTAACTTTTCTGTTGAGTGTCCACCTTAATGAATATCGTTGTGCCTGAAATTTGTAAAATCTTTACAGGAAATGTATGTTTTTGAGCTATATCTTTAGCAATAAAAACACCTGTAATTCAACAAATGCAAGGTATATCGGTCTAATCCAAAGCATCTAGGCCAGTGGTGTCTAAACTCTGGCCCGCGTGCCAAATACGGCCCTCAGGCTTCCTGAAATTGGCCCAAACAAGCAAAAGTTGTACAGAACAATTATGCGATCATAACTAGTGACACCAGTGGGTACAAGGTAGATGATATGGGGGGAAATCTTTAAATGTATAGACCTTTTAAAAGTTTGAAACAAAAATATTCTAAATTCCGGAGGCAAAAGTGAAGTGGAACATAATGTGATTTCAATGGAGAAACTAGGATTGACTTCAGAATATCACAAAATATGAAAAAGATTTTGTAAAATAAAAGCACTCCGACAAGTGAGTGATATCAGAGCCTTTTTTTTAGCACATTTATTATTGTGTTTTACATTATTGTGAATCCAAAGAGTTTATCATAATTTCCTATAACATACATATGTTATAGGAAATCATGATAAACTCTTTGGATTCACAGATTTACAGATTAGTATGTTTTACTGGACAAATACTTACAAGAAAAGTTGAGTCCAATAGTTTATCATTTAATCTGGAGATATATCAGATACTGTTCCATAAATTACCTTTTTCTGAAGCTCAAATACAGTTTTGAATCTAGAACATTTTCCATCCTTCAGAATGGAAAAATAAACAAATCTACATTTCTTCCCTATAGGAATTCAGATGTGTTGTTGCCTACACACAAAATGTATCTATTTTACATGCCAAAAATAAATTCAAACATTAGACTACTTTATCTCTTTGGGGCTAGTCTACTTTTTACGTTTGGCACGAATGCCAACAGTTGTTATTTAGGGGCCTAAACTGAGAATGCCATAAAAAACACATTTTGATATTATACAGAGCTAAAACTATTGTCCGAAGCCTTATTAACAGCGCAGCGGCTCATCAAAACTACATCAAATGCAAGATGTTAAATGATTCACTTCATAGTCAAGTCATCTGGCCGTCCGATCCATAAATGTTTCAAAATGAAGAAAGAAACAAAGAAATAACAAATCCGTGCAGACAAGCAGAAATGTTACTGCATCTTCAAACAGCGTTACCAAATCCTTTTAACTCTCCAGATCTACCCTCTTCCTCTGTTTTTCCAATATTTCACATTGATTTACAGATTATCTCTATTACCCATTCATTTAAACCATCAAGTATACAATCAAGCAGCCAAGCTAAACCATTTATTTAGTCTGAGGGGAGACATAAACCATCCAGGACCACTCTGGACTCTTAAGTGACTTTTAAGTGCAAAACGAACAAATAGTGCAAGAGGCCGCTGCAGTGTTGAAGTGCTGAAATGCTGGAGGATTATTTTAGAATCAGCTCGCACTTCTGCTCTGTTTGTTTGGCTTTAGGAAGACTGCAAACATTCACATCTACAATAAACAGACACAGGAATATTACGGAGAGAGAAAACTTTAAATGCGTGCCAGACACTTTAATCAGGAATTGTAGATCGTACTTGTGAGTGGAGATAGGATGAGATGTGACTTTTAGTTCACAAGAATGAGACAAGAGTTTTATTTGAATGACGGCTTATCAAAATGTAACTCCGAACCACATGGGCAAAAGGTTTCACAACATATTTTAGCAGATTTTATCTAGAAAATCTTGTGGCATGAGGTCTTGTTCCATCTCTTTTTCACTCTACGTTACAAATAATTATGTATCAACTTAAAATTCATGAAAAAAGCTTGAGTAATTTCAAAATGAGTAATGTTGCTAACCATTTTTACTTGAATTTGATTGTATATTTGACATTGCCATCTCGCTCGACTTCAAAATGATGTATTTGGGCCTCAAAACTTCTGCCATGGACTCAATAAATGGATACCTTTGGTCCGTACTTCTAGCGGCTAATCGTTAAGAAATGGATGACACAACCTGAACCAATGATCAAGAACTGGACTAAAATGATAAGTGAAATTGAGAAAAAAAATGGAATGGAAATGGAAAAATTGGACTTAATTTGAAAATAGACCTATTTGACAGACTTTGGACCAAGTGGGAGTTTTACGTTGGACTAGATCTGCCGTAGTTTTGTTTCATCGAATGTTCTGTACTATTTTGTTTTATGTTTTCTCTCTCGTCATGTTCTGTACTCTGTTTTGTGTAAAGTATTAGGGCCAAACCTAATTTTGAGTTGGGTTTAAAAAGTTTATTTGCAAGGAGATGATGATTTAATTGTCTTTTATTAATGTGTTTTGAACGGAATTTATTTGGTTTCCCTTCAACTACCAACAGTCTTTTCAGCTCTAAATCTAATTTAAATTAGATAAATACTCATTTATCTTTATATACATTTCAGCATCTCTTCACGGGCCAAATTACACTGTTTGGCCCTAAACTGATTATTGACTATTATTGATTGAATATTAATGATTATTGACGATTAGAGTTGTTTAAATCTGAATTAAAATCAGTTTCATTTCTCATACAGACCGTCTAAAGCAGTGAAATTCAATTCTTGTGGGTAAAAAGTGTATGCGCAGCTCAAACATGTTTTAAGGCGAGAAACACTACAGGTGAATAGGAAAACATCTTACATTTAAAGATATTGGTTTGAAACTTCTCCTGTAGTTTACTCACAGAAAGAAAAAAATACATTACAAGTATTTCATCATGTCACGTTTTCATATAGAAATGTGGCAATTTGTGAGTAAAAACTGCCAAAATTACACATATTTGGAACATATAAATCTGAAAATAGGACAGAATCAGGTTTAAATGTCTTCGTTCAATTTATACACATATTAGTTACAAAAGTTCACAGAGGGGACTTTGGATATCTAACTTTTAGAGTAAACTAGATTTGACTGAAAATTGTCCTAAAAATTCAAATTTCATGTTTCTTTTTTTTTTTTGGCAAAATCTTGCTGAGTCCAAGATTGTAAAGTTGGTGTGTGTAGGAGCTACTTTGATTGGTGATTCTCATTTCATGATCCTTCATTTCTTCATTTAATCCATTTCATGATGGAACGGGTTAAAGGAAGTAATAAAACATCTTTAGAAGCAGATTGGACAAGTTTTCCACATGAAAATCTATATGTTGAGAGAGCAAACTGACCAAATATTTTTAAAAATTAGTTTTGCCTGTAGTGTCTCGCCTTAAAAATAAAGCAATTTTTACACCAAACATAACACAACTGTACTATACAATAAAGCAGTAAGCTCAAACTTTGGTTCAATAACAAAATGCCATGATGAACATTTGTGGGTCAAGAAAACTGGAATCACATAAAGCGACCATACTTTTCCCTCCGTATTTTCACGTCCTGTGTCGCCCGACTGCTGACTCCATCTCAGCCCATGAATCAGGTGTTAACATGACTGCAGATCTGCCTTACAATGACTTTCCAGTGTGAGCGCACGCAGCCTCTCTACAACGCTCCACTGTTGGAAGTTCGACCATCTTGAGCGTCGCCGGCACCTCTCTCGCGCTGCCCTCTGGCCCATTAGTCTCCCACACCTCATCACCGCAGCGCCACCTCGGGCCCAAAGATCTCATATCCTCCGCACACCTCCAGCTCCTCCGAGAGCGCCGCAACACAGCGCAAATCCCCCGAACTAATAACTCTGCGTGTTCAGGGTCATTAGCGCACCTGCCACTGCACGAGGAGGTTGGAAATGTTTCAGGAAACTACATAAAGCATTGATTTGGTGTTCGACTGTTGCCAAAACGCGGTAAAGTCGGTCATTCAAACTGGCTCGATCCAGTCTTTAGTCACAATCAATCACGGTGTTCTTCTCAAATAACATCTTCTCAAGCTATTCACTTAAATGTACTCTGTCTCCCCTTTATTGTTGTTCTACATAAAGTCGGCATCTGAGGTAACTGGAACTAACTGACCAAAGGAGTCCATTCGTTTTAATGTAGAAGAGCTGCTACATCACACACTTTTCAAGAGCTACAAGTGCAAACGCTCACTTAGGATAGCCCACATATTGTACCAAATGCAAACACAAAGTCACAAAGAAGAAGTGTTTCCACAGCCAAAATCTGCAAAGATGTCTACAAAAAAATACATTTACTTTTCTGAGGTAACGTAATGTCCGCAACCTCCATTATGGCTACGTTCACACTGAATTTTTTGGCCCAATGCGACAAGGATCAAATTTTTTTTATGACAGCGTGAACGGACAGAATCAGCTTTTTTTCAAATGCGACTCAGACCACTTTCATATGTGGAACTAAATCTGATCCGAATCTATCTTTTGCCAAGTGACTGCAGTCTGAACACGCAGATCAGATTCATCGGACTTCTAGCGCTGAAATTAAACAGGAGGCATAATATTTTACACAGGAAAAGACCGGAATTAAGCTGATTAAACCTTCAAACGCCTGCAGACAACAGCAGTGAAGCTAGAAAGTGCAAAAAAAAAAGGTCAAGCTTCAAATGGAATTGGTTTTGTAAAGAGTGACAAAGATAAAACATTTACTTTTGCCGATTTAAGACAAAAAATTAGATGACTATAGGCTGACTAAATGGTGCTTTCTCACTGAAGTCTGTTTCATAATGTGACTCCACATCAGACACTTTAGGGCTTGGGTTCACACATGAAAACTGATTTAAGTCACATTTTACATGTAATGTGAACAACCTATCCAAAAAAATCTGAATTGAACGTCAAGACCTGCAGTGTAAACATAGCTTCTGACTCAAATGTGACTCGAAGTGAATCAGTTGTGCCTAAAACACACAAAATTTGCCAGGAAATGTCTTAAAAAGGGAAAAATATCTGTTTCATATTGAATCAACAGAGAGTTTACACCCACGCCAGACCACACCCCCCACTATAACACGTTGCCAAATGTATCTATGGGTTGAAGTTCATTTAGACAGTGTTGTGTCCAAGGGCAAGACACTTAGAGTTGTTTCCTGAGCACATTGCTTGCGTCAGTTTGCCCACCTGTGGCTGCAGGAGTTTCCACCACTGAAATGACCAGCACTGAGGAAAACACTGTTGAACCCCTCTTTGTGAATCTGACTCGTCTGATTTTCTCTAATTATAAGTAGTAACAATCTACACATACATATGTCGAACTTTAAATTTGCCTGGATTTTCTTGGGGTAAGGCTGCTGTTGGGACATTGACAGTAGATTGAACATTTGTTGGGTCTAGGTTTGTTCCTTTTATTGAGCTGAAGCAAAAACTCACTACCTGGACGTCTCCCTCCACCACTTCCACTTTTACTGTTGATTTTTTAACCTTGTGTTGGTTAAATCAAACAGTCCCTCCGAGGTAACTGCTGCTGTGATTTTGGGTTCCACAAAAATAATTTGACTTGATTTGAAAACAAGGATTTAAGGACTACTAAAATTCAGGTGGAATGCCAAGAAGATGACTATTAAATGTTGTAAATTTATGCGTATTTGTGTTGGAAGTACAAACTGATCATCATTCATGCCAGATATTTTTCCTTTTTTTGACAGGAAATAATTGGATTACAGCTTTTATTTTTATGTCTTACATTCCTGGGAGATTGATAGTTCCTTTTTATTAGGTGGATGACAAAACAGCAAGAGTTCCACGTGGGTTTGGAATTTACAGATCGCTAAAGAGCCAGCCAGTCGATAGTGGATACAGCCGTCTGCTAACACTACTTATCGAAAATGCAAATATGATCTATGCTGACTGAAAAATGGATGGAGAGTGCAAAAACGCTATATGAGACTCACACGTGTACAATATAAAATGACCAGCATGGTTTCCATAAGATTGTAAGTTATCTTTTTTCTCCTATAGAGCTCCTACAGTTGTCGTCGCGTTATCCCAGCATGCACCACGGAACTCTGAACTGGCAGTGATGGCGGCAGAGAATTTACATAGAAACCAACAGCAACGGGTGCAATTATCAAACTTTATCGAACTTTCAACAACAGAAGAAAAACAGAGCATTTTAGAAGATTTACAAAGCTCCAGATTGACAAGAAAAGTGTATTTCTGCAACAAAACGGACTGTAGCAAGTCAAGACTTTCATTAATCAAGCTCCAAATGTACTACAGCATTGATTTGGGTTTCATTTGGGGAAATATTTAACCATTGTCTAATAACGATCCAAAATCTTTACTGTGAATGAGTGATTGTATTAATCATTGATCTGTTCATTAAAAAGGAGAGAGAAGATTGAAGTGAAAACAATCACAAATGCCTTTTAAAAACACTGTTTGCATAATCAACT
This sequence comes from Rhinogobius similis, assembly GCA_019453435.1. Lineage (NCBI taxonomy): Eukaryota > Metazoa > Chordata > Actinopteri > Gobiiformes > Gobiidae > Rhinogobius > Rhinogobius similis. The sequence continues at coordinate 10,035,600 of CM033625.1, read as the reverse complement.
GATTAAAAAGACCAAAAAGAAAACTGATTTTCAGGTGTTTATAACTTTGGCGTGAATTAATTAGCCTATAGTCATATAAAACAGCTTCACATTATTCAAGAGTACAACATGTTTCCAAGATTACATCAATTTAACTATCAGTAACGGTAAACTTTATATCTACGGGTTTTATCGTAAACTATACTTCTGACAAACATCTCCAGAACACTTTGATGACATTAGAAGGTGAAAAGTGAATTAGATTTTCTAGATTTTGCAGATTTGGGGCACAATCTATACAATCTAAACTCTTTAAAAGGACATCGGTGACACTTAAGGGTTGCTAATGTTTAATCTAATCCGTTTTTAAGGTTATTTACAGCGCTCCATTTCAACTTTCAAAACATTTTCACAACCCACACAACTGTTGTAACCATGGGCTTGAAAACATATCGTACGTCGACCGCTCTAGTTTCCCGTATCCAAGCAGATCCCCAATGCAAAACGGCAAAAGTCAAACCATTTCCTGGAGCGTCTGGGGGGCATCGGCCGGTGGAAAAGGTGAAGGAGTCGGTCGCACAGAGGACGGGACGGACGGACGGACGGACGGAGAGACACGGGGGGACAGATTGGTCAATTAGACAAGCACACGTGTTAGATCATTCCATTGCGTACCCCCGCCACACGCACTGGCACGGCAGCGGCGAGGACAATGGAGCCCTTCACCGCAGACCTGAGTGTTTATGTCCCCTGTCAGTCCAGATCAGCACTGTCCCAATGACTGCTGCCAGCTGACGGGACCCCCACCTTCACCTCCAGCCCCCCGACGCACGCACCCGCCCCTCGCAAAACCCACCCGGCTCCCCCCCAGAAGTCTCCGAAACACCTCTGCTTTGCTTTCTGTCACATGTCAGCGAGCGGAGGAAGAGCGAATGAATGGTCTTCTGTTGGACGGAGTTTAATGGCTTTATTTAAACATGTTTTGGGTTCATGTCAGACAACACCCAGTGGTCATGTGTGTGCGCTATTAACGGTGTCATAACCCCTCGACTAACCACCGCTTCCTCGTGTCTAACCAGGATATTATGTTTGCTAAAAGGCGGAGATGTATGGATTGGCGAACGGCTGGAACGGCTGGTGTGCAGAAGTTTTAAGTATGATTGTTTTCTCAATAAACAAAAACTACTTCTGAAAGTTCTTGTAAGTTTTGACAGAAATGCAAAAACAGAATTAGAAAAGATTAGCCGTCTTGACTTGCCTTTTATTTGACAGATTCGACAAACTTTGGCGTAAAAAGCGCTTGTACAGAACAATATTGCCTGTACATTTTAGCAACTGCCAGGGACAAATAATTTTATCCAATGGTAGAAGTTGGATGGGAACTATAGAAAACTTTAACTGACAGGAAACACAACTTTTTTTTCCTCTTTTAAGCCATGTGTAGTTTCCTTACAGCTAATTCAAATTGAGTCACGATAATTAATATACCGACTTATTGCATGACATAAAGAACAATATTCTTGTGGCTTTATATTTGTTTTCTTTGCAATTTAGGTAACTTTTTCGTAGCTTAACAGAATGAAATGAGTAACTTTTATGACTCGTTATTGACCCCAGTTAAGTACAAAAGTGCTTCATTGTGTCATTTATTTATTACAGGTCATATTTTTTATCATTATTGCAGTTTTTTGGGGGGTTCTCCTGCTCTCAGTGGCATAAAGTAGCTTCAATATTATCATTTATGGTGATATTTTCTGTATCAATATATATCCCACTTAAACTTAAATTTGAAAACGACATGCCAACAAGACAACTGAGTCTTAATGGAGGTTGTTGACCTAGTGTTGCACCAGAAAAGTACAGGGATGGTTGATTAGATTATTCTTGGATACTTACAAATTTGGCCCATTGGAGATTATCCTCATTTGTCATGTGTCTGTATTTGGTACAATATAACTCCTAAACTCAACATTTGCTCTTGAAGTTGTTGAATAGTGATTGCTAGAGCAGCTATTCTACATTGAAATGAATGTATTTCTCCCCCCACAGAGGTCCACTGGTTGGTGGTCTCAGATGCCTTTATGTGGAAATGGCTGTTGAATAACTCGGACTCGGACAGAAAAGGTCGACAAAGATCATTCTGAAACATGTTCTTTGCTCATGGTTGAAAATCAAATACCCTGAACCTACGCAGCAAGACGAGAATACGCGACTAAAATTGACAAAAGCGACAAAAACGTGACTTAAATATGACTGATCGCAACATATACGCAACTAAGTGAAAAAGTCGTGCCTAAAAGCTGGAAAAACTGCAATAAAAATGGCAAAAATGACTTTAAAAGTGACACAAACACTATTAAAAGTGACAAAAAGAGACTAAAACCACAACAAAAATCGACAAAATTGTGGAATAAAGAGACATAAATGTTCAAAAAGACATATATTTTGTCAGTTCATATTTCAGTCTTTATGTCAATTGTCCCGGTTATTTTTATTATGAGAAGATAAATCGCAAAGCTAATCGCAATCGCGTAACTGATCAGAAAAATCGCAATCCTGAAGCTGTTTTATATTCCATATTATTAGATGTATTTTAGATGTCAGATTTTTACACAGGTAGTGTTTTTAGGGGGGTACAACTTAGTAGAGTCTAAAAATGTCAAGTAGACGAAGGTGCCCGTACTTTGATAATTTTGCTTCTTGTGTTCAGCTTTGGTGCAAATACCTCGCACAATCCCCTTCCCCTTTTCCCCCCATAATTATTGTCCTCTATGCCCCCCGTTTTCTATAGCATGGCATAAAACACCCCCCAAAAAGTTTGCGCCGGAGCCAGGTAATGAGCTCGCCCTTTGCCCTTGACTTGATGACTTCCATACCTGACCATGTGTAAGAAAAAGTGTGATTTTTTTCCTTTGTGTTTCTGCTGGGGAGCGCCTGCAGCTGGAGTCTGACAGCTACATGACTAATGAACGTCTGGGACAGAAATAATAGGTGCGAATTATAACACAAAAAGGGTCCCAGCGCGGAGAGGAAAAGGAAGGACATTGGAGATGGAAAGATAAAGCGCTGATTTGAAATAGGAAGACTAAACTGGTGAGGAAAACGGCGCTTCAGTGGTGTTAAAAGTTGGGATTTGTGTACATGGGAATAGTTATGTGTTGACGATCAGTTGTTTGACATTAACTAAGCTGTCGAACAACATGCCTGCCCAATATTGGTGACCTTGAATTAAGAAGACTGTACAAAAGCTGATTATCTGATGAATTAAAAGGGGAAATTATACTTTTTAGTGTTTTGCTCTTGACAAAATCATAAGACTTAACATGGGCAATCATTAAAGGTGGCCAAAGGTTGTAACAAAAATGAGTTTAAAGAACTTTGTTTGTTGTTTTTTTCGAGTTGCTTTGACATTTAGGTCTATATTTTGGCAGAAAATGCAAAACATGCCATACCTGCCGCTCATGCCAAGCCAAAGATTTTCCACATTTATGAAAAGTCTCAGAAAATGTGCAAAAGTGGAAAAAAACACAAACAAAACTGTTATAGTTTTAATGTTCACATAATCCTGTTATTAGGATCGTAAAATATTCATCTTATTCCGCCCCACACACTTTTGTCTCTTTTTTCCACAGATCCTGTAGTAAAGGCACTTCCGGTTTGACGAGAAACCCGTTCACGCAAATGACGAACGAGGGAAAAGAAATATAAACATAATTTAAAGTAGATTGATTTGTGTAAAATGTTTAATGTACATGTGCAACAACAAGTCACAATCTACAGATTTCTTGGGCAGCCTGAAAATGGCTTTGTAGACCGTGTAGAACAAATTTTCTGTTGAGCTCGTCTGCCCCATGTAAACTAGCAAAAAAGATGGCAGCGCCCACAGCAACTTCTGGAATAATGTGAATTGGTTTGAAGAATCTTAAATTGACACCATTGGCATTTCATGTTTTATGTCTTAGAAAAATATGCCGACAAAACAAGTAATTTCTTAACATACAAAATGTGGCATTGTCAGCATGAAATAAAAATTACTAACGTTGCAATTAAACCTAGGTTAAGAACAATGGCTGTTATCTTCAAAGTTTAAAACAAAGTAACATGGTAATAATTGTTAGATTTGGCTCATTTTGAAGACATGTTGAGGGACTGGACACATGACGGTTTAGTTTGCTTACTTAAACTAACCATGCTAAGTTAAATAAAAAGAAGATGTTTGTGCAGGAGGGCAGAGGAGCTCTGTTTTGATCTGAGCGTCTGGCAGCAGCAGCCTGCACTCGTCACTCTCAGGGTCAAAGGTCGTCATGTGCAGACAGAACAGAACTTCCTAATTATACATGATAAATGTAATTACATGGAAGTGTTCCTCTCACAGTTTACAGGCTTAACCCTGTCAGGCGACCCGGGCTGCTGCTGGACCAGCGGAATTATGGCTGAGCTTTAAGACATAAACCTGTTTCTAAAGACATTGAGATTCACAATACACCACTTGTAAACTTGTACAGGTATTGAACAATTTACCTCCCGACTACATTTACCTTTACAATGAATTAGGAAAAACAAAAATACTATAGCACATATGTCTTGTTGACGTCTGGCAAACCTGCCTGATGGGACCAAATTCTAAAACACAGACCAAGCCAGTGCTCAACACTGTTGCATTTATCTGAGGTTTAAAAGTGCTGCCTTAACTCAGTGACAGGGCCTTAAAACCCTGTCTGTCCAACACCAATATGTTAGTTATTGAAATTACAATAACAATGCAATTGTATTTATTTATTTTATTTTATTATTTATTTATTTTTAGTTTTTTGCCGTAAAAATGAACTTCTGGAAGATGTGGGCCAATTCATCAGGAAGACTTGAGGGCCAAGGAAAATGGGTCTGAACCCCGAGCCTTAGTCTGGACACCCCTATGAAGATATGAGGATAAAAGTAATAGTAATACTGTTGAAGAAATAGAAGTAAATCTGCTTAGGTGTTAAGTAAACATATAAAATATGTAATTGAATTATGTAAGAATATGAAGGAAATGCAACTGAAATGTGATTTGGAGGACCTTTACTTTATAGCACAAGTAGTGGTAGACATAATGGCAGTTCTTAAAAAGATCTAAGGACACGTGTTATCAGCATGTCAATAATTATAAAAATACAATTTGAATTTGATGTGTATGTTGTTGTTTCATTATGTACACTTTTGATTCTTTAACTTTATTACTGGCTCAAATGGAAACTTTTTTTTTGGAGTGTGTCAACAAACAAACAATGGACCTCAACTAGACACATGCAATACAGTAATAAATTAGATCACAGCTGATGGAGAAATACATTCCTTTAAACCAGCATTTTTCAACCTTTTTTGAGCTGCAGCACAGGTTTAAAAGATACCATGGCACACCAACTACCACTGAAACGTTACCAAATCAGACCATTTAGTTAAAATAATCTGGTATATAATGAGCCAAATAATGTCTGTTCCACTGTCTGGTTCTTTAAATCAGACAATAGTGATGGTTTCGCATTCTTTTTTTGTTGCAGAAGTTGCTCGGGAGACTTCAAAATAGCAAAATACCGAATCACATCTACATTTTTTCAAGGCACACTAGTGTTCCCCGACACACTGGTTGAAAATCAAGACACAATACAGTCAACTCAAATATTTTCAAATCCTCTTCACTGACTACAATAAAGACCTTGACCACCATGCACGAAAACACACATCAAAACCAAAACGTCGGACCAAACCACTGAACCCAACGACACCAAACACCTCCGAAAGCCTGACCAGACACGTAGACCCACATCCTGTCTCGGTGCCCAAATAGATACAACAATTAAAGCAGCTCTGGTCATTTTCATCGCGCTGGCCTTTGAACCCTTGCCTCCCACACGTGAAGAGACAAATCACCCGTGCGCTCCGACGTGGCACAGGCTCCGGCGCTGGGGAACGTTTGAAGGGTGGGACAGCGGACATAAATCATACCTGTATTTGATCTGGGAGTCTCAGAGCCGGCTGACCGTGTGACACCCAACCCACCCGGTGTCGCCCGGCACCCGAAAGGAGGGCCGGGCTTGTCGCGCGTAAATCCGTGGGCGAACGTGGTGCTTTTAACTTGAGATGTTGGTGACAATCTTGAGCCGTTTCATTTGAGCGCAATTAAATGAATCGATTGACAGATATGGAAATGCTTCGACGAACCACTAACTCGTTCAGTGGTGCTCTAGAGCTTCTACAATAATCGAATTCTGGAATGGAGGCGACTGCATCAGATTCTAATGGTTTGCAGTCTTTATAATGAAAAAAACAAGAAATAATTTTGAATTTTAAGGTAGAAATGTGAATTTTCTCTTAACAAAGGATAGAAATAATACAATTTTCTAGCCTTAAAGTATAGTTTGTAGTATAGTATGTAACATGTCTGTATATAACATGAAAAAAATATTACGGGGTCAACATAAATTACTTTAAACTGGGATGTAATATCACTCACATGTATCTGAGTGGTTTTCATTTGCCAAAACCACTTTAATTTACATATTTAATGATATTCTGAGATTTCTCCATTGAAATCACGTTTCAATTTTGCATCCAGTTGCCTCCATTCCAAAATTTAGAATGTTTTTGTTTATGAGAATTCTGATTCTGGATTCTGATTTACAATTTCAAGGCAGATTTACACTGTTAGTATAAAGTGTAGCTCCTTCAGAATGAAAATGACTTTCAGCTGGAACATCGTAGACAAGGTTTCAAAGGTCGTCGTCTGAACACTGTTTGAAAAATCCAGACGTTTGGACTTCCATCATTGGGACTGGTCAACAACATAAAAAAATATATCAGAGTTTTCAGACCAGCACTGATCGAGAATGACTTTTGGATGGAAGTTGAAATGTCTTGACTTTAAAACATTGTACAACCTTCGCCGTTTCACCGATGAATCGCTCCTGAACGAATGAGGGATTACATCGTCAAGCAATGATTCTGTTTGCTCACGAACTGTAGTACTAATCCTTAATTTAACCACTACACTGGTCCGAGATAGAACAGCGAGTCAAGCAAGATCATAAACTGTTACTTTGTTTGGATGCCATCATGGTTTTGGGTTTGGCCGTTAGCATAGCCCCCCGTTTGCGAGCCTGTCATTTACTGTAAAAGCTTTGGAAATTTCAGATCCTACAATTTATGATCAGCTTCTATCAAACAGCCAAAACCCTACTTCCCAGTCTGTAGCTACAGCTTTGTTTCTTCATGTTCCGCTTGTTCTACAACTTGTTCCTCGAGTCGCCACAACAATGTAACTGTCATTTACTGAACTCCGCAGCACCGCAATAAAAATCAACATTGTGCAGAAAACAATACAAACTTTCCATTACTCTAAGTACATGGTCTACACTTTGTGCCTTTTCAGACCGGTTTAAATCCCCGGATGACTTTTCCAGGCAAGGCAATATCACAATTGTATTAACAGCCATTTTATCAAGGGCTGTGTGGAATATACTTGTAATAGAGTTTCGCAGTTTCTTTTGTATCGGAGGTTTACATGCAGCGCGGAGTGTGAGCTGAGTGGGCTAATCAAATCAGACCAAACAAATCACGTTTGTCAAGACAGGGATCAAATGGTAGCGGGCTCAACAAACATATTAGCAGTGAATGCCCCAGTGTAACGCGACGATTGGATTAGCACAACGCGTGAATGTTTGTACAGAAATCTAAGCTGACACTGTTTTTCTCTTTTCAGGTGCGGAGGTGCCGAGGATAAATCTAAATAATTGTGTGGACGTTTGAGGTGTGCAAGGAACGAGATCGTGCCGAAAGACAGTAATGGTTTGTTGTGCCGCGTTTCATCTTAATGACGTTACTTCATTTTCCCAAGACGAGCTTTAAAACATGAGATGATCCAATGAAATGTCGAGAAATGCCAAAAGACAGAATCATAACTAAAACAGGTCCAGTTTAAGGCTGATCTGAGTCCTGAGTACCACCAGAAAATGCCTGAATAAAATAAAAGTTCCAGTGTCCCTCTAACACAGTTTCCCAACCTTTTTTGTCTTGAGTACCCCCTAAGTCTTGTTTCACACTCCGAGTACCCCTTAATTTGAGTTTCATGTAAATAAATGGGTTTACTAGTTGAATATAGTCAGTTATTACTATTGTATGTATTGCTTTAATTATATTTATGGTCCAAGATACACCAGAGAGATGCTAAATTTACAACTAATCACACATGTTTACAGATAAAAGTACAGTTTCATTTAAAACCTGAAACCATTCCAAGTACCCCCTGGTAATTCCTCAAGTACCCCTTGGGGTCCCCGTACCCCTGGTTGGGAAACACTGCTCTAACACATCACACAAGGCCACACAAACTGACAGCGAGAGAAGCAGTAATCATGATTAAGAAGACAGTTTAAACGAGACGCATTATGCAAAATCAACTTTTAAGAGCTCGAGATTCAAGTTTTTTATTGTCATTGTCATAGGAAACAATGAAATTCCGTTTAGAGCGTCAAACAGTGCATAGCTTTTAGCCATGTTGAGTTGAACTGCAGATATCATCTTTTTGAAAAATTGTCAAAAAAGTATTTATTATTTTGTTACCATCCTCTACAGATATCATTATTGAAAGTAGTGGACTTTATCAAGGAGGGATGGAATAAAAACATTTCACTTTTGGAAACAGATATTTTTGCAGTTCACCCTCTCAAAGTTGTATTTAGAGTAATACGTGCATGTTTGGGTAATCTTTGTTTTCCTCCAACAATTTCTCTACGATTATTCAAATTTTCTTCGATGCACGATTCAGTTTCTGATTCTTTTTTTCTTAATCTGTGAAACCTAGAAATAACGAGTGTTGCGCAGCCATTTTGGAACAACTGGTCCGGGAGAGTGCCGTTTTGCCAAGAAGCTTCAACCAAGTCGTCAGTATTTATTTATTTTTTTATTAAGTCATTTTAGAGTAATACTGTGATTTAAAATGTGCGAAATACAAACAATGTATTTCAGATGTAAAACTCCAACAATGGAAACGATTGATGGATACCTGTGGGGGAAAAAAGCCCTAAGAAGGAGCTGGATGACAGGGACGGAGCGGCCTGTCACGGACTGAACTGGAATGACTTTGGACATGTATAAAACGGAAGACTAACTTTTGCAGTGAACCTGAAAATGGACACATTCGCCGGACTTCAGGACAAAAGGGGACAGGTGCAACTGACTTTCATGTCTTTTATGCTTTTTTGCTCCCTGTGTCTTGTTCTGTTTGTTGTTACTTTGTGTTGTAATCTATAAAAACATCTACACAAATCATCTATATAAAAATAAGATTAAGGTTCCTTAGTAAACTGTTTATAATGCATTCATAAGCATTTGTTATGTGTTTATAAGCACTTATAAGGCATTTACAAGCATTTATCACCTGATTATTGGGAAAAGATGTTTATTGAAGTTATGTATATGGGCTTTATAAACACAGACATGTTTTTGTTAATGGCTTATCAACATTTACGAGGTATTATACGTGCATAAACAAATAACTAGTGTATATTAACGCCTTATAAATAGTTTACTAAGGAACCTTAATCTAAAGCAGGGGTGTCCAAACTTTTTCCACCGAGGGCCACATACTGAAATGTAGACCAATGGGACCGCCACAAATAAATCGTGAAACGTTCAAAAAAGTTGATTTGATTTTTAAAGTGCCAACTAAATTCAGTCTCAGTGCCATAATATCAGGTCTGTCTCACACCAAAATGTTAGTTATTTAGGTTATAATCGTACAAAATCTGAAATTTGCTGTAAAAAGTATGTCTTAGGACAATGTGGGCCAATTCACCAGGAAGATTGAGGGCCAAGAAAAATTGGTCTGCGGGCCGCTTTTGGCCCCCGGGCCTTAGTTTGGACATGCCTGATCTAAAGCGTTACCAAATGAAATAAAAAATTAAATGTACAAAGTATATAATTATGGTACACATGTCTCAAAGATAATAAATATATAAAGCAGACAAAAACACAACGTATATAAAAAACAACACGTCGTCATACATAGATTTCTAGCGCTTGCCGAACCGGTAAATAAACTTTTCCGTCTTACCAAGTTCTCAGACAAGACACATAGATTCCGATCTGAACATAACTTTACATGTGAACATTTGGGAAAAAGGGGTCATTTTTGAGCTTGTTTTTAAAATAAACAAGGCCGGGGATGTCTGGGATGAACTGGTGTGTGAAAGTCAGCGCAGAGGGAGGCTGTCTGACAGATAGGCCGCCGGATGGACAGGAACTTGGCATTAGGGAATATGATTCTGCCACAGAGTGATCTATAAAGACGGGGGAGGTCGGAGGTCGGCGGCTCCATAATGGGTCATCATCACTCAGTGGCGTCCACGGTGGAATGGGTTGTGTGTTCAGCGTGTGTGTGTTTAGTGTGTGTGGAGGAGCGGGACAGTGGATATGCTAAGACAGGGCACAATAAATGTCCACCTCTTCACGTCTCTGGGGTAAATAGGGAGATGTGTTGTTTTTGGAGAAACCTGGCCAAATACAGTGATAATGGAGACGTATGTTGACTTTTCGAGAGATTTAAATCATGTTATAACGTTTTAACTTCACACATGTTCTAATAACGCTGCACTGTAAAAGGTTGTAGCCCCATTTAGTCAAGTCAATATGAAAATTGTAGTGTATTTAACGAATACTGACAAATAATATGCTCTCAACTTGCTTTTGTTATTTGTTAACCACTCAACTAGGCACGATTTGTTGTCTAAAATCGAAGAAAGATTATTCAACTCGACATTCTTTGTTGTCTAAAACAGAAGAGATTTGGAAAAAAGCATCATTCTGTTGAAACACTTAGCGACATTTACTCAAACAATTACATAGTTTTATTTGATAATGTGCGTGTTCTAGTTGAGTCAAATTTGGGGATCTATTTGATTCAAGATTTCTTTGCAGCTTTGCCAATATAGTGTTTTGTAAATGCCCTATTACGTTTTACAGTGTGTTTTGTGAGTTTGTGGACAGACGGCGTTTCATCAGCGGTTCTGCATCAGACACCAAGTCTAAGCGTTCAAATAGAAAGACAAAACTGATGCACAACAATCTACTGTATTTCTGCGTCAATAAACATCATCTTGGGTAATGTGCGATTGCAAAGGTATCAGATTGGGATAAGAAAACATATGAGCACATGGTATGACTCTCAGAAAAGGCTGCAAACATTGGGAAATTTTAGTCCCAGGAAATGAAATATGATGTGATTGAACTATTCACAAATAAGCAATATTTACACTATAACGAGCTAATGCGACAATAAACAACGATACGTCACATTCAAAGACACACTTTACTTGTATTTAACTCAAATTTTACTAAATGTCAGCTGAAACTCGACTTGAAACAAATCTGAACTCCAAGAGGCCTGCACGATTAGGCGAAGTAGTAGTACTGCATTCAATTTGTGATTTATGTTTTAAAAGGCCTGTACCTGACTTTTATTTTACTCTAGTTCAGGTAAATTCTCTTTTCATCATGCGTTGCTTGGTATATGAAGCTAAAAAAATAAAAAGCATTGTGTCTATACTATATAATCTGTGTATATTATAAATGCAACTGGTACAGAGCCATTTGTCAGAGTCACATCTTTTCGTCCAATCAGGCACATTGTTCGCTGAATCATGGGAAAATAACTACTTGACAAAAGTGTATAAAATATAAAATAATACTGTATACATTTTTTTGAGTCATGGTGCAATATGGCGTGAAAAAAGGACTATGTGGGCGGGGCTAACGGCTCCAACCAAAACATGTTCCTGTCTCATGGTTCAAAATCAGGTACAGGCCCTTTAATGTTAGGATTATGTTCAACGTCAATATTTTAATCTAAGAAAATAAGGATCACGTGCATTTCAGAGCATGTTAAACCACAGAACCTAAACTACAGGGTTAGCCGTTTTATGCAGAATGATAGATGAAATTTTGTTGTTTGTGGAAGAAAATGATGGTACCTCAAATATTGCAGCCTCAAATTATAATTTCAACTCAATTGCGATTCATCTTGCAGCTCTAAATAGAACCAAACCAGTTTTTGTCACAATAAATAAGTCAAATCCAGGACCAAAACAAGTGAATCTCCAAAATGCCAGAACAGAAATGGGAACAAACCACTATATTAACTTGGCACATTTACAAAGCACATAAAACTCCCTTTTGTCAGAACCCGGCTGTGTTTTACGTTATGGTTTTGGGTAAACACGAGTGAACGGCCCTCGTCGCGTATACTGTTCCCGTGGTAACGCGGTGGGCAGCGAGGGCGGGGCCGCTGGGGACTTGTGGCATTTTCATGAACAGCGTTTTTCCTTATTCACGGTCGGTCTTTACTTTTATTACAGCGGCCCCTCAAACTGACCACTAAAAGGCCGCTGCAGACTGCCAACACCTTGTATATGGAATTCATAAAACAATGCTTCACGCTAAATTCCCCCGGCTCCTGTGTGTGTGTGTGTGTGTGTGTGTGTGTGTGTGTGTGTGTGTGTGTGTGTGTGTGTGTGTGTGTGTGTGCGCTATAGCAGGCCGTATTTTGTGTTGTTGGATGGATCTCTTCATTTGTGCGAGCCTGACAGCCTGTTTGTCACCGCCACAACTGACCTTCAGCGCTGTTTCCCTGATCCCAGACCTGCATCACAGTCCTGGACCTGCTCTCTCTCTCTGTCTCTCTCTTTCTGTCTCTTTTACTTTCTTTGTCATCGCCCTTGCTCTCTGATTCTCCTCTCTTTCCTTCTCTGTCTCTTTCTTTCTCCTTCTCCTTCTCTCTCTGACTCTCGTTTTCTTATTTCTTTCTTCCTCTCTCGCTCTCCTTCTCCATTTCTGTCTTTTTTATTTCCTCCCTCATCCCCCTTGCTCTCTGATTCTTCTTTTTCTTTCTCTATCTATCTCTTTCTTTCTTTCTCCCTCTCTCCCTCTCCTTCACTCTCTGACTCTCATTCTCTATTTCTCTTCCTCCCTCTCTCTTGCTTTCTTTCCTTTTTTCTCCCTCTCCAATGACTCTCTCACTCCTCTTTCTTTCTTGCTTGCTTTTTCTTCTTTCTCCCTCTCTCCTTCTCCACATCTGTCCATTTTACTTTCTTTCTCCTCCTCCTCGGGCTCTCTGACTCTCCTCTCTTTCTTTCTCTATCTCTCTCCTTCTCTCTCTGACTCTCCCTCTCCTACTCTACTGACTCTCTCTCTCTTCTTTCTATCTCTCTTTCTTTCCTTCTTTCTCCCTCTCTCTCCTTCTCCACTGACTCTCTGACTGACTTTCTTTCTCTCTCTCTCTCTGATGCATTGACTCCGTGTGTCTCTCTCTGACTTTCTTTCTCTCACCCTCTCGGACTCTGCGATTGCTGTCTCTCTCCCTTCTCTCTCCCTCCTCCCTCTCTCTCTGACTCTCTCTCTCTCTACTTATTACTTTCTCTCATGCTCTCTGCCTGTCCTTTCTCTTTCCCTCTCTACTTTCTCTCTAGCTCTCTCTTTCTTTTTCTGTTTTGCTCTCCGTCACTCTCTTGTTTTTTCTCTCTCTCTGACTCCATCTCTCTCTCGCTTTTCTCTCACCTTATCTCTGTCTCCCTTTCTCTGTCTCACAATCTCGTATTGACTCTCTTCTTCTATAGCTCCTCTTTCTGTCTCTCTCTCCCCTCTCTTTCTTTGACTTTTCCTACTTTCTGTCTCTCTCTCTCTCTCTCTGCCCTCTCTCTCTCTTTGACTTTTCCTAATTTCTCTCTCTCTCTTTATCCCTATCTCCCCTCCCTCCATGTTCCCCTCTCTCTCTTTCCCTCCTCAACTCCACGATCTCTCTCTCCCTCTCTCTCCATCCCATTCTTCTTCTCTCTCTCCCTTTGCTCTCTTCCCTTCTACCTCCCTCCCACTATTGTCTGTCTCTTTCCTCCTCACCTTCATCTCTCTCATCATTTCACTTTCTCTCTCCCCCTTTCTCTCATCTTCACCCTTTCATCTCTATTTCACAACCCCCCTCTCTCTCTCTCTCTCTCCCCCTCCCCGGCCTTTGTCATTGATCGCTGATCCGATCGGCTGCTTCCACGCCGGGTAATGACCTGCCGTGGTAACCAGCCGGCTTTGCTCAGCCCCGTGTAGATTGAACTGTCACATGGCAGCGATTAATGGCGAGGCGAGGGGGATGTGGTCGCACCTGCACGGGACCGCCCCGCTCCAGCCCGGTACCGCCGAGCTGGAGGTAAACGGACAGGTGGTGACGGCGGGAATAGGGAATCTGACAGGTCTCATATGTTTACAGCTGCATATAAATCATAACTTTAATACACGGGGGCCTGAGGGTATGCAAAGCTGCAGCCCAGGTTTATCTGACGGATCGAGCGAGCGGGACCAGCACTGAGGTCAGATCGGGCAGACAACAGAGAGAGAATACAAAATGTGTTTGCATTTTTAACGTGGGAGAACATCCCAGCAACTATGGGCCTTTTGTGGGATTTAGCGGGAGAGCTATATGCCTCAAAGTATTGTACATATGTATATTGAATAGCGTTTAATTTCATCTTAATGTAAGGTTAAAAGCATGAAAGTTAAAAGTGATTATATTTTGGAATGAAACAGGTAAAATATTTGTTATGTCATAGTAGAGTAAACAGATTATTTACCTGTGAGTGCTGTGAATGAGGAGTGTTTTGCTGTTTTACATTCATCAAATGGACTATTTCATCTTTTTTTTTTTTTTTATCCTTGTTCTTTTGGTTCAAAAATCTTCATACCTGTAGAGCAGGCATGTCCAAACTCAGGCCCGGGGGCCAAATGCGGCCCTCAGACCAATTCTTCTTGGCCCTTAGGCTTCCTGGTGAACTGGCCCCTGATAAGTACTATTTACAGCACATTTCAGATTTTCTACAATTCCAACCTAAATAACTAACATTTTGGTGCAACACAGACCTGATATTAAGGCACTGAGACTGAATGTAGATGTGGTGGTACTTAAAACATCAGATAAATGCAGCTTTTTTTAACGTTTCGCGATTGATTTGTGGCCCTCCGCTTGGTCTATATTTCAATATGTGGCCCTCGATGGAAAAAGCTTGGACACCCCTGATTTAGAGCATTGTGCCTATTAACCTAAAATCCAAAACACGCACAACAAATAAAATCCTACAACCAAGATCCTGACCAAGAGACCAGACCAGAGCTTAAGATCTGCTGATAGGTCCCTGGGCACACTCTACTCAGCCGCTCATGCTCCTGACAGGTTCACCAGCAGCACTGAGGGGTGGGTCAAATGTAGAGACTATCTCCCTCACAGGGGAGCAATAAAGTACACCGTGAATAATAAGAGTGCACCTTAAAGGCTAAATTGTCGCTTCACTCTGGATAGAAGTCATTTGCAGACAAGAGTCCAATTTTGACATAAAACTTAAGTCTTGATCAGTGTCATTATGGAAGGAAATTTGCAGAAAACTCACATTTAGGAAAAGATGCAAACTCTAAGTAAATATGTGTACGCTGGATCGAGAATCAAACCCAAAATCAACTTCTTGAGTGCAGCACTGACTGTTCACATTAGTACTATGTAAATGCTGCTTAATAACTGCAGATGCTTAATTTTTGTAATCCCAACATTACTTTTGACCCAGTGGTCCAACAGCTGAATAGCACAAAAAACCAAGTGGATATTTAAGGTGCAAAAAGGGTCTCACTTAATTTTACACACTTTATGCAACATCAGTGGTTATGTAAGTTATTGCAGGTTAATAAAGTAGTTAAAGGTAGACTTTGTAACTTCTGTGGTGGAGGGAACACTGCTTGCATAGTGTGGCATGAAACATCTAGCATTTCTTTAAGGCGAGACACAACAGTTGTTTTCAATATTTGTGTTTTGGTCAGTTTGCTCTCTCGATAGCTTTCATGTGGAAACATCAAATTTGTCCAATCTGCGCCTGAAGATGTTTTATTCCATTTAATCCACTTCATTCATAGATTTCTGTGGGACATTGTAACTTCAAAGGTCGTTTTATTAAAATACATTTTTCTCCTGTAATTAAAGACCAGCTCTTAAAGTAGCTCCTACACACACCAAACATTTAAGATTTTGACGGAATGTACAGAAGGATTTATTGATGACTAACTGATTTATTAAAATTTTATGTTAAAAAAAGAGGCAACATTTTAAATCTTAAGCTAATTTTCAGTTCAATCTAGTTCACTCAAAAACCAAATAAGATATCCAAAATCACCACTGGTGGTTTAATAACAATATTGAGTGCAAAGTGAATCAAAACATTTAAACCTAGTTATTTCCAATTTTCAGATTGAAATGTCCCAAATATGTGCAATTGTGGCCACTTTACACAAAAAAATGCTTTACTTCTACATTAAAACAAAACATGATGAAAAACTTGTAATTTTTTTTTTCTTACATTTATGTGAGTAAACCACAGGAGACATTTCAAATAGATTTTTTTTCCTATTCACTGCTGCTGTGTCTCACCTTAAATACAAGTTGTTGTTTTTTTTATTGCCCTTACTGTCTTCTCTCCACAGATTTGACCTGCCTTCCAGTGCAACAATCCAGGCAAAGCATCAACATTTCCACCCGAAAAGTTACATAGAGCCCCTTTAATCCCACACCCGACCAGCGGAGCCTTTAAACCTCGGTGCCCGTCTCTCTGTGGGCCGCCGAGGCTCGTGGCTACAGCGGAGAGGACCCCATGTTTTCCCCACCGTTTTTACTTCTACTTTTGTACCGAGGGAACGTCAGCTTTGGGGAAAGGTCTGGAAACGTCCCATTCATCAGTGAAAGGAGATACCGCGCTGACAGTTGGCGGCGGTCTGGCCAAGTACAACACGAAGGGAGCGACCGCGTGGGCCTGCAGACCGAGACCAAACAACCCCCTCATCTGAGCGCGCACAGTCACACGTGTTAGCATTTTAGCCCTTTATTAGGATTCTGTGCTCGCCGTAAGTGCAAACAGTAGGATAAGTGAATGATTACAGGTGGAATCATAACTAATATGGTAATAAAGGAGAAGCTGTGAAGGGTTTGGGTGAAGTAATGGTTACAGGGTGTTGGGAAGAGGGAAAGTGTGGTCAGACTTATGTTATTTGAGTACGCAGTGGACCCGGGGATGTGAACTTTATTTCAGGAAAAGATTAAAATGTAATAATGAAGTCAAGCACAAAGTAAAACTGTAAAAGACTGTACGATAATAAATTATAATCACGTGTACAAAATGAATGAGATTTAAACCTGGTTCTGTCCATTTTTCAGAATTATATGCCCCAAATATGTGCAATTTTGGCAATTTTTACACATAAAATGCCTAATTTCTACATGAAAACATTACATGATGAAAAAAAATTCTTCTTACATTAATATGAGTAAAACTATAGGAGATGTTTCAAATTTATATCCTTACATTTAAGATTTTTTCCTATTCACCTGTAGTGTCTTGCCTTGACGACACAGTACTTAACTTTTGAACCTGAAAAACTGACTACAAACGCGTGTTCTTTTTAGTTTTTTTCTATTGTAGGTGGTTTTATTGCGACACAAATTGTCATTGTCATTTCTGTGAGTCTGGCTCTTTTTGCTTGTTTCCATGGAAATGTTGTTCTGTTGGCTGTAATATTACACAGTATGGTATTAAACTTATCTGTCTCTTTGGAGAATGTTCTGAAGTCTGTTTTCACTGTAACTTTCCACCTCCAGAAAGTTACATACTGTGCCTTTAAAGAAGGCATTATGCTTTTTCAGGCAGCATACATAGATCATTGTTTTACATTTGATTTATTGTTAACTGCAATGTTGATCTAAAACGGTTTAGTAATAGAAACAGGTTCATTGACTTCTTGTTCAAAACCGCAGATCTGACAAGCCCCGCCTCTTCATAGTGTCATTTCACCATAACAAGTAGTACCTGTTTTTATTGTTAGAGAATTTAGAAAACCAGAGACTTACATTGTGGATTGCATGAATCAATCAAAATATAACTTTGGATAAGTTAATGGTGGGGAAACAACATTCTATCAAAAACTCATAAAAAGATAGTATGTCCCGTTTAATTAATTCTATAATAAATAAAGAGCAAAATATTTAGTGGCCAGCTTAGTTTTGGATAAAAGGGGTTCTTGAGTCGGACAGTTCCTGTTTAGTCCTGTTTTAGTGCATTAGTGCTTTAGTTTTTTATTCCTGAATTCACTCTTAAGTAGCAATAATGATGATAGTCTTTAAACATAGACAGTAAAATGTCACATAGGGCTAGGAATCAGTCCCTCATGATTCGATATGAAACACGATACACTGCTCATGATACAATAACATCACGATATATTGCATACGATATTCAAAAATATATCAATATTTTAAAGAACCCAATACATTTTAACAAAAATGTTCTTTGTTAATCCACAACCTGTAAACGTAACATGAAATACACCAAAACACGGAATACGGGAAGGGAACATAAACAAGTTTTCTTTCTCTAAACAACCAACAAAATTGTACTGCTGTCACAAAATAATTTGGTAAATTATTCCAAAAAAGTGCTCATGGTGATATATTGACACAGAAGCCCACAATACTGATATTTTAGTACCATGATATATCAATATTTTGATATTGGGCACAGCCCTAATGTCAAAGATACTCATTTATAACAGATGCTGACACGTCATGACTGTTTTGTTAGTTGCAGATGACAGTCCACAAGTGTCAAAAAGTCTCGGATAAAATTATCTGAAATTAGAAAAATGAAGATGTAAGCAGATCAACTCTGAACCAGCGGACATGGATCTCCAGTCAGCGGGGGTCCGGCAAAGTGTGCGAAACACAGATAAAATCGATTAGCTTGTCCACTGACCCGGTAAGCAGGGGGCCTCCCACTGCCCCAGCCCTGCCAGCGGCCTGACAGAGACATCCAGGCCGGCCTCCCCTGGGCTCCTCTGTGGACACTGAGGTGAACAAAGTGGAGCTCTCCTGTCAGGACTAAAGCCCTGGAGCAGCGGCGGAACAACAAACCAGCCTGAGCCGCTCCACTAACTCCTGATTCCACCAGAGACGGGCAGGAGGACACCGGGAGAGTGAGCACACGCACCGCTGTGGTCCACATATGAGAGGGAACCAACACCACCATTGTCAGAGCACTTCTGTCTCAGGTCATTTATGTTCTTACTAAGTTGTTTTTGTTTACATTGATGATTGAGGCAAACACGATCCACTTATAGTCTTGTCATGGAGATACAATGGGAAGTCCCCCATCTAAGGAGCATAAACACACTAAAGAATAATAACCACTTGATATAACTGGAATTGGTAATTGGTGGCTGTTTATTCATCTCAGATTTATTTCATGATTTAAGTCATTATAAAAAGTAAGCAATAAAAACATAAATATTGACTTTTAGATAGAAGAAATAATAAGGAGAGACACATTGAGCAAACTGTCCTGGGAATCAATCTCAGGCTGCAGCACGATGGCTGCCACTTGTACTTCACAGCAAGAGAGTCGTGGGTCTGACTCAGACCCGGCCTGTCTGCCTTTCTATGTGGCGTTTGCATGTTTCTCCAAGTAACTGGTTTACCCCATCAACCCAAAACATAAACAACAGGTAATTTCCCTGTGCGACGGTAGTCCTGGAGAGGGTCCCTGTCAGCTGTGTGGCAGTAGCTCTGGGACAACCTGTACCAGTGGAAATGAAGGATGGGTCAAATGCAAATATTCAGTTTCCATTATGAGGGATTCTTAAATCTTAACCTTGCCTCAGAACAGAGCTCGCATGCGCTACAATCAGACCCCATGCTCATAATTATTTTCTTTTTTATGGGGACAATGCATAAAACATATGTGTATTCACTGTAAATACATGAGATTAGACCACAAACATGTTTGTATTACTGTCAGACTGTGGCGAAAACTGTTGTCTCGATAGCAGGTAATACAGCACAGTACAACGATACCATTTAGTCTTGTGGTAGACTTTGGTGCGCTTATTGTTGTTTCACCAATCCATTGTGTTATGGTCACAGGAGCTGTTCATCTAAACAGAAGTTGCAGGTACAATATGTGAGGTTAGCATTATTCTTGCATTCCTGCGCTCCATTATTCCACCAGCAGTAGATTATGATGCCGTTTTAGGACCCGTCTTACCCAATTTCTCCAGCAGTAACTTCTGAAAAAGCCCTCTTGTCTCACGTACATACATATCTACACACAGTGACATAATGTTTTGCTTTTCATCAGTTGTTCTCATATTGATGACATCCCGTTAAAACAAACAGCCCACATTGTTCATGCACTCCTGACACCGCAGCACCTGTTGGCAGAACGCGACTTTCCCTCTCGCTTTTGGCTCCTTTGTTTTCCCCACAAGATTTCCTGCGTCGTATCGCGGGTGAGAAGCGCCTCTTTGATTCCTGCTCATTGTGGTAGATCTGACCCAGCAGGCCAGCTCTTCTCCCGCGCTACAATAATATTTCGACGGCGCTTTAAGGATGCTAACGCTAATCAAAACAGGACATCCTGACTAGAAGGGCCCGTGCTCTCTCCTGCTCACTGACCGCTTCATGTTTTTGTGTTTGCGGACGAGTGACAATCCCAGGAAGCCGCGTTGAGGGTTCATCAAAGCTCGGAGCAGGGGGCCCGGAGCGCTGGATCGTCGGAATGCGCGATGGAAAGGAATCTCTACTGTCCTATTGTTCGCTTGTTTCCTCCGGTCTCATCACATGCCGACACGTCCAGTTCACTTACAGGTAAAGGAGCGCTAATCAGGCCGCATTCCATTCCGCCCGGCACGAATTCTTTCCTCCTCCGTGGCACTGACCTCGGCGGACCGAGCATGCCGGCGTGCACAGTCAACATGCATATTGTCAGGGTAAAGTCAGAACGGGAATGTTGGGAGATGATTCATGGAGATACGTTTCAGTTGCCAAAAATGTGAGTGGGGTTCAATTTCTGAATGATGAAAAACTTTGAAGTTAATTAGAGATACTACAGGCAAAGCTCGTTTTTTAAATTATTATGTTTTTTGGTTAGTTTCTTCCTTCAACATGTGAAAACAATAAACTTGTCCAATCTGCTCCTAAACATGTTTATTATTTATGGTCAATTTCCATAATTATTGTACTGTACTGAGTGTGTGCAATGATACTGTGACTTCATCTTACTTTTGACAATATAACTAACTCTACCAAATCTTACTTTGATCTTTAACATAAAATAAAATACTTTCTGGAGCCAAATGATTTACATATTAAAGGTGCACCATGTAGCTTTTCTGATGTTGGTCTGCCACCTGCCTGTCGTCATGGAGATGTTATTGCTTTGTCTGGAATATTCAACACATTAAACGTATAGATTGAGATAAGCCGGGGATGCTCCCAGGCCACGTTACAGATCAGGGGTCTCATTTATAAAGGGTTCTCACGTAAAAAACTGTTATGTACGTGACTGTCACATTCAATTTGTGATCTGCTAAAGGATAACAAAAAGTGCGATCCAGTGCCAAAACTCAAAACTTCGCATGTGTGGGTTTTTCAGACATGAGCCAGAAGGTGATCTGAGCTCAAACCGGACAGATTTTCACTTAAGTCAGCAACTTTGAGGGAGTTTGTGTTTTGTTCGTACAAACACTTAGGCAGAATTCCACATAAAGTTTCATAATGAGGCCCCTGATCTGTGAAGAGCTCACTCACAGCAAGAATGCATCGTTTTCCGAGGCGTTTTTTGAACAATAAAAACACATGTAATAAAAGAGGAAGATAGATAAGTTGAATGCAGTACCGTGGAACATTACAGGAAATGCAATAACATACGTTCTCCATGAAGACAAATGAGCGACGCCACCAGGTCAATTTACAAGTCAGATCTATGCCGCTTAAAACACTTCGTAAGCGATCAAAACATCTGACGTTAAATAAATATAATGTGTTTAAAGAAGACATAATGCAAAATCAACTTTAATGAGCTTGTACCTTGTGACAACAGTATTTCCTCAACATTAGTTTACTGCATGTTGCATATTGATTGATTAATGCATGTTTAATAATCCTGTATTGTCCTGCAACCGAGACACGCATCTTCAGAAAAGCCTATTTTCACCTATCCCCGCCCACTTTCCTGTACCTGTGATTATTTGACCAATGAAGAGTGATACAAAATGTCACGTACATAACACAGTGAAATGTCCCTATGAAGAGGCAGGGCTTATCAGTTCTACAGCTTTTAACAGGAAGTCAGTGGACCTGTCTCAATTATTAAACTGATTTGGATCAAAATTGCAGTTTACAATGAACAAAATGTACAATGATGATCTACTCATGCTACAGCTCATCTTCAGTGCCTGAAAAAAGTCAACTAAATGTCTCCTTCAAAGCTCTCCTTAGAGAAAAAAGGCTATGTTTATTTCCATGTTTTAGAACATCCCCGGCAAAGCACTAAAATCGCCATGGAGACGAGAAGAAAAGTCACGCCGTGCACCTTTAACTGAGTCTAAAGCTGGTAGCAATGTATATTCCCTTTTGTTGCAGCTTGGGACCAGTGGTTTTTGTCTCTTGTGGCCAATTATTATTATTATTTTGCTTTATAATTATTTTTAAGCAAACTGTATATACTTAATATTGATGATTATGACTCTATTTAAACATTATGTAACCAGCCGTTACTTAATAGTGCACTTGAGGAAAACGTTATTGTTTTATTGTGATGGAAAAAAATACGACAGCTTGAATTATTGACACTACTTAAACATCAGTGCTTCCTGATTCTTGTGGGAGATACGATTGTTCATGTCTTATCTTTTGTGTTTTGGATGTCCTTGGCTGCATAAGTGTGGGACAGCACATCCAATCAGGTGGATGTGTTGCAGCCCATCAGGAAGGCTCTGGACTTTGATCACACCCCATCCCCTCCTCGCCCTCCCCATCCTGCTGAGGTCAGAGGTCGTCGCTTAATGAGCTTCAGGGAGGAGATGAAAGTTGGGCTGGAATCATCGCGTGCACACATAAACACACTCTCTGGCCTGGTGTCATGCAAAGACACTGATGAGTTTGAGACACCGCAACATCTCTGTAAGTACGTTTAAGTGTACACTTTTTATGTTGAATTTTTGGAATTTCTCCATCGAGATCTTGAGTTGGGATCACGGTAGCAGCAGGTCTTTGAAATGTGCACAACACGGCTGAATGAAAGCTCCTATGAACGTGATTTTGACGCAAAGCGGTTCGTTTCCTACAGCAACATGAAATCCAAGTTAAACAAACCATTCAACATTACTATTCACCTTATTCCGGAAGTTGCTGTGAGCGCCGCCTTCTTTTTTCCGTTGTATTCGTTTACATGGGGCAGACGAGCTCAACAGACAATAAGGTCTACACGGACTACAAAGCCATTTTCACTGACTTGTTGCTTGTGTACACTGAGCATTTTACACAAATCAATCTACTTTATGTAATATTTTAGCGGCGAGACTTTTCCCTAGTTCGCCACTTGTCAAACTAGATGTGCGTTTACTACAGGAGTGCGGATCTGTGTCAAAAAGAGGCAAAAGTGGGCGGTGACATAATAAGGTGAATGAGTTCATAAATACTAGTCACTCAGGTTTGCCCTGTCTTTATGAGATAAATCCGCTAATTTGGAGTTGTCAGCTAACTTGTTTTCATTAAGCATTTAGTCTTATCTACTTAAACGGTTAACTGTCAACACCCCTAGATCATGGTCAGGAGTAGCCTGCCGAGCTGGAAGGATAGTATCATAAGTTGGGGAGATTAAAGCGGCTAAATGAAACCTACCCAGAGAAGGATAAATATGCAAAGTTTGGGAACTGGACCAGGGACCTCCATGATGTGAAGCGGGACTGCTAATCACTATACAACTGCGTTTCCACTACTTAGAGATATATGTGTAGTGGTGTCAGGTTTGTGGGCCCCAAACTAATAAATCCTAATAAAAAAAGGTGCTTTACTCAACCCTTGTCCCTTCCTCCTGAACTCCAGCCTCTGACGTCACACGGGGAGAACTACGCTGTCATGGCTGCAAGACGTGATTAGATACACTAAGATTACTGTTGAAAGGTGTCAAGCCCAGTAACGGAGCTGGACTATCCTTGCCGTGTTTGGGTAGCGCAACAGAGTGAAGTTAGATCGGCTTTGTATCCTTTGGTCGTGTTCCTGGTTCTGTCCTGTGAAGACTCTCTGACTCTCTGGACTCCTCCCATGCACCATTCAGGAGGTGAAACAGTTAACAGTGAAGATGGTCTTAAGGTAATCTCAAATAAACTGGGAGAGATGGAACATGAACAATGGATATTAAAACACTCTCACTAAATGAGACAAAAAAGATCTAAAAAATTGTCTTGAAATTGTAACGTATACTACATCAAATTTAAAGCTTTACTGTTTCATGTCAATTTCAGTCAAACGAAATTGTGTGCCTAAAGTGTAGGGAAGGTTTTGTCTTAAACTAATTCTAAAAACCTGAAATTAACCGTTCCGTCACAAATGCAAACAATAGAAACGGATCACAACCATGTTAGCGGCAAAAGTTGTGCAGACTCAAACAGATCTGCAGGAGCCATACAAGATGGATTCCCATGAGTCTGAAAACTCAAACATTGCGACATCCAGCTTTCAGCTCGAGGTTAACACTGCAACCATAAATTACACAGAGTAGTGGCAGTCTAATAAAAAAGAAACATGTGCACTATACTACCCCAACTGATATACTTTGCAGCAACAATTAAACTATGAAGGGATAATATTCAAGGTGCGTACAACAATTCAGACATAAAATTCAAGCACTTTTCAGGCATCGTCAAGGTAGACTTGCAGGTTATTTCCAGCACCCAATGCACCTCTGGTTTGTTTGCATTCACAACAGTAACACATTTGTAAATGTGTATCTCAACAATGGTTTCTGAAATGAACTTATGCATGTTAAGAATATGATAAAAAATATCACAAGAAATGGGCTTGGGGAAGTGTGCTTTGTTGGAAATGTTGGACAAATCAGAATTTCGTGTATTTTATGGCATAGAAAGCTGCATAAATCAGAATGCAATTCAGTATGAAAATGCTCGATCGGAGTTTGCGACCAACTTCCCCGCAAAAAAACAAACATTGGTGTTGTGAGGAGAAGTGCTGCTCTTGGAGTACACAGTAATTATTTAGAATGGTCGCATACATCATTATAACACCAGCACGAAGACGATTTAGACTATTAGCACTCTTTACTGTCAAAATGCACAGGATACAGATTAGAAAGTTTAAATTTCAAGCATTTTCAAGCCCTTTTTTCCAAAACTCAAGCACTTTCCCAACCCCTAATTTACTTTTCAATCAGGCCCAAAGAATATTATTCAAAATTAGATTGGAAAACGACATAAACCTTGCGATTGTACACTGGAACCATTCACTTCTCAATCCCCCTTTCACTCTTGATCAAGACTGGCAGCTTATATGAGTGATATGATTGCAGGCCTATTGTTCTGGACGTCCACATAAAACCTCTAAACAACGCCATAAACTAGTTAGCCGATATGAAACACGAGGCCACTCCGCCGCTCCTGTTTCTACCACTCGCTGGACGTAATTGATTGGAGTATAAAGTGATTGAGTTTCTTTAATTAGCTAACAGACATCTTTTTTCCCTTCTCTCTCTCCGGGCGCGTTCATTAATAGCCGAGCAAAACACAACCATCAGCAATCTGTTGACACTACACCTCTGCAGACATCATAAGCTCTCACAAATCACGTTGACGACTGACGAAACTTTGGTGCGGCTCAGCAAAGTGCCATTTATCCCCGACCGTTTTGTGACGCGGAGGGCCGGGAAAAAACGGCGACATGTCACCCGCTTGACGAGTCCGCAGTAAACTCAGCTTTTGTTTTTCCACGCACACAACCGCGCGCCGTGGAAATATGCTTAGCTTCGGAGCCGCTCGGAGTCGTTGATAATGACCGAAGTCTTGGCACAGCGGACCAGACCGGAGGCTTTTGTAATGTGCGCGCTCTCTATCTCTAACTCCTTGACCTTTAGAATGAGACGGGAGAAACGCTGTTCAGTTTAGAAGGGCGAAAACAGGATCATTGTTCTGTGTGCCGGTGCGGTGGTCTCTGTAGTAAACATGCAGACGTTCCCAGGCTAGATGCGTCTGCCTCCCTCGTCTACGCTCCTGAAGTTGCTGAGCTCAACCAATTCTTTTACGAAACGACAATACAAGGAATAACACAAGATGCCTCTCCTGTTGTCCATTGAATCAAGAATACATGTAATTCTTTACGGAGAATGAGTCCAGGGCTGGTTCTAGGCATTTGGAAGCATTAAAGAAGACTTCGTGGCCCACTAAACACATACTGTTTCAATAATAAGACAAAACAATGCCAATAAATAATCATAAAGACATGAAATAGAAAGTGGACCTGGGCCGAAAAGGTGACATGAGATCTCTTGTGTTTCAGGCCACATTCGTCAGCATTTACATTTTTTCTTTTTACACTTAGAGATAGTTATATAAGATTATTTGAATAGATTGTATGTCATGTACCGGAGCGTGTGGCCCCCTATTGGTATTGGCCCTAAACATTTGCTTAGATGAGCCCTGAGTGAGTCCGATTACAACTCTCTCCGCCACACCTTGAGCCAAACTCAAACGGTACTGTGCAATCAGATAGATAGATAGATTAGAACCAAGTCTTAGTTTTGTGCTTCACTCATTGATTCTGCAGAAATTCACAATGTTTTTCAGTCCACTGTGGTTTTCTTGTTAGTTTTTTCCTTTCTTTTTTCCTTGTAATCAGCCTGTTTTGTATTGATGGACCATATGTGTCTCTGATTGGTTAATCCACCTGTCAATCATATCGATCTGTATAA
This sequence comes from Rhinogobius similis, assembly GCA_019453435.1. Taxonomy (NCBI): domain Eukaryota; kingdom Metazoa; phylum Chordata; class Actinopteri; order Gobiiformes; family Gobiidae; genus Rhinogobius; species Rhinogobius similis. Next base: position 10,008,763 of record CM033625.1, on the reverse strand, counting down.
AAAATGCAGAGGGATAACATTTTGGACTTTCCAGACAATTGATACCGGTACTACACTGAAGAAATTTGGGGCGATGTCATTACTTTTTCAGCTGCAGATTTAACTAAGTTCTGCAGTTCGCCTGTGAATCTTGGACATTTTTAGGCACTGAACATTTGAAATATACTCCAAAAGAAAGTTTCGTAACAAAAACAGTATCGCAGGATTATTATGAAAATGAGTGTTCCCCCGCACTGGCAAGGAGCAACTCCCGGGACCGGCCTTCAGGAGCACTTTTGGACAGATGTCATTCTTCACTTTTGCAATAAGCTCTGGAATTATATCTACATTTATCTGAGGACAAGTTGCTCTGACGCCAATTTTTAAAAAGCAAACAGTCTTTACTTGGCTGAGGCTTTACTTGTGTCACTGTCTTTAACTGTAGACTGTGTGTAGTGTCTGTGGTTGTCTGCTCCTGTTCTGAACGTTTATGTCCTTTGCAGTAAGACTTATTGTTTTTATAAGTCAGGCCTGATTATTAAACTGTATTATTTTTTCTTGTATAAAAATGATTTTGCTGCATGTTTACGCAAATGTTTTATCACATCCAGGAACAGATGGATAGAGGTGACTTTATTCAAACTTGTGTGTATGAGGTTTTTAAGATATCCTACTTTTGGCTTTATTTAGTGGGATAATACATGTTTTAAATGCACCAATAAAGTAATAGTTTGTGAAGAAAAGTTGAAAAATGACAATTTACACACAATTTTTGACGCTTTAAACATTAATTCAACAAAATAAAGCTGTTCTCATATATTTCATTGCCAAAAATATATTGTCAGAAAATATTCTATAAAACTTAGAATAGAGTATTAGTAATTATTAGGCTATTACATGACAGTGTGAAGCTAAAAGTAAAGAAAAATAATAGATTTTAGGGAAAGGGCTTGCCTTATCAAAGCCCAAAAGTGTGCGCAATAAAAGAAATAACTACATCAACTACATCTAACATTCGCACATGCTCAAATGTCTTCAAGGCCACTAGTGGGCGCCCCAACAGTAATCAGACAGGGGCATCAGAGTGGGAGGGATAAAGAGTACCTCAAGAGCACGAGACCTATTTTTCTCAGTTGCATTTAATCTATTTGTGTCATAATAAAATGCATTGTGGTTGAGTAAAGTCCATGATACAAATTATTTAATTATGCATGACATCTGAGGGCCCCATTACTCCATTAAAAAGAGGAACATCATTGCTCACATATTAGCCAAGTTGTTAACAAATAAAATGTACAGTTAGTGCATTTTCTTATTGTAATAACACTTTGAGATGTTTGAGAAATTAGTCTGGTAGTTATTGCAAAAACAAACAGGACCGTATCATAATATAAACCGGTAGCTACACATGATGTCGCTAAATTAGCAAGTTATTCTTATACGTATGTAGAAACAATAGGGTATATTCAAGCAAGTGTATAAAATAAATAACAATAATAACCAAATTTGCTGAGATACGAAATTATTTGTCAGGGGCCCACCGTGAAGGTTTGTACCAGGGGCCCAGAATTTCGTGCAACGCCCCTGTAATCAGATGTGGGAAATACTACTTATTTTCCATTAATAAGTAAGTAATGAGTGGCTTGGCCTGTGTCGATGCAGAACAACGCAACGGAGTCGATTTTCTAGTTTTCTGCAGGCTCCATTCCAGGTCACATACATCATCATAAAATCATAGGAAGTCATCTTTTGGGAAGCTTCCATGTTTGATAAAGAGGAGTTTGGTGAGACGGTGAATCCCCCAGAGCCGGGACCTCTCTGTCAGGACCCATGAGACCCCCTCCAGTCCTCCTCCTTCGCCCCTCCTAACCCGGGACAGGCCCATCCTTCAAAGTGGATGACAACGGTGCATAAACAAACCACTAACCTCATCAGCTCTGTTAACAGCCCTGAGACCCGAAATTCTGGACCGCTCATTAACATCCGAGACCTTCCCCAGAAAAAGAGAACCCCCCCACCCACTCACACACAAACACACACATACGTACACACACACAACCACAAACGGAGCAGGAGGGAGCGCTCGTCTCGGCAGAAGAGGACAGAAGTGGACAACATGTCAGACGGGAGGGGGGCGTTGATCGATGAGAGGGTTCTGGCTGGTATACAACCTGCCACAGACGCCCCCAAAAACAACAAAGACTTTTTTTTTTTCCAGAATATAAGCATGTGTTAAACTTTTACAAGACTCATTGACTTTATTCTTGATTGTTACAGTTAAATGAGTTACTTTCAGGATTGTAAGTCAAACCATAGACAAATATGACTCAGTAATGATTGGCTTTTTCACACTTTGCCAATTCAGAAAGCAAAAATGTAAATGGATTAGAAATGAATACTCCGTTTGAGATCCAAAAATCAGGCATTGTTAAATATAGCAACTGTTTCTTTTTTTCTTTTTGTAGAAGTTAAACTGACAAACACAAGTTCAGTTCCTGCCTCAAAGCTGTGAGTAATTTGAACACGCTAAAGTGTGTCGAAAGAAATTACAAATTTAAGTTATAATTGACTCTTACATCACGAACACCAATTGTTCAAACGACACTTTGAGTTATTACCATTTACGTTGTACTTGAGAACCTTCCTTACGAATATGTAAACATTAGAGTTGTTTTAACTCTCAATCTTATTGTACAACATTAACTAATGACTTTGTGTTACTATTATTTACTGTCTTACAACTTATAATCATGATAAGTTATAATCATGATAAGTTATACACATGTTTTTCCTCATTTTTTCGAGGTAAGGCAGACATTGAGCTGAAACATTTCCTTCATATCAGTTTACAATTATGAGGTACAACAACTAAAGGGGCCCCAGGGCAAAACTGCTTTGAGTTTTACAAATGCACATATTCACTTATCGTTGAAAAATCTCTAGAGCAAAGATAGGTCTATGATAAAAGACAAGGTGAAATGACACAGTTCTGTCAATGAAACTATAAAAATGAGTAATAATGAGAAGATAACTTTGTGACTCCGTTAAAGTACAGATATATGTGACAGTATGGCATCCTGTTGTACACAGAGTCAACAGCAGTGTGTTCTGTTGGCTGTAAAACGAAGGGAAAGGCACATATCTTCAGCACAATTTACACAGAAAGTAATTCAAAGAACTGTCAAATGGGTAAAGTGAGTAATCTGTAAAGAATTAGAACATGTACTACCCACTCGCTGGACAAGTCTTCACTGGAAGCTTTTACAGACAGCGAAGAAATATTGTATTCTTGGTCGACGAATACATAAGTCTGATCAATTAGTCGACTAAAGGGAGATGTGGCTGAGTTCTCAGAAGTGTTTAGTACAGTTTTATCTCATTTTATCTCATAAGACTTCAATGACATGTGAGTTAATTTGTTAAAAAAACACACACACAATCAATTCAGAAAAGTGGAAAGAGAGTAGTGTATTTATGTCTAAAAATGCAGAATAAACTCCAAAATCTTCAGTTCACTCAGTGTTTCCTTTTTGTTGTTGTCTCGTTAATCCCTATAATCTGAAAAGTCAAATGTGTTGATTTGTTCACACTTGCACATAGACCACAACATAAATTGGGATTAAACTAAATTCGGAACTAATCCTGAACTAAACTAGGACTAACAAAACCAAACCAAGTCCACCCCGACAAGGACAAGTGTCAACAAACTTGCACCAACAAACCCGAATCTGAACTCTGTTTTTTAAAACACTACACCCCACAAAAAGGTAACTACTACTACTTTTCAGTAAACCTGACTACAACATTTCAAACTCGATTTCGCGTCTAAGGCATACGCTCAATGCACGATACCAATTTTTTTACCACACTTTTTTTCTTGTTTTATTTAATCGTTTTAATGCAGCTTTTCTCATTTCATAACACACACTTTTTTCTTTATATTACTGTAGTCTTTTACCAGATCTGATAAAACTCAAGATCATTGTAAAACCGTTCAAACAAAGTGAAATTCTGTCCGGTTTGTTACTTATTAGTATCAATAGTCTTCAAATAGACATATCATTTTGACACTGGCTTTAATGGGCATATCTGATTTTCAATACTTTCCACAACCCTTCTACTCAAGTAAAAGATGATGCCAAAATACTACAGGCCTCCATTTACCCAACAAACCCAACTCATTCCAATCCATCCCATCACGGGCAGAGAGCGCCACTGCAGGCTTCCAGCAGGAACGCTCCGGTCTCCATTTCACGTCCCCCGCGCCCGCCGCCTGCTCTGCGCGCTCCCTTCCCCTCACCTTCTTAAACGGGCCAATCTATTACGCGTTTTAATGAGCTCCGCGCGCCCGCTCGGACGAACGCGACGCGAGACGGACGCACGGCCCACTGCGCACGACACGACCGCGCGCTTTTGGACACGAAGAGGAAGAGGAGGAGGTGGAGGACAGACAGAAAACAGTTACTTTAAACAAACCACAAAAGCGTGCCCTCAGATCAATTGGATTCTTATTGTGGTCAGTTGTAATTAAAGGGCCCGTAGGTCGCGATATTACTCTTCGCGGATCAGCGTGCTCCAGATTAATTGTGACTTTAATTACGCCTTACAAATTATTAAAGGGCTCATTATATCGGAGGGGTTTTATATTGGCGCGCGTTTACGTTAAGTGGCTCTTTAATTAGGCCTTTCCAACCAAGTTCGTTTGGATCGTCAAAGGCGGCGCCCACAATCCAGAAACTTTTTTTTTTCCCCCTCCGTGGCACACCGCATTACATCTGGATGCTAATCAGTCCAGCTCCATCAATCACAGCTTTTTTTTTTTTTTACGAACTTCTCCATCACCTCTACGCGTAAAGCATCCGCCCATGGATTCGCGCGCGCACACGTTTAGTTTAGTTTGGTTCTTGTCATTACGAGAGGTCAGGGGATCTGAATATTCGCTGGTGACATTGTGCAGAGCTGGCTGGGGGCCACGGGGAAGAGGAGAGCGAGGGCCACCTCCCCCTCTGCGCGGGCCCTGCAGGCAGCGGCGGTGGCACACGGGAGAAATGGGACTTCTGCGGCGTTAATGCGTTCGGATATTCAATTAAAGGAAGTGGAAGAGGCGCCTGTTGCTGAACGCGCGCGCTCTCGGGCCCGAGTGTTCGGTTCGTTCGCTCGGACAGTAAAAGCAGATGAGAGGAATGATCAGATAACGTAATATTTGGATCTGGTTTGGGGTGTGTTTTTACAAGCACAGAGGGAATTCTGATCAACAACAATTGGAGCGTAATTGATGTATTTGGAAGATAACAATAAAAACACAATTTCGATCTTTAACGTGTTCCCTTTCGTTTGTGTCTTTACCACGTTAGTTTGACTTCTTTTTGTAAAATGTTCACGTCAAAACCTGCACAGTGTCAACAATCAGAAAGAAATCAGACTTCTCAATGACATTTCAATAATCTGATATCTCCAGAAATCAGATCATGATCAGATTTTCATAATCTCAAAACATAATTTGACATTGACAAGATATAGGCCTAAAATAAACATATTATTATATATAAATACAAAAGGGTATAGATTTATGCATTTATCTAAACTCTAATCCAAGTTCATTTCCTGTTTTGAATTTAAAAAAAAAGCATTGTAATAATAAGCCACTATATAGACCCCACCCCCCAAAAATGCAGTTTTTTAATTACATCATTGAAGAAAATGTGTCATCCAAAGCTAATTTTTACAGTAATAAAGTTTAAGATACTCATGAAAAGTCAAATTAACCCCATAGCCTCTGAGTGACTGAATTTAACCGAGTTTAACTACAATTACAAAGCTTTCAAAATTAAACCCAACACACACAAGAGTACGCAAAACCTTTCAATTAACCAAACAAACAAACGCGCGTAAAAACACACTTTACGCGTGCCAAAACATCAACCGCTCCGTGTCCCTTAAAAAAACGAAACGTGCCAATCTACATCTTCTCAAACACTTCTCGACAAAAAAAATCCTCCTTTCTATCCGTAAAGCAGCGGCAGAAACAGAAACAGCAGTTACACAATTGCACCACGCACACATTCGCAGCGACAACCCTTTTACAGCAGCGATCGCAATACGCAATAACTGCCGCTCAGCAAAGACCTGGCATTTGAACCCTTCACACACACACGCAGACACACACACACACACACAGACACACACGCACGCACACACACGGCACGCAACACTTTTTACACTACAGCGCCCACTACATGCAACCAACCGCCTATTGTAACGCCAGAAAGAAAGCTCTCGCACAAAGTTCTCCCCATCGCTCCGCACGGCTTTAAAAACTTCGCGACTCCACTCCGCGTCACTCGCGCTTTTATTCACGGGACATCGCCACTTTTCCCGAACCGTACGTAGAAAAAAAAAGGCATTGATAACAGCGACAGAAGATGACAGATATAGAAAGTGATGTTGCACCTACTCGTGGCAAGTTTCCGTGCCCTGCTTTTCGACCTCATGGTGCCAGTCGCTCGTTTTGGATTTTTTCCTCGCTTCTTTTTTTTTTTCCTCCCGTCTTTCTTTTTTTTCTCTCTCTTGTCCTTTTTCACGGGAGTTTTCTCAATCCAAAAACGCGCTATCTCTCCAGCATTGTCAGTCGCGGGACACCTTCGCACATGCGCACATATGCCTCCCCCCCCTCTCTCCGCCACCGACACCGCCGCCAATGCCGCTTCGCCAAAAAAAAAAGTCCGCCGGTGTTGAAAAGCGAAGAAGAAGAAGTAAAAAAAAAAAAAGTTCGTGGCGGTGTGTGTCTGTGGTGCTTTGGCGTGATCCTGATGCCGGGTGTAAAAAAGACGGGCATGAGACGCGGAAGGAACCGGAGCGCACACCTCTCCTCCGCCGCTGCTGCTGCTGCGCGCTTTACGTGTCCAAAAGAGCGCGGAGAGAGAAAGTGGGACACGCTGCTGCGAGGAGAAGTACGTGGTGCGACCTTGTAGTGATATCAGGTCGTGGATGTGCGAGGGGAAGAAAGTTTGGGATTGGAAACAGATCGCACAAGCAGAAAAAAACCTAGCTCTAACCCCCAAAAATGAACATAACTAGAATAACACCGTTGCGCATATCGTTTTAGTTTCACGAGTTGTGGTTTTGGGACAGAATTAAAAAAAGTTTGGGGTAAAGTGAGCGAAACACACAAGCACAAAGCCCACGTATTATATTTCAATCATAAGGAGCATGAAAAGCCAAGTGTAACATTTACATTTACGCGCGGGGAATACGTTATTAATAATTGATGTTTTTTATAGTTTCACGTCACACGCACGCTCCCTCGCTCTCTCTCTCTTTCTTCTTAACAGTAGACTATTTGGCATGTGACAATCTCCTCCCCCTTTCACACATGGAAAGAAAAGAAAGTGTTTTTTGTTTTTTCAGCGGTGCAACAATTAATGAGTAATCGACTTTAAAAAAAATAATCGTAATCGTGTTTTGATGATCGCAATCGTTATCCGAGTCCAAAACACGTGCCAAAAGACCTTTTTTAACGAAGACAGCGCATTATTTACAAAAAATGTCAGAACAGAATAAACAAAGTGTTGAACTGTGTCAATAAAACACATCATTTGAAAATATTCTCTATAGAAAGCGTCAGCCACAACATTTCAACCGGTTTTAGTTAAAAAAAAAGTATATTTTGAACGTAATTATTTGACAAGTCAAATAATCGGGGAAAAAAATCATGTTTTTATATTTTTAGACTCTTGAACCTGGCTTGACTTTGCTCTAGCTTGCGTTTTTGTCTGTATATTTTGTTCTTTTTTTATCTATTTTACTCTAAGAATTTGTGTTTTCTTTCCAATTACTTGTATTTTTATTACTATGATATTTTTGTTCAAGATAAAAAAACACTTTCTCCCTCTTTCACCACATGCCCATTGAGCACTCCACCCCTGTGTGTTTCTTCTGCCGTCTGACTATTATTAATACGTTAAGTGCCCAGTATTAATGCCTCCCTGCATGCGTGAGACGCCCGTGCGTAATTTTCAACACTTGGTAATAGCAGCGGCTTTGAGAAGGATGTTTTTGCTTGACGAGTCCAAGTAAATGTCTGAGGAGCGGAGAAAGAGGAGTTGGTTTCATCTCGGTGGGTGGAACACTGTTGAAATATACTTTTCCTGCCTTTTGAACGGAAAAACGCCGCATTTCATAAAAAGCGGGCACAGCGGAGTCAATAAAAAACGCTGCTGGTATGACATAAACATTTTATGAAGGAATGTTTAGAAAGTGATTCAACAACTTCCAAGAGCTAATGGAGTTTTTTTTTTTCCCCTCCTTCTTCCCTTTTTACATTTTCCCCTTAAGTGTGTACAGCCTCAGAGCCTGTCAGGATTCAAGACGTACGGGGCTGTTTACGCAAATAAACAACGGCGTTTTATCCACAGTTGGGGGTAATTACGTTCATTGTCAGGTAATTAGAGACGGGTGAGATCACGGCGCAATAAATCATACGACTGTGGACCTGGACTATTGATTATCGGTGCGTTCAAGGCGATTACGTTCGTGACATCACCGGGTCATTAGCAAAAAAGTGTTCTCTGATAAAGGCCGACGTCACTTGTTTGTGGACCAGCTCGCAGAGGCCTCGTTTCCAAGGATACCGCTTTATGTTTACAACATTTTTCATCTATTTGCATATGACCCCTTTAAATAATGCACTTTTAGGCCTATTATAGTTGTTTTGTTGTCGTTTTGTCCAAGTTCCAGGTCCTAAAAACCTCAGATTCAAAGCAATCCCAACTTGAGTCAACGTGAAACTACAGATGATCAATAATTCAATGACACAAGTAAATAGACGGCCTACTTTTACTTATTTTATGGACTCAGTTGTGGACCGGGTGGCATTTAGTAACCTCCAGGTAAAGTGTAAAGGAATATTTATCATAGAGATTTTAACATCAGTTGGAGTTTTCTTTTTATGTCGCCAACTTTTAGAAATGTGGCCCATCTTGTTCCATTCCATCTCGCAAATAAGTATTCAGGCGATCTAAAAGTACAGTTACATGGCTGAAAATGTACTCAACAAGAAAATGTGCAGCTTCTTAAGTGAAAGTGACAAGTGCATGTGAAAAATACAATTCAAAGTACTTGTTAGCAGTGGTAGAAAGTAAGTAAAAGTACTGGAAGTCTGAACTTTAATCAGGGTAGTACTTTTTACTTCTACATTTGAGAGCAGGTATCTGTACTTTCTACTCCACTTACTTTTAAGCTTGTTCATGGTGACATCCTCAGTAAAGGTTCTGAGTTCAAGTCCATGGCTTTGAGGATATTTTACAAAGAATCACATAGAATTCACTGGATGATTTAAAAAATTACCAAAGATCTGAACAATTCTTGATCACAATCACCAAATGTAACACTTTAACATGTCTTTTACTACATTTTTTAAACAGGCTTTAAACAGGCACTTCAAAACTTCTACTTTAATCTATTTTTTTTATGTTTTAAACACTTTTTACTTGAGTTTTTTTTTTTCTTGTATGTGTACTCTGACTTAACAAAACTGATACTTCTTCCAGAATCAGAAACAGCACTCCATCTTCTGCCATTGTCGGTGAACAAAATTCACAAACTAAGAACTTAGCAATAAGGTGCAACATACAGCAATGTATAGTAATGATAGCAAGAAAAATAGTATAGACTATTCTAAAATAAGACAGAATAAGCATGCATGCAAAATAAAATATGTGTAGAATAAAAATTAAATACAATCAAAACAATAGTACAAACTTGCAGTGCAAACAGTGTTATTTGCATTATTAAAGAGTGACCACACCAGCTGTGTATCTCTGTAGCATTTTTGATCAGAAATGTTCAGCAAACTGTAATTCATTTAACAGTTTAAAGCAGAACTAAATTATGTTAAAACGACAAACTGCATTTTTTCTGAGCTTTGGCCGACAAGAGCAGATGCTGTGCTGTTATGTTTGTAAGTGCAGAAAAAAAACAAGTCAGACAGCTTTGCACTGGAAAGATTGGATTGTAACTTAGACTAACTAACTCCAATACAATCTTAGAAGTATCCCCAATTAACATGTTTAAAAATCGACCAAAAAATGTGCCTACAAAATCTGATCAGTTACAGTAACTTGAGTAGGCTTTATGTGATTACTTCCACCTCGACTAAGCAGCTTTTAACACTGTGAACGATACACTTTGCACCTCCTCTCCGCCGGCTCCTATTTATAAAAGCATCAAATCTAAATCCAAACTAATGCGCGCTCCGTCTAACCGTGGCCCTGTCGGAAAGGTTAATACTGATAGGCTCCTTTATTGCGGTTGTAGCACACTTCTACCTCCGCGGTAATGGCATAAACGCTGCTATTAAGTGGGCTGCGCCTTTTACGCACCGACCGCGCACAGCAAAAGGAAAAAAAAAAAAAAAAAGACACCCAGCTCCGCACTTTTACGCGCGGATTGAGAGAGGAGAGGGTGGGATCGAGGCTGCGCGCTCAATTAGCCTAAATGGAAACAGTTTCATTCAGTGCAATAACTCAGCCGTGCGCGACGCGGCTGCTGCGTAACGTCGCGCTGCAGTTTGCGCTCTCAACGGTACATATTTTATTTATGGTGATGTACAGTCGGTGACAAGGCGGAGCGAGCGCGCGCAAGACCATAGAACCAGAGCTGTTATTACAAAAAATAAATAGATTTAAAAAAAAAAAAAAAAGCGTAATCTGCGAAAACAAACCCGCCCACGCTTTTTATAAATGACGTGTGTTTATTTATGTATTTATTTTGTATTTATTAATCTTAATTTGCATCCTTCAAGTGTCACATCATGCCTCGTAAAAAAAAAAGAAATATCGTCGTTGTGGTGCGCAGCTGTTAAAGGGTTAAATAAAAGAACATAATCTGTATTAGTGGGGCGGCATATACAGGCGAAAAGCGAAAAGAAAAAGCCTCGGGCAAAAAGGAAATTACCCGCACCCGCGTGACCTTTGAGCAAAGTAATCAATCAAGTGATCAGCGGGGATATTTATCACGCCGTGTGCAAACCAACCGCCACGCAACTGGACGTAAGACGCGCGCACGGAACGGAACAGACTAGACACTCCTACAACACTTACCTTTTTATGTCGATGTCGTTTAAGTTAATGTTTTTTATTTTTTACGTTATACTTTAATTTTATTGTAGAACGTTCAAGATTTGTGCGTAAACGTAAAGTGCGTCATAAATAAAATGCATTATTACTACTGTACGTGCTATAACCTGGAGTACCTAGCGTTTTATACTGATGTTGCATAGTCTCTGTATGTTTTTATTATCACTATTATTTATTTATTTTTTACGGTTCACTTTCAGAGTGTGCGCAAAATAAATGTGAATTTAGTTATAAATAACTACTACTTCTACTATTACTTGCCTTAACCTGCACTGCCTCGCTTTTCATATCGATTTTGCATTGTCTCTTTATGTATTTTTAAAAATGTTTCACGTTTTCTGTGAGATTCGTGCGCAAAAGTAATATTTAAAATGCATTATTATCACGCTACTACTACTATAACTAAAACTACAACTACTTTTACCTGAACAATGTTGGAATATTTGGAACAATCTGATTTGCGATTTACGCTTAAGAGAGCAAGATTCTGTTCAAAGTTCACATTTTAAACTCTTACAGGAGCTAAACATAATCCAAAATCCACTTCATGCATTTCCAAACATGTTTAAAGAAATCTAAACTAAACTAGCAGCTTTTGCGCGTAAAACGACAACGTGCATTCAACGGTTGCAGTCTTTGCGATTTGATATTTGCGACTATCAAATTGCGATTTCGTTTCGAGTGCAATATATCTTGCTACAGCCATTAAATATGACCATTTCTACTCTAATAAGCTACAACTACCAACATTAATACAACTGTGTCCTTTTCCTGCCTTGCCCGTTTTACGCACGACACCAAATTGATCCAAAAGCGAACTTAACGCACAAATCCGATAACATAACTTGGCCCGCTTCTCCCTGTTCATGTTTTGAATGAGCTGAAGGCTGGAGAGCGTTTGTTGGAGCATTTGTTAGACCCATACGGCCAGAGTGTGCTGCCCCTTTGTGGGGAATTATTGAGCCAATCAAGCGCGTTAAACGGCTCCAATGAAAAGTCCATTCAGTGCAATAACAATTACGCGAACGAATCTGTTCTTCAACTCGAACGTATTAAGAATCCCAAATTATTATTGAAGTCAGCAGGCCTAAATGACTTTTTGGATTAGATTAAACTTCAGCTACTTCGCCAGGACATATGATATTGTACAGGATTTTGTTGGTAGTAATTGTACACTGATTTATTTAAAGTTATTTGGATCGTAGCTGTCCGTGTCTTACAAAAATGTTGTGAATATCGTTTCTTGAACAATAAAACAAACCCATTATTATATTAATTTTACAGAATTGTCATTATCTTAAAGGAAAGGAAGAAGAGTAATTAGATTCTATGTTAATGTGACACCAAATATGATTCTACTTATTCATTAAAACCACTTTTAGGAAAAAAAAGTGATCTGCAAGTGATTCTGTACTCAGCTCAGGAAAAAAAAAAAAATAATAATAAATCATGATCATCTACGACTGTTGTTCTTTTGGGCATCGACAACGGACTCGTGGAACCTTTACGCGCGCCAAATGTTTTTGAAATATAGCTGAGGTTCTGCTGCCATCTTGTGGGCTCCAGTGAAATATTGCAAACTGGACACAGCTGATGATGCACAGACATTGCAAATAAAAAGGAGACTAAAAGTGCATTTACTACATCAAAACCGGGATTAAAACAGGACCAGACCAAATCCAAATCAGGACTAAAATGTGCTAAAATGTGTTCATCTTAGAAGCAAACAATGACAAGAGTGAACGCACCCCAAAGAACTGATTTGGCTTGCTTTTTCTTGACATTAACTTCAACAATATGACAGATCCAGTTGGTATAAACTTATCATTTTCTTACCATATTTGCAAAGTGAAAGATAGATTAATTGGTAACAAACACATTAAAAAAAGCACACGGTCACTAAATTTAAACTTTCAGGTGAACTGCAGGTGAAGATGAAAAAATCTTAAATTTAGAGGCATCAATTTGTTGCGCTCAAGTTTACGCTATTATAAAATGTTGGCCTTCAAAAGACAAAAAAAAATCAATAAAACAACAAACAAATAAAAAAATAACTCTTCCAAATGCAACAGTTACTTTAACAATCCACTAATGAACTGATACGTGCTAGGTGTTGTTGATTTCTCTTGGGTATGTAAACACACCAATAACCTGATCTAGTAATTGGGTGATTTTTCTAGTTTTCTAGCTATATGTTGTCCACAAAGTCTGATAACATGTTACTCTTTATACACTTCCAAACTAAAGGCGGTCAATAGTCATGAATCTCTATTTGCCGCCTTCTTCACAATAAAACAGTGAGATGTTGAAAAATGTCTTTTCATATAACAATACGGTGTAAAATGGCAAAAACATTGGAAAACGGTTTACATTTCTTGCCTCGTTTTGTCAACATGTTAAGACACAAAAAATAATTCTACGGTCCGGTTTTTGGGTATCGTATTTGAGCAAACTTGATCTAACTGTTAATTGGTGTAAAGTTCTAATTTCACCTCATTTTTTAGATTTAAAACTTTGATCAAATCAGGCTTACAAACAAATACCAACAAATCCTTCTATACCATCTGTCAAAATCTTGTTCAGTACAAGTTTGTAAAAACTATTTCACGGGGTGATCGTTATGTGAGAAAAATGCATTTTGAGAAAACTACCTTTGAAATTACACTGTCCCATCAAAATCTGAATTAAATAATAAAACATACAGCTCTGATCAAAAGTTAAGTTAAGTTTAAGACCAGTTGAATAAATGGCACATTTTGCACGTTTCGATCTTAACAAGGTTCCAAGTAGAGCTTCAATAAGCAACAAGAAATGGAGTGAGACAAAAATAAAGTTACACTAAACATTTAAACAACAATTAAACTGAAATAGGCTGTTCTGCAGCAGATCAAAAGTTAAGGACCACCTGCCTTTAAAAGTCCAAATCTGTGCAAAAATGCTGATTCAGTGTCATTTACTGTCATTTATTTATTGTATTGTATTAACACTGTCATGACGTTTTGATGGCAAAGGCAAAAAAACTTTCTCTTTTTGAATGGTGGGGTTGTTGAGCTGCATAAACAGGGCCTCTCACAGCGTGCCTTCACTGCTGAGGCGGGACGCAGGAAGACAGTCATTTGGAATGTTTTAAAATATCTTGAAGATTATGCACCAAAAAAGTCAAGTGGAAGACCCAAAAAAATGATACCAGCTCTGAGCCGGAGGATCAGGTTGTCTGTCTGTCAAGACATTGGACGATCCTCGACCCAAATGAAGGCTGTTACTGGTGCCGACTGCAGCCCAATAACCATCAGACGCTTCTGTCACTGAAGGGCTTCAAAAACAAGACACGTCTTCAAAGGAGAGTTCCAAACATGGGACATTGAAAGGTGGAAGAAAGTTTTATTCTGATGAGTAAAAATGTAACCTTGATGGCCCTGATGGTTTCCAACGTTACTGGCACCAAGCAGGTTCTCCCTGAGATGTTTTCTACACGCCACAGGGAGGGGGCGCCATAACGATCTGGGGTTCTTTTTCCTTCAGTGGAATAATGGAGCTCCAGCTGGTGAAGGTCAAACGGCCACTGGCTCTGTGCAGATGTTGCAGAGAGCATCCCTCATGATTGAGGGCCTCGTCTGTGGAACCCCTGGGTTTTTCAACAGGACAACGCTGCAGTTCACAAAGCCCTCGGGGATGGATGGCAGGGGAAGTTTACAAAATGGAGCACAGTTCCAGACAGTAGATGCCCTTCATGAGACGGTCTTCACCACTAGAAATGTTCCCACTCACCTCCTGGAAACACTTGGCTCAAGCGCTGCAACCAATTTTTGAAGTGATCAACAATAACAGTGGCACTACTCATTACTGAACTCATGTTTGGGACTTTGATTTCTGTTTTGGGGGGGTTGGGGTTGTTTTTGAGGTGTGGTCCTAAACCTATAAGCTGCAGAACAGCCTATTTCAGTTTAATTGCTGTTTTCAATAAAATGTTTAGTCTAACTTTTTTTTTTTTTGTCTCACTCCATTTCTTGTTCCTTATTGAAACTGTACTTGGAACCTTGTTAAGATCCAACCATGAAAAATGTGACTTGCCATTTATTAACTTAAACTGAAAACGCTGTTGATAAAGAAAGCTACCTGTAGGAGACAGAATATGGCTTCACGGTGCGTTTGTGGTGTGTGGATGTTTCAGGTGGTGAGGGGGTGGAGCTCACCTGGGTGTGTGTGCGCGCATGTGTATAAAGGTGTGCACTTACCTGCAGCACAGTTGTTGAGTGTCAGGG
Organism: Rhinogobius similis; assembly: GCA_019453435.1. Lineage (NCBI taxonomy): Eukaryota > Metazoa > Chordata > Actinopteri > Gobiiformes > Gobiidae > Rhinogobius > Rhinogobius similis. Next base: position 9,993,387 of record CM033625.1, on the reverse strand, counting down.
AAGAGTAGCCGTAATTTTTGTTGACCGCCTGTTTATGCCTGGTTTTATCACACTCTACACCTTTTACCATACTGTGCGTCATGTCCATCCTCTGCTGCGCTGCTGATAGCTGCTTGTGTAAATAAAACAACAAACGCAGGTTGGATCTCAGCGTATTTGTTCACAATAGTCTCCAAGCGTGTCACAAACTACGAATCCAGGACCCTTCTCTGACCCTCACCGCGGCATCAAGGTTTGTCAAGGAAGCCGCTACACTACCGCCTTAAACTCTAAACGTTAATTAAATTCAGGCCATTTTAAACAACCGAGCTCACATGTTTTCAGTGTCAAACAGTACGACTGATTGATCGATTCGTTCAGAAGTGACACGCGCAAAAGTAAAGTGCATTTTAACAGTATTTCGAACAGGACGGCCATTATTCCGATGCCCTCTGGAGACCATTTGTGTGGATGTGCAGTATTTATCTGTGTGAAGCGCTGCACGGCTCGGGATGCTCCTCCTGAAGAAACCCATCCATCACACCCACCGGTCTCCTCCTCCTCCTCCTCGTCCTCCTCCTCCTCTCGCTCCACATGCTGAAAAGATGAGACAGCTACTCAATAAGACACTTTATTTATCTGTGTTTCCAGTAAAAGACAGGGGGGATCCTTGTCCAGTTCCCGGTTGTAGAGCTTTAAGGAGAGAATGGGAGGACATTGAAAAACGTAAGTCAATGGAGTAAAGACAGTAATGGACTTGGACTGGAGCAGGTGTCAGTCAAAGAGGACAGGATGGTTGTGAGAAAATGATGCTGAAAGCTCATTTTAGTGTTTTGTGTTTCAATCAGGAGGCAGATAATCGAAAGGATGAGCTGTCGTTAGTGTTGAATGATCGACTGACTGTGTGTGTTTGAGAATGTCTGTCATTTCAGATTTAAGGCGAGACAAAACACTTTTTCTGTTTGTCAGTTTGCTCTCTCGGTATAGGCTTTCGTGTGAAAATGGTAACTGTCCAGTCTGCTCCTGAACATGTTTTATTTCTTCATTGCATCCATTTCATTCATAGATTTCCATTTGACATTGTAAATTCAAAGGCAGTTTTCCCAAGAAATGCATTTTCCTCCTGTCAATAAAAAGTAGCTGCGAAACACACACCAAACTGTACAAGCTTGGACTGAACAAGAGGTTGACGAAATGTACAGTAGGACTCGTTGATGGCTAATTCTAAGTTTTAAGTTGAAAAAAATGAGGCAAATTTTGGTCAATTTTCAGTCAGATTTTTATACCCAATAAGTAGACAAAATTAAACCTGATTCTGTCCATTTTACAGATTCAGTCCAAAACCTGTGCAATTTTGTAATTTTTTTCCCACATAAAATGACTTATTTATATGAAAACATAAGTGAAAAAATGTGTAAAACATTTTTTCTTAGAGTTATGTGGAGAAGTTCCAATTTTTTTTTCCTATTCACCTGTAGTGTCTCACCTTTTGGATTTTTAGGCCAATTGTAAGTTAGATTTTGTCTAGCTCTAAAAACTAAAACATAAATGCAAAATCCCCTCTGTGCATGTTTTATAAGTAATATGTATACAAGCTTAACCAAAAAAAGTCATCTGGTTCTGAAAAATGGACAGAACCATTTTTCATGCATTTTTCTTCCACAGAGACAGATTTAAATGTTCCAAATGTGTGCGATTTTGACCCTTTTTACACATTCAGATGCCTCATTTCTACATGAAAACATTACATGATGAAAATCTTGTAATATATTTCTTTCTTACATTTATGTGACTAAACTACAGGACAGGTTTTAAGTTGATATCTTTAAATGTAAGATTTTTTCCTATTCAGTTGCAGTGTCTCACCTAAACCATGATACATCCAACCTGTGCCTTGTGCATATCTTCCCTTAAGGTTCGGGTCTGTTTTTCCTGAAACGTCAGACTAAAATAAGCCTCATTTCAAACTGAAGCTGTTTCTGAACCCTTTGGAGCACAAACAAATGTCTGGACTCTTGTCACTCTGTAGTTTTGACTCTGGTGTCTGATTTACTCTAATTACACTTAAACAAGCAAATATCAGAGGAATATCAGATTTTAAATTCCATCTAGATTTTCTTTGTTAAATAAGTGAATGAGTAAAGTTAAGGTTTGTAGGTTTTGCCTGATTGACACTAGTTTGCTGGGTTTTGACAATTCCTCTTTCAAATCTGAAGCTAATTTAACAAAAACATTGTTTTAGAGACTTGTAATAAAGTAAAATAATAATAATAATAATTTCTTATTTGTGCTTTTGGAGTACAAACTGACTCTAATTCATCCCAGAATGGTTTATTTGACTGTAAATAATTATTTAAAATGCCCAGCTGTATCATTTCCTTTTATAAGACGGTAGATAAAAAGGAATACATTGGGATAAACTGGCACGCCGGCATGTTAACAGGACATACTTTTTGTGCATGAATTTACAGAAATCAGTGAACAGAAAGCACTTTTCTCAATAAATGTCAAAGAGACGGGAACCGAGTGGTGATTTTAACTCAAATGATGTACCTCTGGGCTTTTTATTTATGAATATCTGTGCTTTTCATTTTTATAACTCACTATTATTGATTTCACTGAGAGAAACAGAATAACGTGACATGAAACAGATGCAAAAGAACCACATTTGGAAGTTAACAAGTGTCAAAAGCAGAGGGACCTCTAGTGGATGTTTGTAGTAAAGCATACATGTACCAAATGGCAATACGTTTTTTTCACTCATGAACAAACAAAACTAAGCAAAAAGATCGATGGAGTGATGGAGCTTTCTTTTTCTTTTTTTTTTGTGAGGTTATCAAATGCCAAAACAACCTTCTCCAAGACATGCTTTGCTTGGTCAACATTTTTATTTACTTAGAAATGACTGTGAACACAAAAATATCATCAGCAGTTACTTCCAAACCCATTTCATTTCATTTTATTTGATTGTATTTGTGTGATAAGGGACATTGCACATTAATCAACATTAAACAATATAAATGTGCCTGAGTTAGCTGATATGAGCTAATTCCCTTTTCCACATGTCAGAAGGGCATCCTAAAAGTAAATACGCTTAAAAATTCATACATCAGACATTACACAAAATGTACCTGTTTAGCGAACGAGTGAGAGTCTGTTATGGCTTCAGGGACAGCGTTGCACCGTTGGAAGGCTCTGACGGAGAAGACGGTCGACCGAATCCAGTTGTTCTGTGATGGGGTCTGCCCTCACGGCTCCTCCGGTCACTCTGCCCTCTAGATCTGAAGTTAAACTCTTTCAGTGAAGGAGGAGCAGAGCCATGTTTGATCTTGTACGTTAGACAGATGTTTTTTCATTGAATTAGATTGTTTTATTGTCGTGGATGATGTAGATTGTATGTGATTTGTGAGAAGATCATGGCAAAGAAGTAGGATTTTGCAGCTTGATAAAGAGTCTCTGACGTATCTGAAGTTTGATGGACTGAATTGTATCTTACTGTTGACTTTTTGAATGTGTGTTTTTCAAATTTGAGTCTATTTGTAGTCCGAGGTATTTGAATTCTGTGACAAGCTGTGTTTGTTGTCCTACTACTGAGATGTCTGGTGTAATCTTAGCATTCAGACAACAATGTCTTAAGAATACTGACACACATCAGTTGCAATTAAAGTTATCATCAAATTATTAAAAGTTTAGAACCACAACGTGACTAATGTGGAAAAAGTGTAAAAAAAAAAAAAAAATGATGATGATTAAAAAGTATACCAAAGCTTGTCAATTAAAAAAAAACAAAAAAGAAAAAAAAAAACATGGAGAGAATAAACATCAGTGACATTTCCATTGATCTCAGCACCCAGAGTGAATCTCAGGATCATGTAGCTTGGGCTCCCTCTAGTGTTTGTTAAACGCAATTGCATATGCGGTCGCAGGGTGCATATCATTATTTTTCATGCACAAGAAAAGAACAATCTTAATAATGACTAAAAAGTCTTCAGACATAGGACATTTTCATCCAATTTAGGCAATTTTTAACACTAAATTCGCTACTTCATCTTCAGTGTCCAGAGTTAGTTGCAGGCACCATATAAGACTGAGCAATGCAACTTATATTGACAGCAGTTTACTATGAAAACAGATATAAAGGCATTATACAAGTGGAAATCTGACATAAGAAAACTTTGAAACTCGCTGAGGCTGCCACTCTCATAATGGCTGGCAGTAGGGCTAAATTATGCTTATTATAGTGCTTTATTTTAGTTTTGTCATAGTTTTGCCAGCTGACTTTTAAGGTGTCCATAGTCACGCTTAAGGTGAGACGCTGCAGGTGGATAGGAAAAAATCTTGAATTCAAAGATATCAATTGTAAACTTCTCCTGTCATTTACTCACACAAATGTAAGAAACAAAAGAAACATGTCATCATGTCATGTTTTCATGTAGAAATAAGACATTTTATGTGTAAAAACTGCCAAAGTTCGTATTTGGATCTGAAAAAGTTAGATCCCTAGTTAAATCTACTTCCGCTTGTAGTTGCTTCCGATCTGGGACAGTTTGTGGAAAGAAAGTTTGTTTTTACACTGGGCCGTGTTGGGTTTTAAGGTCCAATACTTGTAAAGCTGGTTAGATCTGGTCCGACGGTCAGCTGGAGTCAGGTCGGTGGGTGGCTCTGTTGCGAGTCGGAACAGGTCGTTGATGTTTTTGAGAGTTTTCCATCCAAAACCTTAGTGCGTAGCTGTTACACACTTGTTGGATCATAGTCAGAAGTTATAAAACATGCTGCGTAGTGAGTTGTAGGTGATGGTCTTTGCCTCTGGAGGGCAGTGCTTCAGATTTCAACAGACAATGTTCAAAGTGTTGCTCTCCTTCTGCGACACTGCATTAACTTGTATCTCTCATTATAAATCACTGCTAATACTTGATCACATAATGTATAAAACCTTGTCTGTGGTGTTACTGAACGATGAGAGCATAATAGTACATCGATTCAATTCAATCGTTGGGTGACAATGAAACAGTCTTTGGTTAATAATAGAAATTCAAAGGAATTTATGAAATAGATGACTATCCCCTGTCCTTGACGCTCGTTCTCAGCAAGGAAAAAACTACAAAAAACTCTGAGGGGAAAAAAAGTAGAAACCTCTGGGAGAAACACAGTGAAGGACAGATCCTACTCCCATGAATTACAACACATACCACATGTTTCTGACCAATTCTGCAAGGTTTGTAGCAATAGTCTGCAAATATAGGCAAGAGTAGAGCCTTGACTTGTGTGTAAAGGTAGGTTGTTTATTAAAAATACCTGACCTTGTCCTCATAGTTCCAGGGTCATGTTAACTGCACTATTGCAGGTTGGCTTAAAATAATAATTGATTTGGGTTTTGGCGACAGGGAGTAAAAGAGTTGCACATAATAATGGAGTCACAGTTAGCCTGACTATCTGAGCATTGTTCATTTTTATTTTTACATTTTACAAGTGTATGTTTTGCCAACCAGTTGCTGCAAATGTGACAAAAAATGCCAGAAGAAAACAGCAACAGTGATCGCTCGGTGCAGATTGAATACAGATTGAAGAACTTCAGAGAGAAAGCTAACTTTTAACTTCTGCATTTGCAAGATATAAATGAAATGCCATACTGTTAAATATTCCAGTCAAATATTATGGATTGAGATAAGCCTTCTCATAACCTGGCATAACCTCCTCCAGAAAAGTTACATATTTTACATCTTTGCACATTTAACTAATCTACAGTAGTTGCTCAACTTTTACAAAATGAATCTATTATCAAACGTACTTACCGTGTTTGCTGTTTGTTCAGATACCTGTGCGATTTCTTGGGGGGAGGGGCCAGCCCAGCACTTCCTGGTTTTGAAAAAAACTCATTGTTGATGTCAGAGATGACGTCACTTGACCCTAACTATAAATCTTCTTATTACTACTACATTTTATTTCCTTTATTTGAGATGGATTAAAACAGGGGTGTCAAACACGCAGCCCGGGGGCCATATGCGGCCCTCAAAGCGATTTCTGGTGGCGCCTGAGATGATGTTTAATTTGTATTATAAACGCCCCGCCAATAAAACGCATAGAACCACTCAAAACTACAACTACCATAATGCACTGCAGCACCACACGGCCCCTCCCCCGCTGCTCCTGCAGCAGTGCCGAGAGTTGAACCCAGTACGGATACTCTGCACTTCTCCAGGGACTTTTGATCTTTCCTCAACAAATGAATGGACAGAGAACATGGCGGATGTGAGCGCAGGAGCTTCTGAAAAAGGTGGGAGAGAATGTCAAAGTGGGAGAAACCTAACTTTGTTTGGTGCTAATTTGCTCTCCAAGTAAAGTTAGACTTCACAGCATAGTGTTCTGAAGCGAACATCGCAAATACACGCTCAGTCTGATAAAACTAAAGCCACCAGCACCAGCTGTGTTTACAAAGAGTTACAGCAGTGTGTGAGAAGTATCAGTGAGTTGTAGGTGTACATCACACACGGGGAGGGCATCTGACAATCCCACTTTCTCCAGTGTCTCTTTCGGTTTACTCTCCTCAATAACGCGACAGCGCTGCTGCAGTACTTCACTCTCAGACACCAAACAGCACTCGCCCTAAAGCTGCAGATGCCTGGACTCATGACTCCTGCAGCTGAAGGTTTGAGAATCCACACAAGAGCCAGAGTTAAACCACTGTTTGAGACAAAGAGACAGAGGACCCCCTTAACATCTCAGCAGGCTTGTGCAGATCACTGCATCAGTAATAATTGAGCCTAATAATACATTACTTAATATATTTCAACACGATTATGATTATTACTAAAATACATAGTTTGAAGCTAGTTTGTGTACTATAAGGTATTATAATTTCTAAATTTTAAAATATACCAAATATACCTTGTAAATATAAAACTTCTGGAAACTGATTTTGCGGGTAGAAAATGTATTTTAGTGCATTTCAAGTCTGTCTCTGTTGGGGCCCCCGACTGGCTCTGATTTTCTAAATTCAGCCCCCTCAGAATGAGTTTGACACTCCTGGATTAAAGCATTAACTCTTCACCTTGGTGTAATTGTGAGCCAAGGTTCATGAATTGATGTTGAATCAGGGTTAGTTTGTGAATGTGCTCTTGTGAAAGGCAGCCAGCAAAGAACTTTTCTTTTGCATAAACAGAATTCGTTTTTTAATCAGTCCCTCTATTTCCTATCAGTTCTAGAAGGTCCTGAGAGCCTTTTGTGTTTTTCCTTCATCTACATAGTTCCCAAGACAAAAATAGCCTTGATCGAATTGTAAAAATTGCTCTATTGAAGTCAGGAAAGAGTCTTGTCCCTTTTTTTAATTGTACCACATATTTTTAAATGGGCTCCACCGTGTTTATTGATTGATTTTTATTTGTTAAACTTTTTTTTTCTGATGCTGCTCAAATGAATTTTCCCTGGTGGGATAAATAAAGTTGTCTGAATCTGAATCGGTATCAATTTTCCAAGTCATTGAGCCGTGACCATCAAGCAAATTCTCATGTGTTAAAGCTGCAGGGTGTTTCTGACATACGTGTGGTGAGATATTAATAAGAAATTGAGTCTGTGTACAGATTAGAATAGAATCTTAGTCTATTTTATTTTATTGTATTCTAATGAATGCCTTTTATATATTTTGCTAATATTTTATTCATTGTTTTACGTTGCACCTTACGCCAGAGCAAGTTCCTATGTTTGTGAATTTTGATCACTGACAATGTCAATAAACCGATTCTGATATGAACAGGTTGAGAAAGCACCATCAGAAAACTGCTCCCTGAGAAAAATAAGATAGAGAGATATGAAAAAACCCACAACGAGACAAAAGTTATATTTGCTTTTATTTCCAGGATGTTTTGTAACAAGTCAAGGTTCTGGTGCATAGTCATGAAGGAAGCAGGAGTTACATGGCTACAGACATGGACAAATCATTCAACATTCAAAGGGAGTGGATCAGGAAAATAGTCATTATTCTCTTTTTGAAAATGGACCGTTGACTGTTTGAGAGCTTGGTGTCAGAATAATTGGATCTGGGGGCAAATAAATATATATTATGATGTATTAGGAAGTGAATCTGTGCTTACTTTAGAAATTTATATGCAAATATTTTCATAGTTACTACCTCTATTTGGACTGTAGTGAGGTTAGCTTTTCTGTTGGTCTGTGGAATGTGGTGGAACTCTTTTGGCAGTGTGGAGGTCAGACAGGATAGTTTTGGTGAAGTCATGCAGTGCAGTAGAGGCCATTAGGAGATACTGTAGGCCTACCTATATGTATATGTGACAGGCCAATATGCAGCAGGCCTCCAGGGGATCAGAGGGGTCATTGTAGTGTCTGTTTGGTCTAAGGAGTGTGGTGTGTATCATTGGGCCCAGTGTGTAGACGTATACGGGCCTACAGGAGATAGTAATGTCTGAGGTGTTCAGCAGCAGGACTGTGTATCAGGACTAGTGTCGAACTAGTAAATGCATGGTCCTATAGGAGACAGGAGAGTGAAGTGTCTGTTAGGCCAGAGGTGTGTAGTAGTAGGAGTGTGTAAGACCAGCAGACATGAGACTCTTGGATTGGCAGTATGAGTTTCAGCCGCTCTGGCAGTAAGTCTACCCAAGCTCAATTGGAGCTTCTTTTTTTTTTTTTTTTTCTTCTCAAAAATGGTTTCCACGTTATTATTTTAATCATAATTGGTCATTTTGATAAATGTTCCATCAAATAAGACATATATTTTAAAATGTTTGTTAAAAACTTAGAGCTATACACTAAAAGTATTCAATTTGAAAGTAATTTCTAGCACTATGGCGGCTTAACACTGCAAGCATGAGATGCCATTTACAATATTTAGTTTTACTAGCTATAGCATTACTTTTTATAGTGCATCTAAAGTATTTCTACATTTTGTATGTCCCTTTGCTTAGTGACAGCTGTGGTGCCACACGGTATGTAGCCACTAGGTGGCAGTAATGCATTTTTACTGTGCTATAATGCACCACTGCAGAGGAGCACAGAGCAGACTCAGTACTGCAGCAACCACTGCAAACAGAAGTGTGACTGAGGACCCATGTGAGGAGATGACGGGGGATTCAGATAAAGACCGTGTGAGTCGTGAGTTTACCACAGTACAAGGAGTACCAAACAACAAGCCAACTTATGTGTAAATTAAATGTAGTCCTAAATAAACAGACTTGTACCCGGCCCTTTGAGCCTTCTTGTTGTGCTTTCCCTGACCATGAAACACTGTGAACACATAATGTCAATGTCCCTGGCAAAACATACTTATGATATTGCTTTTCTCTAAAGGAAGACTTGAGATATGCGTCCTCTTCACAGAGGAATAACATGGACAAACAGACGAGGACATCCCTGTTTGAGCTTCCTCAGAACATTCACAGCATCGAGGTTACAGTGCCACTCGGAACAAAAGAAACAACACAGAAGAGCCCTCTTAATCCAAGTAACATAGAGGTCCAGAACAATCACCAGGTTTCAGAATTTCTATCTAAAATAAAATCTAAACATATTGTTTATGTTAACCAAACTAAACTGCAATAAATAACTTGCACAAAACAAGTCTATGAGCAACATAACACAATACAGCAAATACTACAACAGACATTTTCCATCAGAGCCAGTCCACACACATTTATAAAGTGCCATAAAACAGGTTATTGCATAATCGGATGTCTGTCTTATTGCTTCCACTGAAAGCAAGAAAGGAAATGCACTCCAGAATAAGAGCAGTAGGCTGATTGGGTACAAAAATAAACAGTGTATATTCAGGAGAGACTAATAATGTTATTGGGTATAATAGAAGTTAACGGAAACTGTCATGGCTTCAAAGATTAATCACATGTTTTCTCTTTACTTGGGCCAGTGTAAAGTGCTGCGATGCTTGAATGCCGGACCAGTGCACAGAACTATACGCTCTGAATACATAACTATGTGTAGCATGTGGACATGTCGGTGGAGCCATCCCTGCTATGTGAGAGCCTGGCAGCCCACTTCACCAGTCACATTCTGGGACACTTACAAGTCCCAGTGGGAAGAAATACCTGTGATTTTAATACTATCTTGAATCTGAATAAAATGTGCAAACTAGAATTTCCTGGAACATGAAGTACGTTTTGTAAAAGCGCTTTGACCAACTGCAACATTCAAATCAGTAATAACTAAAATATTCTGTTCTTTCATAAATAAACTCTACTATAAACTTCATAATTTCTGTGCCTGCTTCAAATATTAGCTTTCTATTGATTGAAATGGTTTGCAACAATATAAACTGTCTTGAGAACTTCCCAAATAGCAACAGATGTATTTGCTAAGTGTCTGTAATGGTGCAAAAGTGGTTTAATGGGTGTGTTTTCAAACTATGTTTCATTCACCCAATGCAGTAGTGAGGAGTGCGTGGTACTATGAGGACATACAAGCATGTGCCTGCGGGGTTCATGAAGCTAGAGAAAGTATTCTTACATGACCTTATATAAAATGCGCACATGCTAAAATGCATTGGTTATTAGTCAGAAGCAGCATGGTTAAATTCATTCCTTTCTATAGAGAGCTAGGGGTCTGGGGATTGTCATTGAGGGATTGGGTTTTTCTTTTTTTTTTCTTTTGTACATTTCTCCTGTGTATTTATCCTCCCACCAGTAGAGGGAGCAAAAGCAAAACAGGCACCTGTGTTTTTATCTAAAGCGATCAAAAAACTGTGCCGGGCTGGATCATTTAAACACATTTAGTCGTCAACATGTGTAGGAACTTTCATCAAATGTGTCAAATACAGTCCACGTGTAGTAAACATGAAACTCCTTTAGACTGGATTGGCAGTAAAGGTGGTCAGGACTAACAAAAAATACAAAATAATGACCCCTATCTGAGGTTGTTCTTATTTTTACTCTGTGTTACAAATGTGGTTACTAATAAATTCTAGTTTGGAATAAAAATGGTTAAATACACGTCCTTTGCTTGCCTTGTAAAACAGCTGTATGTAAATTTCTCTTTCATTGCGGTTAAAAGTGGAAGCTCGCGCGCAGTTTGTGCTGTTCCTCAGTCAATAATATGGCAGTTCAGAGATTATGGCAATCCATTATGGCATCAAAATGTTTACTTCCAGCTCAAAGCTTTGTTTGGGATCAGATTTGACAACATTTGTAGAAGTAACGATTCAACTGAACTTCGCTAACGACAGTCAAAAATACTTAAAGACATTTCTCTTATAAACCGGCTCTTTTATGTGTTTGAGTGATCCAGCCGAGGCACATAGTATTACACTTCAAGCATGATTCAAAAATAATTAAATATTCACATGTTGTATTTGTTAGCCTAGTTGGATAAAACAGTCCTCTGTTAACAGCATTGTACATTTGTCTAACATATATACAATCATACAGACGTACTGGGCTCCACTGTGGCTCATGCCTTTGGTGTCCCTTGTTTTTCACCTTTGGCTCCTGAAAGTCCATTCTCTGTGTTGTCATTCCCTGAGCTCACCAGGCACTCTTTACTGTGGAGAGAGAGGCAGGAAAGGTTAACGCGTACGCTTTTGTCCCCACAGGCAACATTGTAGAAACATGCCTCAGGGCCACTGGAGCAACCTGTCAGGAGCGCTGAGTGACCGCAGTTCAGCTACGCACGTAAGTCAGGTGTACCTAACGCTAACAGCATCTACACTAACATGGACAGTGATGGAGACGCCTCCAGTGCACTGCCATGTCCAAGGACATCTCCCACTTCTTCCTAGGTGATATTTCTTTGCAGACAGCTCTATTTATGAGTTGTTTCTAGGTTATAACACCCTATTCAGAAAGGATACCATGAAAAGCTTCTTGAAAAAGTTACCGAAAAACCAAAATGTGTTGATGCCGGATGGGAGAGCGCTATAGGAAGTTGTGCAGTTTTACCACACACAATTGATGCCTTTATGATGAACGTTACTGCAATACAGACTGAAAAAGTGTCATTCTGAAAAAAAAGGAAAAGTCTTCCCTATACTGTACAATGAAGGCATTTGTTGGGAGTGGTTTACTTCAGCATAATGAGTTTAGTGCAAAGTTATCCTGCCCATGAGGTTCATTTGGTCAGTTGACAATTGTTGTAAAAATGTATAAAGGGTTTGACCGCTCACTCGCAGTCTTCCTCAGAGTGGTCACATGATGTTGCTGTGACGTATATTTCCAGTTGATTTATACAGGTTTCTTAATTGGTTAAAGCAGGATGACTTCTTCAAGACTGTATCCCTGGTGTGTGAGAGTCTCGGTTTATAGTTATTTCTCCCTCTACCAGTATGAGGACAGCGCCAAAACCTGTGTGAAACATTTGAAAAGCTACATTCCTCTCATCACAACTGTTGAACAACTAAAATCCAAGTGGAAATCAGAGGATAAAGATTCTTTTTCTGAACAGTGATCAGAAAATTTGAATATAGCAACGACCATAGTATATTTTATTTGATAAGTTAAAATTATCGTGAGCAGTTGACTTACTTCTTCTCATCGCCCTTGCACAGGAAGCGGACGACCAAAGCCTTTATGACCATGAAGAGGATAACAAAACCAATGACTCCGCCCAGCACTGACACAATGATCGTTGTCAATGTGTTGTCAACCTCCTTCACTGAAAGAAAATAAGGTTACACTTCAGAATAGTGCAATGTTGGTCTTTACAAATTTCTCAAGGTTTCCACCACACTTACATTTTTCTGTTATTTGTTGTATTTGTTAGAATTTGATTTGGTCTACCGACTGAGCTGATCCTGAGAGTTCAAATTCAGTGTTTCACATTCTGAAGCTATGCAAGATCTTTACATAAGATCAATTTGAAATAAGCCTTAAAAGTCCATTCATTATAGAATCAGATTAAAAAGAGCAATTCAAGGCCATCCCACTTGAAAGATCTAGATGTACAGAGTTTACAATATATATTTTTTCAAGAGTTTCTTAAATGTACATTATACTAGTCATTATACATGGGTTTCAGCTTCCTGTTGTATATTTTGAGGACCTTTTCCCATCCATAAAATAGCTTGTTTTAAATCTTCAATAGCTATCAAAGAAAAGGTTTCAAAGGTCGTCATTTGGACACTGTTTTGAAAATCAAGACGTTTAGAATTCCATCCGAAAGTCATTCTCAATCATTGGGACTCGTCTGATCGAGAATGACTTCCGGGTGAAGTTGAAATGTCTTTATTTTCAAAACAGCATTCAGATGACGACCTTTGAAACCTGTTCTGCGATGGAACACTCCTGGGAGAATGAGGGATTACACGAACTCGTCAGCAGTTATGGCAGTGATCCTAATTTCTCATCATTCTGAACCCAATAGACAAGTTCAACAGTAGCACATAACATACTTTGGTCCACCACTATCAGAGTGTAGATTGCACTGTGGTTCCGGTTCTTCTCCTTCGGGTTCCTGGCAAAGCAGACATAGTCCCCCTCGTCGTCAAACGTGATGTTCCACAGCAGAATGGAGATGTTGTTGGACTTGGATGAACCCACAAACTCCACACGTTCGTGGAACACAGAAACCTTCGGTTCCACTCCTTCGATGGGAATCACCGCCTCACAGAGCTGCAAATGGAGCACGTAGAAGATAGGTTTTCACAAAGCGTTGTTATGATCAGATCTCATTAAGTAATATTTGCGAATGTGCAGGACCGTGGTTCCATTTTTGGTCCAGTTGAAGTAGAGGTTCTTGATGCCGATGCAGGAGGCGTAGGTACAAGGCAGCAGCACCGTGGAGCCGTTCATGGCCTCGAGTGTTGACACTTTCCCCGTGGAGACTTCCAGTGCACCTACACTCCACACACCTGAGAGCACATGGAAAGATTAACAGAATGTAAGTTCATAACCAAGTGTTCAACGACACCAACAGTTTTGGCGCCTGTGTCTTCGCATGAACATGAATTTTAATGTTCTTTGCACCAAATATGGACTACAATTATGCAGCTATGGACTGCCCACTTCGAGATTCTGGAAGCAAAACAAGCAATTTTAGTTATAGTTAGCGTCCGTCAAGCCTCTCTTAACATTTGATTTATTTAAATGTATATTTTTTTTATGGGCTTTGACAGTTGAGCTCCATTAAGGCTTGAACTACAAGGTTTTACTTTTTTTAACTCTTTTGATGACTAATATGGAGGCGTTTATGAGAACGGGTCTCGAGTTTGAAGGGCATTTGGACAAGAAGTGTTGGATTGCGTGTCTGAATGAAGTCAGTCAAGTTCATTCACACCAAACTCATCATCCATGACTAAATGGAGCTCGCTTTGTGCAATTTACATTTTTGCATTTCATTTTAGGCTGTGAGGCATGAGTGCATGACAGGTATTTGTAATTACCTTTATGAAGACAAATAGGTGTGAGATATGTTAGCTTAACCTTGACGGATAAAGATGGCTGTTGTACACCTAATCATGTGAAGGTTAAGCGAACATCTTTCATACCTGCTGGTCTTGATACAAATAATCTACAATACCAAAGTATAAACTATATTTCTTTATGGGATGAATGACAACAAACAATTGAATTTGGAGTTCTAATGATGTTTAGCTGGAGTCTTCATGAAGTGAAACGATTCCAAGTTCGGTTCAATCAAGATAGAAGTAGAAGTAGAAGTACAATGTTGTGTTCGAGGAAATTATCATTACTCAAGTCACAGAAAACGTATTTGGAGAAGCTACGACTCAATTAAGATGAGACACGGCAGGTGAAAAGGAAAATTATGTTAAATTTAAAGATATTAATTTGAAACTTATTTTGTTTTTCATCATCTAATGTTTTAAACTTGGCCTAAAAGTTAAAATTTTGCCAATTTTTTTTAGACGGAGCATAAAACATGTACCAAATCTGGTATTTTCAAAGGTCACAACATGAAAAGGTGAAAACCTAAATCACTTCTGTAGGATTGCTGCAAGAGACACAAATGTTCAAATCATTTAATATTGTCAAAATAACGTTTTTGTCACTTGTAGACTTGTAGGCAGGAGGAACTAAAACAAATAAAGAGTACTGTCACTGGCAAATTTATAATTCAAATAATACTAAAAGTATAGTGTCCGAAAAGTAGAACAAGTGCTGCGTACCTTGAAAAATTGCATATTAAAGGCCCAGTACCTGGCATATAAACTTGAGTGAGGAACATGTTTTCAATTTCAGACTCTCCTTTCAGTCTCAGGCAGTTGTTTACGCATGGTTCCTATCTAACAAAAATAATAATAATCGCCAAGTAGATGCTTCTTTATGGTTCTCATCAAATAAAATGCTTTTAAAATGCATACTGCTTTGTCCAGTGTAAATGTTTTTCATTGAACTAGAATAAATAGAAGATTATTTTTAGTACCACACATTCAACAACAAAATCTCTTATGTAACCTTGGAATTTAAACTTGGATGCTATTTGCTTGCACAATTTAGAAGTCAAATCCAAGTCTACGGCGCCCTGCGACCTTGTTGCTTGACAGGGATGAAGGGTCTCGTGTTTCGGGGCGGTGGGTTCGGCCGATGTTTTGAACTAACAGCTGGTGTAAGTGTCACACACTGGGGACCTATTTTTAAAGCTCATCGCACACGGATCTGCTCGGGATCACGTTTCACTTTTACATGTGTCGGAGCACTTGGATGACTCTGTGGCTGTGAAGGAAGTACAGCCCTGCAGAGAATCAAACCCCCGACTTTGTTTACTCATTATATGGTGTGTTATAATGGAGCTTTTTATGTTATTGTGTGGAATGTATAGGATTACTCAAGCAAGACAATACGGGATTACACAAACTTGAAGAATACATCTCAGTTTATAGATAATTATTATGCATTATGTTTCCCTCAATGAATGTGCAAAAAATAATGACTCATTGAATCTGGGCTATCAGGGCTATTAAACTGAAGGCCCGGGGCCAAATCAGGCCCTCCAAGGGATATGATCCGGCCCTCAACCCAGCTTCCAAAAATATAGAAACTATTTTATCTCTTGTTATTGCTTTAGACCTGGTTTAGATCTTGTATAATCCTTGTTAATCCTTGTTTAGTCCTGGTTTAGACCTGGTTTTGACCTGATTCAGTGGTTTAGTCCTTGTTTAGACCTGGTATAATCCTAGTTTAATCTTGTTTAGTCTTGATTTAGATCTGATTTAGAACTGGATTAGACCTTGTTTAGTCCTAGTTTAGTCCTGGTTCAGTTCTGCAGATGTTAAAGCCTTTCGTATTTTTTTCATGTTTCAAAAGTGGCCCTCGGTAAAATTTAAAAAAAAGTTGGATAACCCTGCCCTACGTCTATGTTTTTACTCATCTTTATTTAGTTGTTGTGCTTGCATAGTGTTCTATAACTAAAAAAAACAAAACACTTTTGGTTGTGAGTTACATCATGTCAGCCCTTTGATCCAGTGGAATTGTCTTGTGTTTCACATTTTGCATCATGCTGCAAATATCCTGATTGTTCCATTGCCAATGCTTTTAAAACTGTGCTCTGCCGGACAGACTAACTAAATAAGTGAACAGATTTGAAGCATTAGATTGCGTTACTCTAGATCCTTCTTCCAAATCTTGAATTACATTTTATCTTCATGGAAAGAGAAACCTTATACAACTATGCGCCTGTTGACTGTAATGGGAAATTGACAATTATCTACACAGTGCATATACCATTTTTTGTTTGCCTTCAGTTAATGGTAAGGTATATTTAATGCACTTAGGTTAATGTAATGTTTATGTATTATTAATAGGGGAAGTCAAATAATACTCATCCTAATGCAAGAACATATGAGATGGTAGAGATACCTTTTCAACCAATCAAACACAAAACGTCACATTTTGCTACAATACGATTAAGAACATCAAGCATCAATTTGAAAAGCGGGTGTGTTGGAGGAGAGAGAGCAGCCCAAAATCCACGAACAGAAAAGACTCCTGTACACCGCCTTGACATGAATAACGTTTCAGCACTAGGCCTTCATACTGCCTTACAGTTTTGCAAGTAAGGTGGAAGTCTTTTCTGTTTGTACGTTTTGCTAGCTGGACAGACAAAAAAAATCTCCATCTAAGTTTGTAATTGAAGTGCAATTGTTTAGTCAGTCATCTCTTGGGATGGCTTGGAATTCTTTTCAGTTGAAAGCTGGTGGATCAGTTGTTGCATTACATAAAGACGTTGTATCCTTGGGCAACTTACACTTCAGCAACCTTTTTGTGTGAATATACAGACAGTATTCTGATAGGATTTGTTGGTGACAGAGGGGCTGCCTGCCAGTGCTGCCGGGCAACAGTGGCCAGTACTGAGTCTGTCAGGACTGAACAATTATACTATATCAGACCATACATTATAGCTCTCGGTAAAAGGGGGGGAAAATAATCATTTTTTTTACTCCTCTTGTTGGGTGGTCTTGATTTTTTCCTAATAAAAGTGTTTAATGTCCCTTAATATTGATATTATAAACACAAAACAATATTTCTTAGTGAATGCCATTTAAAGGGACTATAACTGATTTTTGTGTGTGTAATAAAGTAAAATCTGCTCTGCTTCAGGACAGATATTTTGTGGCCTGAAAATGAATCTGCTGTGTGCTATGTGCATCTAATTATAAACATTTTATTCTCCTCGAAGCAGGAAGTATGCCGTTAGCATGCTAATGTTGTTAGCTTTACTGTGACGGTAAACTCTGCTCTGGACTCTGAATGTTGTGAAAGGCGTTTTAAAACTCAACACTGTGAATATTTAGGATGCTAGAAATTTATTTGTAAGTAAGTAAGTAAGAATTATATTTGGATGGCTGCAAACTTTAAAAGGAACTAGTTTTGTTTTTCTCGTATTTTTAAAGTAAAAGTAAAAATACCGTTATTCTAAAATGACCCAATTTCTTCTTACAAAGTCTGAACTCTGCTCCAAACCACCACATGCTTTACTGACTTTTC
The DNA here is from genome assembly GCA_019453435.1 of Rhinogobius similis. Classification (NCBI taxonomy): domain Eukaryota; kingdom Metazoa; phylum Chordata; class Actinopteri; order Gobiiformes; family Gobiidae; genus Rhinogobius; species Rhinogobius similis. Next base: position 9,975,514 of record CM033625.1, on the reverse strand, counting down.
AAAAAAAAAAAATCAAAATCTTATCATTGACTATTTGAAATAATGGATCCTAAATTAATTTAACCAAATTAAATGCCCAGCCCTGTTCTGTTAGGTGTTTCGAATCAAAGCAATCTACAATCTAATTCATGTTACCAACTCTTATGCAATAGCACTTTTGCTGGGTAAACCAATACAACCCTCTTGTTCCAGCATGGGTCGAGTCCTGCCGATAAGCACCCCCTTTAGAATCCAGAAATAAACTTCACACCTCCCCACTCCCTTGTTCCACGCCCCCGTTTTACTACTATCACTCCACTTCCCCGCCATTCATCTCCTTCCTGCAACCCTCGCAGCAGCAGTGCGGGCCCCAATGTGTGTGCGTGTCCGTCTGTCTTATTTGTGTGTCGTAGTACATCGTATTTTTAGCCCCACTATCATGTATCTCTCCGTCCAAATTGGGAAACATCAATATCTGAATCGGGAATCCTAATGGAACCAAAGACACCCGACTGTTTGCATGCGTTCCGATGTCTGTGCGTGTCCTTGGTTGACAGTCAAGGTGAGTTTTTTCTTTATAGAAGTAGGCCAGGGATGATAGGGTTAATGTATTTTCAGTGTAAACCCTTGGAGACATCTTTGAGGACGCCATCATCGCCTCCAACGGTGATCGAAGGAGGAGAACAAGAGTGTCGAGCGATAGATAAAAAAAAGAGTTATGGTTGGCGTTATGGATGGGTCTAAAGGTGACAACGGGGGAAGCTAGAGGTCAGCTAAGTGCGGCGTCCTCTTCAAGGTGAACGGCCAGAGCTGTTAATTAGTTGAATTAACGGCTGCGGACGTCAGGGAATAAATGGGTCACGTATTGAAGAGGCATGTCATTAACAGTATAATACCGTAACAGCGTTGGTTGCTTCGTTCACTCAATGCTATAACCTCCGCTGGCCTAGTTTTCGCTGTTCCGTTTTCATGGACATTTCATACCATTTCCCACTGGGCGCAAAGCTATGTTCACAAACGTGGCCCAGATTTGACGGTATAAGGTTTCACTGTAAATTTGACTCCATGTGCAGTTATTTTACAGTATGTGTCATAAATCTGGGCCATTGACAAGTTTTTTGTTATGTGTTGGTTTTTTTTGCGAAAAAAGCAATGATTCAGTTGTGCTTTGATTGTATACGTTTACCCAAGGAAGATATGCTCACTTCACCGAATTGCCGAGCTGAGTTGGTGTTTTCCTTTTGCTGTGGCTGCAGACTTGAAAGATTGTAAATCAAGAGACTTCCATAAAAACGGTGATGTTGCGGCCGCAATGCTATTAGATATTTTATTTATTCATTTCCATTCCATATTCGTTTCCATTTTGAGTAATTGTTCTTGGGAAAGCTGTAGCTGGTGATGGTGCACTTATATAGAGTGCTAAATGTATTTAATTGTTAATCATGTCGTAATTTGCATATGAAAAAGCAGTAGATTTTCTTTTTTGTTTGTTTGTTTTTTTCCCCCTTTTTTAAATGAATATAGCCAATCAGATTTAATAATATTATGGTTTAAGTGCAGTTATTTGACCTCCATTGGGTTAATATCCACGTGAAGTATTTGTCAAGAAAACTACATTGTGTTTAATTTATCGTAAAGGAGTTCAGGTACTGCGAAATGTGTAAGATAATAGTTACAAGCTGCTAATACGTTAAAACGGTAAATGAACATGTTGTAAAACAGTAAAAGCTTGACAGATGAATAGACAGAATTGTTGATATTATGATATACCGTAATTTGGTGAGAGTTATTTTCTACATAAACTGAGTAAGCCCAGACTGCAAAGCTAGTGTCCCATACAAATCCTTCAGTAATACTAGATAGGTTCACTGCTGTTGATCAGGCAGAGATAACTTCAGTCATTATGTCCTCCAAAACATCAACTTGTATTTTAGACCCAATCCCAAGTAGACTCCTCAAAGAAATTCTCCCCCTAATTATAAATCCCATTCTTAATATAATAAATACTTCACTAGAAAGCGGTTATGTCCCTCAGTCCTTCAAATATGCAGTGGTTAAACCACTTTTGAAAAAGCCTAATCTAGACCCCGACATACTGGCAAACTATAGACCTATTTCTAATCTGCCCTTTGTCTCTAAAATCCTTGAAAGAATTGTGATTAAACAGCTTTGTCGCCACCTGCAGGACAATAATTTATTTGAAGTTTTTCAGTCAGGGTTCCGTGCGTACCACAGCACTGAAACTGCACTAGTTAAAGTCACAAATGATCTGTTATTAGCTGCTGATGATGGACAGGTCTCAATCCTGGTTCTGTTGGACCTCAGCGCAGCGTTTGATACCATCGACCACAACATTCTACTGCAGAGGTTAGAATGTGATATAGGTGTCAGTGGAACCGCCCTTAGCTGGTTTAAATCCTATCTATCTGATAGGTACCAGTTTGTTAATGTAAACCAGAGATCTTCCCCATGTTCTAAAGTAACCCACGGTGTGCCGCAGGGTTCAGTACTGGTCCAGTTCTGTTCACACTTTATATGCTGCCCTTAGGTATGATCATCAGAAAGCATGGCATTAACTTCCACTGCTATGCAGATGACACTCAGCTTTATTTATCAATGAAACCTGATCAGACCCATCAAGTAGACAGACTTAGTGCCTGCGTGAAAGACATAAAAACTTGGATGACTCTTAATTATCTGCTCCTTAACCCTGAAAAACCGAGGTCATTCTGCTGGGCCCTAAGCACCTGCGAGAGACTCTTTATCTGACCAGATAGTTTCTCTGGACAATATCACTGTAGCCCCCAGCTCTACTGTAAGAAACCTTGGGGTCCTATTTGACCAAGATCTCTCGTTCAAAGCACATATAAATCAAGCCTGTAAAACAGCCTACTTTCATTTGCGTAACATAACCAAAATTAGAAAAATCCTGCCCAGAGATGATGCCGAAAAACTCATCCATGCATTTGTCACATCCAGATTAGACTATTGTAACGCTCTGCTTACAGCGTGTCCTAAAAGCTCTATAAGAAGCTTTCAACTGGTTCAAAATGCAGCAGCAAGATTATTAACAGGTACTAGAAAAAGAGATCATATTTCACCAGTGTTAGAGTCTCTTCACTGGCTTCCTGTTGAGTTTAGAATCAAATTTAAAATCCTCCTCCTGACTTATAAAGCTTTAAACAATATGGCCCCATCCTACCTCAAAGATGCAATAGTAGCGTACCATCCAAACAGAGCTCTTCGTTCTCAAAATGCTGGACTATTGTTAGTCCCCAGAGTCTCTAAAAGCACAGTAGGAGGTCGAGCATTTAGCTACCAAGCTCCTGTGTTATGGAACCAGCTCCCTGTTCATGTAAAAGAGGCCGACACAGTCTCTACATTTAAGACCAGGCTCAAAACGTTCCTCTTGAAATAGCTTATGGTCAGGCCAGTTAGGAACAGAAATAAAAACCTACAGTTTTAGCTACGCTGCCCTTGGAGCAATTCTGCTGGGAAGTATGGCAGCTTGAACACTGTCCTCTGGTTCTTCCGACTTTACCTAGCAACAATATTTAATATTACTTCAACTGTAGTCTGTTCATTGCTGTTCACATGTTTCTCTTTCTCTCCACTTCCCCCGGGGAGTGGAGACTGTTTCAGGCACTGCGGCGGCTGCTCCAGTGACGACCCCCCCACCCCCACCAGTCTGGACGATCTATGCGCCACCCGCCAGGACAGCAGGATTAGCCACACCTCGTCTGCCTGGACGAACTCCTTCTACTTTAGATGAACTGTCCCTCATCTCCTGCTGGAGGATCTCTCTACACTGGTGGACTGCTCCTCGTCCGCCTGGAGGAACTCTTTAAAGCCACCTCCCTCTTGAGTGGTTCTGGCTCCACAGTCCAAGTGGATGCGTCAGTCCTAGTTCATCTGCAGCCTGTCCGTCCGTGGGAGTAGGATCTCTCCTTCACTGTGGTTCTCCCCGAGGTTTCTACTTTTTCCCATGGGGTTTTTTGTAGTTTTTCCTCGCCGCGAAGGAGGGTCAAAGGACAGGGGCATTCTGGGACAGTTATCTGAACTGCTTTTACCTGTGGCCCATCGAGGCAACTGTTGTTGTGATTTTGGGCATTATAAAAATAAATTGATTTGATTTGATTTGACTTTCAACCCTCCACAAGAGCAATTAAATCCAGCAAATGCTCATGTAACCTGAAACTGAATTTACATTTAATTTGAAGCATCTATCTGTTAGAGTCACGTTGACAATAGCCGTGGCATTTACATTTTTCCTTCATGTTACTTTATCTGACAGCACTGCCTTATAATTACAATTTTAATTTAAAAAGCATGAACAAAGACCTAATTCTGTTGAACAAATTGTTAACTCCTAACCCTAACACTTTATTTCAGTTGTTACTAAGCCTGAATCATTGTTAATACACTTTTTGATCATTATGAACTAAGTATTGGTCCATGCTTTGTTGAGGCTGTTAAAAATGTAATTAGGGTGTAGTTATTATAAAGTAGCACCAGTCTGATTCTCGTCTTGTGTTTTTCACAGTAAATAGTTAATCTTTTGAATCGTTTGTGGAGAAATTTGTGGACGTTTGTTTTCAGATTCTGTTCTTGAAACGACTGTATGTTCATTTATTATTTTATATGTGAAAAAATTACGGTTTCAGTGTGTTGTATGCAATTTAAAAATGGTCTGAACATTTTGGCAATGTTAGAAGTGCTTCATTTTGAAACATTTCTTTTGTCGATGGGTATTAAAAGTCTTTCGACAAAGTTGACCTTGAAAACTGCCTGTCATGATCAAACAATAATCTGTAATCTGCTAGAGCTACAAGTATTGTCCTGCAGTGCGCTGAAAAAAAGAAATAAATGCATTTAAAAGAAACAACGCAAACGTTGAGCCAGCATAAGGTGATGATGAAAATGCACACAGCTTGCGTTGAGTCATCAGAACTATAAAGTACGGTACAAATACTAGCCTATAAATAACGAGCCTGTAAATCATGACCTCTCGCATTGTCCTTTTTTTCCAAGCACCTGGTGTGAGCATCCAGGTGCACGGGTCTATGGAGCTGGGAAAGAGGACAGAACAGACGTATGTGGGCAAATTAAAGATATGTGTGAGGTTCTAGTTAAGTGTGTATGTCATCCCTTTTTTGTGATTCACTCTTCTAACAAAATAAATGCTGATTTGATTTATTGTCTGGCTTTTTCCCAGTTGTTCCCTGCCTGAAACTGACACCAACCCTATGTGACCCTTACTGGAAACAAAAGGAATGAAAAGTTATCTTTTGTTATCCCTCTTTCTATTTGGAGTTGCGAGTGTCCCCACAAAATCATTATGACTTGGCAAACGAAAGCAAGGTGCTTTATTATTAACAACCGGCTAAATCCAGAAATTGTCTTGCCCAAGAACACAGTGTAGCAATATGTGCTATTGTGAGATTTGAACCAGCCACTCGCTCATTGGTGGGTGACTGCTTAACCCACTAAGTCATTGTTACTGCCAAAGAAGAGAGAAATAAATGGGTTCAATGGAGAAGGAGAGCAGTTTCGGTAAAGTGTCTTGCCCAAGGACACAATATGACTATGTGCTCTGGCAAGGTTTGAACCAGCCACTCTCTCATTACTGGGAGACTGCTTAACCCTCGATTCCACTGTTACTGCCAAAGAAGAGAGAAACGAATGAGTTCAATGTTAGAAGGAGAGCAGTTTCGATAAAGTGTCTTGCCCAATAACACAGTACAACTATATGTGCTCAGGCGAGGTTTGAACCAGCTACTCTGTCATTAGTGGTTGACATCTTAACCCACTATGCCACTGTCACCCCTAATAAGAGAGAAACAAATGAGTTAAATGGATGAAGAAGGGCTGTGTCGGTAAAGTGTGTTGCCCAAGGACACACAAATACTAAATGTGCTCTAGCAAGGTTTGTACCTGCTACTCTTTCATTACTGGGTGACTGCTTAACCCACTATGCCACTGTCAACTCTTAAAAGCGAGAAACAAATGGGTTCAGTGGAAGTGTGTAGTTAAGGGTGTGTTCATATTCCCGGTTTGGTCCTGGTTTTAGCCTGTTTAGTCTTGATGTAGGTTTTGTTTGGTCCTGTTTTAGACCTCTTTTAGTCCTGGGTCTGGTTCAGGTTCAGCCCCAGGTTCAGTCCAGCTTCAGTCCCAGTTTTGATGTGGTGAATGTCGACGTGTGAATGCACCCTCGTAGTTGTTCAGACATGTTCCACAGTTCAAAACGTTATGCAGACGGGATGGGAGCTTATACGTTTTTCTTTGTCCCACTCCATTTCAAGCAAATATGGTTCATTATTTTAATTGACTTGGGAAAGATGGACACATGGAGGACATTCAAATGTAGGTGTAATTATCTATGTATGAACTTGTGTATGCGGGCAATCTGTAACTATATCGTCATATTTTCTGTTATTATCTCAAAACACAGCCTATCAATCAATTTCAATAAAAAAACAGACCCTTTGACACCCTTTTCCTCTAATTCTTTCAATGTCTGTCAAAACTTCCCAGCACAGTTTGTTGTTGGGACATTTTATGGTGAAAATATACAACAGTAAGTAACAACACATTGAGAGAAAATTTGAGCAAGTCACCACTGCACCACTATACGTCACTTTCGGTCAAAATACTGCTCTGTCCGATCACCGAAGAATCCGAAACCTCCATCAAACTCTCCAAAGTGATGACTAATGCCTTTTCTCCTAGTTATCGATCTGTCTCCACACCTCAGCAGGGACATTTAAGACATTCCAAAGACACTTAGCCGTACGTATTTCAATTTCAACCTATGTAAATGTTAACTGTCCCGACCTTAATTGTCTTTGAAGCAACAAGTAACCCTGCCTAACCCTTTTTAAAGTTAGTTAGTTGCGTATGGACAGAAACTAATCAAAGCCAGTCATTGCGTGCAGTCGGTACGCAGCATGGAAGTTATGCTCACCCAGTAACAGTGCCACTGCCAAGCCAGCATGAAGTAGGTCCCCCGATCTCAGCCGACTAGAGACATTCGAACCGGTGCTGTCCGCCGCCGCCATGACACCACCTATCTATCTGGCACTATGTCAATATTTCCTTCTCTTGTCAATTTTTCCAGTTTGCAGGTTGCGGTCTATGCAGCTCCGAATGTGTTGGGACGCTTAACTGCACCGCTGAAGTCCTCCTCGACCCTCCCTCTCTCCTCCTCTGCACTCTGTCCCAGCAATGAACGGACAGGAATTCTTGAATGGGGCTCTCCCTCCTCTCCTGTCCAGGCTTTGCAGGTCTCTTGGCAAAAAAAAAGAAACGGCAAGTATAACCAAAAGCTGCATCCGATTCTGTTGTGTTTTTCCAAGGCTGACCGATGATCATCCGGTGTAAGGCAAAAATTAAGCAGGGTATAGCAGCAGTTGCAAGCGAGCAGGAAAGGCAAGCTGGCAGGCTGGTATAGGCTGGTGGGCTGGTTGTTGCGGTTGCCCCCCACACTGGGAGACACTGACGGATAGAGGCACGTAATAAGATGCTATAAAACCCGGCGGCAGCAACAGCAGCAGCAGCAGCAGCAGCAGCGGAGAGGCACGGAAGCCGAAGTCTCTAGCCGGCATGGGGAGAAGCGAGCTACTGCAGAGGTGGAGTGGGAGAGGAGAGGGAGAGGAGCAGGGAGGGGGGCGAGGGGCTGGTTGGGGTGGTGGTGTTGGGGGGCGATAGAAGTGCTGCCACACACACATACAGTAGAGCTGAGTCAGCCTTACTCGAGACAGCCTCATGGTCAGACGTGGGGTTATTGCATTCTACATATCACAGCGGGTCCAAACCAGAGGGACAGGGGGGCAAATGGACACTTTGGTTCAAGTCATTATTTCTGTCAGAGTTTGTTGACATCATCAGAAAGAAACCCGGCCGTAATTGTTTTTGTGGTGTGTGTGTTTTATGGGCCATAAGAGTCACATATCGATCGGGTTAATGTGCGCCAAAAAGCTAAGATGTGTGAAGAACTATTCGATTTAGGGCGAAGGTCTGCTTGAATACTTTTTGTTGAGGGAAAGTAACATTATATTTTGTAGAACTTTATCAGCCACTAAACCAGTCGAAGTCCACTGGGAACCTTACCTACACTGTGTCCCCTTAGAATTATACAGTTCTTTCTACATTCTGAGTAGATAAGTTTGAAGTTTTGACAACTCGTAGAACACAATGGAACAGGAAAATTCTTGTTAGCTCATAATTTTTTTTTTTTTAATGCACCAAACCCTACACACTCTTTTATAAAGTGTACAGAAGGTACTCAGGATAAAGAATATAACTACATTTGGACAAAAATGTCAGAATAATTCTAAATCTAAGGGGACAAATAGGTGCACCATATAACATTTCTAGTGCAGGGTTCGCCTAGGGTTTCGCAGGGTTTGACTACATGAAGGTATCGTTGCTATGTCTGGAATATTCCACAGCATGGCATTAAGTATGGCATCTACAGAACTTTGATTAACTGGACTCATTGTATTGTATGTAGGCTAAATAAACATGGATTTAATACCATTAATGGAACAGATTTACAGAGTTGGGGTCAAATCCTCGTTTTTGCATGTAAGTCTCAAGTATTTGGCCTCAAGTCCCAAATCAAAAACAAACAAGTCCAAGTCATGTCCCAAGACCTAAGCATCGAGTTTTAAGGCCCTGTGTAGATTTTTATTTTACTTTCTGTTTCATCACTATTAAACTTTCATGGATGGTCCCAAACATCACTCAACATACAATTAACGCAATAAAAAAAAAAAAATTAAATCTGTATTTTTTACTGAAAAAGTATGTTGCTCTTTGGCCAAATATGTTTAGCGCAAACAGAGAGAGCACAAGGGGAAACAAAGTCCTGATCACAAAATCGATTATTGCGAAGGTTCATGTTCCAGTTTGTTCCTGTAAATTTAAGCAAAGTATGTCATCTGTAAAGAGAAGAGTGTTTTCTACACACATTTATTTACTTGAGAAGAAGCATCATTTCGTCTCTGAAGTCAAAGTCAAGTTCGGAGTCGCTGACCTTCAAGTCCAAGTTGAGTCCATTTAATCAAGTCAAGCCTCGAGTCATCAAAATAACGACTTAAGTGAACCTCTGCTGCCTTCTATTGACCTTTGCATTGACATTTATACACATATATTTAAAAGAATGTCTCTGAAAGTTGTAAAACAGACTTTTAAACTCATTGCAATAAAGAATTAGAATGCTTACGTTTGACCACTGCAAACAAATTGGAAAACAAGTCCTGTTCACGTTTTCAGGACAGTAAAATGACCTCAAGCGCCTTTGATTAACTTGAGCACACGTCCCTGTAAATTCTTGATCCTTATCTAACCCCCTTAACCCTCTCTCTGTGTGTCTTCGTTGTATCTAAAGGCAGCATACTGTAATATCCCCGCAACAACTCTACGAACTATATCCCGGGAAGAGTGCAGGCGGAATCCTAAACATCCTCTGGACACGGTGTAATAACATGTCCTTCACACCTGGGAGAAAAATGCCTTAGCCTCTGCACTTTAGCCAAGCATCGTGTACATTTTATGGTCCATCCCAGCCTTCAACATGGGGCCCGGCGGTGAGGGATTGACAAAGTTCACAAACTCAATGCGCAGACTGACCCTCACGAGATTCATGCGTTCCTCCGCCGTCCGCTGCTGTCACCACCAGATCACCTCGCTCATGTACAGTAGGTGCAAAGTGCCCTGGGTGTGCGGCCCAAAAAACTGGGTTCTGATGCTGCAGTGATTTTGTGACAGGGAATATTGGCTGTATTAATTGAATTTGACTTTGAATTGAAGCTTGTGCAATACATGAATACATAAATCAGTAATATTCAGGTAATATGCTTCATGTTTGTCTCGTCTAACCCTAATCCTAAACCTTTGCTTCGACGTATTCATGTTTCCCGGCTTTGACAATTTGCTGAATATCTCTGTCCACTCTTCGGCCTCAGTTCTCACTACACCTGTCCAATCCTGTTAAGAAAAAAAAAAAAAGTACATGACAACTATTTTTTTTGCTAAGATGGCAGTGTTCGCGCACCCACCAGAGTGTAGCTGGTTTAAACCTTAATGTCGTTGCCTGGGGGGAAAAAAAAAAGTGAGGAATTACTTTTGTTACAGATATGCAGCCGCCCACAAAGAGATCGTTATCAAAAATAAAGAAACAGACACAAACACTACTTCTGTACTACAGTGTATCAAAATTGCTGGCTGCTTTTGAGGATTTCATGAGCAAAAACAGATTGCAATTTCCAAGATTCACTTGGTGTTATAAGATTCTGTTCCAATCAGAGCATTCGAACAGATGCTCTGTTCTTTAAATTGACCAGTCACATTCAATTGTTTTGGAGAATTGACGTCCTATCCCAATTGTTTATCTTTATTTTATTTATTTATTTTTAAGAAATTCAGATAAATATTTATTGCATGAATGACAAGCATAAAAATATATAAAAATTTAAATTTCAATATTTTCAAACATTTTGTGCAATTTAATTGAATTTCAAGTTTAAGGAGCCTAGAAAACAAACAAACAAAAAACTATTTTTGGGGGGTATTTGGTATTTTTTGCTAGCACTGGAGGTTTAGTTGATAAAACAGATCGTTTTTATACTTTATTCTATTGAGATACTGATTTTAATTTAGTTTGTTATTTTAAACAAATAGTACAATTTTTATCTTATCTTTTGAACTTCTATTTTCTTCTGTGTCTGTAACAAAAATAATTCCCTTTGGGCATGAATAAAGGTAATTCCTATTCTGATTCTGATTTTATCAATGAATGCAGAGCAAAAGGTTGGACAAGCTGAATATTATTTTATTCTTAACCCTAACCTACAGTAAACCTAACCCTAACCCATTTTTAAAGTTTAATTTAAATTGATGTTCTGAAAAGACACAAATAATAATACATTACAAAATAAATAAATACTAATTCAACTGTTTGCAATAGCAGTAACATCTGTAAGTACTATTATTTTTGAATATTATAACAACATTTTTAGCACCACATAGTTTCATAGTTGACATAGTTTCTTTCCATAAATAATTACATAATATTTTTGATCCTACGCAGAGACATAACCACTGTTACGTGTTTCTACTGATGATTAATTGATGCCACACTTTCTTTTGACAACTTGGCATACTGTACCTTTTCTGGCACCAGGCGGCTCCCGGGGGCTTTGGCACATTTTGCATGGAATCACTTCTAGCCCACAACATCTCCACGGGGACCCGGCTGTGTTTCGACCGCACAATATCTGCAACAAAACTCCCACATCTCCAAACACATCCATTATTTCACTGTTATTATTGTCATATTTCCCCTGCTTTTCCATCTCATCCCGAACAGCGATGATGATGGATGCGTGACCCGCTCAACATTCACGCTAAAACACGCGCCGGCCACGTGTCGTCAGGTGATCCGTCTCCCGCTGCCGGATGTCGTTTCAAGGTTCAACCCGTGGGTGTGTTGGGGCCACGGACCAGATAGTGCGCCACATATGGTCGAGGCAAAACGGGGCAAATTAGAAATGTGCGTAGCCGGCCGTGATGGGGCTATTACGGGAGGCAGATCGGCCGAGGTAAACGTTTTGCATGCGTTTATGTCTGCGGCGTTAGGATGTGCATACCAAACAAGCCGACATACCTGCCCTTCAGTGGTGACCTTGGGTGATATGTGCGTGTGTGTGTGTGTGTGTGTGTGTGTGTGTGGGTGGGAGTGAGGGGAGGGGGGCGGGGCTTAAGAGGACATTACACTGATGAGAGGAGGATGTTAGGGACCGGTGTGAGGTGCAGGGAGGAGGGGTGAAAAGGAAGGGAAGGTCAAGAGAAGGGAAGATGTGATAGGGATAAGGTAAGTACGGAGAGGTATCGATTTGAGCGAAGTGACTCCATGCTCTAAAATGAATGGTACGTTTGGTGGTTAACTTTTACAGTCAGGAATAACCTACAAATTAAGCTCTTGCAAATATTATTGCAAATGTTTTTTTTGGGTTTTTTTTTTGTCGTAAGAGCAGTGTAATGGGCTCTGTGCGCACAACAGAACCTGGCTAGATCAGTGTTAGCGTCAGTACTTCCTGTCTAATTCTATCTCTATACGTTTTTTGCTAAGTAAGTCTAAAATTAATAAATACTATAAGATCAGGTAGTGAAAAGTGAGTTGTGGTGAATATTTCAGCAAAAGACACGTGTGTTTATAAATTATGTGTTTGTATTTCAATGCTAATGCTAATGCTACTTTTGAGGCATAAACAAATAAAGTAAAACAAATAAAAATAATAATAATAATAATCTTCACATAAATACAATCTGACAGTCTTTACTTTACACTTTAATTGTAGTTTATATTTCAAATTTTAATACAAGTTAACATTAGCTTTGAGACACACTGAGCTAGCTTTAACATCATTGTGCACTGAGCCCATTCATAAAATAAGTTAACTTGACTCTACTAAAAAATCTACAACACACTATTTCTACCACTACTGCTACTACTGGCATTTAGTGACAGTTGCAGAGAAGATTCTGCGTTCGTTTATGAGTGCATGAAAGTCAGTGGATCCCAAAGTGGGGGTCAGGATCCCTTGGAGTTGCGAGACATGAAGTGGATGAAAAAACTTCAAAGCAGTATAATTTGGTGGAATTAAACCCAACAATACACTAAACTGTCAAAATAAACCATATTAAACCTGATCTTATGTTTGTCAAGTAGAAAAGTAGAAGCGTCGATTCCATGTTGTTGTAGGGGTCTTGAGTAGGCGGCATAGTTATTTTGGATTTCCCGTTTGCGATTTTGACCTATGACATGTTTGCTTTTTTCTTTTCAGCTGTTGGAAACAATAAATTTCTATGTAAAATATGTTCTTGAGTAAGCAATTGTTCATCCCCTCTTCTGTGCGCTATTGAGTGTTAATATATAAAAATGTTCCTTTTAAAGTAGAGCATTGCTAGCTGTGCACGCCGTTCCTTTATAAATGTAAAAAAAAAAGCACAGCAGTCCAAAATGATGAGCCTGGGTGAGTGTGAGAGCGGGAGGGGGGACATGTGGGGAGGGAGGCAGCGATCCGTTTGTGGGACACTCCAAGATGCTCCTCTCAGCTGGTGCAGTGAATCTATACCATATCCTGAAACGGGACCAACACCTGCCTCTCTCCTCCTTCTCTCCTCCTCCTCCTCCTACGCAGCAGCACTTTTACCCCCCTCTCCTGTTAACCTTTGGGTCCCCGCCACACTCCCACCTGCTCTCTCTCTCCTCCCCGCTCACCCTCCCCCCTCCCTCCCTCTCTCTCTGCAGCAGCCTGTGAGTGAGCACATTTCAGAGAGCATCCCGGCCGGTGCGGGACAGGCGCGTGCCGGGGCCTTTTGTTCCATCCCGGGCTGAGGTTTAGAATGTCATTTGGTCCATTCAGCTTCTGTTTGCTTTAACTGTCGTCGAGTCAGTTCAGTTAAGTCTTTTCTTCATATTTGTTTGTGTTTAGATCCATCTTGTCTGGTTCTAGTCTGTCCCAAGTTGCGTTTGCTCTTCTTTTTCTGGCGTACGTTGATAAAGTCGGATCATCTAAAAGGTAAGCCATTTTTTTTTTAAAGTTAAGCCTGAATGTTGCTGTATTTGTGCTGCAGTTTATGAAGTTGTGTGCGTGACCAATTGTGTGCAAGAAACCCGTCATTGGATCAGAAAGAAGTTCACAATGCTTCCATAATCGTTGTGTGTCTGTGCATTCAGGACATAGTGCAGTTGTGCTTTTGTTTCATGACACTAGTCTATACTTTTAGTACAAGCTACATATTAACTAAAGGGACAGCCTATATATGAAACTGAGCGTCAAAAAAAATATATAATAAAATGCATCATATACCAATTATTTTTTGTATATTTTTTTACTTTGGATGCCATTCCAAACGGAGCATTTCCCACTTGGCTGTTCTTGGTGTTAAAAGTCCTATGTATAGTGTGTTAATTTGTGAATTGTGCGAGATAAAAGTTACTGTCTTGCCTTTGTGTTGTGGAGTAACTTGGGATAGATTGCTCACTAGAGATTGTATCCATTATAATGAAGTGGTTTGACAAAATAAAATAAATTGTTTTATTGTTTGTTATTAGGCTGTCTATTAACTGCCCTTTTAATTGCTGCTTGTCTTCCTGGGGTCCGGTTAAAAAATACCATAACACATTTCCAAATCGATCCAAAAACGTACTGCAATAATAATGGGAATGATTGCAATAACGGAAGAAAAAAGTGATCGCAATGTAGACGGAAAATTGAAATTACAAAAAAAATGAGTCTTACTTTGAAACAAATGGTTATCTTCGGTAAAACTGTACATACATTTTGTGCAGTGGAATACTTGGTGGAGATGGCCTATGTCAGTGGGTCCCAAACTGTGGTACGAGTTCTCCCAGAGCTACGCAGTGTGACGCAGGGGGTAAATGCAGAGAGTTATGGCAGACAAAAATTCTTTACATGTTAAACCTTGTAATTATTTGGATTTTCCAGACTATCTGACATGTTTTAAATGTTATGCATATGCTTCAGTGTCATAACAAATATAGAGTTATATTTATGGTACGCATAAAAGTGTCTCAGGGCCTATGCAGTCGTAAAACATTTAGGACCCACAGGCCTAAGCTAGGGCTGCAACTAACGATTATTTTGGTAATCGATCAGTCTGGCGATTATTTTTTCGATTAATCTGTTAGTTGCCTAGATCGTGAAAGGCCAGCGAATATGAGATTTTGACAATATATAACAGAGAAAAAGCTAAAGATATCAGCTTGAGAACATTTTACAGTTAACTTCCAACCAAAATGGTTCCTCAATAAATTAAAAAACACTACATTTATTTGTCATTTTGCTGTAATTCCTGATTTTTCTGAGTGATAAAACCTCTCAGCTCATGACAAGTTTTGGAGGTTGTGCAAAAAAAATGATTATGAAGTTGGTTGGCGACTCGTTTCAGCTCTAGCCTACGCCAATGGTTCCAAACCTATTTTGTCTCGAGTACCCCCTAAGGTTTGTTTCACACTCATCGTACCACTTAAGTAGAGTTTCAGTCAAATCAGTTGGTTTATTTGAATATAATCAATCATTACTTTTATAGTTTTGTTTTAATTATAGTATTAATGGTCCAAGATACTCCAAAAATATCCAAAATTTACAACTAATGACTTTTTTATTCAGATAAAAGTACATTTTGTCTTCATTTAAACCCTAAAACCAATCCAAGTACCCCCTGGTAATTCTCTTGGGGTCTCTTTACCCCTGGTTGGGAAACACTGGCCCAACCAATGTCCAGATGCTGATTTCTCTACCAGTTTTTTATTGTAATCAGTAATTCCATTTATTTATCCAATATTTTAAAAACACTAAGTAAAATTCTGCTAATGAAAGGTTAAGTATTTGTTCAATCTGGAATCCTTTTGCTCCCTGCAGTATTTACTGTGACACCTTGACCAAATTAGAATGAACTCTGAAAATACATCCGAGCACAAAGTCACCTCTGCTGGGCCCCGGTGCAATGCCTGCAGGTGAAGATCAGGGCGCTTCAATCCTCTGGTGGTTGTGGCTAAATTCTGGATCTCTTGTAACCTTTATCTGCTGGACATGTCGGTTGTGCCTTTTGGATTGTCTTTATGCAGTAATATGGTGTTGGCAAAGTCACCGAGAATTCATAGAAAGCGTGTGGAATGTGATACCGTCCTCTTCACTGCCCTCTCCATCCTAAGTATAGCAAAAACACGAGAAGCTAATCCATATGTCGGAAATGTGACGCCACAGTCATTGACATATGAGGTAAAATATGAACATGTTATTCTGAAATACCAGTTGTGCTGTAGAATAAGTGTTTTATGATATATAGTTGGTCGCCAAAAGAAATTAAAATACTCATAATGGTTTGGTTGTACAGTGTATTCTATTTATCTAATGTGGAAGTAAAACATGCTGCAAAAAATGAATTTCTAGATGAGTTAAATTGTCTTGATTTCAGGATATTAATCTTAATTTCAGATGTTGTGACTTGTGATGATTAGTTATGGCTATTTATTTGATATTATTTATTTACTTACTTACGTTTCAATACATTATTTTCTTACTTAAAGCCAGTGGGTCAAGATAATTTTACTCCCATTGGCAGATACATTTTCTGATTTTAAGATAAATTATCCCATGATTAGTCAGAAACACCTTGACACTATTCAAATATTCTGTATCACATCAGCATTAAATTCTCATGGAGTCAAAACTACTCAAATCCAGATATAAATGATAAATTCAAGTAATTTAAAGAGATTTACATTTTTTGCTGTGATACGCCAATTGAGTGTTATATCTAAAAGTGCTGTATAATGCTCCAAAAATGACAGTTGAATACAGAGAGTAGATGCAAATGTGTGAATAAATGCAGGGATTTATACACTGATGTATACATTCTGGTCATAAAAATGCAAACATACGGAGCATGTTTTATATGTATTTTTATTTACCTTTTTATTATACATTTCAACATTTATTCTTGCATTTATTTATTTCCAATTATGTCATGTTTCGTCCTCCGTAGTTGTTATTGACTGAAATTTCCCACACTACGGCACTAAACTTGTCTATCTTGCATTTTTTTTGTAAATTGCAGATCGTAGAAAGGGTTTCAGAGGTTGTCATCCGGACGCCGTTAAAAGATCTAGACGTTTCGACTGATTGACAATGACTTTTGGATAAAAGTCGAAACGTCTCGATCTTTTAACGGCGTCCCGATGACAACCTCTGAAACCCTTTCTACGATGGACCACACCTGGACGAATGAGGGTTTACATCGACCTATAAATTGCAGATGTTTTATATTGTGAAAAAAAAAAAAAAAAAGGCATCTATTTTCTCCATGGAGATAGATAAATTGTATGCCCTAATGTAAAACAATTCCATGGATCATCCACTAGAAAAGTTACAGTTAAAGTTAAAAATTATTATCCATGTTATGTTTTACCTCTGAGAAACTACATGCATTTTTTATTTTATTATTATTAGGGTTTTTTTGTCAGTTTGCTCTCTCAACATGTTTTCTAGGGATGGGTGACATGACAAAAAAAACCCTCTATCCTGTTTTCTTTGAAACCAGATCATGATTTCTGATTTTAGAACAATTCCTGTGCATTTTGTATTTTTCTGTTGCTAAAGAAGTAAAAGAAGTAAATACAGTAATCCGCTTCTTCTGAAAGCTCACACTTCACTGTGATTGGTTAAATCCAGCTGTCACTCATTCAGATCAAGAGGAGAAATTTGTGTTTGAAAAAAGTGTAAATGTTTGCGGAATTAAATAAAAGTACGATATGGAGATGAGATGCCATCCTGGAAAAAATAGTCCAATCTGCTCCTAAAATGCTTTATTATTTCATTTTATCCAATTGCATTTATAGATTTATATGGGACATTGTAACTCAAGATGTCATTTTCTCAAAAAAAAGGGACTATAGTCAGCTTTACAACCTTGTATTTTTTTTTGTAGATTTTGATGGATTGCACAGAAGGATTTGTGGGGATAAACAATCCTGATTTATGTACATTTTCACAACAAAATATGAGACACATTTTTCACACCAAGATCTAGTATGATACAGTACGTCAATTAAATGAAGCATGACATCTTAACAGTGTCCCAAATTCTAGCCAGTCTTTAACACAAAATGCTTTATTTATACATGAAAAATGAACATTTTACATGATGAAAAACATGTCATATATTTCTTCTAACATTAAGTATACAGTAAATACAATA
Organism: Rhinogobius similis; assembly: GCA_019453435.1. Lineage (NCBI taxonomy): Eukaryota > Metazoa > Chordata > Actinopteri > Gobiiformes > Gobiidae > Rhinogobius > Rhinogobius similis. Next base: position 9,957,745 of record CM033625.1, on the reverse strand, counting down.
CGTTCTTTAATATTTTGTCACTTTTTCCCCCCGTCCCATGATAGTGACAGCTCCAAACAATGACACACACTCATGTTCATTCTAGATCATCTTTATTTAAAATAGATAATGTCATGATTGCTGCTTTGGAAGAGGCAGCACAGTGCAACCATTGGTCTGGTGTTTGCTATTACTATTAAGTGGTACAAGAGCGACCATTCAGGGCAAACTTATGATTGCTTAAACACATGTACGTATCATTATTGAACTTTAATTTGATATTTGTTCACAGTATATAACATTATTAAAACGGTCACCTTTGCCCTTAAATGGTCTCACTTGTCCACCACAAACCCTGCAACAGAAACGTGCATGCTCACACAGACAGGAAAACAACGAGAGATTCTTCAAAACAATTTAGAATTCACGTGCACAGCAAAATCGCCAATGTTAAACGGTAAAATTATCGTTTTTCTACTTGGATTCTGTGTTGTGGATGTATACACTAACAAACCAGACCCTAACTGGTTAATTAAGTAGTTACTCATCATCAGTTGTTCATGAATTAAGTCTTTGTTCATCTTTTATTATGGCTGGTTAAGATGTTGTTATTACAAAGTGTTACTGAGATTTGGTTTCTTTGACCAATCACAGCATATCCAGTGTTGGGATTGCTATATTTGGGTTATAGTTGAGAGAATGAGAGAATGAACGAGCCTCATTTGTTACTATCTGATTGGTTTATTCCAGTGGTTCTCAAACGTTTTACCCCAAGTACCACCAAAGAATTTAGGGTTGCACACTTAATTTAGACCTGAAATAGTTCTAAGTAGGAATAGACCATTGCCACAGTAGTTTTAACCAAAAATTCACTTTTGGAAGAGCAAAACATGTGAATAAAATGTACTCTAAATGAAGTAAACATTAAAACTGAAGAGTTGTCCAATAACTGCAGAATATCTGTGGCAATCATTAAGATCGTCAAGTGGAATCGGCTTGTCCAGACATCAGCAATATCGATACCTTTAAAGTCAGGTCATCAATATCAGAAAAATGGGATGTGAAGCTGACTGGAGGCACTGCTCTGTTTGAAACTCTGTTCAAGTTAGACTTTAATTTGAGCTTTTTTAAAACACAACTTGACCACAAAGAGCTAAACTACAACAGGTGAGCTCATGTGAGATGTTAAACAAATTTTATCAAAGTCTCAAGCCTAGCCTAGGACCTTGATTTTGTGCCTTGGAAAAATGTCCAATTTGAGTTAAAAGATTCACAAATTCAGAGGCAATTGACAATTTTACCTTTTTGGGGTGTCCTGAGCAACTTCTGGACCAAAAAACAACACAAAACCATCACTATCGCCAAATTTAAAGAACCAGACAGTGGCACAGTTTTATATTTTACTAAATTGTCTGGTTTGGTAATGTTTCAGTAATTAATGGTGTGCAATGGTATTTTTTAAGCCCAAAAAGTGTGACACGACTCAAAAAAGGTTGAAAAACACTGGCTTACTGTGACCAGATGTCCCTTATTTACCCGAGACAGTCCCAGTTTTGAGCTCTGTGTCCCATGCCCCAGCACATAGATCCAAAACCATTGATTTGTCCCATTTTTATACATGGCATCTCCCAGTCGTCACAATTTTTGACCTCTTTGAAGCCTGCCAACAACCAGTAAAGAGAGGAATATGTTGACTTTTCCAAAGTGTTTCCAAAATAGAGAAAACCATGCCAGAACATAAAAAATTCATACTGGCTGAAATCTCTAAGATACTGACTTACAATTGAGCCATGAAAAAGATGTGAAGAAGAGATAATGTGAAACAATTTCCCGATCTTTTCACACTTTTATCGTCACCCCTCACCCCAACCCAGTATGTCCCAATTTATCATTTTCAAAAAATCTGGTCACCCTACATTCGCCTGTAGGGTGCCTGTAGGGTAACTGTTCTTCAGGTAGTTACACTCAATTTAAAAACACCTATGGGGCAATAAAAGCTTATGTTTTCTTTAGTTTTAACTTATCAGGCTATGTTTGCTGATGTGTGCATTTTGTCACCATTGAAATGGTGGAACTATCTTCCACAGAAGCCATAGATGTCAGTGCAAACTATGAATAGGCAAAGTGGAACTGGATACCTGTTGGATGATGGGTGAAAAAGCAACCCACACATTAAACCTCTAACTGAAAATAAACAGTTATTCTCACTGTTAAAACTCGAGACAATGGAGATAATGCTGTGCACATTTGATACTAATCACTGAACTTGTAACATGGCAGTTCACTTGGCAGTACGATTGTTGGAAATGATTGCTAGCATAAAGCATGGGGCTACACATACAAAATTGAATGTATAGCGAATCTACTCATTACCAAACGTGTGCTTTTGGAAATTCAGGAAAACAGTTGGACATTTTCCCGTAACATTTTGTAAACAGAAACCGTAAAAACGCATAAACGAGTTAAGACCGTTGTAGGTAGTAGGCCTCAACACAGACCTTTACACAGCTTTTCAGAGCAAGTTTCAAAACCTGACAATTAGTTTAAAGGAGACATACTAAGCAACATTTCAACTATAATATCAAATTGTTTACATCTGATAAGTATAGGGGTAGTTGTTTAATCGTAGTTGATCGTAGTTTTAAGTATGAGTGAAGAACGTTGTTTCAGAATGGACTAATCGCCCTGCCCACTTAAGCTACGTTTCGACTGGCCCGTTTCTCCACACCGGGTCGCTTAGGAACGTATTACCCAAATGTAACAATTAATTGTTTTCTTAAAAAATGCAATGCTAATCGTACCTGACGCAAGTTTGTGTCGCAGTGAGATATGGCTAAAGCCAGAGTAACTACTTTTGGTTTATTATTGGCAATTATTTCAGTTTCACTCTTATTTGACGTCTTTTTAGTTAATGCAAGGACTTTGGGTAATGTTAGATGCAATATGCGCTGACAATATATCTTTTTCTAAACAGCTGATGCTAATACGCGCTAGCTTTGTTTTGCTAAATCTGACAGTTTTATATACAAAGTTAGCATTACTGGAAATACGGTGGTTGATTACAAGATCAAGTCAGTTTGTATGAGTTTTTTGCCATCTTGTTTTCACCTGAGACTGCGTTCTCTCTTATCCAATAATCTAACTCAAAAGCACGGTTCACTTTCACTTTCAGATCACTTTTGGATCCACTCCAAAGCAACCCGTGGAAACATACTTTTGTCCCTTCTTTCACACTGATGTCGAACCATGACAGAGAAACAACTGTCTGGGACTATCTGTCTTTGTATTTCAAATAGATGCTTTCACAGTATACTGTATGGACTAAAAGGCATTTTCCTGAACTAGAAAAGATAAAAGTCAGGTACATTTTCGTAAAATAGTGTCTTTCTAGTTTTCTGAACCAGCTTTTGAGTGATTTTAGTTCTTACATGTAACCACATAATCTGTTTGACATTAGCCATGCTGCAAAATTTTCACGTCAATATATTTCACTTCCAACTGTTGCCAGCAGAGGGCCCCAAAGAACAAGAAACACAAGAAATGAAATAGATACACTCCTGAACAAAAACCCTACGCTTTCCCCTACGCTTTCACAAATCCGCGCCATTAATTGCGAAACAGCAATTCAAACGTTCGTCAAAAGCATTTCAGAAGTTACAAAAAAGCATAATATGTCTCCTTTAACATAATCGACAACAGCCAAATGAGGCAAGATTCTTAAAAAGACATCAAGTGGTGACAGCGCACAGTAACATCACAGTACATTCAGATTAACAAAGCTTTATAAACATGCTAGTGTCGAATGAACTAATGTGGTCAATATAACATTCAAAGGTGCTCGGAATATGTTGTTAAATAAATACAGCATCGTACACGTCCCATTTGACCATACAGGCTCCATGCCACACATTCAATATACCATTTGGACGGCATGCTCTCCGTTTGATTATTATAAAATGTACTGCTCTATGAATGTGCAAATTTATGTAGCTTTTAATGTCTATGCTGAGGTAAAGGCATGACTTTGGAGGAACAGCGAGTATACTTTTTTGAAACCACGATATTTTACACTGATCTAAGTTCAAACACACTAGTTACGGGAGTCAAGGTGCAAAGTGAAGTCCTCAAAGTTTTCTGAATAAAATGTTAAATACATTAAAAACGTCACTGATAAAACAAGAAAAAATCTATATATATAACTTTACCAAAATAAATAAATAGATAAATAAATAAATCATTAATTTCCCCTCCTCCTGTCACAAGATTGAATGGCTTTTTGAAGTGATTGTTTTGTGTTGGAGTAACATGCATGGGCTGCAACATAATCTGTGCCATGCATTGAGTCCGAAAATGCATGCTGTTTTCTAATTTCTGAAGCATAAAAAAATAACAGTACAGAATCATTTTAAGACACCTGCAACATTTTTCTTTCATGATAGGTGGGTATCAATTCCAATAATAATATTACCCATGGGCATCAATAAATCAGAATATTGTGGAAAACGACGCAAGGTTTCATGCACTAATTTATGGGTACTGTACCTATTTTCTTAAAGATGTGATAGACACAGCTTCTTTCTTTTTAAACAGTTGGCAATGGACCATATGTATTGCTCACTTACCTAATGCATTCTGAGTATCATAATTATTCACCGCGGCTGGTCTGAGGGTGGCTTTTCACAACTTTCAGACCAGCCATGGTAAAGCTAACAACAACTAGCATGCTAACAGCGCACTTCCTACTTTGCGGAGAATAAGACACTCCATAATCAGATGCAAAGAGCGCACAATGGACTAATTTTTAACCATAGCTTTTACAATATATCTGTACTTTGGCAAAACAGATTTTACTTTATTCATGAGAAAATCGGGTACAGTCCCTTTAATAAAATATTGTAACTGTGTGTGGTTAGTGGGCATAACAAACAAACAGAAGTACAAGGAACTAAGCACTAAGCTGCTGGGGGGTGTTTCACCTGAACGCCTGCAGGTGAGATGTTAATGCTGTTGCTTTGACTGGAACGTTCCACAATATGGCATGTGTCTCCATGGAGACAAGGATGTGACTCCACCAGGTTAGGGGGTTTATAAAACCTGACATAGAAGTGTACATACGGACAAAACACAAACTTCCACAAACCTGCACATTTATCATCTTTATGAGCATTGACCGAGTTTTTGGACAAGACAGCTCATTTCTATGTAAAGTTGCTTTTTTATAGATCACAAACGTGGAAAGTCACGTTTGTATGCACACTTGATAAATGTGACCCCGGGTCTGTGGAGAGACGACTCCCCTCACTGTAAGACTGGCTGAGTTTCCAGCTACTTTAGCAATAAGAAATACATGGAATTAATAAAATGGATGTTATTTAAATCATTGCCTTATTGTGGAACATTTCAGACAAAGCTGTATCTCTATGAGGTCAGGCAGGTGGCAGATCCCCATTAGAAAAGTTACATGCACTATGTGCGCTATCAAGGATATAAATAAATGTTCTGTTTCCACAATATGCTAATTTCTTCCTAAAGCACATATATGAAGAGCATTGTATTATATATAACTGCAACTTTTTGTTTGGCGTAATAGCAGTCAACCTGTTTATACCACTGGCTGTAAATAATTTCCAGTAACTCAAGATGATTGACAATAGCAGATTTCTGGAAAAATTACTAATAAACATTGTGTTGTTTATAGTTATTATAGTGGATGCCTTTCAATTTCACAACCTGTTAAGACTATGAATATTATATCAAAACTAGAAACTGGCTCTGTCTGGTGTGCAGCACCTAAACTAATGGTGTACGTATTTGCACAAGTGGTCCCTGGCCTGTGTTATAAAAGACATTAAGACTTGTTAGATAGAAATGCACAGTTGAGTTTCCCACACACACACATGGAAGCACACTGGTGATGGACAGACATGCTAATGGCTCTATGGTCGCTGATAGGAGGATCAAGCGGTGGTTACTAAACAGCTTCAGGGAGAGGATCTGGAAAGAGAAATACAATTAATAAACTATTAACTTAAGGTCTTTTGTCAGGCAGGTTTATTACTATTTTTGTTCATAATCTGTTTAAAGTAACCGGGGTAACACCAGACTGATATGTGCAGCAATCTTCTACCGATTATCAATAGAGAGGAGTTTTAACCAATCACAGCAGCCAGTTGATATAATTTCATATCATACAATATAGTTTTTAGTTTTCATATTCATATGTCATAAAATGTGCTCCACACCAAAAGTTGTGGACTCAAACATCTCAGCCAGGAGCTGTTAAGGAGGGATTTTTGAAAACTCAAACCTTACGACAATCACACGGTTGTGTTCAAGGAGCCTGAATCCAATTTTGAACAAAAAGTGAAGCACGAAACATGTTTCAGGCTGAACCACCAGCTCCTCTCAGTTAGTGCTTTCCTTCACTCTGATGTTGAACTAGAGCTGGGCGATATGACAAAAAATGATGATCACAATTTCCTTGGGGCCAGATCATGATTTCGATTTTTTTTCTATTGCCTTTAATAGAGCTGCACAATTTAGGAAAAATATCTAATTGTGATTTTTTCTGTGCAATTAAGATTAGATTTAGGTTTGAATAGAAGGATTCTATTTTGTTGCTTTTTAGTTTTTGTCATGTTCAGTTGTGTTTGTCATAATTAAATGAGTCTTTGTTGTTTTTTTGTCAAGTTTTTTTTTTTTTTCACGTTTTTGCCGCTCTTGAGTTGTGTTTCTTGTTTGCAAGCGCGTTTTGGTTGCTTTTGAGCGCATTTTTATTGCTTTTGGTTGGGGTTTTTGTTTTGCTTTTTGTGTTTCGTTGAATTGTGCAACCCTTGTCTATAAGAGGTAAATAAAGTCATTTGCTCAGAGGCTAAACAACAGGAGAAAAAGTGTGTTTGAACAGACAGCTGCATTAAAGACAGAAAAACCATGAATCACGATACATCGGTTTCACAAAAATAGCAGATTGTCACAGGGACGAGCTCATGATTCGATTTTTATCACCATATTGCCCAGCCCTATGTTGAACCATAACAGTTGGACTTCTCATCCAACAACGTCCCTGACTGGATGAAATTGTTTGTCCCATAGTTGGTTTCTTAAGGTTTTCATACAGTGACATGCTTTTAAAAGGGGTAGACAAAATCACAAACTAAACCTGGACTGTGTGGACTTCATTTGTAAAATATGTCTTAACGTTTTAATTCAATATCCATAGTTGATTTTGTTTTTTAAAAAAGCCTACTGAACAAACAAACAAAAAAACGTTAATGTTACGTACCAGGTTTTGTGGTTTGGTCGTCCATAGGCCACTGGCTCAGCCTGGCACTGTTAAGGCTGCCTGCAAATGAGAGAAATAACAACAATCAAAAATAAATCAATACAAACACCCTGTATTATAAAGCCCGCAGTTGTTTAACAGGGAACTTAATCAAATTTTGGTAACATTTTGGTCCAATGTAGTGCCATTAATTATTACTAATGACTGTCTGAGATGATATCTAAACCACTTTTTTAGGTTACATTTCTTTGCAATATTTTGTTATTAATATCTTGAGTATGAGAATATAAAAATCATCTAACTAACACGTTTATCCTTTTTGTGACTCTTGAGTTATAATTCATCTCTAAATTTTACTGCTTAATTTTTCCAACAGTTGTCCTTAAAAAGCCAAACATGTCCCAGTCTAGTAATTATTCTCCGCTCCTTACTTGGTCTCCTCCTCTGCCACTCCTTCTGCTTCTAGCTTGCCCTCCTCCTCCATCTTCTCCTCCGATATCAGCTCTTGTTTGCGATGTCGGCGCAGACATTTCACCACCACCATGGACAGTATGAGCAGCGCTAATGCCCCGCCCACTGACGCTCCTATGGCCACCGCTATGGTCGAGTCTCTGGGAGGGGGAACTGGTAAAAGTAGAACAAAAGTATTCAGGACAGAGTTAAAGAGCACCATGGAGACAAATCTGCTGCATTTGGAGTGATGTGGCGTAATGGAAGTGAAGCTGAGTAAGACACCCTCAGAGATCTGCTGAGACCAAGTTTGACCTTTAGATGGTGATAAATAAGTAAAGAGCTAACTCATCATCTGTAAGGCTTGAAGAAAAACACATGTACGCATTTGCAGAATATTATATAGGTTCGACTGGAGCTAACTAGGTTGGTTGTATTCATGATTGGAATTGAAACACTCACGTTACTTTTATTGAGTAGATTTCTTTGAGTAATTGTACTTTTGAGCTCAGAAAATATGTGGATTGCAGCTTAAAATACGTACACTTTTTTGGGCTTTTAAAAAAACATGAACAAAGACTTAATTCATGGTGAACAAAACACTTTCTTAAGAATGATTCAGGCTCAGTGCCTACTTAATTAATACCCTAACCCAGGTATGGGCAAACTTTTTGACTCAAGAGCTACATTGGATTACTTGCCCAGGGGCCGGGCCATTTACAGTTTTACACACATACTATTACACTTAGACTTAATGCCTAAAATACACAAAAAACTACAACGGAATAGCAAAAATCATTACCTATTTATTTTAGTGGAAACAGTGCCATTGGTCACTCTCTTTAGTCAATGCATCAACGTTTGGTGTTATTCTAGAGGTGGCTATTCTCAAAACTGATCTGAAATGAAAAAGCAACTGCAGTCATACCTAACTCATCAACATTTTTATGAAATGCTTTGCAGGCTGGATCAAAATGCCCAAAGGGCAAAATGTGTCCCCCGGGCCTTAGTTTGCCCCACTGTGCCCTAACCCAAAGTTCTAACCCAAACTCCTTAATTAAGTAGTTGCTAAGCCTAAATCATTCTTAGGAGACAATTTGTCTTTTATCTTGCTTTATCAAGGCATGAATAACTGTAGTTATTGTAAAGTGGTACCAAAATGACTACATTTGTGTTACGCACAATAATCATGTTTTGTATAAAAGGGTGATCTAAAATGTTGTTAAAAAGTAATATACAGTAATATATTATATATAATATGTAATACTTTGAGTAGCAAATTTCATGTGTACTTTTAACTTTTACATGAGGACAATTTTGGCAGCTGTGTGTGTACATTTTTTCTATGTAACAACGCTTTGGTGTGATTCTTGTGAGCTAATTTATTTAGGTATATTATTTAAAGTCAGTGGTCCTGTATTTATTGAACTGACAATGAATTGCAATCTGTCTCACTCACTAAAAATAGCTGCAGTATTGTCTTTAACCACATCCCATGTCTGCAAAGAAAAAAGAAAAAAACCACACAAAAAAGCGTATATTTGTTTTTTAGTTGGTAGAGGTTATAAGCGCAGTATTGCAGCCAGTTCTTCAGCAGTCTGTCCCAAGGCAGTAACCTTTTCTGAACAATTATAGAATTATTTTGAGCTTCATCACAACTGTATAAGACCACCATGTTTAATAAAAAAAGAACTAGTATGTTTTTTTTTTTTTATTGTGACAACACTGAGTCTGTCTAGTGAGTGAATACTGAAAACAACTGCAAAGTGACCCTGAACATTTACTTCATCTATTTACGTAAAAAGGTATAACTTTTCTAGTGGTGCCACCTACTTGAGTTCATGGAGACTACGTTGTCTGGAATGTTTCACAGCTTGGCATTAAACTTATCAGTCATGAGTTTATTCAATAACAACATTTTTGCTGCTAAAAACAACACGTGAGCAGCGTCCCCTTTCCAGTGACCCGACCTGTAACTTGGCCTTATGTCGTCACCTGCTAAAATTTAAACGAGCTTAATGTCATACTGCAAAACATTCCCATCACAAAAGAATTCTGTCAACAAGACGAAAATGTGAGCGCAAATGTTTTTCCACTCATCCAAGTAGCTTCTTCAGTTCCTCTGACAGAGAACTGGTGAGTCACTGCGATATACTCATACTACACTGAAACTAACATACCATACTTGTTTACAGCATCCAATTTGTTTTATTTTTGGATAGGATTGGATTAGGGTTGTGACTAAAGGAATTCTTGGTCAATTTAAGACCTGCCCAATCGACTAGAAGATGGTGTGGCAAAAATATATCAAAACTATGAAGTATCTACACGCATCTGACCCAAACTGCACTCAAAAGTTCACATCCACACAGGATCTCATACAGAAAAACAACAAATGATACAAAAATGTACTAGTAAACACTGTATATGTTAGAGCAGTGGTGCCCATAGTACGGCCCGCGGGCAAAACTTGGCCCTCCAGCGGGTCTAATTTGGCCCATAAAGGGGTGCTGAATTTTGTAAGAAACATCTATTTTGATTCAAAAAGAGGATGTAAGAAAGCCCACACCAGTCTAACCCTCTAAAATGTACATTAATTGAAGATATTTAATGATGAATGAATGAAACTTTTTACATGCAAAGTATTAACAGGCTTGGCCCTCAACATGCTAACGTGTATCCAGGGAAAAAAGATTGGGCACCCCTGTGTTAGAGCGATATAAATTGGATTAAACTCTAGATTCATTCCAAAATCTTCAACTCACTCTCTTCTCGTTTCTGCTGTTTTTGCCATTTAAATCCTTTTAATCTAAATAATCGGTCAACTAATAAAAATGTTGGTCGACTAAGACACCGTCAACTGATTTTTTTGACAAAATGACCTAAAGATTGGATTAGTTGTTTACAGTCAGGAGTATCTGTCTCTTAAAACTTTCGCCCAGTTGACAGAATTCAGAACTTTCATTTTCCTTAGAACCAAGAAATCCCACAAATGTAATCAAAAATAAAAGCTGTGAATAGCCTAACGTTCTGTGACGACGGTGAGCTTGATGATGCCCCGGCCGTGGATGCGGTCGGGAGGGTTGCGGACGTAGCAGTTGTAGACTCCCTCGTCCTCCAGCTGCACGTCCGACAGCGTGATGGACAAGTCGTTCTTATCCAGGTTCCCCGCAAACATCACCCTGTCCCCGAAGCGGTCCGAGCGCAGCGCCACCATCCCCTTTTTCCTGTAGAACGTCATGAACTACACAGACAAAAGAAGGATACATGAGAGTTGAGCTTTAGATTGGAAATGACAAAAGAGGGATGGCTCGTTATTCATGCAATTCTTCAACATTAAAAATACATTTATGGCTCCTTTTAACACATTTCTCATACATGTATTCTGTATTCTGATGTTCATTTTTGTCATTATCGCCCACCCCTAATATCAATCATTGCCATCCCATACTTGCTGTTGGCTGATAACCACTCAGAGCTGAACGATTTGGGAAAAATATCGAATTGCGATTTTTCTGACCAGTATTGCAATTGCGACTAGATTTGCAATATATGTTTTATAAATGGGATCCTGGTCAAAGTTCACATTTTAAACAACCACGAAAATATACAAAAAGAAACAAACATAAAAGAATCATGTTTTTGTTGCTTTTTGTCACATTTTTTATCCTTAGTTTTTATCGTTTTTATCGTTTTTAGCAGCATTTCGTCACTTTAAGTAGCATTTTTGTTGATTTTAGTAATGCTTTTATCACTTTAAGTCACATTTTGTCACTTTTAGTCACGTTTTTTTCACTTTTATCTGTTTTAGACGCATTTGGGTCACATTTTTGTCACATGGCATCTAAATCAGTAACGTGAATCGAGTATATTTCTTAGCATCGCATTTGAAATTTTAGTATGGTGACAACACAAGCCTAAACTCAAAGTGAACAGACAATGTTTTGTTTTGTTGTGATGATGATTGGTAATTGGTGAAAGTAAATGGCTCGAGGTCACATTGGATCTGTTTGAGTACAAGTTTTACTACTATTATTTAACGGCTGAACAGTCACGAGTGCAGCAGGTACTACTTAACAAAGAATAATAACCAGTGCTTGAGAAGTCATGTATTACATATTCTCCAGCCCACAAAATCAAAGCAAAATTGATTTGTGAATGGCTGTAATTCGGTATCACTACACTTTTAATAGATTGAGAAGTTTACTGAGACTGATTCAGGCTTAGCAACTACTTCATTAATAACCAAACTCCTAGCTCTAACCCACGAATTCATCTTCTCCTCAATAAGACTCAGGGTCACTAAGGATTCTCCCACCAACGAGAGAATAGCCGGTTCAAATTGAAAAAGAGATAAGGAAGATAAAGAAGTCCATGTTACCATCTCCTCTGTGTCGTTGAGCGTTTCCTGGTAGGTCCAGTTCATGCCGAATTTGGTGACGTCCATTTTGTAGCAGGAGGTGAATGTACATTGGATTTTGATGGTCGTCCCGTTGAGCGCGTTGATGTTACTTTGCACAAGCACCTCCATACTGGAACAACCTGGAAAACACGAGGAAACTTTCAGATAAAACACAGTGAGAAATTGCAGCAGCGCTACGTCGTGATTATATTGAGAGTGAGAGTTGCACTGCGGATTGCAAACCAGAATGTGAGTGCCTTTTGTGTTGATACAGTTTTTTGTGCATTGGGAGGGGCAAGTTTAAGTTCTTTCATTGAGCAGGACCAATTTGAGTTAAGGAAAGCTGCTTGCTGCTTAAAACATTTCCCTCAGACTGAAAACTACTTTTGAATGGAAGTCAAAACATCCTGACTTCTAAAGCAGTGTCCAGATGACTATTTTGAAACCTTTTCTACTATGGACCACTCCTGGACGAATGAGGGATTAGGTTGACTTGGGTTAGACACCTCCAGCCTTGTCTGTGTGTGAATGTAGTGACTGATTGGTGGTGGTCAGAGAAGCTGATGGCAGGTTGGCAGTCTAGCACTCAGTCCCAGGGCAGACACATAGGGTTGGCAATACTAGGGATGTGATCAAAATATCAATATTGTGATATACAGTATATGGTGACAAACGTCTTGGCACTACACATGGCACACAAATGTGTTTAGTAACACTTTCAAACAACACACATTTGAGATAAAATGCTGAGTAAAACTATTATTAACCCGCTGACTGCTGCTTTAAAGTAGAACAATTAAATATCTTGGTAAGTCCGTGTGTTGGTTGTAAATGAATTTTTGGGGTGTTTGAAGCCCCCGCCGTCTCCCCCTGCTGTCTCTGCATGGAAAACCAGCCTTACAACTTTCCTGAAAACCGACCTGAAAACAACTCCCTTGGGAAACAATGGCTCTCTTTTTAATATTTGGCGACCTGAAATGTTTTTGTATGTGATTGTACTTCCTTATTTCAATACAATGGAAGGCGGGAAAAAAAGCCGTCTTTTTACTGGCAGTGTATTTTCACAAGAGACCTGCAGGGGGAGCTCTGTCGCTGAAGTTACTTAGTTCTGCTTTAAGGCTGAATCTGCTGGTTCGTGCATTGGTCAAAGTTGAATTGTTTAAAGGACAAATGTATTCTGATATTTAGAGCACAGTGAACATGAAATTCTAATGCATTTTATTAATCTATAGTCATGACATCAATTTAGTAAACTTTTAACACTGGGATATTCATATATCAGGACAAGTATCGTACCATGTTCCGAGCATCAGGATATGCATTGTATCGTGGACCCTGTATCAGGCTAAGTAGTGTATTGTTGGTAATTGGCAATACCCAGCCCAATGGTGGTAAAAATCAAACCATGACAATATGTTATTTTGGTAAAATCGTCATATTATGATTCACAGATATTCTCTTGAATGCAGCTCTATGCACAAACAAAAAACACCAGATGATCTTTTGGTGAGCTCCATCAATGCTCTGAGTGAGTGAGGACTTTCAGTAGTAAGTAAACTTTCAGAAGAACCAGATGATTTTAGTTACCTCTTCAAGGCACAATAAATATTTACATGAAATCGAGATAAAATCGAAATCTTGATTTGACTCCAAGAAAATTTCACCAACCCCTTCAGATCAAACCAAACAACAACTACGCCATCAAGTACAACGAACACGGACCACGGTGTAGACTTGATGTAAAACGCAACACAAATTAGTGTAACGCCAACTTTTTTTCCCTCAATTAACAACTCACATAACTGAAACGGATGAAATGTCTCCCTCGCTCCACGTCTCCGCCTCCTCCTCCCTCTCTCTCTCCCCAGACACAATCATTGCTGCTCCGTGCTGGGACTCTGCAGTAGTCTCCTCTGCAGTCCGCTCTTTTTCCTGGCTCCGTTCCCACTGCCGCTGCACCAACCCCAGCAGCACAGACAGGGCCTCTCAATGCAGCACCCTCACCTCTGCATGCACCGCCGCTTCTCCCGCCATTCATATCTATAATTCACACCGACATACAGCCCAGAACCTATAGACGCGTGAGTCAGGGGTCCGTCCAGCACCTGTTTATTTCTCCTTTTTGTGAGAAACTGGGTGTGCTCAGTCAGCAGTGAGCTAATGCGGCTAGTGGTGCTACGTCAATGTCACCGTTTCGCGCTGACCTGTCTGTTTGCATGGTTAGCGGCACACAGCGACACTCAGCACACAATCACGACGGATACTAAAGGTGCATAAGGGAGTATTGATTAGCGTGCTATTCTTTTTTGGATAATGTTAATCAGGCAGTATGGTATGGGTCATGTTTTTATTGAAAGAGAAACTGTACATTGGTGTTGTTATTGTCTGAAGTAGATCCTTTAAAAAGTCATGTCATGAGAACGTTCAAAATTCCAGAATGGAGGCGACTAGAGGCAAAATGAAGAAAAAACTATGAACTGACATCAGACGTAAATACGAGTGATTTTAAGTCATTATAATAAGAACAAATTTGGAATTTCCAGTGTAGGAATGTCAGTTTGTTTGCTTTCCTATTACAAAAAGTCTCAGAAGTGCCTTTGAGCTTCACAAAAAGTATAATTTGTGGTTAAGTGTGTAAAATATCTGAAGATAACTGAAGATAACAACAACTGTTGTGGGTGCAACATTTCTGTACAAAATGTGTTGTCCTTTATCAAGTTATCAACTAGTCCTATTAAATAAAGAAATAATGTAAAATACATGTGTAAATGTCTCTAAGTCAAACTCTATCAGTCACATGTAACTGAGTGGTTTTCATTTGCCAAACCTAGCTCAATTATATTATGTTGTTCATTCAAGTTTCTCATTGACATTTTATTGTATTCCCGTTCACTTTTGCCACCAGTTGCCTCCACACCGGAATTTAAAATGCAAGGGTCTATCCATATCCATTGGTGTCAGAATTATGAGCAGCGATGAAAAATGTAAAGCAAAATAAAATATGATATCTTTTGAATGAGAAAAGTTGCAAAATGTTGCACAGAACAGGAAGCTGCAAAACCCATGAATATCTGAAAAAATTATGTGTCAAGAATATACCTGGGGCATAGTGTTTCAAAGTATAATAAATAAATAAATGGCTGTTTGCGCAAAACTGGAAAGAAACTGGTAGCAATTACAGTAGGCCTTACTGACATGATTTGCTTACATAGGCCATGTATTTTTTTGTTTATTTTTTTCTAGCTCTGGAGTGGGAGACAGATAAAATACACACAATTGTTGAAATTTACATTTAGATGAAACATCCTCTCCATACATGTTTTTGTCAAAAATAGAACAGTATATCATGGTTAAAAGTATTGGCAGCAATAATAGGTTGACCAATTGTGAATAATCATAGTCATATTTTGATAATCATTATTGTTATTTGAACTATAGACCCTTTTAGTGTTTGTAACAAAACACTTCCATCAGCTCTTTCTGTGTTGGCACTAATGCATTTTCAATGGGGGAATTAGCATTAGCCTAAAAACGTCACAAATTATTAAAAAAAAAAGTCTGTTTCTGCAACTGACAACCACTCGACCAGACGTGAGCCTCACACACCAAAGCCTCGTTAAAAAACATTACCACATGTAGTAGTGTGTAAACAATTCTTAAATCTAATGTAGTGGCCAGAGCGGGCCACAACAGCGACAATGAATTTTTTGTTTTCTTTCACCGAGCAACACAAATTCTACAGTAATAGATGAACTTTGGAAACTATTTTGGAAAGTAGAGTTGTTGGCAAATGTGATGAACATATAAGTAACAACCATATGTCTGCACTGTCTACAAACAACACAATTCAAACTCCAAATCAAATAAATGGCACAGAATCTAAACACAAGTCTGTGTGCAGCTGTTCTAAAAACATCACTCCTGGAAGGGTCTACAGGCTCTAAAATACATACAAAAGGCATTTTATAACATATAAGACAAGACTTGATTTGTAAAATAAAACTAACATTTCTAACACTATCCAATTCTATCCAATTTATATCGCTAACACAGTTCGACCTTTGATTGAAATGTATTTTAAAGTTCTCAGCGTACATAGAAATAATCTCTTGACTGGTTGACTATCAAAAGAATTATCGCTGACAAGTCGACTACTAAAATAACCATTCATTGCAAATCCAGGCTGGGTGACATGTCCAAAAAATAAATAAAAGAAAAAAAATCCTCATATTAAACAATGTCAAACTTCAATTTGATTTATAATATATGTCATTCAATACAAGACAATACAAACTTTCAATCGCTGCCAACATTTTTCTTCAGTCTGAACTCTGCTCCAAACCTTGATAAACCTCCAAAGCTTTATCACCGACCATTCGAAATTAAAATGTGATTACCCGCACAGCACACTTTTCCCCCTTGATTAAAAATGCCAAGTTTTATCAGTAACGTTTGGTCTCTAAACATGCTCAAAATCCCACTTTGACATCTGGCCCAGACTCTATCGTAGACCACACCTCTACAGGACTACATTTCACAGTCGCGGTGCACGTCAGGATCGTGAGGAATGGAGTGATGCGGCCTCGTGCTGAGTCAGCGTTCCTGTGGAGGGAGAGAGAGTAACTGAGGGAAACAAAATGCTGAGACGCCGGACGGGCAAACTCGCACTCACGGAGGAGGTACTGCAGTGGAGCGGCCTGGTGCACACACTGCCCCTCCCTGTGTCCCACCGTCCCACCGACATCGACATCAGCTCGGCAACACAACACCTCGGGGTATAAGCTTCAAGATCGATGCCAATTCAATCTATGTTTGGTCCGACTTAGCAAACCGTAAAGGCTGCGTTGTTCGTTTTGTCCAAACTACAGAATTCTATGGGGACAGGTTTGCGACAAAAAACTCTTGCTTTATCAATGCCCTTGGACTGGGTTCTGAATATATGAAACAAAACTGACAAGACAAGAAACAAACGACATCCAATTCAATCATGGCACACTCTGTCCAAAGTAAATGTCCCAAATGAGTTTGTCAAATCTGTTGTTGTTTCTAGAACTGTAGTCGACTTAAGAAATTCTCCATTCTCCGTGTATCTGACCAAACTGCACTGAAAAGACCACAACTGTACAAAAGTTCATGCAAAAATATCAATTTATACAGAAAAAGCACTAGGAAATAGTGTATTTATAGGTTAGACTCTAAAATTGTCTACTATCTCACTCCATATTGTCTCGCTTTGCTGTTTTTGCCAAATAAATCCTTTAAATCTAAATAAAATAAGTACTTGACTAATAAGAATGTTGGTAGAACGACATCAGGATTACAGATTTAACATTTTCAAATTAATTGTATTTTTTTTTCCATTTCTCTAATATCCATTATGTCCAGTCTTGAATCTTGGTTGAGTTTGTGTCATCTATTTTTTTGTTCCGGCCTTGTTCCGGCCTTGTATGCTCCGAAGGCGTCCGTTTATTGCGTCCATGGCAGGAGTTTTGAGGCCTAAATACAAAGCTTTAAAATCGAGGGGGATGGTCATGTCAACCCTTGGACTGGTTTCAATCATCTTAAAATTTTAGATTTGAAACTTCCTTTGTGGTTTACTGATATAAATAAAAGAAAACATGTATTTGTAGCATTTCATCGTGTCCTGTTTATGTACAAATAAGGCATTTAATGTGTATCAAATGCCAACATTGCACATATCTGGGCTGCAAAGACAAAACATTTTTGTAGAAACTATGTCACAAAGCCACCTGGTTGCAAAGGTTTGGTTGTGTTTCAGACGCGTGGAATGAGTCTAATAATCAAACTTTGCAAATTTCCCTTTATTTCAATCCATTCCTGTAATGGGAATTGTTTAATTTTATTTTTGACATATTTATCTTCAATCAGGGTAAGGATAAGGTGAGGATTTAAGTCTAATGTGTTTTGTTTTTGGCAAATGTTTATTTCAGACACTATAGCATTTGACAATCAAGGTAAAATCGGGGTTAGGATTAGGGTTAGGTTCAGGATGCACTCATTTAGTTAAGATTTGAGCTTTGGGACAAGCTAGTGCCGACCCTGGACAAAATGCCAAACTTTTAGGGCGTCCCTTCCTGTAACACCAGGGGTGTCAAAACTTTTTCCATCGAGGGCCGCATATTGCAATATAGACCAAGCGGAGGGCCATAAATCAATTGTGACGTTAAAAAAACATTTAAAAAACCTGCATTTATCTGATGTTTTAATCACCACCACATCTACATTCAGTCTCAATGTCTTAATATCAGGTCTGTATTGCACCAAAAGTTATTTAGGTTGGAATTGTAGAAAATGTGAAATATGCTGTAAAGAGTACTTCTCAGGACAATGTGGGCCAGTTCACCAGGAAGCTTAAGGGCCAAGAAAAATTGGTCTGAGGGCTGCATTTGGCCCCCAGGCCTGAGTTTGGACATGCCTGTGTAACACGGTCAAAAGACTGTTTCTGTTCAAAAATACAAAACCTGCTGCAATAATTAACCACTTAAACAGACACAGGTGAGTCAGAGCCTAGCACCAGTGACACCTAGAGGCCGGAGGCAGATGATTTCAAATAAAAATGAACTAGAGTACATTTTATTGTCATTGTGGTAGAAATTTGCTTCAACAAAATGGTGCAGCATAAACTAAACTGAATAAAGAGTGTTAAATATGATGAGAATGATAACTATGATAAGAAAACAACTGCAATATCCCAAACAGGTTACGTTTCTTTGCGATACTTGACCCTCAACCAACTCCTTAACAGAAATGTAGTGACACCTTGTTGATTTGCTAATGTCTCCTGAAGTTTGTAAAAGTACTAGTATAGCCTGACATGACTAACAAGCTGGACAAAAATGTTAATTAAATTTAATTCTCAACCATACTCTTTGCATAGTTGAGTTTAGTTATCGTAATTTAAAGTATAAATAGGTCATTTAAGCTCAAGTTCCCAGTTTTTTCATTTGAATATATCTGCATTTTGGTCTGTCGCAGTTTGAACTAGGGCTAGGGTGCAATTAATCACATTTTAATTAAGTCGAGATCCAATCATTTCTAATTTTTTAGGCGTCTCGAGCCTGTCCTGTCATTGAGTTCAGACTGTGGACAAATACACCGGCCTATTTCTGTAGTTAAAAGACAAATATTAATTGTGTATTTTGTTTATGTTCATTAAATTAAGTGTTTTTAAGATAGAAAATATAACAGGAATACGACCAAAAAAAGGGGGTGATCAATGCAAGGAGAAAACGTTAAATAAATAGAATTGTACTGACACTTTTTGCAACAACTCTCCTTCGAACTGTTTTACATAGTGGAACTGAGCACTAATACTAATATACATCTCTCTTCTACAAATGTTGCAGAGTGTGTTGAGGTGTCTCTTGAATAAATAAGGATTCAGCGCCGGATTGGGGTTCTCACATGACGTGCAATGATTCAGTATCCCCGGTGGAGGTGTCCTGCATACTGTGTACTCAGGTAAGCTCCGTGTACTTAGGTAAGCTCTGGAGGCGTTTTGATCGGAGGGTTAGGGCAGGGCTGGGCGAAAATCAAAACGTGAGCTGGTCCCTGTGACAATCTGCTATTTTTGTGAAACCGTCGTATCGTTATTCACTGTTTGTCTCTCTAATGCAGCTGTCTGTTCACTTTTTCTCCTGTTGTTTAGCCTCTGAAGCCTCTGAGCAGATGACTTTATTTACCTCTTAAAGGCCAGGGCTGCACAATTAAACCAAATCGACACAAAATCGCAAATTTAATTAATACAATTAGCAAATCGCAGTGCAATAATTTCTTCCACAAACAACAAAATGTCTTGCTTTGATTTGAATAAAAACTGCTAACACTAGTTTGGACTTGTACAAACATGTTCAGAAACAAGCGACAAAAGCGTGACCAAAAGCGATAAAAATGCGTTCAAAAGCGACTAAAACGCACCTACAAACAGCAAGCGCGACAAAATGTACTAAAATGTGACTAAAAGCAATGACAATGTGGCTAAAAACGACAAAGATGTGACTAGAAGTGACAAAGACACGTTTGAATATGACAAACGCAACTGAATGTGACAAAAACACGACTAAAAGAGTCAAAATTGTGTTTAAAATGTGACTTTGAATGGAATCTTACTAAAACATAAATTGAAAATCTAATCGCAATCGGCAGTCGCACAATTCTTTGTCCTGGTTTTGTTCAAGTTTACACCTGGTTTAGTCCTGGTTTATTCCTGGTTTAGTCCTGGTTTAGACCTGGTTTAGACCTAGTTTAGTCCTGGTTTTGTCTATGTTTAGACCTGGTTTATTCCTGGTTAATTCCTGGTTTAGTTCTGGATTAGTCCTGGTTTTGTCCAAGTTTAGACCTGGTTTAGTCCTGGTTTATTCCTGGTTAATTCCTGGTTTAGTTCTGGATTAGTCCTGGTTTTGTCCAAGTTTAGACATGGTTTAGTCCTGGTTTATTCCTGGTTAATTCCTGGTTTAGTTCTGGATTAGTCCTGGTTTTGTCCAAGTTTAGACCTGGTTTAGTCCTGGTTTATTCCTGGTTAATTCCTGGTTTAGTTCTGGATTAGTCCTGGTTTTGTCCAAGTTTAGACCTGGTTTAGTCCTGGTTTATTCCTGGTTAATTCCTGGTTTAGTTCTGGATTAGTCCTGGTTTTGTCCAAGTTTAGACCTGGTTTAGTCCTGGTTTATTCCTGGTTAATTCCTGGTTTAGTTCTGGATTAGTCCTGGTTTATTCCTGGTTAATTCCTGGTTTAGTTCTGGATTAGTCCTGGTTTTGTCCAAGTTTATTCCTGGTTAATTCCTGGTTTAGTCCCGGTTTAGACCTGGTTTACATCTAGTTTAGTCCTGGTTTTGCCCTGTTCTGTCCAAGTTTAGACCTGGTTTAGTCCCGGTTTATTCCTGGTTTAGTCTTGGTTTAATCCTGGTTCCATTCTGCAGATGCCATCAAAGCCTTTCAAAACATTTTTTTTTCATAATTCAACAGCGTTGGGCACATTTCCGGCCCTGAGAACAAAACCATTAAAACAATCTGGCCCTCGGTAAAATAAAGTCGAATAGCCCTGGTGCATGTAGCTCTTCTCAGTGTTTTTGCTGTCAACGCAACAAAAAACAGCACATCCGAGCAAAGAAGCTTGTTATTCGACGCACACAGTATCACAGCGTTATGCCAGTTAATGTCACATCCCTAACTACAGCAAACAAGAACCCACAGCCTGTCACTGATCTCCAAACAGCGTCAGACAGCCGGAGTTGTACATCACAGCTTTACATTTGTGGGAGTCGTGCAGTGTCTCCGATGCCCTCTGCTTTAAGGACGATCTGTTTAGCTCTGCTGCAGCGCTCGCTCTCAGCACAGGAGCCGGAGCGGGCCGACACACTGCGGCACGGCGCAAAATGGGATATCAGGTGGTGTTTCCCGGAATCCCTTAGACCGCTGGATGTTACATAACTTAATCTTGGATCACTCTCAGTAAGTGAAGACGGTATCAAATCAGATTGAAGCTGGGAGAAGAGACCATGATTTGGCAGATGTGTTTTAGGAGGGGTTTGAACGGTTCCATGGGATACATGGCTCACAATATGATAATATCGCCACTTTTTCTATATTATCTTTAAGGCTGGGCGAAAAGGCAAAACAGTATTGTCACGATTTTCTTGGGACCAGATCATGATTTCAATTTGTGTTTACTTGTGATTTTTCTGACCAGTGCCATTGTGATCAGATTTGTGATTTATTTAATGATAGGATTCTGTTCAAATTCACATTTTAAACACAATTTGTCGCTTTTAATCGCGTTTGTGTCACGTTCAGTTGTGTTTGTCATATTTAAACGTGTCTTTGCCCCTTTAAGTCATGTCTGTGTTACTTTTAGTCACGTTTTGGTGCATTTTGTTGCATTTGTTGTTTGTTGTTGGCACGTTTTTGTCACTTTTGAACGGTTCGATGGAATACATGGCTCACAATATGATAATATCGCCACTTTTTCTATATTATCTTTAAGGCTGGCGATAAGGCAAAACATTATTATCATGATTTTCTTGGGGCCAGATCATGATTTCGATTTTATTACGATTCGTGTTTACTTTGTATTTTTCTATTGCCTATAACAGAGCTGCACGATTAAGGAAAAATATCTAATTGTGATTTTTCTGACCAGTGCGTTTGTTGCTTTTAATTGCGTTTGTGTCACGTTCAGTTGTGTTTGTCATATTTAAACGTGTCTTTGCCCCTTTAAGTCATGTCTTTGTTACTTTTAGTCACGTTTTGTCGCTTTTAGTCACGTTTTGGTGCATTTTGTTGTGTTTGTTGGCGCGTTTTTGTCACTTTTGAACGCATTTTTATCATGATTTTGTGTGGATTTGGTTTAATTGTGCAGCCCTGGTCTATAAGAGGTAAATAAAGTAATCTGCTCAGAGGCTCCAGAGGCTAAACAACAGGAGAAAAAGTGTGTTAGAACAGACAGCAGCATTAGAGAGACAAACAGACAATCACGATACCATGATTTCACAAAAACAGCAGATTGTTACAGGGACAAGCTCACGATTCGCCCAGCCCTAATTATCTTTCAGTTCTGCAATATTGTCACAGTTTGTTAATGGCCAATATATGTCAACAACAGTATTGAAAAATATACCAAAAATATTCTATACTGCAGTCCATACTATCTCACCAAATGTGCTGATATGTCAATAAGTAAGAACATTCCCAGCGCTAATACTACCTGAGCAGTGTCATAATACTCACATACTATGTTCTGTTATTGCATTATTACTTTAAAGGGCCCCTGACAAGTTGGACGACTCATTTGACAAAAACGCAGTGAAGATTAATATATTCAAATTTTGTTGAAATGCTTTCCAAATTTGATCGCGGTTTAGCTATTTTTTGCATTTTTTGTTTTACTTCCTGGTTGTAAACGATGACATCACGCTAGGAAATTACCATAGCAACCACACTGTAAACTGGGCCAAACTCATCTGATGTCACAGGTTTGTATGTCTTACAAATACAAACACGTGTGAACACCTTTATTTTGCTGAATTCATGTGTAAAGGGTAAAAAAAAGTTAATTATTTTGTGTAAATTATGCATAACCGTCGTCTCCCCAGTGTGATGTCATCAGTGTGTTCACTTCCTGTAATTTTCAACATACTTTTCAACTTTTCTCCACAAACGGCTGCTTGATTGGTGTAAAACTATAATTTATATTTACAACCGGTATTAATACACGGAATAAAGTCAAAATCAAAAAATCATGAAAACCTGTCATACGCACTTTAAGCAATACTCCCTCTCCACAGATCTGACCTGTAACTCGGCCTGGTGGTTCATCTGCTCGTCTCCATGGAGATACATAACTTTCGGCCATACTGCAGGCAAAGCAAAATCTTATTTGTAGAAACAAGCAGGTGGCACCCTTCACCAGCAGAAAGTAAACTGACGTACTCCTGACACATTTGGAGTTTATAAAACATTTCCACTGTACCATTTCAAATTCTTAAAAAAAACTAACCTTGCACATTCTTTTCTATGATTGCATGAAATAGAGGTTGCATTCACACGACGTCTCAACTTTCTACAATCCCTTTAGTTTAAAATGGAGCTGGAGGCAGGTCAGAATTCTATGGTAGAATTCACTCTTAACCTGTCAGACTGTGGATCTGTTGACCTGGTTTATGGTTCTTATCTCTGTAATTACTGGGACTGTCATAGTCAAACAAGAACTGGCACAAAGTTCAACATCATCTCTGTCAGCAGAAATAAACAACGGCCTCGAAAAGTGGTGCCATTATTCAACTCCAAAGGCATGAGCGCTGTCTTTGAGCCATTCGTTAAAGCAATAATTAAAATGACAGGTCTGTGGAGTCAATCCCAAACAAATAACAATAAAGTCCAACATTTGTGGATTTCTGTTTTGTATATTTCTTTCCAAAACAGTCAACAATCTCCCTTTTTATTTTACACAGGTCTTTGTCCTTCAAATGAAATTATGACATCGTTAAACTCTAGAATGTGAATTAGAGACTAGGTCCAGTTACTCAAATATACTTAACACTTTTTAAATTTCACTTCAAATCACAACTTTTATGTCTGCTAAACTATAGATCCTTTGAAATGCTACGTCATCAGAATGTTTGCATTTCTGGAATGGAGGAAAACAGACCTAAATACTATTGGATGTCAGTCCTAGTTCATCTGCAGCCTGTCCGTCCGTGGTAGTAGGATCTCTCCTTCACTGTGGTTCTCCCCGAGGTTTCTACTTTTTCCCATGGGGCTTTTTTGTAGTTTTTCCTCGCCGCGAAGAAGGGTCAAAGGACAGGGGCATTCTGGGACAGTTATCTGAACTGCTTTTACCTGTGGCCCATCGAGGCAACTGTTGTTGTGATTTTGGGCATTATAAAAATAAATTGATTTGATTTGATTTGATTATTGACTTCAAGTCTTTGTAACAAAACATGAGCAAAAATTTGGAATGTCCAGGGTAGGATTGTTAAAAATACAACTTCCTAGCCTCAAATTGTATTTGTTTTTATGATTTTCTAATTTTTCTTTATTTTGTGTATTAGTACCAGATATAAATATAAATTATAGTAGTAAACCAATCAAGTAGCTGTTTGTAGACAAAAAATAAAAATTACAAGAAGTAAACACATTGCATTTATGTAGAATCATTTCGACAAAAGAAACTTTTTTTTTACCCTTTAAACATTAAGTCAACAAAAGAAAGGTGTTCACATATTTTTATGTGTCAAATAATAAAATCTGACATTAGTTGAGTTTTAGTCCAGTGAACAGGATGGCTGCAAGATCATTTCCCAGTGTGATGTCATCATTTACAACCAGGAATTGAAATTGTATTACAGTAAAATAATAATTTGTAAAGAATTGTAGTAAAATTTTAAATATATTTATCCAACTTGTCATAGGTACTTCAAGCTTCATAGAAAGTATAATTTATGATAAAGTCTGTAATAGATCTGTTGATAAAATGAAAAACTATTATGGTTGAACATTTCTTTAAATATTTGTGTGGTAAACCTTTTTTCAGTGAATTTTTTCCACCTACTCAGCTTTCAAAATTAGAATCGTGCCTCTTACTTAATGATGACCCTCAATATATAGTAAGAACTGTGCAGGATTTGACTTTTTCCTTGAATCTCGCACAGATACAGACACTTTATGATCCGTAACCCTGACGACTATGATTGACTGTATCCTAATCTCACAAAAAGGCACTGCTGGGATTCGAACCCAGGATCTCCTGTTTACTAGACAGGCGCTTTAACCAACTAAGCCACAGCGCCGCCGAGCAACACACTTCCCTGAGCGCTCCAGACCGGTGTAGGATCACAGACCAGGGCCAGTGTGTCGTGTTACAGCACCAGTGGGACTCTGGACTGTGTCTGACTGCGCTGCACTTTGCTCTTTCAGACGGAGCCTGCACCAGCTGTGGTTCTTCTGGAGGATGCCGCCCTCTGCTGGACGTGAGCCGTAAGTGTGACAGAGACATAAACACAGGGTTTATGCAGGTTTCAGCAAATCGAATTTAAGATTTTTAATGCTGCAATCAACGTCAAAACAAGACGCTTTTATCATGGAAAGACTACTGACTTGTAACTGTTCCATTGGGCAGCAGAAAGGCCAGAACAAACCATTTTATAATATTCCAAAAGCTAATTTAGTTATCTTTTACTTTTGATGATTTGATCTAGGCTTTTAACGTCTAAATTCAATAAATCCAGCACACAACTGGGATTCAAAATATATCTGAATGTTAAATGCCAATTTGATTTGGCTGATACAGCAGCTCATTTGTATTTTTATTGTGTTTATATTTATTCTTCTCATAGATACATCTTTTTGTCAGATTTGTTTTTAGATTTGATGCCTGTGGAGCTTGAATGTAATGCTTTTAAATGCATTTTAAGGCCATATGTTTGCCTAAATCCATTTAATTACTTTTAATTCCCCGTGGAAACCCTGATTATTTAGAAGGGCTGCAATGGTTAACTGACCAATTGTGATTAATCAATTCTTTAAAAAAAAAAAAAAATAATCGTAATACTTTTTTGATGATTGGATGATCTGGACTTTAGAGACTCTAAACCACACCTGGAAAAAGCTTTTTATAACTAAGAATGTGGCAAAAATGTCAACAAAGAATAATCTATCAATAGAATTTCTATCAACACACTTTATTCGTAAATATTCTCTTTTTAGAAGCCTTCAGTCCACCTTTCAACCTTTATTGTGTTCATAAAGTATTCCAAAGTCTCAACATGCAACAGAAATAATTGTTTGACTAATTGACTAATGAAAAAAAAATGTGTTGACTAAAATACTTGTTAGATGCAGCTCTAGATTTAGCTTGATTTGCAACCAGTGTGCCGAGGTTTGATTAAACAGATTCACACATGGATTAATTTGAATTATTTACCGTTTTGGAGTGTCCTGAGCAAACATCAAAACAAAAAGCAAAACCATCCCCAGTACCAAATATAAAGAACCAGACACAGGCATGGACGATAGTTGCTGCATTATAAGGCTGTATTTTTCACAAGTGCACTAAACACATATCGATTGATTCGTCAACTAAAAGGGGGTGTGGCAAAAGTTCTCAAAACTATGAGGTATTTTCATGTATCTGACCCAAAATGCACTCAAAAACTGCACTGGAATTCATCTGAAAAACATTAAGCAGAAGAGTACTAGTGGATTTGAAGTGTCTTTATCAGATACGTTTGATTCAACTCATGATTATTTCTAAAATCCTCAGAATATCTTCTCATTTTCAGTCCTACTTAAGGATTACAACCCTACATTACACAATCTTTTCTTATATATGGCATGATTTGGCAATATTTTAATAGGTGACTGAATACTTTTAACATTATTTTTGTTTATAATCATTTCTTATTGCAGTTTAAATTATTGTGGCAGAATATTTTACAAAACAAAACAAAACAGTGAGCAGTGATTGTGCATCAAAAAAAAAAAAATATATATATATATATATCAACAAGGTCTTTTCTCTGGCTGTGTAGATAATTACAGTTATTTGTCTCACTTTTAATAACTGATGCTTTTATAAATACTCCAGTGCTGAAACTGAACCAAACTCTACAAAATGAAATCAAACTCTCAAATGCTATGTTGCTTGACGTGTTTAAAATGTGAACTTTGAACAGAATTCTAACTTTTATAACATGAATCATAAGCGTAATTGCACGCTTGTATGTATATATATATATATATATATATATATATATATATATATATATATATATATATATATATATATATATATATAAAAAGAAAAATCACAATTAGATACATTTTCCTTAATCTATATAATTAAATTGTGCCTATATAGTGCAGAGGTGTGTAAACTTTTTTTCACCAAAGCAAAGCCCAATCAGAGTGGTGCTCAAAACAGTGAAGAATTCAAATGGATGAGGCATTTATTCAGACTTACAACCTAAATAACACACAATTAATCTTTGATATCTGGTTTAGAAAGTTAGATTTTTAAAATTTGCCGTAAAAAAGTAGTGCTTTTTACAATTTTTCCGCCAATAGTAAAGTTTAAAGGGCACATTTAAAGGGCTACAGTGACTTTTTTGAGCTTTTAACCCTGTTCTACACTGCAAAAAGGCCTATCAAAAAATAAGAAAAATAAACTCAAAATAAGACCTTTTTACCCTAATTTAAGTGAAATTATCTGCCAGTGGAATAAGATTATTTTACTTATCAAGTTTACTTAAAACAAGTCAAATAATCTCAATTTGATGTAGTCCTGTCAAGTGAAAAAATCTTAAAATTTGACTTTTAAGATTAATTTGCTTAATTCAAGTAAATTTAACTAAATTAGATAATCCCTTTTTGCACTGTAACAATGTTCCATCATCAAAAACAAACTTGGAGCTGCTTTCGGTTACATTCACGCTGTTTTGAGGAACGTTTATTAGAAAATATTATCCCCTTCGAGCGTCAAACACACGTCATGCGTCCTCCGTTTATCCGGGACGTATTTTCGGATCATCTACGTCACTTATCAGAGAGTCTTCCGCTGTTTTTAGTCCTTAAATCATCGCTAAACTCGTTCTGAGCATTTCTGTTGTCTAAACACGATAACTGCTACTGCTAACCCGCATCATAAGTTTGCGCTGAAAAGAAGTCAACTAGATAGTATATTACATTATAATTTCATAGTGACTGATAACACAGGTCTTAAAATGAATAAGAAACTTTTTTATGTTTGTTTTAAAACATGAGACGGCAAAATTTGAGCATGATTAAAGGCTCACATCAATATGAAAAACTAGAATATTTATCCTTTAAGGGCCACGTTTTGATTCGGACGGGACGCTCTGAGCTCACGACGTTTCTCCGGTCACCGCTGCGTGTCACGTGACCAGCGTGCCCCCGTCTAATTGGCGCGTGCGTCCACAACACGTCTATTTCCTGACATACGCTATCAATCAAACCCAAACGAGCGTGGCCCTTAAAACGGGGCGGATCGATACAGCGTCAATACAACTGTGTGTGGAAACCAAGCTGTTGCGGACAGTTACGCACGACGTCAGCCCCCGGGCATTATTATTAGACACTTGTGAACGTAATTTCCAACATAATTGTGCGTTAACGTTGTTGAAATTGCATTCAAGTGACAGAAATTGCGTATGGTGTTGTTTGGAGACATTAACGGGCCAATTACGCACCGTCAGTCAACATAAGGCCCTCTGCAGTTTACAGTAGAGCACAATATCACGGCACACGCTGCTTAATCTCACGCAAAGCATCACAATCCTGCGAAACGAGCTAATTATGGCGCAAATGGAGCCGGCCCAACGGAAAAAACAGAGTTAAAAGCTAATGCGGCCGAGACCAAACCGCGAAAATGCGAATCTAATGGAGGCCCTTTAAACACCGAGGGGAAATGCACGGGCTTTTAACGGACGCAATCTCCAGCTCTCGCTTCGTTACGCGCAAACAAAGCACATTGCGGTCGGCGGTGGGACTAAACAGTGCCGGGGCGCGTTTGTCGTCGTCCTGCCGGGGGTAATAAGCGCTGATCGGGCGTATCAGAGCGTCAGAGTGTTGCTGGTGCTGGTGCTGGTGCTGGTGCTGGTGGCGGCTCTTACCGGAGAGCGAGAGCAGCAGCAGGAGCGCGCCGAGCAGCCCAGCGCCGCATCTTCCGTCCGCGAACGCCGCTGGAGAGGAGGACGAGCGCATGTTTCTGCCGGTGTGTGTGCGCAAAAAAAACAACAAAACCGGTGCAGGGATATTTTGGAGCAAAGAGCGGCACGTGCGCCCTTAGTATGTGCGTTAAAATGCGATAAAAAACAGTGATAATTCAGAGGCAGGACATGGCTGGCAGTGTCTGTAGCCGTATGGCGGTTGGTCTGAGGGTTGTGGGTGGAGACGTCACGGTGGGTGGAGGGGTGAGGAAGAACGTGGAGTGATAAAAAAAATATAATGTGGAAACGACTGTAAAGGCACGGGGAATTAGCGCTCAGAAAAGTTTGTAAGCAAAGACGTTCTGAATTCTGGAATGGAGGCAGAAGTGACGTGGAATTTCGTGATTTCGCTGGACAAAATGGGATAAACTTCAGAATATCACAAAATATGAAAATTTGGGATGATTTTGCAAAATTAAAACCAATCAGAAGTATGTGAGTGACATGATAGCCTGATTTAAAGATGTTTACTATAGTATTTTATAGGAGATCATGATAAACGCTGAAGGACGACTTTATTTGTGTTGGTTTAACTGAAATACTGACAGAACCCGATGAACAGATGAACCCACCACAGTTTTTCATTGTATTTACAGATATATCACATACTTTATCATAAATCATGCTTTTTTGAAGCTAGAAAATAGTATATTGTCCATCCTTTGTTATAGAAGAGCAAACTAGCTGACGTTTCTACCCTGGAATTTCAAATGTGTTGCTTTCTCCCACAACTTAAAACTGTAGTATCTAGATCTGATGTGAGTGAATTATGGAAAATGAATTAAAGTCTGCTTTATTTTGCCTCCATTCTGGAATTTTAATGACAGCATTTTAAAGGATCTATAGAGCCTTTAAAATGTGATGTAAAATGTGAGGCAAAATGAAGCTGACAGTAAATGATTGGCTCACATAGATCTACGCTCTTCTAGTGTTTGTGTTGGCGCAAAAAGAAGCACATTTGAATTTCCAGAGTAGAAAGTTCAGTTAGTTTGCTTTTCTATAACAAACAATAGGCAAATTACAATTCTCTCGCCTTAAAAATAAGCTTAAAAATAATCTAATTTATGGTATAGTATCTAATATATCTCTAAATAAAATTAAAAATGATTGTGAGCTCAACATTGCTGTGAGTATTTTTCCAGTAAAACCCATAAATCTGGATTGTTTCTTCATCAAAAATGTAAAGAGTTTATCATAATTTCCTAAAACATAATGTAAAATACAATAATAAATGTGTTTAAAGCAGCTCTGGTGTCACTCACATGTGTCTGAGGCTTTTACTTTTCCAAAATCATCTACATTTTTCATATTTTGTGAAATTAAATCCCAGTTTCTCCAGTGAAATCACATTATGTTCCACTTCACTTTTGCCTCCATTTCAAAGTTAGAATGTTGTCTTGTACTTAACATGATTTGGATGAAACGTATAGAATTCTAAGCCTGATTTATGAAAGCCCACAAATGAGGCGGAATCTGAATCTTTGGGCCAATCTTCAGTCAGATCTAGTTCACTCAAAAACTAAATCTAAAATCCCCCTCTGTACATTGTGCTAATATGTGTACAAATGAAGTATTTAAACCTGGTCCTGTCCATTTTTCAGATTGAAATATCCCAAATATGTGCAGTTTTGGACACCTTTACACATATGATGCCTTATTTATTTGTGAAAACATCAGACAACGAAAAACTTGTGTGAATAAACAACAGGGGAAGTTAGAAAATTGATTTTTTTTTTTCCTATTCACCTGCAGTGCCTCTATGTTATGTTTTACACCATAATGTAACACTGCATTCTGAATACTCCGATTGTATGGCATGTAACGAAATCCATTACAAAATACATTTTAATACAAGTATTCTGTAAAAAACCTACAGGGAAGTGGTTTAGAGACAGGAAGTCATTAAGATACGAGGGAGTGGAAGCAGAAAATGTAAAGATAAGTATGACACCAGCTCAAGACCGAAGAGTCAAAAAAGTCTTCCAAATGCAAGTATTCTGTAGATTTCATTTTTCCATTTTTCTGAGTGATGTTTGTGGGTCAGACTTAACCCTTCTCATCAAATCAAATCAAATCAATTTATTTTTATAATGCCCAAAATCACAACAACAGTTGCCTCGATGGGCCACAGGTAAAAGCAGTTCAGATAACTGTCCCAGAATGCCCCTGTCCTTTGACCCTCCTTCGCGGCGAGGAAAAACTACAAAAAACCCCATGGGAAAAAGTAGAAACCTCGAGGAGAACCACAGTGAAGGAGAGATCCTACTCCCACGGACGGACAGGCTGCAGCTGAACTAGGACTGACGCATCCACTTGGACTGTGGAGCCAGAACCACTCAAGAGGGAGGTGGCTTTAAAGAGTTCCTCCAGGCGGACGAGGAGCAGTCCACCAGTGTAGAGAGATCCTCCAGCAGGAGATGAGGAACAGTTCATCTAAAGTAGAAGGAGTTCGTCCAGGCAGACGAGGTGTGGCTAATCCAGCTGTCCAGGCGGGTGGCGCATAGATCGTCCAGACAGGTGGGGGGGTGGGAAATCGCCACTGGAGCAGCCGCCGCAGTGTCTGAAACAGTCTCCACTCCCGGGGAAGTGGAGAGAAAGAGAAACATGTGAACAGCAATGAACAGACTACAGTTGAAGTAATATTAAATATTGTTGATAGATAAAGTAGGAAGAACCAGAGGATAGTGTTCAAGCTGCCATACTTCCCCCAGCAGAATTGCTCCAAGGGCAGCGTAGCTAAAACTGTAGGTTTTTATTTCTGTTCCCTAACTGGCCTGACCATAAGCTATTTCAAAGAGGAGCGTTTTGAGCCTGGTCTTAAATGTAGAGACTGTGTCGGCCTCTTTTACATGAACAGGGAGCTGGTTCCATAACATAGGAGCTTGGTAGCTAAATGCCGACCTTCTACTGTGCTTTTAGAGACTCTGGGGACTAACAATAATAGTCCAGCATTTTGAGAGAAGAGCTCTGTTTGGATGGTACGCTACTATTGCATCTTTGAGGTAGGATGGGGCCATATTGTTTAAAGCTTTATAAGTCAGGAGGAGGATTTTAAATTTGATTCTAAACTCAACAGGAAGCCAGTGAAGAGACTCCAACACTGGTGAAATATGATCTCTTTTTCTAGTACCTGTTAATAATCTTGCTGCTGCATTTTTGAACCAGTTAGAAAGCTTCTTATAGAGCTTTTAGGACACGCTGTAAGCAGAGCGTGCTACAATAGTCTAATCTGGATGTGACAAATGCATGGATGAGTTTTTAGGCATCATCTCTGGGCAGGATTTTCTAATTTTGGTTATGTTCACGCCAAATGAAAGTAGGCTGTTTTACAGGCTTGATTTATATGAGCTTTGAACGAGAGATCTTGGTCAAATAGGACCCCAAGGTTTCTTACAGTAGAGCTGGGGGCTACAGTGATATTGTCCAGAGAAACTATCTGGTCAGATAAGGAGTCTCGCAGGTGCTTAGGGCCCAGCAGAATGACCTCGGTTTTTTCAGGGTTAAGGAGCAGATAATTAAGAGTCATCCAAGTTTTATGTCTTTCACGCAGGCACACTAAGTCTGTCTCACTTGATGCGTCTGATCAGGTTTCATTGATAAATACAGCTGAGTGTCATCTGCATAGCAGTGGAAGTTAATGCCATGCTTTCTGATGATCATACCTAAGGGCAGCATATAAAGAGTGAACAGAACTGGACCAGTACTGAACCCTGCGGCACACCGTAGGTTACTTTAGAACATGGGGAAGATCTCTGGTTTACATTAACAAACTGGTACCTATCAGATAGATAGGATTTAAACCAGCTAAGGGCAGTTCCGACCTACATCACATTCTAACCTCTGCAGTAGAATGTTGTGGTCGATGGTGTCAAACGCTGCGCTGAGGTCCAACAGAACCAGAATTGAGACCTGTCCATCATCAGCAGCTAATAACAGATCATTTGTGACTTTAACTAGTGCAGTTTCAGTGCTGTGGTATGCACGGAACCCTGACTGAAAAACTTCAAATAAATTATTGTCCTGCAGGTGGCGACAAAGCTGTTTAATCACAACTCTATCAAGGATTTTAGAGACAAAGGGCAGATTAGAAATAGGTCTATAGTTTGCCAGTATGTCAGGGTCTAGATTAGGCTTTTTCAAAAGTGGTTTAATCACTGCATATTTGAAGGACTGAGGGACATAACCGCTTTCTAGTGAAGTATTTATTATATTTAAGAATGGGATTTATAATTAGGGAGAATTTCTTTGAGGAGTCTACTTGGGATTGGGTCTAAAATACAAGTTGATGTTTTGGAGGACATAATGACTGAAGTTATCTCTGCCTGATCAACAGCAGTGAACCTATCTAGTATTACTGAAGGATTTGTATGGGACACTAGCTTTGCAGTCTGGGCTTGCTCAGTACTGATAGTGGGAGTAATTGCATTTAGTTTATCTCTAATAGTTGTGATTTTGCTGTTAAAGAATAGAAGAAAGTCATTGCAGCTTAGAGTAACTGGTATTGAGGGTTCTACTGCGCTGTGACAGTTTGTCAGCCTGGCTACAGTGCTGAAGAGAAATCTAGAGTTATTTTTATTTACTTCTATTAAATTTGAATAATATCTGGTTTGAGCCTTACGCAGAGCCTGCTTATAAGACAGAAGGCAAGTTTTCCATTCTTTCAGGGATTCTTCTGACTTCCATCAGCCCGTTTATTGCAAATGTGAAGTGACGTTATCAAATAAAGTGTTTGAGAACAACATTTCTGTGTGTACAGTATGTGCTCATTTCACAAAGGTGTTAATTGTAAATCTGAGCTGGATTATTGGGTCAAATGCCACTGGGTCGACCCTGCACCAGCTCCACACCAAATGTAGAGAAGGAAGATCTGATGAACGTTAGACCCCACTTCACTCCAGATCCAGAATACAGCTGAGAAGGGACTCCAATTGACCAAATGATAACAACAACAACAATAATACATCTTTATTTATAGAGCACTTTTAAACACAAGGTTTAGTATAAAACAAAAAAAGACAGACAGTGCAGTCAGACAGACAGAGAACAAAACAATAAAAAATATAGATAAAGACACAGCAAGAACAAAGTGTGCATGTGAACCACAATGACGTGTCACACAGGGGTAGGACTTAGTTATTAAGTTATGTTTCTTCCTACTCCATTTGAGCACTGGTTTAATTATTAATAACATTGTTTTGATATGATGATTTGATGCATTTAAAAGTTTTTAATGTGTTTTTGTAATTGTCTGTGCTATTTTTTCTTCTTCCCTTTTAAAATAAAGTAAAGTATAAGTATAGTTTCATAATTCATTCAATCATTCTTCACTTTGTCCCTTTGTTCATGCTTTATTAAGACCAATAGTGTATAAAGTGTTACTACTATTCCGGTGATAACTTACAAGACACTCCCTTTTACCCGCATTCAGGATGTATTTATTTATTTACTAACAGGCATATTACTTTATTTCAGCTATTTTTCTTCTTATAAATCAGTGTCTGAGGTGCCTTGCAAGTCATTAACCTGGACACTGTTCTCTGGTTTTCAGAATATTTTATTGTTTAAAATGTTCATCAATGCATCTACTTTAAATGGATGAAAAGCAATTATTATTATTAGATTTTTTCAATAAACTAGTGTTTTAAGTCTTGTCTTAAAAGCCACTTTTATTCTCTGGCGTGAGCTGTGTGATCCTCCGTGTTTTTCTTCTTTTTTCTTTTTACAATTTATTTATTTTACTTATTTATTTCTATTCTATGGTTTTATGATTTTGCTTGGATTTGATTGTATCGGTTTTACTGTTTTTAGTAAGCAGTAAGATTGAACAAAATTGAACAGTTATTTTATATTTTGCTTGTTGTGTCTTTGCAGCACCAGTTTGCACACAGTTTAGAAAACGTGCTGTGGAAATAAAGTGGATTTGAACAAATAAAACACTCGGAGTTGGTGTTTGAAGGCCTAATCTTCTACTATTCTCTGTAAAATGACATTAATGATAAGCATAATGTACAGTCCTAACAATAAATCTGATTTCATAAAAAAAAACTCAGCGTGGACAGCAACCTAGAAATTAAAAGTGGTCCTCGCAGCCTCCTTTCATCCTTTGCTCTCCACATTTTTCCTGGTGAGAGGCAGCAGAAAAGCATACTGGGAACTCAAACCTGCTTATGTCACTAAAAGGATGGGCTATTGTTTATTTATTTAAAGGAGACATACCGGGGACTCTTACTGACTTGGGCTGGGCATGAAGGAAGAATGGTGAGGAGGACGAGGCACTGGGGACCCACAGGGAAGTGGTTTAGAAACATTACAGGAAGTCATTAAGATACGAGGGAGTGGAGGCAGAAGATGTAAGGCTAAGTGTGAGGGCAGCTCGAGACCGAAGAGTCAAAAAAGTCTTCAGGATGTGCATCTGAGGCCACATTGTTCAACTTGGAATGCATTTTAAAGTGCTTCAGACATGTTGGATTACTCATTTAACTAAAACGCAGATAAATATATTTCAAATTCTGCTCAAATCTGTACAAATTTTACCCCAGTTTAACTTTTTTTTGTTTTAATTTTACTTTCTGGTTGCAAATGATGACATCACACTGGGAAATGACCGAGAAACCATTGTG
Source organism: Rhinogobius similis (assembly GCA_019453435.1). NCBI lineage: Eukaryota > Metazoa > Chordata > Actinopteri > Gobiiformes > Gobiidae > Rhinogobius > Rhinogobius similis. Next base: position 9,921,772 of record CM033625.1, on the reverse strand, counting down.
TACAGTGCAGCGAAACACACGTCGCAGATTTTTTTATTTGACACAGAAAAATACACGTGGACATCTTTATTTTGTTGAATTAATGTTTAAAGGGTCAAAAAAGTAGTTTGTTTTGTGTAAATTATGCATAATCTTTGTCTCCACAGTGTGAGGATTTGTTTACTTCCTGTAATTTTCAAGATATTTCTCTGCTTTTTCTCTTCAAACAGCGACCTGATTAGTGTAAAAGTATAATTTATATTTACAAGAGGTATTAATACATTGAATAAAGTCAGAACTATTATCATAAATCCAAATTAGTTGTCTCATTTAAAGGTGCATTATGCAATTTTGGATTATCTTTAAATCCATATGATTCTCTGATTATGACTTAGTTTAGTGTGAAGGCACCTGTGGTAAATATTTCTCGTTTATCTTTATCTGTTTAGTTGCAGTTTGTGAAATAGTGTATTTTTATTTATTTTTTTCACTTGTATTCGATTATATTAAACAAAACATATAACAAATATAAAAGGTGTATGAGTTAATATAGATCCGACAACAAAGGTGAAAACAAATGTACGTAACACAGACCAAACTCATTATAAATGATGTAAACCAGGGCTGCCCAACGTAGGGCCCGCGTGCCAAACATAGCCCTCCGGGAGGTCTACTTTGGCCCGTGAATGGGTGCTGGTATTTGTTAGGAGTTATCTGTTTGAATACTGTTGGCAGGTGCAAAAGAAACCAAATAAAGTCTAATCTCTTAAAATATGTTCTTAAAAGACCATTTCAACATCATATATTTGCAAATAAACGTTCATTTCAACACAAAATTAGGGTTGGGTCATACATTTTAGCTCGCTGAGGAAAAAGTTTACAAATTTTGGACAGATGAAGATTGAGGATGAGGATATTTGAAGGGTTTTGGGGGATTATTTTATTTGTTGTATGTTTTAAAGTTAGGAGTTAATTATTTATTTCTGTTATTAAAAGTTTGAATAGGGGTTTACTTTGACTGAATGTGGCTGATATTTACCTGAAGTTTAAATTGTTGTAAAAAGTTGGTGATTCAATATTTATTGCGTTTGATGTTTTAATATTAAAGAGCGTCTCCATAATAACCCATAGTTCTTTGGAGTGTTTACACTTGTAAAAAAAGATGAGTTAAGGTTTCTTTTCCAGAAATGCTAAAGGTGCACTCTGTTCTTGTTTATGTAAATTTGGAAATGTTATGATTGGTTGGGTAACTTTGATGAACTATTTTCCAGTGCATTTCTCTGATTTTATTGTTAATGCAAAGGGGCCAGTTTAAGTAGGAGAATTAGGAGTTCCAGTGAGCTTTGCAAACAGGTACAGTTAAATTTAAGGATTGTATATGGTTTCTAATGTGTTAATTGGAGCATTTATGGCTGGGAAGTAGTGCTAAAATGGAATCCCTCTGTGATGTCATCAATAGGCGACGTGCCATTGAAAAACAAACACAATTTACACGCAACTGACATGTTTTTCTGACAGTTTAAATGATCATTCAATAAAATAAAGTTGTTATCAGGTATTATTCATTGTCAAATCAAAGCTATTGTGTAATTTATATGGACTTTGGGTCTTGTTTACAGTCTGGTTATAAGTAACAGTTACATATGTCATATTTCCTGCTCATGTCCAACCAGAAAGTATAATTATAAACTTAAAATTGGGTAAAAATGAGCAAATTGTTAAGTAAAATCTTGAAGATAATCATGATAGCTACGTTTTAGGGAACTTTCACTTTCACATCCATGAAACAGTACCCAGTTTTACTTTTATTTAAGACTTTAAAGGACACATATTATGCATTTGTTCATATTGTCATCAGCCTTTAAACATGTTCTTCAGTACCTTAAATTTGCCATCTCATTAAAAAAAAAAAAAAGTTTATTATGGAGCTGTCTGCTGTTACACTTAGTGAGTGCATCCAGCCAGCAGATGGCGCCTAGTGCTATACACATTTTAGTCATGTAATTGCTTTAAGACACACGACGTTCAGCCAAGAAGTAGCAGTTATCATGCGTCGACGACAGAAATGCTCAGAACTGTGGAGTATGTGATGATTTAAGGAATTAAAGTATAACTAAGTAACATTTTTACCTTATTAAATGTCTTTGTAAGTCTGTGTGTTGGTAGTAAATATATTTTCGGGGCGTTTGAAGCCCCCGCCGTCGCCCCTGCTGTCTCTGAGCGGAAAACCAGCCTTGCAACTTTCCTGACGCCGACCCAAAGACAACTCTCCTGAGAAACCATGTCTCTCTTTTTTATATTTGGCGACATTAAATGTTTTTGTATGTGATTAAACTTCCTTATTTTAATAAAAAGGAAACTCTTTTGTCGTCATTTTATTGGGAGTGTACGTTCACAAGAAACCTGCAGGGGGAGCTCTGTCTCTGAAGTTACTGAGTTTTGTTTTAAAACAGCAAAAGATTCTTGGATAGGTGATGTATATGATCTGAACATCGTCGCTGATGGAGGCAGTTCAGCAGGAAGTGCATATAAATCTTATCAGACAAAAAAATCGTACAGCGGACACCCGGTTTATGACAAACTTTGAGATTAAACATGGTACGGTAATGATATTTAAAAAGATACAAGACCACAAGGGGGCTACGATTCGGTTCCTTCTTTGTTTACAACCTGAGTTATGCAGAAAATGAAGAAGTCCAAGAACAAGAGAAAATCTGTCAATGAGCTGCCACTTGCTGGATCTAACCCAACACAGGACGAACACAATGATGATGACGTAACCTTTCATGTGCACCTGCCGCCTGCTTGTCTTCATGGAAATTATATTGTTTTGCTTGGAATATTGTACAATACGGCATTCAGCATTTATTCCATTGATGAGATTGTGAGACTGATTGTTTCATTGAATTAACTTTGTGTGTGTTTCATTGTATCAGTGACATTTACCTGACAGTGACATTTTTTTTTAATCAAGTTTAATGGTTTTTGTGCATTGTCAGAAACACAGAGACGCACCTGTTCATTGAATGTGTTCTCACCTGATAAAGGACTGGCCTAAAGGGAATCTCTTTCAATATAGAAACTCAAACAGAACAGCAAAAAAACAACTATATGTGAGCTCCAATCGCACCTGAATCAATGGTCTCAACAGAGAGTACAGACGGTATGATATATAAGTCTAAATACAGTACACATATACGCAGTGAGATGGTTGTGTAAATGTCTTCCCTTTATTTATAACATTACATATTGTCAAAGCTGTGTTGATGTATCTGCTTTTCTCACATCTCTCAGTAGAAACTCAAACATAACAGCAGCAGACTTTTTTGTGAGCGCCCAAATCAAGCAGCAAAGAATGTTACACATGAATCAAACCGAGAAAAGGGTGTCATCAGAGAGCACAGACTGTATGAATGTAAAGATATGTCCTGTAGTAAATATATGTCCAGTGTGATGTTGGAGTAAATGTCTTTCAAGAACAGACACATATTCCAAAGTGATGATGTATTTTCTATTTTGACATCTCTTAGTTTTCTTGTACATAAATGTTTTTGATAAATCCAGTCCGCAAAGTGGTGTACATTTTTTGTTTTGTTTACATAAATGTTTGAATATATTGACTGTTTTTTTACTCAAAAAACATAGCTCTTCAAAAGTGCAAAGTGTGAACTCCAGTCAAAGAAACCAAGGAGAGTTTTTGGTCACTGAGAGCAGGACTTCTGAGCTGCAGATTCAAATGAATGACACATACGATTTAATGGTAAAACTTGATTTGAGGGATGGTTTTATCAGTTTTGAATGTAAAACTTCATTTTGCTGAGCTATAATTTGGTTTAGAAAAAGTGACATTTTGTTAAGGTTTTTGTAAATGCAAGCTTCATGTAGTGTGCCATGCTTGAGAGGGAAAAAAAAAACGTAATTTGAAGTGATTTACATTCAGTTTCAAGAAGAATTAAGAAATGTTGTATTCTGTTCAGGATTAATACAAATCCATAGCCACCAAATTGCATCCCACAAATTCTTGTCGTTTCAAGTTGAGAAGAGCTGTTTTCTCTTCTTCCACAAGAGGGTGCTGTGACTCCACTCTTACGCTTTCTAATCAATAAACATTTTTCCCTCTCTCCCTCTGTACACCTCTCAACTGGTTGCTATTAGGCAGAAGTATTAGCATTCAATCCAGACATAATGGTCTCTTAAAAAGTTTCTCACTGCGAGTTATTGGTGGTTTTCATTTACTGTCGCTCGCAGGCATTTTATTAATACATGCTCTCTCAGTAAACTCCTCTTCAAATAGTTTGCTGTGAACCTGTAAGAACAAAAAAATAACACACTTGTAAGGGAATTTGATATAACCACTCATTATTTTTTAAAGACAAAGTTCTCCAAATTGTAAAACTGGCTTAATTACCAGTGATTTTTCATATAAATACTTTTTTTTTCTTTTAACTTTCAAAAAACACAGTTATGAATCAGAATTTCCGATGTTCACCTCATTTCCCAGTAGTGCATGATGTGTGATGTATGTTCTTCTTTTCACTTTGTTGACGATCACAGCAGCACAACTGTATAGTCCAATTACAAACATAAGTCCAACGATTTTTCAAAATGCATTTAAACCCAGTAGGAACGACAACTGAATCTCAAAGATCCCAATAACTTATCTGGAGACAACAGTGCAGTACGATCACACTTCGAGCTGACTAGAAGAGGCATTCAACTGCACGAGGTAAGAAACAGCCACAACAATATTAGATCTGTATTTGGTAGTGATGGGCAAAATAAAGCAAGACTTTGAAGCCAGTTTGGAGCTAAAGTGGGCGTGCAAATGAAGCCTTGAAATGAACCGTGTGTCAGTAACAAGGAAGTAACCGAGGCTTCATGTAAAATATGAATTATTATGGTTATAATCAGCAAAAGTTCATTCACACTGGAAGAAACCTTCAAACTATAGTATCTGTGATTGTGTGGGTTTGTTTTGATCCACTACGTTAAAGTGACTATAGTTTCTGTAGGAGCCATAGACTGCGTCCGAAAGTCCACATAATGTCCTATATAGGGAACTAAATAGTGGTTATGCCATTTTTAGTGCTGTCCGAATGTACAGCAGGTGAAAAAGTAGTGCACGCAAAATTTAATAGCGTCCAGCACCGGTAAAAGTAGACCACAATGCATGAAGAAAGTTGGAAAAACAGTGGACAGCAACAGGTCTTTCACTGGACAAAGCAGATGAAGGAGCTGTTTAAACGCACTGTTGACCCAAGATCATGAACACAACACTTTAAACAAACTTTAACTTAGCTTGAGCTGTGAATAGATAACCGAATCTCAGGCAAAAAGTTAAACAATGCAGTCCGTTTGAGGTTTATTGTACGATGCATAATGAATAAAACTTGTATGATGATTATTAGTCCATAAGTATGTGCGCGTCAGACGGAGTTTATCAGAGTTTTACCAACTTGTTTTTCTCCCAGACGCCAGAGTCACGTGACCTGCGGCGAGGATAAAGTAGTGAGCTGTGTGTCCCAATCGCTCTGTGATCGAGTGCACTATTTAGTCTGCTCAAGGGTGCAGGGCTACGTGGTGAATGAGGGGTTAGGGATTCAGATGCAGCCATTAGCTTTTGTTGTCATGTGGTTGCGTCTTGCTCTGGCGTGTGAGGGGCGGCGGTCATGTGGTGATGTGCCAGTGGTTTCAAAGCCACCGACATCCTCCGCAGAGGGAGAGGGACAGAGAAGGCCGAGTAGTCGTACATTTCGTTCACTGCGCCTTTTTGTTTGCTTGTTCCCCATTCCATTGAAGGCCTACATTGTCATCCTCTTCGTGTAACCTGCACGTCAAGCCTGTGGGGAAGTGGGCCAAAATGGTCAAAAGCAGGAGGCAGACTCAGAAATGTCCTTTTTCGTCCATTTATTCCTGTGGCAAGTGCAAGAAATAATACATAGTTACAAAAAATAACTGTGCTTAACTGAAATCAAAAGCAACAGAACTTAAGGAAACTGAAGAAAAACCCACAGGTGCCTAGCTCCATGATGGTTCTCTTTCGAAATGGGTCCAGCAGATGCTTTTTATGCCCTAGGCCCCTCCCCCTGGCACCACCTCAACCCTCGCAGAGGCAATGGAAATCACTTTCCCCCTCCATGGACCAATGTTCCTAAAACAATTCAAATGTTTAAATGAAACTATGAACACAAACAAAAATACATTTTAAACACCCTACTAAACTAACACCAAACTGAACTGAGGCAGTTCTCCCCTCCACATGATCTGGCCCATAACCCCTGCCAAGGTTGTAAAAATGGCCGCCATGAGGCCCTCCTCCTCTTTGACCAGACCATGTGGTGAACAAGGTAAGTTTGATGAATGGAATTAACTGAAATGCTGAAGTAAACATATTGAAAGGAACTTATGTGATAATTAACTAAAAAGACTAAACAAAACACACCCGGGATAGTTGTTTAGCAGTTTAGTTGGATATGGAAAATTGAATATTAATACAAATAAAAGGTGACTAAAGGGACAAGGAACCCACTTTGTCACAAAGCCCCAGATCCAAAACACATTATGCAACGTGCTGCTTTTACAAACGGCAGCGAGTCATAGAAAGGTACTGGACCCAATCTCCTCTCAAAGTTCAGGGGCGCTACAGTTTCAATTTGTTAATTTGTTTCAAGAGAAAATATCGATCGAGCCACTCATTTCTTATCTCTGGAACTCAAATGCTCAACGTAAATGAGAGGTCGCTTGTCTTTGTTTGCCAAACCTGTGGTTACGTACAGTATAATAGCCTTTTTATTAGCAATTAAAGCTACAACATTTGAGTACTAATGTTGAATTACTAGGCGCCCCTGAACATTTTTTAGTCCCTGCTAGCCCCTATTCAGATCTTTAATCTACTGTAGACGGGGATAACAGAGGTCTAGTTCTGGGACAAATTGAGTTTCTTTTTTTTTAGTGCACTCAGAGTTCTATGTGCACATAAACGTAGTGACTGCCCCCTCACCATAAGTCAAGGATTGGTCATAAATTGCTCAAAGATCAAATTATTCATGTTAACAGGGTTGAAACAAATGGTTAGCTTTCTTGACTCACAGCCAGTAGGTCTTTGGTTAATTTCACAACTTTTGTTTGTGGAGTTTGCATGTTTTGTTGATTTTCAGGTACTTATGGTTCCTCACTGGTACTGACCAAGGTCCTGGATCAAGATCTGGAGAAGAGTCCAGGGGCTGCGCTGTCGTCATCCACTGCTCCTCAGGTTGAGAGATCCATCGGATAAAACTGAGGAAACCTTGGAGTGGTGGTATTTCAATTTATGATTCACCCTGACTTTAAATTATATTGTATACCTTGAACATTCTTTAGAGTTTCAAATACATTACCCACTGCTGTAATATTAATAATAATATTGACATTTATTTGTTGCTGCCTTTTAAGATTCTCAGGGTCACAGAAAACTTAGCACAAAGAACAAAGTATTATGGAGGAGCAGGGGCGTCGGACTGGAGGGGGTAAAAGGTACTGGTTGCTCCGGGGCCCAGGGCAGGGAAGGGCCCTCAAAAGCATGGGATTGGTTGTTGGGTTTTTTTCTGAGTTACATTTTTTCTACGCTTTATTCTGTTTTTGTTTTAATAAAATGCATTGTGGTTGAGTTAAGTCCTTTCATTCATTCATTTTCTACCGCTTATTCCCGTTAGAGTTAAGTCCTTGATAGACTAAATACAATTACGCATGACATCTGAGAGCCCCATTAACGCTTTAAAAAGAGGAAAATCATTGCTCACATATGAGCAAAGTCGTTAACAAATCAAACTCGTGATTATAATTTGCAGTTTTCTTATAGTAATAATATGTTTCAAGATGTTTTTGAAATTGGTCTAGTCGTTATGGCAAAAACAAACTGTCCTGTATTAAATATTAGCCTGTAGCTACACAGAAAGTCCATAAATTATTTAGTTATTGTTACGTGTGTAGAAACCATGCTGTGTCATTTCTAGCAATAGTGAATGAAAAAATAACCAAATTTGTTGGGATAAATAAATCATATGCAAAATTATGTATTGCGGCCTAGCAAGAACGTTTGTACCCGAAGCCCAGAATTTTTGCTACGCCCCTGTGGAAGAAAAATAAAAACAAGAATCAATGTTATCCCAATAAAGGAGCAAAAACATCTATTCATAGTAGTACATAATAAAACAACAAAAGGTTTGTTCCATTGCATGAGGCAGGATTGTTCCATTGTTACATCTTATATTTAGCAAAGGCTTTTTTGCTTCTTGATGCAGTAATGGATTCTAGATGTTTAGTTTCGCTTCACACGAGCTTTCAATTAAATCACACTGGTTTCATTGACATTTGCATTGCCCAAATAATCTAGTTGACCACATTAATCCCATTTGCTTTGATTCAACCACAAGACTTTAAAGTTAGAATCATTTGTTTGCAGAGATTATATCACTTTGCACTGGATATTCACGTCCACGACTAACCAGCCCGATGTTAAATCAATATTAAAAGTGATCTCAAAATTACCCAAGATGGTAGGGGCCTCCTTTAGTTGACATTGTCCCTCCTCATTCTTCCACACGTCATGATTTTGTCTCATACTTCTGCAGCTCTCGTCTTTGCTCAGTTTGTTTGAGGAAGACCATTATCAAAGACAGGGAGAAAACAGTCTGCCATTTGTTTCAAATCTCAATGGAGTTTCGTCTTGTGGGACTCAAGATCTGTGAGGATATTTTGAAAGCTTAGCCCTGTTTTTTTGTTCTTCCGCAAGTCAGACTAAAAGCCAACTTTCAACATAATGACATGTCGGAAAGCATTTTAAACAATATCTTTAGAAATAAACCTTCTTTAAGACTCTAGAGATATCATTTTTAAAGATATCTTTGGGAATCTTAATTGAATACAGCGAACATGGAGCAGAGAGCTATGGAGAGACCTGAGTGTCACGTTAAATGCAATGACACAGCAGTTTGTTAAAGCCCAGCGATAAAGGGGAGGCATGTTACACAAACAGTAAACCCAGAGGAAAAATAAGAGAAAAGAGAAGTGCGCAAGGATTCTGATGAAGAGTAAGATTGTGCCTTTTGGTTTAGAATCATGGCAAAAAGCAAAGTCTCCCAAGAGTAATATTATTTTCTTACAGTTTGTCTGCTAAATGTGCTAAATGTGCCTGTGAATGCTGGTGAGGTTCAAGTATTGATGACACATTTCTAAACGCTTCACTGATGTATGAAGCATTATAACATGATAAGAGTGTAACATCAAGGGTTATTTAGCATTTCGGTTTATGCTAAAACTTTAGATAAAACAAAGGACTGTATGGCCATGATTTTGTTTATTCATGTTTCTTTTACTTTCACTAACTTTGTCTTATTATATTGGGTTATTATCAAATATAAGGAAACTTGCGTAGTCTTTAGGCGCGTTTTGACTGATTGGCTTTGGAGTGGGTCAGGGCTTTCCGAGTGTCACAAGTGAACTGACACTATCATGTCCCTGATTGGCTCAAAGTTTGCACCAAAATCTAGAGGTGTTGACTAAGCCAAAAACATGTGTACTGGAAGTCCCAGTTCAGTTCCACGGGGAGTACCATATAAGCTTCTGAAGACCAAGGAAGGGAGCCTGTCTGTCTGACGATTCTTTTTGATAAAACAGAGGAAACTGTTTGTCTTTGACCCTGGACTCACCTTATTTACTTTAATATTCAAAGACAAAGCTCTTGTTAATAACACATCTTATCACAATTTTAAGGTTATCTTTTCTTTGCCATCTTGTGACTTTGGTGATTGACCTCCTGTGTTATGAGATGGTTTTAAGATATTATCCAGATACAAAGATAGGACTTTTGCATTTCCTGTTTTGATGCTACTCTTATCCTTTCACATCACTTTCCATCAGATAGGCTTCTCAAACTCATTAGACGGACTCCAAGCTGATTATCAATCTTAAAGTTTAGATTAAAAATGTAATACGGAGTCCATTTTGCAGACATCTCCTGACAGACTTCAAAAACTTTCAAATTTCATCTTGTTCATCTGCCTGCTTAAAATTTTGCAAGGGTGATTCAACAGTACTGAGTCATGCCATGTATTATGTCGAGGAAATAACGAGTTATAGCTCTTTTGAGTCATTGTTATACTTCGCCTCTTTAATTTATGTGAAGGGCAAATCTAACTGATACGTTTTGCGTTAGAGCTCCCTCTGTTGACAATAATATGTGGGAAGTAAATTTGCTTTGACAGATATAGAACATATTGATACTTCTCAATGGAGGACAAAAGGAATTATGTGTTTGGAAAGAATATTATTGGAAAAATGAATCACAGCATTTTATAACGCCATGTCAAAGTGCTCACTATTCACAGGGAAATACTGGTTGCCAAGTGACCCATCATAATCATGTGTTTTGGGACAAGTTTTGAGATCAATAAAGCACTGCAAATTGTGTTTGGAATTGGCTTCCTACTCCTTTTCACAACTTTGTATCTGGGCCTCAAAACTCATGCCATGGACACAATAGATTGATACCTTTGGAGCATATTTTTGACGGCAGGAAAGACAGCTATCACAAAGCAACCAGTGACACAAACTGAGCTGACGATCAAGGACTGGACTGAAAGTAAAACTGACATTCGGAAAATGAACAACATTTCTGTGCCCTTTCATTCATCATCCCTGTTCAAGATGTATTTGTTTTATTTTGTTGCTATGAATGAAATAAATTAAGAAAATGAAAAAAATGAAATGAAATGAACAAAATTATATTCTGACTTAATTTGCAAATGGACAAATTTGATAAATGTGTGCCGTGTACGTAACTGGGACTATTTAGAAATGTTTAGATGTTTGGTGTCTGTTCTGTTCAGGTAATTTGTGTTGTATTCAAAAACAGAAAAAAAGTATTAAAAAACAAAAGATAGAAGTGTTTTTGCAATTGTAAACATGTAAACTCCAAAAGAAATCTGCATAAACTGCACAAATTTGAGAACAATCCTAATCTTTACTGTCAGCTGTGGTGGTGCTGATTTTTTACTTCATGCAAAAGTACTGGCATTGGATTTTGAAATTCATTTGGCTTTGTTGCAGCGAGTTATGTAGAAAATACTAATAATTGATTAGCACTGGTGATTAGCGTACAGGTCAAAGAGAGTGGACTCAAGGAAACCTTCCAACAACTGAAACATGGCTTGTAAGTGTTCGGTGTGTGTGGCAATAGGCCTGCACAAAATATTTATTCTGTTTTTATGTGATTTTGAGCTTTTAGTCATGGAAAAGTCGTTCAAAAGCCCAGATATCTGCGCTGACTGCTCTGTGAGACGTTAATTGGCAAAAACTGACACCTTTCACCCAACTCTGTCTATGAACCCTTTTTGCGTTTATGAAAAGGCAAAGTAGAAAGAGTGAACACTTGTCACTTTCCGTAGAAATGTGTCGCTGACAAGCCGCAATTGAAGTGTAATACTGATGTTTGACGTATACGACGGCATAAACATCATTTATTTTCAAAAACTAATTTACAGGAGAAAAAGTCGGGGCTTTTGTAACCATGCTTTTGGCCACTACCTCGTTTTGTAACAGTGTCTTGTTTCTTGTTTCTTTGTTCCCCGTTAACAAGACTGTTTGGCTTCAGATCCATCAAACCTTCATCTCGTAACAGCAGTGATGTGACGGTCAAGGCTGGACGGCGAGCTAAAAGGGACAAACTATTAAAACCCTGTGGCGACATTGCTTTTTCTTACGTTTGGTGCCAGAATGACTGTGACAGCATGTTGATGTTATGGAGGCTTATTTATTCATAGAGCTATATTTATTTATTTCTGCACGAGAAGATGCCATATGCTCCTCTGTACTGCGAGCACATGTCCCTGTTCCTGACTGCACGGTCTGATAAGCACCAGGGCCAAATGAGGAGAGCGAATCAACAGATCTCTTTAGAAGCTTATGTTCAAATGTAAATATTGCTGTCTTGCAAGAATACAAATAAAAAGTCTAATATTGACTTTTTTGCATCCACAGCAGAACCAATGAGCTGAACAATTCGGATTCCAGTGTTATTTCTGTCTGCGAAATCAATTTAGCTTAAAAAACTATTTATTTGACAATGTACGTTGAAATCTGTTTTGTATGCTGAACCTCTTGATGATCGCTTGTACACTCAATTGGCTGCAGGTATTAAGTACGAGTTTATAAAAAACAGAAAGTCATTCAAATATAAAGGAAATAGAAAGTGTTTGGGCAATAAAAAAACATACAAGTAAAACGTTTTAATGCTCTGTTTGGGGCATTCCAGGCCAAGCATTGACATATCCATGGGGACAAGCTGGTGACAGATTGCCTTTTTCATTCTTTACCAAAAGTGCGTCTGGTCATCCCGCCTTCCATCACACTTGAAGTCAATTCTAAACTGTACCGTGCAGTCAGATGAGTTTATTTCCGTGGCGCATGTGAGATGAACGAGTTGATTGGTCATCTATCTTTTAGAAGAAAAGCAAATTTCTCTCACCTCAGATTAACAATTTTATGCTTTGCACTTCGAGAAATCTGCAATGCTTTTCAGTCTCTGTGATATTTAGTGCATTCATTCTGGATTTTCCGGGCAGGATGACAGACCGCTGCACCTTTAAGGTAAGCTATTTATTCTGCAGTGCATACTTTTGTTCAATCATGTCGTTAAATCTCTGAACCTTACAAAGAACCGACCTAATGTCACAGCAAATACGAATACCATGGAATATATGTGGCACATTATTAGCAATTTAATTATTTGTCATTATTATTTTTTAGTTTCCAATCCTATTTGTACCATTTTTGTTGTATATTTAACTGACTTTTTGTGGATTCTTCCAGACAAGCTTAATGCCTCCCTCTACCACTGTGCAGTCAGCATTCCGTTTTCCATTTTCCATCCATGCCATGGTATTCTTGTTGTTCCCCCGAGCCTGGTCCAGCCCAGACTAAAACCTTCTAAAATATTCTGTCTGATCACAAGTAATGAAAGTGTCACAGTGTGGTCTTGAACCAGTGACAGTGAGACTCAAAGGCGTGTGGTGAATACACTATGCTGCCACTTACACAGAAGAGTATTGTGTTACAGTTGGTTTCTCTGCTCACACATCAGTGCAACTGGTGCGTGCAGTGATTAAAAAAGAAAAAAATCTGTCAAAGTGTGGTCCAAGCAGGAGTTTAACCCTGGATTTCTGTGTAAAAGTCCACTGTATTGACTTTTACATCATTTGAACAAGAAGAAAATGTGTCTATGAAAGAAAAACAATCAACTAGTCACTTGCACAGTTTAGTGACACTTCCCGTAGCTTAATATATGTGCTCAGACAATTATAAGTAAGGAAATACATGGAAGTAAGATACACTTTGGCACCACCTGCTGTTTGCTTGTATATACTGCAGAATAAGGCATCACGTGGATGGAGCTACTTGAAGCCAATGGTAGAAGTATTAATAGTTAAAACATTCAGTGTAAGAGTAACAGATGTGAAAAGTAAGTGCAATCATTTCATAATTAGTCCCAACACAAAGGAGGTTAACATTCATTTTCTGTCAAAGGGTTGAAGAAACCAGATACTGTTTTGGAAAATACAAAATGTGTAAGTCAATATGTCAATGAATATATCTGTGTGAGCGGGCGAGTTAGAAAAGAGAAAGAGAGAGAGAGAGATAGAGAAGGCAGAACAAAGCCTGATCAGGATTAATGAGTTATGATAATGACAACAAACAATGGCGATAGTGGAGGAGGAAGCCCCAAAGATATTTTCACTTGAGAAAGAGCAGAGGAAAAGAGTGCTCTGTACTTTCTTTGCTCCGAGCCAGTTTTTTCTCTTTTTTTTGTCCAGTTCGGTGTTCAAGATCCAAGCACTTTTATAGAAGCACATTCTGGTTACCTGCAAATTTACCAGAACAAACAGGAATATTCATAAGTGTTTAAACTTGTTTTGTGCAGGAAACAATCACTACAATCCTCAACTCTTTTGAATTATTACTATTCTGGACTGTCTTCACCTCATATGTACAGATTCTGTTGTCACATCTCAAAAGTATTCAAGCAGGTATAATAAGGTTAGGGTGTGCTTTAAAGATGAGCTCTGTGCATGGATGTCTGTTGGGTTGTTTATTTTTTAAATGGCTAGCACAGGGACAAATATGCAAACCCCACACAGAAAGGCCCGGGAGTGAAACCCACAACCTTATTAATCCAATGACCCTCTTGCTGTGAAGCATGAGTGCTAGACTCAAACACCGTATTGGAGTTAGCCTTAAGCCAAATTTTCTTACCTTATTGTGTAGTCTGGAGCACTTTAAAGGGAATATATTATGGTAAATCAACTTCAATGAGCTTTTAACTTCATTACAATGGTGTTTCCTCATCATTAGTTTTACTTAGTCACATGATCTTATTTGTTATTTGGCCACTTTACAAAAATTAAAACACATAAATGACAATCTTCAGCTTGTTACGGTGAAATGTCTCTATGAAGAGGCGGTACTTATTAGTTTGGCAGTTTTGAACAAGCTTTGTCTCTATTATTAAGCCGTTTTAGATCAATATTGCAGTTTACAATGAACAGAATGTAAAATGTGTGTTGTAGTTCAATTCAAGTACCTGAAAAATGCATAAGACATCTCCTTTAAAACTCTACCCTGAACTGCACTGATGTACTGAGAGCAAGTCAAGGCGCTGAGCCACGACTACCTGCTTCTAACAAAAATGACTGATTTTGCCAAAATGTGATTAATGATGTTACAAGTCTATTCTGAAGGGGACTCAAATTAAAGGACCTATACGCTATAGTAACCTTTTGAGCTTTTAACCATGTTCTAACATTGGTCCATCATCAAAAACATAACTGGAGTTGCATTTAGCTTCATTCACACTAGTTCGATGATTTCCTGTTTTTCGTGGTTTGAAAGTTCTCTCCCTCTGACTATCAAAAACACTCCCATCTGAATCCCTTCGTTGTGTGACTTGTTTTTTGATAAGTGACGTGGCTCCAAGAATCTTCTGCTCTGTTTTAAGTCCATAAACCACCCCCAGGCTCGATCTGAGAGCATTTCCGCTGTCTATACACGATCACTACAACGGCTAGGAAAATTAGCAGACTGCAGAAACAGCACGTCTTCATTTGCTATTTTGTTAACGTTTTCTTTTTTTTTCTTCTTTTTTTTAACTTCTAAAACATGAGATGTCAAACATTTATTAAAGACTAACAACAATACATATTTGGAAACTTAATTTAGTCTTCTTGTAATTATTAACTTGTGAGTTTCTTCTAATAAGACAGTTGTAAATAGCTATGAGCTCATTTACCCAACATGTTTGGGTGGGAGGACTTCGTCAGAGGTGACGTCTGATGGATGTGACGCGTCTCTTATCAGATGTTGTTCCCAGACGGGTCAGGCTGACTTCACCTGGAAACAACATCCGATAAGAGACACATTACATCATGGGGGAAGATGGCGCCAGCAGTGTGCATGGTGCTCCATCTCCCAGCCTTGCTTGGCCTGTATTTACTGTTCAAATGTCTCTGCCACGCTTGTGTATGATCACCAGTCATTATTAAACATTCGAGCATCCCAAGAACTGTTCCTGAAGCAGTGTAATGTACAGCAGTCTTCACATGCTCCACATGTGCCTACATGTGCATACACTTCAAACAACAAGGACAGGCTTCGGATGGCACTGATAAATGTTACATCGCTGGAAAATAAGACCTTCGTGCAAAATGACTTGTTTGTGTCGCGGCATCTGGATGTAATGTTTTTGACAGAGACGTGGCTAAGCCTGGGTGAGTGTTCGACTTTTTCTGAGCATGTTGTTCATTCTTTAATTCTCCTCGTACATCTGGCAAAGGTGGAGGGCTAGCCTCTGTGTTTAAATCCAGTTTTAAATGCCGTCTCCAGTTTTGAACTTCAGTTGTTATAGTTACAGTGTGTTGTTCTTGTCTAGTGCGTGCTCATCTATCAGGTCACGCAAATATATCTTCAATACTTAATTGCAGACTTCTCAAACCTTGTGTCAGAAATGGCTCTTAACTGTGATAATTTTTTAATTGTTGGAGACGTAAACATACATGTTTGCTGTGATGCGAAACCTTTGGTTAAGGACTTTTTTTTATCTGTTGTTGATTCTTTTAACCTGATACAATGGGTAGATGGCCCATCGCATGAAAAGAGACACTCTTGACCTCGTTCTGTCTTATGGTTTAAACGTGTGTATTGAGGATCTATGTAGCACATGGATATTGGATTATTTGCCTGTCTTGTTCACAGTTAAGATAAGTTAAGATCCTCTGCCCAGACCATGCGCCTTTATGAATAACGTTCCTCTTTGAAATAGCTTATGGTCAGGCCAGTTAGGAACAGAAATAAAAACCTACAGTTTTAGCTACGCTGCCCTTGGAGCAATTCTGCTGGGGGAAGTATGGCAGCTTGAACACTATCCTCTGGTTCTTCCTACTTTACCTATCAACAATATTTAATATTACTTCAACTGTAGTCTGTTCATTGCTGTTCACATGTTTCTCTTTCTCTCCACTTCCCCCGGGGAGTGGAGACTGTTTCAGGCACTGCGGCGGCTGCTCCAGTGACGACCCCCCCACCCCCATCTGTCTGGAGGATCGATCTCTACACTGGACGATCTATGCGCCACCCGCCTGGAGGAACTCCCTCAACCCTGGATTAGCCACACCTCGTCTGCCTGGACGAACTCCATCTACTTAGATTAACTGTTCCTCATCTCCTGCTGGAGGATATCTCTACACTGGTGGACTGCTCCTCGTCCGCCTGGAGGAACTCTTTAAAGCCACCTCCCTCTTGAGTGGTTCTGGCTCCACAGTCCAAGTGGATGTCAGTCCTAGTTCATCTGCAGCCTGTCCGTCCGTGGGAGTAGGATCTCTCCTTCACTGTGGTTCTCCCGAGGTTTCTACTTTTTCCCATGGGGTTTTTGTAGTTTTTCCTCGCCGCGAAGGAGGGTCAAAGGACAGGGGCATTCTGGGACAGTTATCTGAACTGCTTTTACCTGTGGCCCATCGAGGCAACTGTTGTTGTGATTTTGGGCATTATAAAAATAAATTGATTTGATTTGATTTGATTTGAATAACCAGCGCATAATTAACTCTTCCACTGCACAGGAGTTCTCTAGTGCATTTACTTCTGTTGGGGCCACCATGTACATTTCATGTGCTTCAAATGTTGATGAATTCATTAAAAATGTTTAACTCCATCTACACTACCATTCTTGACTTTGTTGCTCCGTTTAAAGCTTGGTGTCCTAAG
This sequence comes from Rhinogobius similis, assembly GCA_019453435.1. Lineage (NCBI taxonomy): Eukaryota > Metazoa > Chordata > Actinopteri > Gobiiformes > Gobiidae > Rhinogobius > Rhinogobius similis. Next base: position 9,904,507 of record CM033625.1, on the reverse strand, counting down.
ACCTATGCGCTTAGTGTGAATGCAGATGTGCTGAGAGGAGGTGGTGGAGGTGTTTCTGGGCATTTTAAGAGACTGGTTGTGTAACTCTCAGAAAGCTGTAGGGTGTGCCAAAGCTGAGTACATGTCAAACCTGATACCTATCAACAGTCTTAACACCTTAAGGGCTTTTTAATGCCTTAAACCGTCGTGTGGACCCTTCTGACTCGAACAGTACTGTACAGTCTGCTGTGTAGGCCAGTGTTTCTCAAATAGTGGGCCGTGCCCCCTGTGAACATGCTTTTTGTCGTACTAGAATAAAGTGTAATTACCCAAACAATGAAATAAGGAGGAATAATTCAATTGTTCGTGGCACTGCAGCTGATCCTCGTCAGTATTGGGCTCCCACCCCTCATCCAAGGGAGTGGGCAGCCTACCAAACGCACACCAAAGCACGGTGCGCCGCAGCGCGTTATATGGCGAGCTTCAAGTACACATGTCAACACACACTGAACGACACGCGTCACAGCTCTTGAAAAGGCTATAAAACCACTCTGAGACATATCAAATATGAGTAAAATGTGCAGATTACCGACAATATGAGAGACAGAGCACGAGGCTGTGTGAGGGGAGGAAAGACAGTGGTTTGAGCAGGTTATCAATGAGATTAGAGAGAGAAGAAAATTTTGCACAGGGGAAGCGCAGGAGATGAGCAGGTGCTCTCTCTGCGGCTGCTGCAGCTCCTTTTCCTCAAAGTTTTTAGCACTGTTTCTGTTGGTCACAGAACAGAGATCTGTCTGTACTCACCGGAGAAGTGTAAAAAGCATATGGTGCAACAGAAAATAATTGAGAAGCACTGGCAGAGGCCAATTTCCAAGCTGCCCTTTGTGTCAAAAGTGTTGGAGAAATTTGTCTTTATGCAAATCCAAACCCATTTGGAGGAAAACTGTGATTTAGAAAAATCTTGTTGATCTTATTTTACCATACCTGTCCCATACAAATCTAGAGCGTGTTATTCACGCATTTATAACCAGTTGCTTAGACTACTGCAACTCCCTGTACTCCAGGTTAGACCAGGCCACTATCCACCGCCTGCAGTTGGTCCAGAATTCTGCTGCTCGTTTTCTCACTGGCACCAGGAAATAAGAGCATATTTCTCCTGAGTTGGCCTCTCTGCACTGGCTCCCTGTCAGCTACAGGATTGATTTTAAAATTTTACTGACAGTTTTTAAATGTCTGAATGGGCTGGCTCCTCCTTGGTTCCAGGTAGCAGCAAACCACATGATCTTAGATGTCCTGAGATCACAGTTAAAATCTAGAGGGGACAGGGCTTTCTCTGTGGCAGGTCCCAGACTCTGGAACAGTCTTCCTCTGGGCATTAGAACAACCCAATCTCTGAGAACATTTGTATTGTATTATTTTATTTTAGCTTGTTTTTGCATGCTCTGTTTTTGTCTTATTGCATATTATATTGCCTTTGTACAGCACGTGTGCTTGTTTTTAAATGTGCTTTATAAATAAACTTGACTTGATTTGACATCAATGAGATGTCACCTCTGACGAAGGCGAAGTCCTCCCACCGAAACATGTAAGGTAAAGGAGCTAGCTATTTACAACTGTCTTATTAGAAGAAACTTAAGTTAATAAAACAATATACAAAAACCGCATAGTATTTTTCCTTTAACAAAAGCATGTACAGATTATACTCCTAGACTAGTGCTGTCACCTAGCCAGGAATCACCAGGAACCATCTTACTGATAAATTATATAAATCTGGCTTCTTAAATCCAATAAAGGACTTAAGTACAAACCAAAATCTCATTTTATATTTCTGATTAGCTACATTTAGCCGGACGACTCGCATCTCTCAGAAGCTAATCAGTAGTAGCAATAACAGCGACAGCATGGCCATGTCGTGTTTCTTGAATGACCCTTTGAAGACGGTAGTGTTTCGTGAATTCTTGCTCCTCATCAGTGCTACACTTGATGAGCGTGCATGTGCTTACCCTTTGAAACTTGTGCCCGCGTGCCGTTGAGCCAAGGCCGGTCTCCTCCCGCACATCTGGATGGCCACCTGGTCCAAACACACCGATGGTTTGATGAGTGTGTAACATTATAAGCAGCGCCACTCACTCAGAAGAGAGACCGGCCGACCGTCTGTTCAACCTTCAGGAGCAGCGCTGGAGCCTCCCTTCTCTTGTCTTGTCAGCTGTTGTTTTCCATTTGTGAAAAACTGCATGGGTTTCCTTACAAAGTTATAAAAATGGATGGTGTTCTGAGGTCTGATAAAACTTTATGTGGAATTCTGACTGAAAGTGTACGTACGGATAAAACACAACACTCCACAGATCTCTTGATGACCAAATCTGAAAACCTTTAAAGTTTAGAGATTTTGGATTGGGCCATAAAGAAGAAATAAGTAAGTTCAGCGATAGAGCTGAAAAAAAAAAAATCACATTGGTAAATATTTACAAAAAAAGAGCCAAGGTTTCTGAGATGCAAAAGAAGAGATACTCTAGAGCATGTTTAAAGGCCAATACAAATAATGCAAACGATTTGTCCTTCATGTGTATTACTTAATAACTTTTGTGATTTCATTTGCAGGTCGCCATCAAGCATGTCCCAAAGAAATAGGTGGACTTCATCCCTCTGACCAGCCGTGGAGAGTAGTTCTACGTTCCTCAAGAGGTGTTCCTCATGTACAGAGTTGCTGGTGAACCTGACTGACTGGGCCAAAGCGCCACCCTCTCACTACTCGAGTGGTTTATGTTGGACACTGAGATCATCATTGGAATGGAGAGACCTAACCCCTCCATGAACCTCCTGACCTAAATGGTCCCCAACAGCCCTCTGCCCGAAGACACTGCCAGGGACATGAAGCAACTGGTCCTCGCTCTGATCGACCTCCACATGAAGAGGGTGTTTCACAGGGACGGAGACTTAAAGGGCGAGAACATCCTGATCCAAGAGACTGAGGACGGTATTCAAGTCCAGATCATGGATTTTGGATGTTGCTGTATCTTGAGCAAGGAGCCTTACACTACTTTCAGCGGTTCACTGAACTATTGTCCACCGGAGCTGTTCCTGGAAGAGATACAGCGATGGGTCGTTGGGCGACTGGGTCATTGGAGAGCTGACTATGAAAACAAGTGAGGCGTCTGAGGAGGGGAAACATTTTGTCCAGGTGTGTGTGGAAGTGGAACCCTTAGAGAGAATAACCCTGGAGGACTCGGAGAAACACCTGTGGTTTTTCAGCACAACTCTGGCAAACTGTGTGCTGTGTGTACGCAAGTATAGAGCATTGAACCTTTAAGGATATTTAATATGGATTCAGTTGTTATAATTTTGCTTCCAGTCCTCACTTCAACATTGATTTTAATGGGTCTCTAGACATTAGCGTTCCCAATTTGCTGCAGTATCAGCTATGTGGAAAATCTGCTGCAGTGTATGTGGAATTATAACACAATGTTCCAGATTTCAGATTGCCCCGAAAGCAAATGACAATATTCACCTTATTCCGGAAGTTGCCGTACGAGCAGCCGTCTTGTTTCCGTTGTTTTAGTTTACATGGAGCAGACAGAACAGAAAATAAGTTCTACACAGACTAAAAAGCCGTTTTCAGGCACTAGCATTACCATTAGATCAGCTTTTAACATTTTACAGTCATGGGTGAAAGTGTTGGCACCCCTGATTTCTTTTCTATAAAATGTTTTATTTCTCCCCAAAAAGACTTACTTTCAGGTGTGATATTTATATTGCCCACACCTGTTACTTGCCCCAGATGGGTTTAAACGATCATCACCTGCTTAAACAAAGTTATTTGTCCACAATTTTGAAAGAGTGCCAATCATTTTGTCTGGCCTATTTTTGCAGTTTTGTGTGAAATGAAGTCAAATTGGCTTTTTTGTTTTGTTTTGTTCCAATACACATAGGAAGTTAACATGTGTAAAGCAAAAAATGTGGAATTGCAATACTTTTTAGGAGAAATACTTAATTATTTAGAAAAAATTCAAATGTGCCAACACGCCGCGAAGGAGGGTCAAAGGACAGGGGCGTTCTGGGACAGTTATCTGAACTGCTTTTACCTGTGGCCCATCGAGGCAACTGTTGTTGTGATTTTGGGCATTATAAAAATAAATTGATTTGATTTGATTTGATTTGACTTTCAGCCGTCACTATATATGTGAGACTGGCTTTTGTGTTGTTTGAGTCATGGTTAAAGCAGAACTAAGTAACATTTATACCTCGTCTGTATCTGTATTTACCTTATCTTTTTTGCTCCAGCGCAGGTTGAACTGATCGAAAAATTTAACACGTGTGTAATTGGACTAAAATAATAACAATGTAGATTTAAAAAAAGTAAAACTATTTTTAAAGAAAGCTTAATATTGATGTGTTTGCATTAGAACACTTCTCGTGCATCTTCTCCTGTTCTGAAAAGCACTTTGAATTACTTTGTGTATGAATTGTGCGCTACATAAAAACGTGCCTTACCTGTACCTTCAGTATCGATTAATCGGTCATAATACATTACTTTAGTTGGACCCCAATCAAAAAATTACAAACAGATGCTTCATAATAATCAAAGTGGTCTAATGGTCAAAAAAAGGATCAGTACATGTGACTGAACTGAAGAAAAAAGAAAGAAAAACATGAATATTTGCTGTTGCCCTTGTTGCTTGTATTCTTGTAATCCTTTATTTAACCAACCTTCCACACACTGTAGTTTATTGAGCTATAGAGCGGCCTTCCTGTTGAGAGTTTGAGATCTCGTATAGAACATCTGCAGCTGCTATTGTTCGAAGATTAAAAAAAATAAATTAAATCTTTTGCACATACAAAGGACTATGTAGTTCCTCCAAGCCTTGCAACTTTCTTCATGGCAAGTTTGGACCAGAGGAGCTGAGAAAAACTTTGCTTAAATGTACAACTGTCAGGAATGGGTGACCTTAGTAAGTGATGACTGAAATGTGTGTGCTGGGACTGCAATTTCATTATATGTTGTAAAGCTTCAGCGTGACACTGAGTCAGCTTTTCAATGTGTCAACTCTACTGGATGAGGGGCATCGTTCATGTGGATCCAAACACAGAATGGCGATGGCTTGTATGTGCCCTGAAAGTAAACTGATATTAACAGAATTATAGAGCGAGACCGAAGTTTGCTCAGGCTGCTTTCACAGCGCAACTATCTTCCAATAATAACTCCTCCTAGCACTGGTATGGAAGTGTTTATACCTGAAATTGACCTAATTTAGTTCCAGTTTAGTCAGGAGTAAACATGCAGCTTAGGGACCGGCCTCCTGCTGGTGCCAGAGTCAAGACTAAACATTGACCGGCCTCCTGCTGGTGCCAGAGTCAGGACTAAACATGGACCGGCCTCCTGCTGGTGCCAAAGTCAGGACTAAACATGGAGCTGCCTTCTGCTGGTGCCAGAGTCAGGACTAAACATGGAGCTGCCTCCTGCTGGTGCCAGAGTCAGGACTAAACATGGACCGGCCTCCTGCTGGTGCCAGAGTCAGGACTAAACATTGACCGGCCTCCTGCTGGTGCCAGAGTCAGGACTAAACATGGACCGGCCTCCTGCTGGTGCCAGAGTCAAGACTAAACATTGACCGGCCTCCTGCTGGTGCCAGAGTCAGGACTAAACATGGAGCTGCCTCCTGCTGGTGCCAGAGTCAGGACTAAACATGGACCGGCCTCCTGCTGGTGCCAAAGTCAGGACTAAACATGGAGCTGCCTCCTGCTGGTGCCAGAGTCAGGACTAAACATGGACCGGCCTCCTGCTGGTGCCAAAGTCAGGACTAAACATGGAGCTGCCTCCTGCTGGTGCCAGAGTCAGGACTAAACATGGACCTTCCCTCTGCTGGTGCCAGAGTCAGGACTAAACATGGACCGGCCTCCTGCTGGTGCCAGAGTCAGGACTAAACATGGACCGGCTTCCTGCTGGTGTCAGAGTCATGACTAAACATGGACCGGCCTCCTGCTGGTGCCAGAGTCAGGACTAAACATGAAGCTGCCTCCTGCTGGTGCCAGAGTCAAGACTAAACATGGACCGGCTTCCTGCTGGTGTCAGAGTCATCACTAAACATGGACCGGCCTCCTGCTGGTGCCAGAGTCAGGACTAAACATGAAGCTGCCTCCTGCTGGTGTCAGAGTCAGGACTAAACATGGACCGGCCTCCTGCTGGTGCCAAAGTCAGGACTAAACATGAAGCTGCCTCCTGCTGGTGTCAGAGTCAGGACTAAACATGGACCGGCCTCCTGCTGGTGCCAAAGTCAGGACTAAACATGGAGCTGCCTCCTGCTGGTGCCAGAGTCAGGACTAAACATGGACCGGCCCCCTGCTGGTGCCAGAGTCAGGACTAAACATGGACCGGCCTCCTGCTGGTGCCAGAGTCAGGACTAAACATGGACCGGCCTCCTGCTGGTGCCAGAGTCAGGACTAAACATGGACCGGCTTCCTGCTGGTGTCAGAGTCATCACTAAACATGGACCGGCCTCCTGCTGGTGCCAGAGTCAGGACCAAACATGAAGCTGCCTCCTGCTGGTGTCAGAGTCAGGACTAAACATGGACCGGCCTCCTGCTGGTGCCAGAGTCAGGACTAAACATGGACCGGCTTCCTGCTGGTGTCAGAGTCATCACTAAACATGGACCTTCCCTCTGCTGGTGCCAGAGTCAGGACTAAACATGAAGCTGCCTCCTGCTGGTGCCAGAGTCAGGACTAAACATGGACCGGCTTCCTGCTGGTGTCAGAGTCATCACTAAACATGGACCGGCCTCCTGCTGGTGCCAGAGTCAGGACTAAACATGAAGCTGCCTCCTGCTGGTGTCAGAGTCAGGACTAAACATGGACCGGCCTCCTGCTGGTGCCAAAGTCAGGACTAAACATGGAGCTGCCTCCTGCTGGTGCCAGAGTCAGGACTAAACATGGACCGGCCCCTGCTGGTGCCAGAGTCAGGACTAAACATGGACCGGCCTCCTGCTGGTGCCAGAGTCAGGACTAAACATGGACCGGCCTCCTGCTGGTGCCAGAGTCAGGACTAAACATGGACCGGCTTCCTGCTGGTGTCAGAGTCAGGACTAAACATGAAGCTGCCTCCTGCTGGTGTCAGAGTCAGGACTAAACATGGACCGGCCTCCTGCTGGTGCCAGAATCAAGACTAAACATGGAGCTGCCTCCTGCTGGTGCCAGAGTCAGGACTAAACATGGAGGTGCCTCCTGCTGGTGCCAGAGTCAGGACTAAACATGGACCGGCCTCCTGCTGGTGCCAGAGTCAGGACTAAACATGGACCGGCCTCCTGCTGGTGCCAGAGTCAGGACTAAACATGGACCGGCCTCCTGCTGGTGCCAGAGTCAGGACTAAACATGGACCAGCCTCCTGCTGGTGCCAGAGTCAGGACTAAACATGGACCGGCCTCCTGCTGGTGCCAGAGTCAAGACTAAACATTGACCGGCCTCCTGCTGGTGCCAGAGTCAGGACTAAACATGGACCGGCCTCCTGCTGGTGCCACAGCCAGGACTAAACATGGAGCTGCCTCCTGCTGGTGCCAGAGTCAGGACTAAACATGGACCGGCCTCCTGCTGGTGCCAGAGTCAGGATTAAACATGGAGCTGCCTCCTGCTGTTGCCAGAGTCAGGACTAAACATAGACCGGCCTCCTGCTGGTGCCAAAGTCAGGACTAAACATGGAGCTGCCTCCTGCTGGTGCCAGAGTCAGGACTAAACATGGACCGGCCTCCTGCTGGTGCCAAAGTCAGGACTAAACATGGAGCTGCCTCCTGCTGGTGCCAGAGTCAGGACTAAACATGGACCGGCCCCCTGCTGGTGCCAGAGTCAGGACTAAACATGGACCGGCCTCCTGCTGGTGCCAGAGTCAGGACTAAACATGGACCGGCCTCCTGCTGGTGCCAGAGTCAGGACTAAACATGGACCGGCTTCCTGCTGGTGCCAGAGTCAGGACTAAACATGGACCGGCCTCCTGCTGGTGCCACAGCCAGGACTAAACATGGAGCTGCCTCCTGTTGGCGTCAGAGTCAGGACTAAACATGGAGCTGCCTCCTGCTGGTGTCAGAGTCAAGACTAAACATTGACCGGCCTCCTGCTGGTGCCAGAGTCAGGACTAAACATGGACCGGCCTCCTGCTGGTGCCAGAGTCAGGATTAAACATGGAGCTGCCTCCTGCTGGTGCCAGAGTCAGGACTAAACATGGACCGGCCTCCTGCTGGTGCCAGAGTCAGGACTAAACATGGACCGGCCTCCTGCTGGTGCCAGAGTCAGGACTAAACATGGACCGGCCTCCTGCTGGTGCCAGAGTCAGGACTAAACATGGACCGGCCTCCTGCTGGTGCCAGAGTCAGGACTAAACATTGACTGGATTTCTGCTGGTGCCAGAGTCAGGACTAAACATGGACCGGCCTCCTGCTGGTGCCAGAGTCAGGACTAAACATGGACCGGCCTCCTGCTGATGCCTAGAGTCAGGACTAAACATGGACCGGCCTCCTGCTGGTGCCAGAGTCAGGACTAAACATGGACCGGCCTCCTGCTGGTGCCAGAGTCAGGACTAAACATGGAGCTGCCTCCTGCTGGTGCCAGAGTCAGGACTAAACATGGAGCTGCCTCCTGTTGGTGTCAGAGTCAGGACTAAACATCTCACAGCTCAGAGACTGGCCACTGGACTAAACATGGGAAATCACCGTTTCAGTTTTATGCACGAGGTCATGAGACGTGCCTCTAGTCTCTGTTTAGTTGTGCTTATGACTGAGGACATTTTATCTGCACTTTATCCTTTTAAAATAAATGTTAACATGATTATTTATGCTTTTTATTGCATTATGACTAATGCTTTTTTATGCTTTTAAAACACTTTGAATTGCTCTTTGTACAAATAGTGCTCTACATACTGTATAAAATTGATTGGTTGATCTAAGAAAAAGCCATTTGTATCAGTATATGACGTTATTGAGCTGATTGGCTGTGCAGGGGTGGTCCACCTTGCTTCACTTTTCTGTCTGAAAAAGCTGTTCTAAAGCTATGCTCCGGTCAGTGTCAAACAACGTGCCAAAGGGTTTATGTGAGGTTGGCAGTTGTCAGACAGAAATATGGACTTCCTCCTTTCACAGTTTGAATATACCCCGCCTCTATGTTATATAGTATGAAAAACAAACGCCTATAAGAAAATACAATAATTGTTTTAGCAAAGCAGAAGTTCTGAATATCTTAATCGTCACAATGTTTTCAAAGTAAACAATCTCACTGAAGCCTCTTTGCGTTGTCACTGACTTGTCAAGCTGACAGCTAAACTCACAATCTCCATTCTCATTTCAAACTAAACAATGCCTCTAGCGTCTGAGCGTCTGCACAGCATCAAACAAACCACAGATAACCTTTTTGAGGAGCGTAATAATAATACCTGCATTAATGATATGTGCTGTGCTCAGAAAGTCATATGTCACACACTTAAAACAAATGTTATTGATTTTCTGACAGAGTTCTAACGTTTTAAAACCAGGAATAAGTCGCAAAAAGTTAGTCAGTGGGCGGCATCTGTCTGCTAAAAGCTCCAATTAAGCAACTTCTTTATGAGGTGAAGATCGAAAAAGAGGAGGGAAAAAAACAGCGAGGCAAATGTCACGCTGAGTCTATGAAAATCAACGAAACGCTGCAGATGTGCCGTAATAAACCTCACAAAGATACCCAAATACCATGCTCTAATTATGATACTGCAAATGCCTCCGACTTCAAAGTGAGATTTTCATTAAGAAGCCACAATCCTGCCCTTTTGCCCGTCTCCTCCACCAGAGCAGACCAATCAAATAAGTTTTCAATTTGTACGTAAAGGGAAGTTTACTTCACTTGGGTGAAACAGTGGGGAGTTTAAAGCGGCTGAAATTGTACTCAAGTCAAAGCATCGTAACTTCAAGGCAGCAGTAGTTAAAGCAGAACTAAGTAACATGTTTACCTTATCTTTGTAAGTCTGTGTGGTGGTTATAAATGTATTTTCTGAGCGTTTGAACCCCTCGTCGTCGCCCCCTGCTGTCTCTGAGTGGAAAACTAGCCTTGCAACATTTGCCAACATTGACTCAAAGACAACTCTCCTGAGAAACCATGGCTCCCTTTTTTATATTTGGCAACTTAAAATGTTTTTGTATGAGATTGTACTTCCTTTTTTCAATAAAATTAACTGTCAGTGTACTTACACAAGAGAGCTGCAGGAGGAGCTCTGTCGCTGAAGTGACTTAGTTCTGCACATCAGTAAGAGAAGAGTAAGAGAATATTATTATGAAACACAATTAAGGAAGGTCCGAGGCAAATTCCAAAATGTTGCATCTGATCATTTCAAGTCACAAGACACTAGAGCTCGCTACAACAAAAATCTGCATTTTAACAATATTCATTTTAGTTGTCCTCCATCTATATTGAATATTATTGGCCAATAGAATGTCGTGATGTCATCTAAAACCCAGCAATAGGTTAATTACATTTGCCAACAAGTGATAACTGTCAATATCAAACTTCATCCTCTAGTTTCTAAAGTTCACTTAAAACTGTAAGATTTGTGGCTCTTAGTGAAACAAAATATACATTTTCCTGTCAAACTGTTGTCACCTGCAATGTTTATGGTGCATTATTTTCCAGAATAGTAAAAATAAAGGTTTATTACAAGGCTGATTGTATGTATGCTAATTATGGTGCTAATCGCTAACTCCCAAACAACACAAAACACTTCTAAACTGGTATTATTTCCACTGTGGCTCTGGTGTTACTCACGTGTGTCCAGTGGTTGTCAGTCGCCAAAACAGCCCTGGTTTTTCATAGTTTGTGATGTTCGGAGAATAATGCTAAGTCCCCCTTTGAAAACGGACCAGTGCTAAAACATGAAACAGTTCCAGGCTATTGAACGTCATGTTATGTTTACACTGAGACGGTCTATTGATGCAGAGAAAACACTGTGGTCTCATTTCACCTGAATAGCTGTGTTTACAATATGTCTGTACTGTGCAAAACTGATTTAACTTTATTACATGCACAAAAGTTTTCAAAACATGTAAGAAAGCAAATGTTGTTAGTAAAATTAGTAAAATATGTGAATAATGTTCAAATCATTTAAGGGCATATGTAACTCTCTGGAGGTGGAAAGTCACCTGGGGCGGCAGTAGCGCAGTAGGTAGAGTGGGCGCCTTCTGATCCGAAGGTCGGCAGTTCGAATCCCACTCCAGACATGGAGTAGTGGTCAGATCCTCTGACCCGCAGGTTGGTGGTGCGATTTCAGCTCCTTCAGATGAATAATACGTTGTGTCCTTTGGGCAGGACACTTAACCCACTCGCCCCAGTGTTCAAGTGCGCACACTGGTGTATGAATGTGTGAGTGGATGGGTGACTGGTTCCTTGATGCGCTTTGAGTGCCTTAAAAAAGGTAGAAAAGTGCTATATAAATGTGACCATTTACCTGCATAATTCCATGGATATAGATTAGTTTATTTTTCTTCGGTCCATAGAAATACAAAAACAAAACAAAAAAAGCATATGAATAAAGAAAGAAAACATTTTAGAGACCGAAAGGGTTCAGGCTGAAGTTTAACACTTATTTTGCCTAACCCTAATAACTTAAAGTATGACGTGCCAGACAGTGACAGATGAACATAATAGAAATCTATACACAGGCACATATAACACTTTTTATATCCATAAATATGTATAATATAAACAGACACAAACAGTTACTGACCTGCACAAACACACTCACACAGTTATTCTTTCGATTTCTTGATATTTTTTTATTACATTGGATCTACATTTTGTTTTAAAAGTGTAAAACAAAATTTAGAAGATAAAACAATACTTTCTCCATTCTCCATACAGATAGATAAGTTCTATGCTATTCTGTGGATTATTATAGCTAAATGAACAACATTTCCATGGAAACAAGGCCTGTAAGGACACATTATGTCTTTATCTGTTATTTTATTGTATCAAAATGTATTCTGTTGTGTAAAGCACTTTTAATTACAAAATTGTGCACAACAAATACACTTGTCTTGCCTTTTATATATCTTCATTTTTAGTGCCATAAAACCAAAGCTCTATAAAGTGATCCAAAGACAAACGGTGTAAATCCCACAGTAATAGAACATGTGAATCATCAGCAGACCAGTGAAGGTGAATGTCAGGCAGACGACTTTGAAAGACTCGGGATGGAGTTCTCGGAGGACTGCTCGCTTTTCGAAAGGGCAGAAGATTCACACACTGGACTGGCTTTTCTTAAATTGGCCCTGAAAGCACAATTTTAGGCCCAAACGACACAGCAGATAGTTCTACATTTGTCTATACAGATTTATTCATCAGTTCCGTGCATGAAACTTACTTACTTATTACAAAGTAGAGTAATTATAGGTAAAGCTAACATTTCTCGCCAAGACTTTACGCAGAAATCTATCTATGTATCTAGCATTCAACTCTTTAGACAAACTTTTTATTGTGATGTAACAACATTTTCTCAGAAGAATTTTGTGGTTGTTGTATAATTTATGCACTTTTCTAAGTAAGGTAAGACACTAGGTGAAGTCATTTATTTTTCTTTTGTGTTTAGGTCAGTTTTTTTCTCACAACTTTGACAAACTACAACGTTGTCCAATCTGCACCAAAAGATGTTTAACAATCTAATCCCTGATTTTCATCCAACGTGACAGAGAACATTAGTATGCCTACAAGTGTTTCCAGGTGTGCCTTGGAAAAAATTCCAGATTCATGATTTTAATTAAGTAATTTACCATTTTGGAGAATGAGCAACATATACACCAAAAAAGTGAGTAAAACAATAATCATTCCCACATTTAAAGAACCAGATACAGTGTCAAGGACAACATTTGCAACATTAAATACCACTTTTTTTGCCTAAATGGTGTGACTTGTTAATATTTTCAACCATAAAAGTGTGCTCTGACTCAAAAAATGTTGAAAAATACCTTACATTTTTCTCCCACAAAGACATAAAGACCAGCTCTTACAGTAGCACTTACACACACCAAACTGTACAATCTCCAAGATTTTAATGGAACGTACTGAAGGATTTGTAGATATTTGATGTCTTCAAGGCCTGATTTATTCACATTTTAACTTAAAAAGATGAACTTTAGTCAAATACTAAATAAGAAATCCGACCCTCCCTGTACATTTTTGGATCTAACATGTCAACAAAATGAAATAAGAACTTTAAACCTTCATATTTCAAATTGACATGCACCAAGTAAGTGCTGTTTTGGTCATTGTTACACATAAAATGCCTTATTTATTTATTTATTTTTTCATAAACATTTGTAATACATTTGTTTTCTTACACGTACTCTACAGAAAGTTTCAAATACATGTCTTTAAATTCAAGATATTTTTTCACCTGTAATGTTAAAATCAGAACTGAACTGTTTGCATGTAGATCGCTCTGTTTCCCGCAAAAATCCCAACGATTCCTTCAAAACAATTCCAATTTCTAAGCCGCTTGTTCCTCCTCCTCCTCTGCAGTGAAAACAGTGCCGCTGGTATCCTGTAGAGGGCCCTGTTGCACCGCGGCACGAGGGGCCTGTGCTGGGGGCAGGTGCAGCACGAGCCTGTCAGGGCGCCGCTTGTGTGTCTGACTGTTGTGGATAAAGGTCACATTCCAAGGTCCGACTCCTGCACGGCTTTTTTAAACAAACCATTGAGCAGTGTCTACACAAAGAGATAAGAACGTGTGATTTATGAATGAAAGGAGTCTATGTTTTTGTTAGATTCGCGAGCTGGGGCAATCCGGTGTGTGAAAGGAGTTTGCAAAATCGAATCAAGATGGAAAACAGAACATTTATCAAGAGCGGATGTGTTCGATTACATTTATTCAGTCAAAGTTACTTAAAATAAATTGTGGCATATAGTTGTTGTGTATTGTATTTTTTTTTTCCTTTTTGAGTAATCATTTGTTTGAAGTAACAGTACTGAGTAAAAGTTGTTCCCGCTATCAGTAAATCTGTAAAGTTTTAGGTTATTATTTGTGTTTTTTGCGCTGATCTTTTAGATATGATTTTGTTTTTATCATTTTTGCGGTCTGTTCTTTGAAAAGACTTGATCAAGTTTGAGGTTTAATATCCAGGCAGTTACGCTTTCAATTACTCTTTGTTGAGTAGTTTGTACCAAATGCAGACTCGACACATTTATTAAACCACTACTTTGTACGATTTCTAACTATTCTATCTACGACCTGTGGTTTATTTTGTTTTTTTCATCCCCAAGACACCGCTGTAATTTCTATTGTCACAGATTTTTGGAACGTAGCACATACACTTTGATCGTTTACAGGAAAAACTCCCTTCCATTGACGAGGTTTTTGAAAATCCCCAGTAGCAGAGCTTATTTAGAGAATCAACAAAGAGTAGAGGGTAGAAAGGCTAGAACAAACTGAATATACTGTAAGACTGTGAAGTGAGCGCTCTAATCACTATCTACACATCTCCACATAAGAATGCTCACAAGAAAATATCTTAAAACATGTGATATTAAGAAGGACTCAATGTGTTATTTTTGTGAGGAGAAAACTATATAATGCATGTATTTTACCATTGTCCTTATGTGTCAATGTTCTGTGGTTCAATTCAAAAATGGTTGATGAATTCAGAATTAAGCTAGACATTAGTCCCATGAATATAATTCTAGGGAGTAAAGATCACCAATCCAATTTAGCAAACACCATTATTCTAATGGGTAAAATGTTAATATTCAAGGCAAACACAAAAGTTGATTTATGTTTGACATATTTGAAAAACTAATTAAATTAACAGTTCAGAATTGAGAAAATTATAGCTATGAATAAAAATAAGTTACTTCTACATTCCAAAAAATGGGAATTAATACAGTGGGACTGAAATGGTGTAATTCTAAACACTTTGCATTATTTTTTTATGTATAAAATATGTTTGTTGAATGATTATGAGGATCAGGTATGATTGTATACGAGGGGTAGATAGGAGGACTTCAAGGTACCAGTATTGTGTGTGTGTGTGTGTGTGTGTGTGTGTGTGTGTGTGTGTGCGTGTGTGTGTGTGTGTGTGTGTGTGTGCGTGTGTGTGTTTGTCTAACCTTGTCTTGTCTTGTGTTGATTTGTCTCGTATTGTCTAACCTTGTTATCTTGTCTTTTGCTCCCTCTTTATTCACTATTTTTAATTTTATGTTTTTTGTTGTTTGTTTTGTGTTTGTTTCTTGTTTTTTGGCTATTAATGAATTTATTATATATATTTTTTATATACCATGTTGTTTCAGTCATTTAGTGGTAATTTGTTTTTTGTTTGTCTGTATTCTGTTATTTGTCTGTCTAGTATCAAAACATGACACTAATGTAAGTTGTTTTGAATAAAAATAGTTAATTGCCAAAAAACAAAAAAAATAACAATATATACCAACTTTTCATAGATACTTTATTGATCCCGAAGAAAATTCAAGTTCAGCTGCAGAAACAATCTGATCGCACTTCCCATCTGTATCTCCTCATTCACGTCGAGTCACAACTGTTGACCTGGCGTTTCCTTGTTCTGTACAAAAACACTGCAGGCGGTGCTAACGTTCAGCCCGCAGCTGTCATTCTTTGATAACCAGACGCGTTTGGGCTGTTCCACGACTCTATTCTTCTCCATGTCTTCGTGTCTGTATTTGGCACAATATAACTCCAAAACTTGGCATTTGCTCTTGTAGTTGTTGAACAGTGAGTGAAAGAGCAGCCCTGACACATTAAAGTGAATGGTTGTTTTCTTCCACGGAGGTCCGAAGGTTGGCGTTTCCTCAGATGCCGACTGTATCTACGCCCATACAGTTATAAAAAAAAACCACAACAATAATGATAATGACTTGAGCTGTCAACGTTAGCGCATTAAGTCATGTGATTAATCATAGAAAATACACGCATTGGTCACAAATTGATGTGGATTAATCACACGATTTGAGTTGACAAAACATGTTCTCTTAGATTACGCAGGAGGAAGAGGAAGGACGTGTAAAAACTCGGTTAATTTTAGACCTGTAATCCATCCGTACTCATGTGGAGAAGCGCGGATCACACGCCGGCTGATGTTTACGAGCAGCTGAGAGCGGTTCGGCTTCGCAGAAACGACCAAAGACGCGGTGGAGAGGTCGTACGTGAGCTCTACAGTAAGTTAACTGGCCCAAACAGTTCACCAAACTATTACCACCAAACTATTACTTGCACTTGTAGACACCAGACCGACACCAGCTCCATCTGCTACCAAACACGTCAGTTATCTGTGTGTAACTATAGTTCTGTGAGTGGGGGCTGGTGTTTATTTATGTAGCCTCGATTTACCTGAAACATGTGCCACAGATTCAATATGAAATGCAATGTCTAGCCCACTTTTGCCTCTTTTTGCCACAGATACGCACTTTTGTTGTAAACGTACTGTTTGACGAGAACTCCGTTAAAGCTAATGACGAACGAGGGAAAAGTCTTGCCGCTAAAATGTTACATAAAGTAGGTTGATTTGTGTAAAATGTTTAATGAACACGAGCAACAACAAGTCAACAACACACCGATTTCCTGAGCCCTGAAAACGTCTTTTTAGTCCATGTAGAACTTATTTTCTGTTGAGCTCGTCTGCTCCATGTAAACTAATACAATGGAGACAAGACGGCGGCGCGTACGGCAACTTCCGGAATAAGGTGAATATAACGCATTTAGATCTGTGAAATAATACAATTACAAATAAATTCACAATAGACATGTTAATAGTGACACTTGAAAAAGCATGCAATGTGATAAATCGTGATTACACAGTTCCAAAGTCTGATTAACCAGACTTTTTTTTTTTATTGTTTGACATCACTAATAATAACTCATTCAGACAAGCTACGTAGGCATTGAATCTGAAAACTAACCGCTAACTTAAACTGCGAACCAACAGAGCGACTCCCAACCCCCACCTCTTCCTGATCATGATAAATTAATAACTCCAACCCAAGAACTTTATTCATGCCACGATAAAAATAGCCGTCATTTTAGCTAATGTGTCAAGGTGGGATGGATTATTAAGTGAAAAGCATTTGCCGCTTTTATATTTGACATGTAGGCACTGACCTCATCACTCCCTCAGGGGAAACGCCAGCTCAGCGCAGCAGGGAGGCGAAAAGATATCCGAATTTTAATAACGATATCACCTGGAGAGGTTAGACAGCTCCGAGACTTTGTCCACAGAGAAGGCAGGGAACATGGGGACAAAACAGCACCAGGAAATGAAGCAGAAAACACCCAAAAACCACCACTATGCGCAATATTTCACCTGAGAAAGTTGCTAGTTTAGATCTGGAGTTAAATCCAAATGTCTGTTCGGTGGTGTATAGAGTAACGTGAAGGGTTAAATGTACATAGCGTATTTCCCAACGGAGCCCAAAGGTGGCAAGGAAAGAGAAGAAGAAAGAAGAATGAGTGAGCGTCCACGTCATTCAAGCGCGTCATCGAGTCAGAGCTTTTAGTCGTTTGAGCGTCTGTGTCGTCCGCCGGGAACAAAACAAAGAAATTAATATGGTTAAGCCTTCGAGAATGAAAAAAAAAAGGATGAGGTTTGTCTGGCGTCGTGTTCTAGAGTGGGTCATTATCTTTGCAGTGGATGACATGTTTTGCTTGATCTTTTTAACATTTCATCTGACCTCATTTGTCTTACTGTCGCATTCAAAGGTGAACTGTGTAACTTTAAATATGAGGTTTCCAGAACAGTTCAAGAAAGAAAGACAAAGCAGTTGATATTTTCGTTTTGTTTTCCCATCAAAATGTTACTGAACTTTGATGCTGCTTGGGCCCAGATTGGATTGATTTGGACTAACATCATTCACAAATAAATTTAAAACTGGTAAAAGTTGATGAGGAAGAAAAAACCTGTTAAATTTTTTTTATTTTTGTTCTTCTTTGCCTAAGTTTTGGGTTTGTGTACATTCTTGTGTGTTTTTGAGGGACATTTTACTCCTTTTTCTAAATATGATTATTTTGCTGGGGATTTTTTTCATTTGCAAAGCTAAAACAATGTCAATTTTTTTCTTTACAACATTTTAAAATCATAATTTATTGTCAGTATACTGCAGAAAAAAGAATTGCGACAAAGAAAAACAAGAAGTGGAATATTTGTTGTTGGTGTTTTTAAATCTGTTTGGTTTAGTTGCTTTTTCCCTTCTTTGTTTCTTGAGCTGTGCAATTTAGAGAGTTTTTCTTTGTAAATTCTGTACTGTATGAGTGGGTTTTGGGTTTAGGGCTGCAGCTAACGATTATTTTGGTAATCAATTAGTTTAGCGATTATTCTTTTGCGTAATCGATTCGTTGTTTAGAACATGAGAGGCCTGTAAATATGAGATTTTTTCTCAATTTTACCCAGATTAAGCTAACATGAAACCTTTTGATGATGTCCGGGTGGAGAATATTTAAAGGAAAAATATTATGCATTTTTCATATTGTTATTAGATTTTAAACATGCTCTTCAGAACCTTAAATTAAATCTCATGTTTTGAAACCTTTTTATTGATTTTATTGATTCTGAAGAAAATTATTGTTCATTAAATGACAGGATTGATCAGCCTGTATGAAATGACACTTGCAGAGTGCATCCAGCCAGTAGATGCTGCCTTAGCGCTTACACAATTTAGTGAAGTTAGCGCTGAACGGACGCTATGGTGCAGGTCAGCAGGAGCAGTGAACGTGTTTAGACGGCAGAAATGCACAGAACGAGTCTGGCAATGATTTAAGGACTTAAGACAAGGATAAGTGATGTATGAAATCTGAAAATACGTCCCAGAACCAGTAAGTTCAGCAGTGTGTGTTTGATGCTCGGAGGGGGGAGGATTTTTTGCTGAACATTCCTCAAAACAGTGTGAATGCAACTAAATGCATCTCCAGGTATGTTTTAGATGACAGAACATTATTAGAACAGGGTTAAAAGCTTAATAAAGTCGCTTTAACAGAATGTGTTTCTTTTACATTTTAATAAAAAACACAATTTACATGTTTTGTGTGATTCCTGAGAAATAAAACCTCTTCTTTCAGCACAGAGAATATTCTGGAGTCTCTGCAAAGAGTAGTTAATGATAATTTTAATAACTTGACTGCTATTTCTAAAATCAATTAGTTGCGATTAATCTATTAACTTAATGCGGCCCTAGTTTTGATGAAAGGATGTGATGTGTGCAAGTTTGTAAAGATTACCTTCTTTTGTTTGTAGATAACAACAAAATAGCATGGGCCTTACAACTCTTGCCATGGACACAATAAATGGTGACCTCTGGAGCATTCTTCTGGCTGCTGGAAAAAAGGTGATCACGAAAAAATGAATGACATAAACCGAACCAAACATCAAAGACTAGACTGACTTAGTAATAGATAGATAGATAGATAGATAGATAGATAGATAGATGACTAGATATGGTACTTTATTTATTCTTCTATGTCTTCTATGTTCTTTTTTCTGTTTAAATACACTTAAAAACTGAAAAGACAAAGAAAACAAAAACAAAAAACAGTTCAAAACAAATTTATGCTGCATTATTAGAAATGACGTTTGATGAAATGAGTGCCAGTAGACTGAAATGTCGTGACTACTTTTCCATAAACTCAATGTTTTGTTCGGCCTGCATTCTCTTCGGGAAAAAAACTTGACTCTAGCCAAATACTTTGAAATACCTACAAGCTACAGTTGGATTTGGCTCATGTATAATTGAATAGAGAGACAATACGACTGGGGGCTCCTGACCCAAGCGGCAGTCTGATGTGAGGATCTGAGCACAAACTAGGTCAGTACTTTTAGAGGATGCAGCAGACACAGGAAGCTCACCCGCGGCTTTGAGCTCAGTATTTTGACTATAGTTCAAAAAGATCTCCAAAGCTGAACAACACCCTCTCAGCAGGAGTGTGTCCCTGCTGTACGGAGCCAGGACCCAGCCATCTGTGAAGGCTAGCCGTCTGTGGACATGCAACACTATCACTGCCTCCGTACAAATGCTCATCAACTAGCAACAAGTTCACCATTTTTCATTTTCCATATAGACAAAATAGACTTTCCCTGGTTGAACAATTTTACAGTTTTAAATATTAGTTTAATAGACTCAGGGTAGGTTCCGATAACTCCATTAATTCCACCAGTGGCAATTAGTTAGCGCATAGGGAACAAACGTACTATGAAGACATGCAACATTGTGTGCACTTAAATTCGTATTAGGAAGTGTTGACTGCGCTTGTCTTGATGTGTTCCACCATGTCTAATCACTAATATATTGAATTCCAGTAAAGTCTATATGACAGGTTAGACTACTATATTTAAGATTTTTGCCTATTTGTTGACAGTTTTGTTGTTTATAAAGTTACTTCCTGGTTGGACATTGGCAGTAAATAGAACATAGGTAGAGGCAATTCCACTAGCAGCCATTTTGAAAAACAAGGACCAAAATCCCTTTAAATGACACAATAGTTATGATTTGACAAATAATAATACCTGATAACACATTTTCTTGAATGACAATCCCGACAATGTGTCAGTTCTGTATTAACCGCGGCTGTGTCTGAATGTCCTCCGTAGTCCCTAAGCCCTCATTCATTACGTAGTCCTGCACTCTTTAGCAGACTAAATAATGCACTCAATCACTGAGTGATTCAGGCACTCAGCTCACTACAAACAAAGAAGTTTGTCTGTCGAAGGAGTAAATGTGTGGAACAGTTTAGATGATGATTTGAAGTGCTGTGCTTCAATGTTTATGTTTAAAAGAATGTTCAAAGCTAAAGTGTTGGACTCTTATCTAACAGAGAAAAGTTAATTGTCAGTATTATTACAATTATACTTGCATGAATATTCTTCTTGTTTCTTTGTGGATGTACTATAGTTAGTTGTTTCAAGAGCCCTTGTGTGTTATAGGTCTCAGGGTCACTTTGCATACATTGAATCAGATTTAATCTCTTATTTCTAACATTTTTTTATTGTATGTCCACAATCCATGCAGGGAAGAGACAGAATTTGAGTAAAGGTTCATACACAGATGATCATGTATGAGAACATTTAGTCAAAAAGAGAAGCCCTCAGAAACGTTCAACTTCCAACTGATGATGAGCAATAATAAGCATTGAACGCTATAAGCTAAACCATTTAGTAAATATAGATTGCTATTGGGTGTAAGGAGCACGGAGAGCGGTTCAAGTTCTTGCCTCGCAATAAAGAGATTGTGGGTTTGAATCCTGAACCAGACCAACATCCCATCTCTCTGGGTGGAGTCTGCATGTCCTCTTCTTCAGGTTCACCGGCTTCCTCCCACCGTCCAAAAACATCCATGTGTTAGGGTCAACTGGCAACTCTAAATTGCCCCGAGTGAATTCATGTGAAAGTGAATGATTGTCTGTCCATGTTTCTGTGTTAACCCTGCAACGAGTTGGCCACTGTCCAGGGTGTGTCCCGCCTAAGGCCCAAATTCACTGGGACAGGCTCCATTCACCCGCGATCCCTAATGGGAACAAGTGGTTGAAATTAATGAACGAATAAGCTGTTTGTCAGGGTTGTCCGATCGCCTGTGTTTCTGTTTTTATTAACAGTTGAACTCCTCAAAATTTTCGGTTTGGCAGAAGAAATTAAAATCACTCAACTCGATAGTTTGTAAGGCCTAGATATCCCACAGCTGTGATGATGGATAAAATGTATTCCCAGTGACCACAGCCGCTGTTCACACTCTGAAACTTAAAAGGACGACGCTTGATGATGCGGGATGGGGATTGAGACTGAGTGACAGAGAGATAGTGGCAGATTAGAGTGAGGAATATATGCTATAAAACGGTCCATGATGGAACGTGAGAGCACAGACGCGCTGGGGAGAGATGGAAGTGACGGATAAGAGAAGCGGTTCGGGAAGGTGGAAACATCTATCCGGTGACATGTGCATTAGCATGTCGGCCGAGAGCACCGTGACATTGAGTGGAGGTGACACTGAGGGATGTGTGCTAGTCTGCTAAAGCACAATCACATCCTCCCCAGTCTCCCCAGCCCTCCATCTATTTGGCCCGCGCTGTCACTCTTCCTCTGCTCACGACTGCCAGCCTTGCGATGTGTTGCCGCGAGTGTCTGCCGCGCTTCTGTTTTACTTATCTGTCCTGCAGGGATAAGCTCCAGTCCATTAGCCGAGAGCGTGACCTCTTGTAAACATAACTCGTGCCGGGGTCTTCCAAAGCAAATTCCAACTCTTTGTCCACGTACAAGTGCAGGTGAGTCTGGCAGCGTGTTACGGTTATTTCCTTTTCCAACAGAACACGTAAATACAAATAATTTGCGTCAGACAACTTGTACCAAACTGTGTCCACGCAATTAAGCATAATAGTTAGGTCCAAGTGGGTTTATTTATTAGATGCAGATTCTACTGTGCATGTTGTAATTATATGCAATGAGAACGTCAAGCAGCACTGGTGAAAAAAGGCCCACGAAAGCTGTAAATCGGACATTTAAAAAACAAAGAAAGAGAAACCAATAAAAATGGTCTTTTCTTTTTAATGTAAATTCTGTTTTTATTTTCTTAAACGTCTCTTAATTGTGTAAATGTTTCTATGATGTGTGTGCTGCTTTCCACTTTGCCCCAGGTCACCTTTAAAAAGAGGTCTCAATGTCCTGGTTAAATAAAGATAAATAAATATGTACTACCAGAACAATGAACCAGGATGAGGGGGCTTATCAACTCTGTCATACTTACAATGCCGTCAAAGAACCGTACAAAAACTGTTCAAGCAAATGAAAACTATAATTTGCTGGCTTTTCAATTTGTCTTACAGTAGGTGTTGATTTGCATATATCTAAAACAGACAGATTTTCTTTTCTTTTTTACAACTGAATTTTATTAAGAAACATGATTTGGTAAAATGTCTCTAAACAGGATTGTTTGTTCATTCAAATTAAGAACACATTACTGACATTACGCACAACACAACAAAACAAGTTGCCCACACAGGGCTGCAAAGTATGAAAACAAAGAGAAAATGCCTACTGATACTGATATATAAAAAGCCACCTTTTAAATTCAGTAAATTCCAATGCTGATTACATGAAGAGATGACATCAGCCTTAACGAGCGAATAGCATAGACGTCAGCAAAATATAAGCAATTAAAGAAATGTGCCTTTTCCAGCCGGGTTTGAATGTTGTGCAGAGTAACGAACTGATGACCAGGCATGACCAGGCTCCTGAAGGGCATAAATATGATGTACGAGTGACAGAGTGAGGAACCTGCAGTAGACTCAGAGGGTCAATCGTGCACGTTTCTATCTATTAATCAATGGGACTGTAAGCAGGAAGATGAGAGTATATTTCCCAAAATGCGTCTATAATACCATTGCTTAGACTATACTTTAACTATTTGGAAAAAGAAGATGATTAAAGCCGCAAGCAGCATCAAGCGGCCCTCATGGATGGCGCTGACACGCCCTCATTCTTTGTGTTATTGGGGTTTGTGGTGATTCGGAGATTTGTCCAAAAAAGAGACGACAGCTTATTGGGAGTGCTTGTGTGCTTCTTCATTTATGAATTAGCAAAATTCTCCGTACCAGCTTATGCACTGGTCATTCACTTTTGCGTCGAGCTTGTCCACTCACTCTCCATAGACTTCCATTCATGTAGCAGTTCTAAGTATGGCCCGTGCCTGCAGCATGGGTTACTGAGTAGAGCTTGATGCCAGGAGTGTGTTTAGCGGACATTGTGCTGCTCTTGTCAAGAGCGTCAGGCATTGCCCATAGACTTGTTGTTTTTTGGTAAGTTTGCTTTCTAAACATACATGCCTTCATGTAGAAACAACAAACTTTTCCAACTGTTCCTAAAGATATATCATTCTATGTCTGATTTATTACAGTTTTTAAGTTATTTTTAGGCATAGGTACATTTTAGGCCAATTTTCAGTCAGATCCAGTTTACTACAAAACTAAATATGACCTGTTTCTGTCTATTTTTCAGATTCATATGTCACAAATATGTGCAAGTTTGACCTTTTTTTACATCTTATTTCTGTATGAAAACATTACAAGATGAAAAACTTGTAATACATTTTTTCTTACCTTTACCTTTACCTTACCATTTTCACCTGCAGGGTCTCACCTTAAATATGCAGGATAACTAATAATTAGCAAAATAATAATATATATTAGAATATATTATGACTCCACCTGAGAAATACAAGCTCCTCCTCCTCACGTACAAGTCCCTCCATAACCTGGCCCCTTCCTACCTCACAGACCTACTCCAACCGTACTGTCCCACCCGTCGCCTCCGCTCTGCTGACACCAACCTCCTCACTCCCATCACCTGCACTAAGCACCGGACCTTGGGGGACCGAGCCTTCGCTGCTGCTGCCCCCACCCTCTGGCCCCGCCCTCTGGAACTCACTTCCACAACCATCAGGAACTCGGACTCACTACAGACATTCAAATCACTCCTTAAGACCCACCTGTTCAAACTGGCTTTTATGTAAATTTATGTTGTTTTGTCTGTTTTGTCTGTTTATGTAAAGCGTCTTTGAGTGTCCAAAAAAGCGCTATACAAGTTTGATGCATTATTATTATTCATTATATTATTAAATCTTGTCTCAGTGTACAATCAGTCTACTCTACAGGACCCACTGCTGGGAAACAGTTAGTTGCATCGTGGAGTTAGAAGTTCTGAGAAACTCACATATGCCCCTCTTGTGTGCAATATGTGACCATTCATAGCAAGAAATTGAAAACAGCAAGCCTCCACTCTGTTTTTATGCTAACTCCAAATCCACTTGTTAGACTAAATCAATTAGCACTGTGGACCCCAGTCTCTGTAGTGTAGTCCCATGGGCCGTCCTCTGAGGCAGCAGCCAAAACCAGTGGAGTATGGCTCCCGCTGCTCAACAACCCTCCGACACACTGTTAATCAGACAGGCTGTAGCCACTCACATCTCGCTCACTGGGCTGGTAATCACTGCACGGTGCTGCGCTGATGTCAAACCAGGGCTGGCTGGGGAATAAGAAGCTGATTTGTTTTAGTCTGAGAGGGGAGAGATGAGAGAAAAGAGGATGCAAATTGAGGTGGACAAGACAAAATAATTTGTTTCTTGAAAACATCGTTCATGCCGCAGCAGAAACATCAGCCACCTCAGCATCTTGGTTTCCTCTTCAAAAACACAACCACACATACCACATTTAAGGCCATGCTAAATAATAATGACTCTAGATCTGTTACAAAAATTACAAAATAACTACTGTTATATTAGAGTTTTGTGGAAAGTAGAGGACAAAATGCTTTATCAAAATTGCTAATCCAGGACTGAACCAGAATTAAACAAGGACTACACTAATGCCAACTGGATCTGAACCAGAACTGACCTAGAATCAAACGAGATCTAAACCTGGACCAAACCAAATCTAAGGCAGAATTAAACTATAACTAAACCAGAACCAAACAAGGTCTAGTACTAACCTAAAATTAATGAAAACAACAGAAAAAATTTGGCTTAAAAACACTTTATGCAAAGCCCTTATACATTTTTATTAACTATAAACACATGTTTAATAATCATTTACTCAGGTTAGGGTCAGGGTTACTTGTTCTCAATAAACATTTGTTAATGGTTAGTTTATGTATTAATTCATTTACAAATGCTTTTTTTTTTACCAGATGGGTAAAAATATAAAGTGTTACCAACAAAAATATGTTTTTAATATTTGGAAGATGGTCGTGGGCCGGATCAGATTGTTTGAAGGGCCTGAAGTTGAATGCGCCTCAAGAGAGAAATGTTCCATCATATTTCTCATTCACTGCCTCATGATTTCGCAGATTTAGCCTCAAGTCTATTTAGCAAACAACTTGTACCCCACAGTTATTTCATGAAATAAATAAAACCATCGCGAAGGCTAACTGTTGGTTTGGCTAAACACATTACGCTGCTCATCAAAGACTCAGAATGGCAACTGACAATAATTTTACTAATCAGTCAATCTAGCAACCAGTTTACGAGATATTTGACACAGACACAGCTAAAATTATGCCACTTGAGGATGCCCTGATGCAAAATAGTTACAGACAATATATAAATACTAAATGTTTTCAGTGTTTTGATGCATACCCGTTCTATCTAAATCATTCTGAGCACATGGCATGTTATGGAGTCTGTTTATTGTCCAGATAACGATAATTTATTTACTTCTACTACAATCTAGTAACTTGCTTCAGCCAAACTTCACAAACACCAGTTCGGCAATTGATTTATTCTACGGTTTGACGTGTTACCCCATCGGCGATTTTAACTTTCACATAGACAACGTAACTGATCATTCAATCTTAAAACGTCCCACTTGCCGAACTACGTCAACGACTGGATTGACAAACAAAACAGTCGGAGGATAAAGATGGTTTACCAGAATGTAGGAGAGTTTGGCTGTAATATAACTCTGCCTCGATCTCTTTCCACAGTTGTTTACTTACTATGCTTCTGAGACTTAATGCGCTGATATGAGTGATTGTGGATTTACGTCTACTTCATTCACACCTACGCTAAAAGCCAAACAGAGACAAGACTCAGCTCTGGTACAAAACATGTTCGCAGAAACGTGCTATGCACATTGTCAGCAAAAGAGAGGAGGAGAAAGTGAAATGTTTTGGGAGATGATGTGTTGTAAAAAGTTGTGCTTGTTCAGGAAAATAATTGCGCAAGAACTTGGCAGTCATTGAAGTCGCGAACAGTAGGCCCAGATTGTTCTCCTCCATACATAGAGCTTTTGTCAACAACGTGGTTTTGGGTTTTATTCTCAGACTGAATTGGTCGATTTGAGTGGGTTTTAATGGCAAAAACACCTATCGGTTGATGAGCAGTGGTGGATCATTCTCCAGATCTTGCCATAGATCTGTTCAAGAGTGTCTTATCTCATGCGTGTACAGCAAATTTTCTCTTTGGAATCATCTCTGTCTGAGTCATTTGGAATTACTTTAAAGTGTATATATAGATCCATCAAATCTACTTCAAAACTGGAATGAAATTACACTTTTTTTGTAGATCTTTAACCCTTTTAGAATGTTAGAATGAACTTCCTCCTGGAGTAAAAACACAACTTCACTAAAATGTTTCTAGTGACCAACTCTAAAGCGTTCATTATGTTTTTGTTTAAATACATATATTAAATGAGAAAAAGAACATTTAAACCACATTTAAAGTATATCTCAACCCAACATTTGAACAGATTCAGAGAAATTAGAAATACATTACAATAGACTATGAGAAAAGAAAGCTAAAACATGCACTTGTTTTCAATTCATGACTATAAATGTGATGTAAATGATAGTACAAGGACATGTTTTGTGTAGATGATAAAAGCTGTTCTTTGGTGAGTGTCTGGTCTGATGTCACTGGAATTCATCTTGGAAAATGCACATGACCCTAACTATTGACCTCTATAAATATAAACAGAACATGGACTGTATACACACATTCAACAGCTCTAGAAAGCTCTTTAAATCCAGCAGCATTCAATTATTTTGTCTAAAAGATAAAAGATACAACAGTTAGAACAGTTAAGTTTGAAAAGCAAAAGGCGAAAACACTGCCTTCACTATCACGACTGACATAAATCACTGCAGTTCTGCTAAAGCAACATGAACATTAAACAAAAACAACAGAATTAAATGTGGTAGAATTTAGAAAAATATGAATTGTACTTACCATAAGCCGACCCATGTTCAGTTGTGTTACAGTGGCAAAAGTAAAATGAAAACGACTCCTCTCAGCCTTTCTTTTACCCCTTGAAGGGTTTGAGGTGCTCTATTGAACACTAGCTCAGGTAACCTTCAAATATTACCCCACTGAGACGTGCTCTGAGGCAGCTTTTGCCAGAAAATATAGGAAACAAACTCTGAAATGTCCACCTTTTTGCTTAACTCAAGTTTATTCAACCCCTCTGATTTGTGTCCTTGTGCAGCCGGATGAATTATTGCAGTATTTGCGGGTTCACAAACTCTTCTGCAATGGGTCCTTGCTGCTGCGCTGAGTTTTGAGCAGAAGAAAAAACAAAAACTGAACCAGATATTCAATAAAATAACGTTAAAAACAAAACAAACGGCAGCACTGCTCCACGTTCTTTTTCTCTCAGCTGCACTTTTCCCCGTTGGCTTTCGAAATGAGCGATGTCAGATGGATAGAACTTGACACAAAATAGAACCCATATCAATCTCACCTCTGCCAATTTATGCATGTGCATGAAACCTATGCTTTGTCTAGTGTCCTCATATCAAAATGAGAACGCTTGTCATATTAAATTCTATCACTTTTTCCGTTCCCGGACTGAACAAAATGCAGAAAACATCAACAAACAGCAGACATCCCCTCAAGTAGGTGCGCTAACGAGACACAGACATTCAAACAGCGGCCAAAAGTGGACAAACCCTTCTTCTCTCAATTAAAAACGCACTTTATCTGGCTCTCGTACCACCTCCAGTCCCTCTCAGACAGCTAGTGGTTGTTCTTAAGCAGCTTGTCCCGAAGATGGGGTGAAGAGACAGTTTGTTGTCGGAGTTCTATTTCCATGTCAGCGCTTCTTGTTCCTCTTTTTTTTTTCCCCTCTCTGGCTTTGTGTTGTTTTTGTTTTCCGACACTTACAGATAGGGAACTTTGCCCCCTCCGGATCTGTTCCACTTCCATTCTCCCAGTTTGCTCATCAGCGTGTGTGAGTAATTTACTGTATATGAGCGAGGTAGCAGATAGCGAAGCGGCGCACTCAGGAAATCTCGTAAGTAACATCAAGAGTCTTGCATCTGGCTTTGGCGACTCGGTGGAATAGATGGGTTAACGTGGAGCCATCTCAGTGTAAATAGGTCTCTGTGCAATTAAATATTTAGACGCTTTTATGTATGTTACACACATGGAGTATTGAATCTTTCATTTCTCTCTGGAAGGGAATATGCCAGGGCTGACACTTTGTATGCACATGAAGAGGCATCGTTGGCTCAATACAACCAGGTAATTGTGAGCAGATGGTAGAACAAACCAGTGGCATGAATCCACGGTAAAATATGTTATAGGCTGCACGGTATAGTGTGCATAGTTGATTAGACGTTCATTCTGGAAACTACAATATTTGTCCAGAAATGAACTGAGAATACTATTTTAGCATCCGCAGTGAGCTTATGGATAGATACTTTGGAAGTCGGAGTATTACATATTCATTAAACAACATGAAAACCTTTGATTTTCAACAAATGTACGTATTTATTAACCGTTATTTACCCAGGTAAAAATAGATATTGAGATCGAAACCTCTTTTTTCAAGGGTGACCTGCGCTAGTGGGAATTGCAGCTCACAATTCACCTTATTCTGGAAGTTGCCGTACGCGCCGCCGCCTTGTTTCTGTTGTATTAGTTTACATTGAGCAGACGAGCTCAACAGAAAATAAGTTCCACATGGACTGAAAAGCCGTTTTCAGGCCGCCCAAGAAATTGATGCGTTGGTGACTTGTTGTTGCTCGTGTTCATTAAACATTTTACACAAATCAATCTACTTTATGTAACATTTTAGTGGCGAGACTTTTCCCTTGTTCGTCATTAGCTTTAACGGAGTTCTCGTCAAACGGAAGTGCGTTTACAACAAACGTGCTTATCTGTGGCAAAAAGCGGCAAATGTAGGCGGGGCGGAATAAGGTGAATAAAATCTCTATATAGATATCAACACGTTTACATTAAACATGACACATTTAAAAAACTACATTTAAAAGCATTGAAAATTTTCATACAATTCTCGCTCTTTATTTGTTTTTTGTAGTTTTTTTATTAGGGGCGTTGGCTTGGGCAGAATTAATACATTTGACATTCCTATTTGACAATTTTGTTGGCCATTTTCTTGTTTGTTGTACACTGCACCACTTTATTGTGATATTTAGAGAACTTTTTTCAGAGCCTATGATGGTCGGGATTGGCAGCTTATTGGGGGCCCCTCCAGGTTGAGGGCCCAAGGCAATTGTGGCCTGTTGCCTAATGGTAAGTCCGCCACTAGGTTCAGAAATACAGTTTTGATCATTTTCCTGCACACAAAAATAAATAATAATAACAAATGTACAGTTTTTGTTATCACGCAGCACACGAATAACCCAAATCAGAACAATCCATCACTGGCTTAGTCCAACTGTATCAGAGCCAACTGTTCTGGAGGCTTTTGGCTCTCATGGCCGAAAGTCTTCATCGACGCAATCATGTTAAATTAATCTACCCTTTCCCACACATGGAACTCTGCCCTGAGTGGAGTGCCTTCTTTGATCAATATCTCAGAAAATAGTACCAAAAAATATAATGAAGACAGATTGCCTTGGTCTGGCACCTCGAGGTAAAACACCGGAGAGACCTGCAGTGAAGTTTGTCTGAAGCATCATAAGCAATTCTATTTATGAATATCTTAAGTGCGTGGATCAAAACACTGCTTTCTTTATCCTTAACCTTAAGCAAGCCACCAATTAGAACAAGGTGTACTCAAAAACATCGGTGTTAAGAGGCCAAGAGACATAAAAACAGTAGTAGAAAGAAAGAAAAAAAAACAGCGGGTCCGTCAATGAACATACGCCACAGCCATTGGTTTACAGATTTAAAATGAACAATAAAATAAAAATATCTATACCTGTTTGACATCTTTTTCATTAGATACAATATTACATAATGAGATTTCCTACTAAACTAATCTGTTTTGCTAATTTACTTTTTTTTCTTTTTTCTTTCAAATTCAAAAAAGTTAAACTCAAAACAAAGAACATGACACAGAGAGTAAGGAAACAATCTAAAATAAATGCATCCAGTTCAATAAAAGTCCGCATCATCCGTATTTTTGTAATGGTTTTCTATCATCCAAAGGTATCCATTCATTGTGTCCATGGCAGGAGTTTTGAGGTCCAAATACTGCACATAGTTCTGAAATTGAGTGGGATGGTGATATCAAAAATGGCCTGCAGTGCCTTGTTAATCTCAGCTCAATAAGTTTCTGTCGATTTTAATTATCCTAGAAACAGGCTGGATCTGAATAAATCATGAGTAAGTTTCATAGGATTTTTGTTTTTGTTAGCTATTAATTATTCTGAACATATTTCAATATTATATCTTTCAATTCTATAGTTATATGTTACAAATCTTTACCAGGCGCTCTTGATTTACACATATGTTTGCAGAGAGGTTACCTTCTTGTTGGTTATACGAATGAAAAGTGATGTATTCAAAGCATAACCCATTCATAAAAGACAAGGCTTCAGAGGTCTGTCCTCCTGTGACCACAGTACAGAAGCACTGAACTGAACAACCCTCTGATTGTCTACTCTCTTAGTTTCCACTGATTACATCCTGTAAACTTCATGCCTTTTTTACGGCATTGACTGTAATCTTGACCCCGGGTTCAATCTCAGCTCACACAACAGATACAACCACTTCTGACAGTAGCACTATAAGTAGACATACTACGCTCATAGTTTCTGTACAAACACGAAAAACCAATTTACTTTAGCAAGGTTGTCTTACACAATCTACACTTGTCTGCATCGCTCACTGATGTTTAAATGTTTAATTTTGCTTTTGAGGCACATGAGATAAGTTGAGTGCTTTGGGAGTATAAGATAAAATAATACAATTACCCACCCAACAAACACTGAGAACACAGCAACAAAAGTGGTCCTTGGGAATTTTTCTTTCTTTTTTTTTTATTATTTAAAGTGGCGGTGACTGTGTTCAATCCTAGCTCCGACTAAGTGCATGCTCATGTGTGCTTGGGTAAAACACTCCTCCGTGCCTCTATGTATGGACGTGGTGTGTCAGTGAGTCACACACCACTCGGGTTCACACCATGCATGTCAACTATGACTTAGTCGTTGTCTTGATTTGTATCTCAAATAAATAGTAATAAATGTGTAGTCGAATTCCTGCTGCATGTATCAACTCAGTCCATGGTCTAACGCAGGGCTAATCAACTTAAGGCCTGGGGGCCAAATCAGTGTGATGTGATCCGGCCCTCAACCCATCTGCAAAAATTAAAAGAATAATTTGATCTGTTGTTATTGTTTTAGACCTGGTGTGGTTTTAGTGCCGCTTTAGTCCTAGAATTGGTTTAGTCCTGGTTTAGTCCTTACTTAGACCGGGCACAGTGCTGATCTGGTCTAGTTCTGGTTTAGTTCTGGTTTAGTCCTTGTTTAGACCTGGTTCAGTCCTGGGTTAGTCCTGGTTTAGACCTGGTTCAGTTCTGCAGATGTTGTCAAAGCCTTTTGTATAACATTTATTTTCTCTGTATTTCAAAAGTGTTGGTGCGTTGGGCACATTTCCGGCCCAGAGCACAGAACCATCCAAAAAATCTGGCCCCTTGAAAGCCCTGGTCTAACCCTAACCTACTGGCAGACTTGTTTTGGTCTATTGTGTTAAAGTGAAAGTAAAAACTACCAGAGCTTCAATGTGTTGATGTGAGAAACAAAGTTCCTAGCATGTCTGAAAATAAAATGTTCAACATGAGTGAGTTAGTCTCTGTTAGCCAGGTGTGGTTCTATGCAGGCCCGTCGGCAAAAATTTGGGGGCCAGGGGCAAGAAGCCTCACACGGGCCCCCCTCTAATATAAATTAATAGGAATAGGGTGCAATTCTGAGCCCCTGAGGCCCAAGACAACATTTGTCCATTTGTCCCCCCTGTCTACTCCCCTGGTTTTATGTATATGTATATTTATTTTTATTAAAAATGAAAAGTACACAGTTTTAGAGCTTATAAATTAATTGGAATTGACTGTGACTGTTTAGCGCACTCCAAGTTGTATGTGCATGTAAACTTAAGCCACATTTTGAATGGCCGTGCAGGCTGTGTTTCCATGCCCAGGTCCTTTGTACTCCTTTGTGCTCATTGCACCTTTTCTTCACAAGGCACAAGGCTAATGTCAGGCATTCACAAAAAGACGTTTAGTCTTTCACCTTCTTTCATCTTTTTCTGCATCCATTTCATTTCTGTGCATCATTGCATCACATTTTCTCGTCTCTTCATGTAATGCGTTGGGTTTGTATAATGTTAGATGCATTGTAGGAATTAAATATTTTCGGTCCTGATTGCTGTTTGTCGATAAACAGGTAACAGGTGGTGTTAACTAGCGCTAGCTTTGTTCCGCAAGATCAAGTCAGTGTTCAAGGAGAAATTATTATTTTTATTTAAATGTATTTGTTTTCTTTCTTGTCATTTATTTCTCTTACAAGTATGCAATAAAAGACCCCCAGTATGACAATTAATCTAATTCTAATGTGTTTTTCAAAAAAATGACTTGCCGTGACTCGATGACTGAGCTGTGACTGGACTTGACTTACTTGACAAAGAGCTATGACTTGACTTGACTTGACTTACTTGCCCCTCATGACCTGGAGACTTGGACTTACTTGGACGTTATGACTTGAGACTTACTTGTGGATCTGTGGAGTAAAGTGTGGTGCTATCTATTATGCCGTAGCTGTACATAAAACAAAACAAAAAAAAACGTCAAAAGAAACATAACGTACATTTTTCCATCTAGACACGTAAGAGCTGCCTTGACAATGCTTTTACATGTGCACCAATTTGAAGTACACATCCTCCACTGAGCTAGTCCTGGATTAAGTAAGTAACATTTTAAAGTGCTCTTTCTGAACAAAGAACACTAAGGTAAACAGGGACAACAGTGCCTGTCCTCAAACTCATCACCGCACAATCTCAATTTCTCGCGCTGGTGGGCACAATACCAATGAGGTTTCGTCACTATTGCCACTATTGACGTCCCTGTTCCAACCTATTGTGAAAGTGCCTGTTGTCGTGTTGCTTGGTTGCTTAGTTGAAAGTTTGAGAGAACTGTTCCGCACGTGCATCAGGGCTGAATTACAATGAGATTCGAGCCTGCGAGGGCGAAGAAATGCTCCGGAGCACGTCTTGATGTGCAGCTGAGCAGACCACTGAACCTTCTGAGGAAACGTTCAATGTCACAGGCAAACAAAAGGCTACAAGATGGCCGACGTCAGAGCGAATTAGAGCCCAGATGAAACAGATGCAATGAGTTGAAAATGTGCTTTTGTATTTATTCTAACTCAATGGTCAAGAGAGACTGGACTGATTTGCTGTAGTTTGGGTACATTTAATGCAAGAAGGCAAGATTAAAGAAGTAAGGTAAACTTTAGTTACCAATCCTTCATTACAAAACTTTCAAACTCAATTTCAATCCAAAGGAATATTCTTGATTACGTGATACCAATTTCACAAAAAATAACCAAAAAAAACAACACTTTTTTATGTTTTAGACCACAGACTGTCATTTTTAAGATCAGCGACAGAGCTCCCCCTGCAGCTCTCTTGTGAAAATACACCAGTTTTTTTTTTCTTCCCTTTTGTTTTAAATAAGGAACTACAATAACATATAAAAACATTTCATGATACCAAATATAAAAAAAGAGAGACAAGGTTTCAAGAGAGCTGTCTTCAGGTCAGCGTCAAGAAATGTTTCAAGGCTGGTTTGAGACAGAAGGGGGGGATGGCGGGTTCTTGGACAGGACCAAACCAAATTGTCATCAAGACAAAATGGGCTTAATTTAGGACCAAATGAAAAAAATGTGAACGCAAAGATCTATCTATCTATCTATCTATCTATCTATCTATCTATCTATCTATCTATCTATCTATCTATCTATCTATCTATCTATCTTAGTGATAAAGCACAGTCACATGCAACTCATTCACAGACATGGAGCTCATGGTAAGTTTTATGCATTAACCGGCACTGTGCATTATCACCAAGTAACTGTATTATTAGGGCCAAAGCAATTTATACCATATTATGTATAAGGTGGACTTTTCTGTTTTTTGGGTTTTTTTCTCCGTTTGATTTTATATTTTCAGGCTATGGCCATTTTTGACATTCTGGAGAAGCCTGGGCCACTCAGGACTGCACATGGTGAATATGAAGATTTAACTTGGTATGAATTTAAAAATGCATTGCAGTCAGATTTTCCTCTTACACATATTGTTGCCCACACAACCGAGGCCTGGCGCTATCTTGGTGTGTTAGCAGATCGTACGCCCTAAACTTCTTTCTGTGCTGCACTTCGCCTTAAAGCTTTTCAATTCTTTCACCCGATATGAGAGATTTTAAAGTCCCCTTCTGTTTAAAAGGTCCAAAATCCATTGTCAAAAGATGGCACTAGCATCACACAGACCACCGTGACAAGGTGTAAGGCGGCGGAGTCATAAACAAAAGTACAAGCTTGCACAAGGTAGACGTCGACGTGTGCGGTTTGCGTAAGCGCCTGTTTTAGAAGCTTCTGTAATTGATTTGGAATAGCAGAGTGGGCTAAACCTGCTCATTGCACAGGCGGGGGGTAGGAACTAATCTTCTACCGCCGATGGGAAGAGAGGGATCATTTTACAGCGCCGTTCCCTCCGGCCTCCTTTCTGAAAATGTGATGTGACTCAGAGTCCTCTTGTAGAGTAGTCAAAGCGGACACACTCCTACTGGGCACGAGGGCTGTCTCCGTCGTTCAGTTCAGCAGTGGCCGGTGGAGGACAGTGAAAGGAGGTGGAGACACTGGTTCTGACAGATGGAGATCATGATTGGTTTACGCGGTCCAGTGCGTTCTCCTTCTCTTTGTTAGTTGTGACTGATAGTAGACTTTTGTAGACACGTACTAAGGGAACGAGCACGATGAATCATGAAATACTGTATGTTGTAAGTTAACTCTCTGAAATATAAAAACACACAGAGAGGGAACAAAAAGTAAAAGTAAAAATCATACACATTTTATGCATTTCCATCGTTACTTTAGCCCAGTCCTGTGTGCTTTGAAAAACTGTCCAATTTGAGTTAAGAATTTCACACATGGATGTAGTAATTTTACGATTTTGGAATGTCCTGAGCCAAATTCTAATCCAAAAAAGAAAGCAAAATTGCCAAATTTAGTTGCATGAACTATATTTGCTTCATTATACACCATTTTTTCCCACAGTGTATAAAATTTGTATTATTTTAGAAGGTGGTTTGCCGCAGAATCTTTTAAACAAAAAAAGTCAAGATTAAATTTGTAAGACAAAGGGCTTTTTTTGCTATAGTCAAAAACACGTTCTAAAGGTATCCATCTATTGTTTCCATTGCAAGAGAATAAGGTGCACCATTATTATGTAACTTCTTCGTAGACAAGCAGACAACGCAAAAAAATGAAGTATAGCTAAAGTAGGCTAAACTGCATTTGGTTTAAGGTCAACTTTTTCTGCATTTCTTTCGCTTCTCTGTGCCTCTACACCACACGGCAAGGTCTTTCTATGCAATGCAATGAGTTTGATCGATGTATTGTACAATGGAAATATCACTTTTAACATTTTTTTCACAAGAGCTATGCATCAATAAACAGGAAATGGCTATTGCTAAGCATGCTGGCACAACATTTATTACTGTCCCTAGAAATACAACAGTTTATCACAAGATCATGTCTACTTGGTGAGAAATTATTATTTTCTGTTTAAATCTGTTTGCTTTCACTCTTCTTGCCTTCTCTCTTATCCAATCATCTTGCTGTGATGCTTAAACAATCCGGTACGGTTCACTTAAGTCAGTGGAAACACTTTACAGGAAAAATAGTATGCATTTTTTATACCGTTATTCACCTTTAAACATGTGCTTAAATACCTTAAGTTTGAAATGTGATGTTTTAGAACTACAATTTTAAAATATTTTATTATAAAAACAACATGAACATCTTTGGGCTGTTTGCCTGGAACTCACTGAGTTTAGGCACCATCTACTGGCTGCATAGAGCTTACACAATCACAGTGATCGTGTTTAGATGGCAGAAATGTTCAGAGCAAGTCTGACAATGATTTAAGGACTTAAAACAGCCAAAGATTCTTGTATTAGTGACGTCTAAAATCGGAAAAATGTAATTGATCAAGGAAGTTCAGCAGGGAGTGTTTTTGATGGTCCAAGGGGATAGGATTTTCTAACCATCATTCCTTAAAATGGCATGAAAAAAGGTAACTTCAACACCAGGTTGGTTTTTGATGACGAAACATTGGTAGAACATGGTTAAAAGTTCAAACAAGTCACTATAGTTTAATACTGTATGTTCCCTTTAAGACCGTACATATCTGCTCCATAGTGAACCCACGGAAATGAGTCTCCAGCAGGGGGCAGAACTTTCACCAGAGATGTTACATAGTCCACCTTTAATTTTAGTGCGATAATAACTTCTGCAAAAGTTCAAGACGGTTCCATGTATCAATAGCTTCTCAAATAAGTATTTCACCAAACAACTGCAAAGATGATTGTAGACTGATGATTTAATTGTCATTCTGCTGCACATTGTGTCCATCTTGCTACAATGTGTTGATGTGATTGTATCTGCATCACGCATGCTTTGAGACGCAATCTTACCAAAACCGTTTTGCACACTGAGTGACTTTGCTCTAGCATGTATCACTGGTGTCAGGGACAATGAGAACATGAACTTGCAGAACTAAAGAGCACCTACTTCTACCTGTTATAACACTGTGAAACATATGTGAGGAAGAGCTCCTGTTCCTCTCTGCACAGTCCTCATTTGGCCTTTGCTTCAGAGCAGCTTTGAGCACACTTTAACCGCTGAGCTTGGAGTGTTTTATTTCAACCCTTCTTGTTCAAGCCCAGACCACTGCCCGAGTCCATTTCCTGATTCCAAACACTTGTCTACTTCAGCCCATTTGAGTCACACTTCTAAACCTGGCCTTCCAACTCACTGCCCCAGTCCACTCACTTTGCTTGCCTCCATGATATTACAGCCTTGCCTTGAATGTTCCAAAGTATGGCTTTAAACATAGCTATCTATTAACTTCAATCTGGCTGTATTGCTCAAAAAATTCCTTGGAAAAAAGACAGACCTGACTTTGGACTTAAATCACTGTAGATAAGATAACATCTGCGCAAAGTAATACTATCTCCATGGTGACAAGCAGCCCCAGAAAAGTAAAAATAAAATGCTTTTGGATACTTGATACTTGTTATTAAGTATAATCGTTCAATAATGGTGGTTTGATCTTGCATTGGGTTTGATACTCACAATTAAATTATCAATAGAAATCAATGATTCAAAATTCAAAGTCTACAGTCATTAAACCAAATAAACAACAAACTAATGACTTAATTGCCTATAAACTACATTAATGCATATTGCAATGTATTGACCATGTATTTATTTAGCAAAGTAACATTTTATAGAAATGATATCAAAATCATGACCAAATATCTCGAAAATAATCTAATCCATCCCTACAATCCAAATCATCTCTGAGCAAGGGTTGACTGAATACTTGCGCCGATCTGAGTAACAGTTCTGGCAATACACCTCAAACATGACTCAATATTTACAAAAGAACAAAAAACAATTGTCTGAAAGCCATAAAACTGCAAGGCCCTTTTTTGGGGTTTGTTTTGTTTTTTGTAGCTTTAATTTCATCCTGAGATTGTTGATCTATTGTAATTCTTTGGAGGGTCAAAAGCCCAGAAAACATTATATAAAGACTTTCCATTTAACACAAAACCATTTAGTAGCAAAGAAGTTCTGCTGGAATAAAACGGTAGAAGAAAAAAGAACAAACCCAATGAAGAAGAATGGTCTGTGAAAATACAAAGAAGCGCTTTCTGTTTTAAGGTTAAGGTCCAGTGTTAAGGTTAATACTTTTAAAATTTTCTTTAAGCCGGTTTGTTTGGCTGGTTCAGTTTTGTCAAGAGCCAAACCGTCCAAGTCGCTCATAGTGAAGGGCAATGTGTAGCCACCACAGCATGAAATGATCAGGGAAAACAGTTTCTTCAACAAAGTGAAGTGAGTTAAGTGAAACAAATATGTGGCATCTGTTTTTGTGAAGTTATTAATGAGAGTTTAATGAGTGTGATAATTATAATCCACTTTGATGACATGTTTACTTCTGTCTGCAGGGATCGTCTTTCTTGTTTTTTCTGATCAAAACGTCTGCCTGAGTGTTATATACGGTTTGCATTTTTATCTCAGACCATAGCCGCGGGAACTAGGGGTGCAGAGGGTGCAATAGCACCCCCTGCTGGATGGTAAACTCAATGGGAACTGTGGGAACAGGCTCATTGCTGGTTTTGCCCTGAGCAAAACTATATCTTTTCTAGGTAACATTATAAAACGACACAGTTTCTGTTCTAATACATATGATATTTTTACTTTTATCAAATGTTTTTGCAGTCAACTATATCCCTGCAGGTTAAAGTCAGGGAAAACTAAACCTGTGATGGTGCGCGGCGCACTGACCTGAGCGCGCAAACCGCTGTTTACCGCTGTTTGTATATTCTCTTAAGTGTGACAAAATAAACGAGGAAATGACACCACCGGGCTGGATTAAGAGGTGAAACTGCACCGCGGACGCCTAAATGTGTGATTTTGCTGGAGTTACAGGCTGCATGTGCAACAACTCGTGTTTGAATCTGACGCGACGCATAAGGACCAAAGGGAGTTTACGCGGAGAGACAGCGGCACAAATCCACGTTTCCTCGTCTCACAGAGGTGGGACTTTGCTTCATCTGAGCGTCTGAGCGGTGAGTGAACTGATGAAGTCGCCGTACGTCGCGGGGAAACTCAACTGAAGTGAAGTAAACCGCTGGTTGTTGCACCGTGTCGCTGTCGTAACACTGTACAGGGTCCTACTGTGTTAAACATTGATATTATTTACTTTGGTTCATGCCCTGTTGACCATTGCCAAATGACAGTTTCACGCGTAGAAGTCGAGGCTCATGATTTCATACAGACACCTGCTCGTGCGAGTGTGTTTGTGTGTGCGTGTGTTTGTGTGTGCGTGTATGTTTGTGTGTGCGTGAAGTGAGGCTGGGCGCTGACGCTGTCCTGTAGCAGAGAGTCAGGAGCAGCGTCTAATAATTTACTCTTTGTGCCTTTTTTCTGGTGTATCTTGATCATTCTACAAGCGTTACATGGGCCCTGACGCTATTTTTGTGTGAGTACCCTTATTTGGCCCTAAATAAACGTATGTAACTGCATGGAAAAAAAAACGAAAAAAACAAAAAACAAAAAAAACCGCACCCCCTCTCAAAATGACGTTCCCGCGGCTATGTCTCAGACACAAAAAATCTAACACAAAAACTGGTTCTTAGTCTCCATGTTGAAATAAAGTGCTAGTATTAATATTTGTTTTAGAAATTGGGACCTTGTGCTGCCTTTGTGATTTTGCAATGCCACTACATTTTGCCGTAAACTGCAAAAATACATTCACCTTTGTTGATTTTTAGTGGAATATGTTGAACAAAAGTTTCTAGTTTCAACAGGCAAGGACAAAAAACACCCACTTTCAATTCTTGAAAACTTGAAAGAATATTTCCCGTTTTACTAATAATCTTTGCAAAATGTAGCTCTAAAGAACAGAAATTAAAGTTGAATGAAGTAACTTTACTGACAGAGCTCCCCTTGCTCTTTTGTGAAAATACATTGCTAGTTCTTTTTTGTTTTTGTTTTTTTTTTAAACAAGGAAGTACAATAAAATATACTAAAAAGAGCCGGGGTTTCTCAGGACATTTGTCTTCGGGTCGATAAAATGACAGCAGGAGGAGACGACGGGTGCTTCAAACATGTTTAATAAGGTAGTTCTGCCTTAAAAAGAGCTGTCGTGTGAATGGTCAAAGTCAGTGGAAGCAGATATGACCTCAGTTGATTCAAGCAGCAGTAAACTATGGACACACAACTTAATGTCAAACCTTTAGATTGATGTTATTTTCGTTGCCTTACTAGAATTTAACGAGTGACAGCTCACACCACTCGCCCATTACCTCTTGATGTCATCAGTAGTTGGTTGGTTGTGTTATTTTCATTCGACTCATTCTCATAATTCTAGAGTCCCGTTATTATTTGTGCTGCACGTCTCATCAGTGCAGCAGTAAGTTCTAATCTAGACAAAAGTTCAAGTTCAAAAGTAGTGTTAACTATGTGAATTATATGGAACTTTAAAAGGGACTATGTTAAGCAAATGTAGAATACAAAGATTAGAAGGAGTACATTAAAGTCAGCCAATTATTTATTACTGGCTTATTAATTGGTCCTCTATATGTAAAGTAACGCCATCCCAAGTTTTAGCTTTTGGAAGAGAAAAACGTAATTTATTTAAGGTCGTACAGGTTCTTTTAACAAAATGGGATGGAAACAGAAACTGCACTTTCCATTTTATTCGAAATATTCACATAGGAGGGTGCACGGTGGCAGAGCGGTTAGAGTCTCACCTCCCAATAAGGTGATCATGGGTTTGATTCCCGAGCCAGATCAACGTCGCATTTCCCGTATTGCTTTGGGTTCTCTCCAGGTTGAAGAATTGCCAACTCTAAAATTGTCCCTTGTGAATGAATGTGAGAGTGAATGGTTGTCTGTGAGTCTATGTCATTGTGTTAACCCTGTGAGAAGCTGGCCCCTGTCCAGGATGTACCCCACCTAAGGCCCGAAGTATCTGGTATGGGCTCCAGTCACCCACCTAACAGGAACAAGTGGTAGAGGATGAATGAATTCTCACAGAATCAAGTTTATTTAGATGCACTTCACATTATCTGTTTGCACCATGAATCACCCCCGATCATACGCAAATAAAAGTGTCCATAAACGTCCTGCCCAAGCCCATAATCCCAGACAGCTCCGTGCTGCATATGCTGTTATAGACACGAGTAATTCAAACACATGGGGAAGTGTGATGGATGCTTTAGTTTACGCAATCATCACTTTGACCTTCAGGACCAAC
The DNA here is from genome assembly GCA_019453435.1 of Rhinogobius similis. Taxonomy (NCBI): domain Eukaryota; kingdom Metazoa; phylum Chordata; class Actinopteri; order Gobiiformes; family Gobiidae; genus Rhinogobius; species Rhinogobius similis. Next base: position 9,862,779 of record CM033625.1, on the reverse strand, counting down.
GACTGTCCACTTGTGGGAAATATTCACTGCCTGTTCACAGTGCAGCAGCCTTGGAGACCATTGAGAACAAAGAGGAGGGTCACAAAAAGGGGAAAACAGTCACCAACAGGACACAGAGTTTGTGGCATGACACCACTGTCCACTCTGAGAGGACGAATACATGCCGAGCCTCGCACAGTCAACAGGGATGCATGAAAACTGAACACACCACCTGGGCTTGAAACTCGATAGATGACGACTTTAGTTAATTATTTTTAGTTAAAAGAGCTGTACCTGATTTTTTTCTGTTTTGAAAATGAAAAACAGAACGAGTTTGTTGTCTTTACAGCAGTCACATGTATCACTCACTTACCTAATGCAGTCCCAGCATCCTAAATGTTCAACAAGATGAGTTTATAAGCACTTTTCACCAGTCTCCAAGCCCAGACTGAGTTTTGACATTCGGGGTGAAGCTAACAAACATTAGCATGCTAACGAAGTACTTCCTGCTCCTCACAGAATAAAGTGCTTTATAAGTAAATCCAGAGAAAGCGCTAAGGTCTCAATTTCACCCAAATAGATGCCTTTTCAACATCTTTTTACTTCATTATGTGCAAAAAAATTAGGTACATTAACTAATTATGTTTTTCACGTTTCAAACATGTAAAAATCAAGCACAGCACCTTTAAAATCATGATTGTGCAGGGTTTATGGCTGCCTTGTTTCGTCATTGGAGAGAGGTTTCGGTGGACGAACCAAGAGAGGAGGGAACACTTTATAGTGTTGTGGAGGAGCGTGTATCACCACAACACAAAATTGAGCTTTTAAACAACATTTATATTTTCATCATTAACATACCAAGAGTTTAGTTTTACTTCATCCCTACTTGTTTCAATGATCCAGTGTTTACTCTGCCCAAAATGATCTCTACCCTCATCACATCACGCAGGCCATTTTCCACAACATTCTTTGTCTTTTTATAGTCAAAAAAACTTCATCAAACTTAATTCATTTTTATGGGCCTCTGTTAATCAGTGTCGGAAATAATAGCAGCAGGGTTCTGCATTTTTATTGGTTTCATACAAACTAATTTGTTTTTCAATATACAGACATACAGGCCAAGCACCATTTTGTTTTAACTGCATATTATGAATAAGCAAGGCTGTGAGGATTGTCATCTTTTCTTTCTTAGCAGCACAAAGCCAAAATACAAAGGGGACGGTGTTCAAAGCATATAAAAGCTCCAAACCTTGAAACCATGTATTTGAGTGCCCCAAAGATGTTAAATGTTAAGTCAACTCTACCGAACAATTTACAACAGAAAGAAAAACTTTGAACGCTTCATTGTGAGCTGCAACCACCATTGTTCCGTTATTCCCACAAGGTTGCGAGCAGGTCACGGTGAGGTCAAATCCCGACTCGCCCTCTCATCGTACGGGGTCAGACATACAGTACATTTGTCCAATTGTTTGTGAAGACTATCTTTGAGTTATCTTTTTTCCCCCTCCCCTTTACGTCCTCAGTGTCTTCATGGGAGACACTGATGGATGCGCCGCTCCACCAGACTGAAACGAGGTTGGGATCTCTGCTCCCTGGCTGAGTCCGCCCGATCAAACCAACCAATGATAGCGTCTATTATTTCTTTAAAATCCAATATGAAGCCTCTTTGATGTCCATATTGTCGATAGGAATCCAATAGGAAAATATTTCATAGGGTTGTTTTTTTTGGACGATTTTTGGTAGAGATTGTTTGCAGCTGTCAAAATAATGATTGCACCATTCTTCAGGTGCTTGATGTTCTAACGGCGAGAGAAATCGATACACATATCCACTCATACACATAAGCGGAAACAAGCCGACGTGTCTACTTTCTCCATGTGAAGCTTTGCTATTGATTGGTCAGCGTTTGAAACTAGCAAAGATGGTTGTTGTGGGTTTTTTAGCTTATTGACCTGCTCTCAAGTTCAACCCTCTGTCTCTTTGGGCACTTGGGAAAGGTGTGCGAAGGAAAACAGGTATAAGTGCGCAAAATCTATTGCAATAAAGGTCAAAGTTAGAGGTCCAAATATGTATTGGTGGAAATAAAAATCTCCACTGATTAACAAATGCCTGGTTTTGAGAAGTCTTGACAAGGTTCTTTAGCTTGTCATGTGTAATTTCAGTGATAATAATCAAAAATTGTATTCTATTGGCAGAAAACTTTCCTGGTAGAATGGGATTACATTTTTAAAAATATGTCTAATAATTCTTCAGAATAAAAAATACAGTAGAGAACTGTCAGTGAGCAATTCAATTTTACCAGAAAATATAATCTTGCAGCAGAAGATAATTTACTAAATGGTTGACAAGTTGATGCTGGTAGCTGTAGTGACAAAGTGTAGTGTCCTTGAACTAGAAATATCCACACAAGAACAAATCAAACTCTGAACTTAAACGGGCTTTAACCCAAACAATAGATTTATTTAGGTTAAAATGAGACCGCTGTCTGCATCTAAACATACAGCCTTTTATTCTCCACAAAACAGGAAGAGCTGTTGGAATGGTAATGTTTGTTAGCTTTACCTTGATGATGAACTCTGGACCTTGAAAGTTGGGGGAATCTTCTATTAACTCATGGTGATGCTCAGAATGCTTCAGGTAAGGTTGAGATCAATAGAGCATTGTGAATTGTTTTCTGCATTGGCATCTCACAGGACTTCAGGACTATGTATATCGGCCTCAAGACTACTGGCATGGACGCAATAAATGGATACCTTTGGAGCATACTTTTAGTTGTGGAGAAAAGGCAGTCACCGAAAAACGGATGACACAAACCATGCCATCAATCAAAGACTGGAATGACATAATAATAGACATTAGTCAATGGGGAAAAAATACATTAAGACTTGGTTTGAACAAGGACAAATTTGACAAACTTTGGACAAGATGGGACTTTTTTTTTTTTTGGATAGAAATGCTTGTTTGCATGTGTCTTTTTGACCTTTCTTTCTTTTTCCCTCTCTTTTGTTTAAATATTTAAAAAGAACATCATTTTGAAAGGAAGGCAGAACCAGAAAATGTCCTTTATAGTCCATTTTGTTAGGGCTTTCTAGTTGACCAAAAACGTAGATAGGACCTGTTATTATTTTTGTTTCACCTACATTCATTTTAGTCAACTCTAATTTGGAGTTAGAAGGCACTGTAATTGTACTTTAATACAGTTATAATCACAAACAAAAAATATAATGCATCAGCCAAGCCTCTGTGGTTAGAGTCTGTTCATTGTGGCCTCAGCTGGCATGTTCCAAAGATCAGGTCATTTGCTCTTTAGAACCGCGCAAATCGAGTCAAAATAGGTCTTTTAGGGGTCATACAAGTTTAACTAGTCACTCTCGAGCCATTGACATCATTGAATCTTTGCCTTTTACAAAGAAAAGTATTCTTCTGTGGCAGTTAAGTGTTTGAATAGCGCACAGCTTCAGAGGAGAGACTATTTCTGTTGTGTGTCTATGGAGGTTTGGCTCCCCACCGCCTTTATGTAATTCCATTAGCTCTTTGATATGGGTTATGAAGTGAATATGAAGGAGAGAGTCTGAAGAGATTGCATTGGAGACTAGCACACAGTTGGAAACAAGCCTACATCAGTAAAAATCTAACAGAAATGCTGAGGAAGTCTATAGACACCAAACATAGGTGAATGGTTATGTTACATTTTAAAGGTTGAAGTCTCGACATGTGTCCACGGTGTGTCCTGCTGACTCCAGGAAATTGACAATGTAAATCACTTCATCTCTCTATCCAGACAAGCGGCTTCCCGAGGTGCCAATCTTTATTGAACTTGCTGCATAATTGGTAGCCTGGTCAGCCAGACTCTGATTATATCCTGTACTTGTACAAAATCTGAGTCGTTTCAACCGACACGAGTTACAAGGAGGGAGGGGTTATCCAAACAGAGAAATACATGGTTTATACCAGGTCTGGGCAAACTTTTTGGCTCAAGGGCCACATTGGATTTGCCCGGGTGCTGGACCATTTACAGTTTGGGTGTTGTTAACTACAGTATATTACACACATACGATTACACATAGACTTAATGCCTAAAACACACAAAAAACTACAACAGAATAGCAAAAATCATTACCTTTATTTACTGGAAACTGTGCCGTTGGTCACTCTTTTTAGCCAATGCATCTAAGTTTGGTGTTATTCTAGTGGTGGCTATTCTCAATACTTCCCTTGCCACCTTGCAAATCGTCAGATCATGCAAATCATAAAAAAATACAAGCAATATGCCAAAGGGTTTATGACAGCTAGACGTGTTAGAGTCGCAACACTTTAAATACGTATTTCTGTACCAGGGGGCTCAAGGACGTGGCCTCAAAATGCACAACTCGCCGGCATAGTTTAACGGAATTTATTGACAAAAAGTGAACAAAATAAACTTCAAAAAGCAAGGGAAATGCAAAACCATAGAGAAAAAAACAAAGTAAATGAGGGGTGAACAAAGACAAAAACTGAACTGACGAACTGGCACAAGACAAAGGGAAGGAGGGGCTTAAATACTCAGCAAAAAGAACCTGGAACGAGATGTTTGAAAATCAGATACCCCATGCTTAAACCCAGGAAAGAACCCTTTGAAACCACTATTGCTGCTTGCTGTAGTAGCCTGGCCCTGCCAAAAGAATTCTTGCGATATTTGTGCGTTCACAAACTCTTGAGAATCCATCTGGATGGTGTTCTCCTGTTGGGGCTGCACCCGTCATTGTGTGCTGCACCAATCACAGCACTGCATTGAGAGTTGAGTGGAAGTCAAATAGAAGTGCTTTGTGCATTTTGGAGAAGTCAGTGCTTTTCTCTCAACTGGATTTCTTGATTTCTCGGCTTGTTCTGCTTTTGCGACGCTGCGACCAGTCAGTTCAAATGTTCGTCATGATGTTACACATTTTCCCGACGGCTTTCGGCGAGCGCCTATCCACATTGATAATGTGTAGAACTAAATTCAGAGTGAAACAGATATCAATCTGGCATAAGCCAGGTCGTTGCTTTAGGGTGAATAATGTTAAGAGTTATTTCAGTCTTTTAGTGATAAATGAGTCTTCCACACACGTTTATGGCCAGTATCACTTATGGCTGGGCTGTCTCATTGTAACACACAGGAGGCATGGAGTGAGTAGCAGAGGAGGCAGCTGCTGTGGGTTGTCTCCACAGTTACGCCCACGTCCCCCAGTCTCACGGCGCAACAGTCTGTTCTCTACCAGGTCTGAAACATGTACAATGTGAGCCCACGTGCCCAGAGTGAGGAGTCGGCCTCAAACGCTTTCAGTGGAGGCACTGCATGTGTCTGAGCAGCCTTGCTTTTATTTTAGATACAGTGAGTGGGCTGTTGGGTTTCTGGAAGTTGTTTGCGTAAAGGAAAGATTGAGTAGAAATGTATGTTTACAAGATTGAGATTTTTTTTGTTTTTTTTTTGAGAATGACCTCACCACAGTTTTTGCAAAACATGTTTAAGCCGCACTGTTCAAAATTATCTTGAAATCTGAAATCTATGAAATCTTTTTATCGGTTGAGAAACTGCATTTGAATGAATATGAGACACAAGTTAAAATGTCACATTTTAGCCCATTCCGTTGGTTGTCTCATTCACTATTAGAAACACAATTACATGTGCATTAAATTTGAAGGCAAGATGGAGTGTCTTGTACATCATCAAAGTACATCATGGTCATTCCCTCCTCTGCCTGTAATGGACTGCCAGCACCAAACATGATAAGGGAACGCCTTACTGTTAGAAGGTCATGAGTGGTTTTCAATACAATGTAAAAGTACTCAAGAGTTTTTAAACATTGATGATCTCTATTACTTTTTTTTGTGTTAAAATCCACCTTTCAAGCCCCAGTCACCCTCCTGTTGTATACGTTAACAAACATAAAATACATTATTCTGCATAGTTTGCTATATTTGTACAATGTGACATTGTATTTTCTATATGACTTCAATTTAAAAATGTAAAGTTTTTTTCCAGTTAATACAATATTTGTCTTCCAGAGTCGTACTCACTGGTCTGTATATAACACATTCACGCCAAACTATTAATACTCTTTAAAGTGTTGTTAACTTTCTAATTTATTTGGTCCATTTATATATAAATCGCTACCTTTCCCCTCCTTTTAAAAACATATCATGCACCCAGAGCTCTCGCAGTGTTCGGGGATCAAGAATAAAGATAGCAGTTCTATTCTTGTATTTCCAGCACTTCTCTGTGTCTTGCCTGTGCTTGTGTGATGAGCTCAGCAGCTGTTGATTCAGCTAAATGTTTGATCCCGAGAACTCTCTGCTCAGACTCAATCATTAATGAGACACACATTTTTCTCTCACAAGCGCGCACACACCGACAGATATACGAGCTGCAGTCACAAAATTGCACCCAGCATCTCGGCCTGTCGATCAAAGCGTGCAGAAGTCAAACTCAGTGTTTTACGACACGGTCATTTGGGGAATAAGAAGAGCGAGCATGTATTTGGAGGGTTCGCCCACGGTGTGAATTGGTCAGGGTTCAGAGGTGAACACGCTATAGCTGCTTGTTCTTTGTAACAGGGCCATGTTCGCCTCCTGTGGCAAATGAAGTCTGTCAGTGCAAATAACAGGATCTCCACTGCTGTTGGAGTTTGCAGAAAATAAGTAAGACAATTCCAATGAAAGAGAGATGGAGTGGTTGAGGTTTATATTTTTGCTGAAAAAATTATTGACCCAACCATATAATAAAACGTAAAACAAATGTATGAAAGTGCTCCGATGTAAAAAGCAGTGAGGGCAGGGACCGGTGTTGGGAATGAGTGTGTCTTCGCTCCAGGTCTACTGTCGCGGTGAGCAGCGGGAAGTGGGCCACCAGAGCGGTGGACAGTTTATTTTAACCGTGGTAAACTTCCCTGTCCTTCAGACTATAAAACTCTAAACACAGACTGAGGTTCACTGGGGCTCCAAGTGCAGTCAAATAAATGTTCTCCAATGAGAGCCAAGTGTATCCCCGGGATCACTGTGAGCTCCATGAAATGATGCCTGCGGTTGGCACTTGACAAGTGTTGTCCTGAGTGACCAACCAGTTGCCTAGAGAGGACACCGGAGTATAATGCGAAAATCACAATAGCATCATGTGAAAATGTAGTGAGTTATTGTGAAATTACAATAAGTTATTGTGGAACCGTCATAATATGTTATTGTGACATGTTTCAGATAACTGTAACCTTACTGTGAAGACCACCACAATTAGTAGAAAAAGCAGAAAGAAAAACAAGTTATTGTAAATCTCCACTGGCAGATGTAACAGTATCAGTTTCAATGTGTCAACACTGAACAGTTAGATGTGGGTGGGGATAGGGGGTAGGTGAAAACAAGAAATCTGAGCATAACATGTCACGTCTAAAGCTATACTTCTTTACGGCAGGGCATTCTGAAGCAATACTTTCTGCTGTATGTACCAAACTATCATCTTGTGACAAGCAGCCTCTCCAATAGATCATATTTCTTGAAAGCGCTGTCTCCTTGTCAGATGCTTGAGTTCACAATCTGTCCAAAGGTTTCACTCGTATCATGCACATCTGACTTTGCTTCTGTGTAAATTATCTCTGCATCTGTCACACAAATCTTTTCTATTCTTATTCCCTTTGACTCTGTTTCCTCTCATTCATTTCCATCCTGCTCTCCGCCTCTGTGTTCTCCAGTGTGCTCCTTTCATCTCTCCATCTCTCCCTCACCGGGCAGCGTTCCAGGCAGATCCTATGTGCCACTGTCCACTGCTGTAATTCACTCTGACAGGACATTCATCATTAGTCACAGGCCTAATACTGCAACCACGTTAGGGGCTCTGCTTCTCCTCCACTGCCCTGCTGGCTGGATATTTGTAAAGGGCTAAAGAACAATAAAATACAAAGAGAATTTCTTTTTTTTTTTTTTATACAAGTGAAAATTAAGAGATGGTCTAGTTCAGAAAACATTCATTTGCTCACTTAAAGGTGCAGGGACCTCTGTAAATGTTCAGAAAATCATTGTCTAATTTTATTATGGTGTAGCCACATACTAAATCTGATAAAATGTATTCTTATTCCTTAAATTATACACAGATTTAACCCGGAGTATGAAGCTCAATGGAAAAATATTGAGTGTAATGTGTTACCAGAGGTTCCTATACAGGCCTTACTGGCAGATGACAAACGATTAGATCAAATGTCCAGAATGAAGTGCAAAATCTGTGCTTAGTAACTGAAAAGAGTTGATCACATTAAATTCTTGAGCAGGTTGGGAAAATGGATGACCCAAATGGTACCAACAATTCAGGACTGGATTGAAATTATAATCAAAATACGAAAATGTAAAAAATAAAATAAAATTTATCAATTTGACAGACTTTGGACAAATTGTGACTTTTACTTTGGTTTATGTGAGCCTTTACTTGGATGTTATAGCCTTTTTTTGTCTCTCTGGTTGTGTTCTGTTCTTTATGTTTTCCTTTTTTCCCCTAATATACATACACAGACACACAAAATAGATAGAAACCAATAAGTGTTTCAATGTTAGGGTGAGAAATGTATTCAGACCAGACACAACAACACTCTGTACACATTATCATTGCTAATTTAATGGCTTTGGGGAAAAAAGTCAATCAAATATACATAACATTCCATCATCACTGGACTTAATGACTACAGGCCTGTGGCACTGACGTCTCTAGTCATGAAGTAATTTGAGCGCCTGGTTGTGCCTCTCCTCAGGTCCTTCACCTCCTCCGCCCTGGACCCACTGCAGTTCGCCTACAGAGCCAACAGGTCTGCAGATGACGCCATCAACCTGGCCCTCCACTTCATCCTGCTGCATCTGGACTCCCCGGGAACCTATGCCAGGGTCCTGTTTATGGACTTCAGCTCTGCATTCAACACCATCCTCCCTGCTCTGCTCCAGGACAAGCTCTCTCAGCTCAACGTGCCTGACTCCATCTGCAGGTGGATCACTGACTTCCTGACGGACCGGAGGCAGTGCGTGCGGCTGGGGAAGAATGTCTCAGAGACTCGGACTATCAACACAGGAACTCCACAGGGCTGTGTACTTTCTCCTCTGCTCTTCTCCCTGTACACCAGCTGTTGCACCTCCAGCCACGACTCTGTAAAACTGATCAAGTTCGCGGACGACACCACCCTCATCGGACTCATCTCGGACGGCGAATAGTCGGTCTACAGGAGGGAGGTGGACCGGCTGGTGTCTCAGTGCAGCAACAACAACCTGGAGCTCAACGCCCAGAAGACAGTGGAGATGATCGTGGACTTCAGGAAAGTCTCAACCCCTTGCCCCCCCTCGCCCTGACAGACTCTCTCCGCTTCCTCGGCACCACCATCACTCAGGACCTCAAGTGGGAGCCAACCATCAGCTCCATCATCATGAAGACCCAGCAGAGGATGTACTTCCTGCAGCAGCTGAGGAAAGCCAAGCTGCCGGTGCAGATGATGGTGCAGTTCAACACGGCCATCATCAAGTCCATCCTCACCTCCTCCATCACCGTGTGGTACATCCTCACCTCCTCCATCACCGTGTGGTACATCCTCACCTCCTCCATCACCGTGTGGTACAGGAGCCACAGCCAGGGACAAACAGAGACTACAGCGCATTGTGCCTCTGCTGAGAAGGTGATCGGCTGCTGCCTTCCATCTGTCCAGGACCTGTACGTCTCCAGGACTCAGGGACGAGCAGGTCGGATCACAGCTGACCCCTCCCACCCTGGACATGGACTATTTGAGCCACTCGCCTCGGGCAGGAAGCTACGGTCCATCTGGACCAGAACCTCTGGCCACAAAAAATGTTTCTTTCTCTCTGGTGTTGGACTCATGAACATCTTATAACACCTGCCACCTTAATAATTCCTGTCACTTTAATTATGGAAATAATACTATTCCACTGTTTGCACTGCAAGTTTGCACTATTGTTTTGATCTTGTATCTTGTATATATATTGTATTAAATTTTATTCTACACATCTTTTATTTTGTATGGGCTTATTTTATCGCATTTTTGCATAGTCCCATCTTTTCACCTTTCTAGTATTATTATTATTATTATTATTATTATTACTATTAATTGTTATATGTTGCACCTTACTCTCAAGGCAATAAAAGCCTTTTTGATTTGGATTATTCTGAAGTTTAGACTATACCCAACCTCCAACAACATCTTACTCTTCAAACACAGCCTGGACTTTTGATTGACTTTGAGATATAGATTTTGTAGATGACATAAACCTCCCCAATACAGGTTTTTAAATATCTGAGCATCACACTCCACATTCGACAAGTTTTAATTCTCTAATCCTGTTGCAAAGGACTTATTTATTTATTGTTCTTTTCCTACTTTGAATAATTCCGCTTGGATCCTTATAATCTATTCAGGCAGTTGATGGTAAAGCTTAGATAAGGGCTTTATTATTGTCAGATGGTACAGATTACAATGTGCATTAATTTCATCCAACTGTTTGACTGAATAAAACATATGTATATTTTTACTGCAGCTCGAGTGAGACTGTTACGGCCCAGCTCCCGAAGCCACAACGAAAAAGGTGGCAGACACAGCTACAAAGGTTTTAATCTCGTTGTTAGAATGTATATTGAGAGGTTAACAGAAGATTTTGTGTCTTTTCATTTGCAGGGGAAGCTGTGTCGCTGGAGTCACTTAGTTCTGCTTTAAAGCGCGCATGGCACAAGAGGTCAGATATCACCTTTTTAAAATGTGTCTCAAAGTTATTTTCTTTATGATGATTTATTATTCATAACAGCACAGTTGATTAGTTTTATTCAAGAAATGAAGCAATTATATTTTTTCCAACGGACACTGTCGGACTGATCTGTTTTTTCAAATACATTCTTCACATCTTCTGCATTATTTGAATTGTTATTGGGCTGTACAGATGCTCTTAAGTATTTCTGCTTTGACACCTCATGTTTTATAACTTAAAATACTGTATCTACTGAAAACATACATTACTTTAGATCTGTGAGGCCTTTCTTGATCACATTTTGTATTAGAACTTCATCTGCTGGCAATTCCATGGGGAAATAAACAAAAGCAAGCTTGCCCCTATCAGCCTGAATGAATCTGAATGATTTATGGTCTTAATAACAGCACAAAGATCTCAGAACACTATTTATGACGTCACAACAGGGGGATTTGAAGCTGAGTGTATTCTGAGGCTCAGAGGGGAGAGGAACCAGGTTCATCAAAATGCTAATAAATAAAGAGAACAATGATGTGGGAACTCATCATGTCAATAAAGTGAAGAATATGTGTTCTTTAAATAGTCAAGACGGCACTGTAGGGACCGTCAGGGATGTATTTGAAAACTAAACAACTTATGATTGACATACTTTTGCAGATTTCTTCTTTTTTGTGCCACTTTGTTGAGAGTTCACCATCAGGATTTAAGCCTATCAAAAGTGGCTGCACGGCAGTTCTGTCTGGAGCCTGGAGTTGTGGATGTGCACTGGCTGCTGCCTTGTTTGTCTCCTCGCTGATTATTCACAGTAGAATTCTGCGTCTTGAAGCCTAATTAATTCATGGGGAATATTCAGCTGCCAATTTAGGATTTTGCACACACACAAAGGCAGAGTGAGCACATCCGCCGAAAAGTGAATTGCAAAATAGTAAACTAAATTCACATAACATTTACAAAAGCTCCTACATAACCTTATTGAATAATGTAGTAAGGAGACATTGGGATTCTCCGCTTCGAACATTGCCTTGGGTTATAGAGACAATGAGCAAACACAATTGATTATTAAACTGTTTCCATGAGGTCTGACTTTTTCAGTTGTCCTTTCTAACTGATGCCAAATGAAAATGTAAAGATTATGCTTCTCTCTGCTCCATTACCCATTTCTGTTGAGCTTTATTTAACTTTTGTATGTATATAACATAAAAATATATCTATACATTTTAAAGGTACCCCTCCTTGAACCGGTGGTGATGGTAGAGGGGCTTGAGTACTCGAATAATCCTGGGAGCTATGTTATCCGGGACTTCATGCCCCTGATAGGGTCACCCGTCGCAAACAGGTCCATAGTGACGGGTCAGACTAAGAGCGGTGCAGAAGCCCCTATGACGAGTAAACCAATAAGGCCAGTCATGTTGCCCGGATTGGCGTTACCGGGACCACACTCTGGAGCCAGGCCTGGGGTGGGTGCTCGATGGCGAGCACGGGGGCCCAGCAGGGCACAGCCCGAACAAGTGACGTGGGGCCGTCCTCCCGTGGACCCACCACCTGCAGGAGGATCCGTAAGGGGCCGGTGCACAGAGAGCTGGTGCTGGAAGTCGAAGGGGGGCCTCGATTAATTAAATGGTCAATATGATGGTTATAAGAACATAACAGTGACATTAACTTCTTTTCTGGAAATAAAATAACACTCACCAACTGTGGTTTATGGAGATTTATTAACATACAAACAGATAAATATGGTTATTAAATATTCAAATTAGTCAACAGGTGTATAACTAGACAAGGTTGTTCTGGGTCTATCTAGTTATGTGTTGGTGTTAAAATTGAGAGTTAAAATGTATTAAGTCAGTTTGTGTCAGTGAAATCTGTGCGCAAGAGTTTCTCCAGCCATGTGTCTGATGTTTGATTTTCGGCTGAAGATGCCTCAAGTGAAAGAAGTGAGGAAGAGGGCAATGCTTCTCTGTTGAACGTCTTGGTCTAGCAGCAAATGGTCTCAGATTAAAACCCAAAGGTTGTTGCTGTAGACCGAAGAATCGCAAAAGGTTCTTTGCTTGAAAATGCATGTGTGCAATCAGATCTTGGAGGAGAGAGGAGTCAGCTCCTTGGGCCTTTGTTCCTCATAGCTGAGCTGATAAGCACAAGCTCTCAGCACTGCTCTCTCTCAGACTCTGCCTCCTAAGTTCCTTGGTTTTAGAAGGGCTTGGATGGTACTCTCTTGTGGAACCGCCATGTGTGATTCCTCCATTGGGACTCGTCCTGGGACTTGGACGAGGTGGACTGGCCTCCTGGCACTGGTCACAACTTGTCCCGCTTCCTGTCCTTTTGTCTCAACTGCCCCAACTCTTTCTGCTCGGAGGGCTTAGATGGTTCTCTCCTGTGGAACCGCCATGCACGGACTTCTGTTGGGACTTGTACTGGAACGAGGCTGGGCCTGACCGATCCCGGCTGAAGCTCCAACCTGCTCGGGACTCAATTGTTTCTCTCTGAACTACTTCTCACCAACGGTAGGTTAAAAACAGTTAACCAATCGTAGAAAAAAATCAAGGTGCACTGTTAAAATACTCTTGAAGTACTAATGTTGTGAATTTATCTCAGACCGAATAAAATCTTCCTAACATTTCCAAGGCATAATAATACACTTTGGAGTCTGCGCTTTTTCTCTTACCAATCCCAGTGCCTGGCTGTGTGCAGCTGTGTCGGACAGAGGATGATTTGACCACTGGCTTCCCACCGCTGATTGCAATTTAGTGTCAAGATGGACTACGCCTGTCAGCCACCTGCCCAACACGGCCGGAACACACGGCACACGGTGGACCGCTCTGAAGTGGGCTACTTTAGCACAGGAAAATATTGTCAGTTCTGAATGATAGACAGCCATTCTTCGGTGATGGACAATTTTCTGGACCCACGTTGAAATGAAACACCACAAGCACTGAAGAGAGATTGCAGGTTTTCAATGAGAGCCATGTTGTAGGATGCTGTATGTGGGAATGGAGATGGCCAGAAATATTAACCAATTATGACCTTTCTTAACTGGCTATATAAAATTCTTTCCTTCTTCTGCTCAAGTTTTCTGTGATTCTGATTAACTTATTATGACGTACTATGCAATATCAACCTTTATGGGCTTTTAAAGGTGTTGCCTCATCATTAGTTTACTCAGAGTTGTATTTCGATTGATTCATGCATGTTTGAGTAATCCTGTATTGTCTTGTTTTTACCTACCACCTATCCCCACCCACTTCCCTTTACTAACGGGTTGAAAAACAATAATAATGAAAAAACTTGCTGTGGCTGCCATTGTTCAAACTAATACATGAAAATCCACTGCTATTCTAAGCTTTTGAACAGGTCAGTGGTCCCATTTCTATTAATTCAATCAATTTTAAGTTTCTAAAGAACAAAATGTACAATAATGATCCACATAATGTTATTGTTTATTACAAAATAGTTGGGAAAAAGGCACAGTATGTCTCCTTAAAAGAAACTAAACCAGCAACAAAATGCCAAAACAATCACCAACAATAACTGACAAAACAAATGAGCTGACAAATACTGGCAAAGAGCATATACAATAGCATTTAAACATGCTCTTAAGTACCTTTAATTTGCCATCTCGTGTTTTGAAATAAATAAACAAACAAAAAAATAAAGTATTTTTACAGAAAGCAATATAACAATTTTCACATCCTTGGGTCCTTTAAGCCACTTCTGCCTCCAGAGATACTTAGCTTTGGGTCTATCTAAGGGCTACAGAGGCAATTACACATTTTTTATAAACACACTGCTTTGTAATGCCAGTCATGCTGAGCTGTGGTGCAGTTGTAATGAACTTGACGGTAGAAATGCTCAGAACGAGTACGGGGATGATTTTTGAACCTAAAAACAGAATAGAAGATACTTCAGGTGATGCCAAACTGTGACATAAGCTCCGATCATCAACACACCACTGTCATACTGGGCATTGAGGGTGAATTTCCATTATCTATGAAATTCAGCTTAAATGATTGATTTTTGGTTTATATATTTCAATTATTAACACAATTTACAGCATAAACAAGAAATACATTTAAAAAACAAGATTCCTGTTACATGCAACATTTTGAGGATTGTTGTCCATTTAATATTTACTTTTACTTTTAACTTTTGTTAAACACTTTGGCAATGGTCCTATTTTTTCCTATCTCTGAAACCGAGGAATACAAATTTTTTGGTGGAAAATGCAATACATGAGTTTTATATCGATGTTTGGTGTCTTAATATTCAAACAATTTGACATTGGTGAAAAGAGTTGATCCTTGTGACGCACAGTAGTTTGGCTCATCAACAAATCCATTAGTATAAAGAGAAACCTCTCGAGGAGAAGAAAAGAGCCTCAGATGGAGTACACTGTGAGCGGTTGAAAGAAGATTTTTAGCATTGCTTAATCTCAGCAATTTCCACTTTATTGTACGTTTCATTTATGAGAGAGAATAAACTGTTAAGATTAAAAATAGGAAACAGAGGCTTGGTATCTCATCAAAGCAGGGACATTATGCGGGTGGATTCTTTAAAAAATAGTGATAAAGAGATAACTGGTTTTGTTTGTGTCATGAAGAAAGGAGAAAATGAATAATACAAAAAAGGGAGCGAAGAATAAAGCTCAAATGTCTATTTGTAAAAAGAAGGGCATAAAATAATGTTAATAACGATTATCCGGTTTATTGAGCCTCTGACTTATCTTTCAAATTCTAATTCAAATACAACGTTAAAGGGTATTAGACTAAAACTAAAAATTAAACAAAATTTTACAAAAATTGGAAGAACAGAAGTATGAGACAATGGCAGATTGTGTGTTTGAATAAATGGCTGGATGAATCATTAATCATTGTGGATTTTTCAATTCTAAATGAATATCCAATTTCATTTTTTAGATTTTCAATCAATGCCGAGGAAGTAGTTGTTAAGTTGTTACCTGCGGCTCAAACTCCTATCCGAGTTTGTGAGCGATAACAATTTATAATATGAGGGGAGAAAATGTCCTCAAAAATAAATAGTATGCAAAATAGCAAAATAAATAAATAAATCAATGGCTTTTAACCATGTTCTATCATTGTTCCGTCATCAAAAACGTACCTGGAGTTTCATTTAGCTTCATTAACAACAGTTTGATGAATCCTGGTTAGAAAATCCTGTCCCCTCCGACTTTCAAAATCTGAGAATCTTCAGCTGTTAGTCCATAAATCATCGCCAAACTTGTTCTGAGCATTTCTGCCGTCAAAACACGATCACCGCAAACTGCCAGGCTACCAACAGTTTCTGCACTATTTTTTAGCTTGTGTAAACACTACGCAGCCAGTAGATGCCGCCTAAACTCAGTAAATGCCATGAAAAAACAGAACAGATACAAAACAGATACAAATGTTCAATAGTTGTAGTTTTAGTTCTCAAACATGAGATGCCAAACTTAAGGTACTCAAGACTATGTTTAGAGGCTAATGTCAATACAAAAATGCATAATATTTTTCCTTTAAAAATGTTTCTTACAGTATCCAGAGATTTGGCTGGCTCAATGCTTCACAGAACTGACATGAACATTCATAATATTGATCAAGGCAAGCTACAGATAAACCGCGTACTTGAACAGACTGAGAACTAAGAGTCTACAGTGAGACAATGACAAGATTGATGGCCTCTTGAGCACACTGTGTTTATCCATGTGCGACGCTCCAGCTAACAAGATAAGCTACATTAGCAACAGCATCCACCAGCTACACCAGTATGAGAACCTTGTCTGAAGCTCAAAGTGCAGCGCCAGCTAATTAAAACATAAGTAAATCAGGGCCTAATGAGTTGTAATTGTGGATAATTGCAGAGTTGTTGATGTATCGTGTCTAATTGGCTTGCATTGCTGAGATAATGAGAAAAGTTTGATTACTTTATGCTAAGCGTGTTAGCGAGGTAGCAGGTGCTGTTCCGGCGAGGTGTCACATGCAATCCCCAACCTCACATCTCAATCTCACCCCTCTGTCTGCACTGAGAGACAGCCAACGGACTCTGACCCCCGAGTCTCCAGAGGATGCAATTATTCTCAAAAGTCAATGGGATTGTCTCAGTTTCCTCCTTTTCTGCTTAATTTTGATCGTCAACAGGGCTGGCCTTACCCTGCATTGATTGATTCCATAATTACTGTCCAAATAAAAAGTCCAAACAAGAATGATTTCTTCTTCTGATGCTTCGTCACAAACACAATTCAAGCTAGGCGTTAACAAATGTTAGACAAGACGATGGCTATAGTCTATTTTCAACGGCAGGTGACTGTCACGGCCTGGTGCTAATATTGTTTTGTGCGCAGGTGGAGCCGGAGATGGTCTTATGATGTCCTGCGCTTTCACAAGGTTGTGCACGCTATTCGCCCGTGCACACTCATTTTCCAGCAAGTCATCTGTGCTCTTTTTCTTATTTCTCTAATCTACCATGCATCATACAACACTACACAAGCATAGATTCTGATCAAACACACATACACCAAAGACTGCGGATGTTCACATATCAATGAGATTCAACCTATTTGCTGTTGTGGCCTGGAGCCGGGTTATGACAGTGACAAAGGTAATACAGAGCTTAAAGATCCAGCTTTGATGACACATTGAACCCCTTCTCCACATGCTCAACGAAGGTTTAGATAGAGATTCTGCATCACTTGGACGGTACATAATCTATTAAAATTGTAATAGCAGGCCTGTGATTAGCATTGATGGGATCGGGAGGTGTTGTGTACCAGACAAACGTTCTGGACATCCGAGTGACGCTGCTCACCTTTGGTAAAACACGCCTCAAAACTGATCCATGCATCCACACTGATAAGATTAATAATAGATCTGTTCAAGTTTCAGATTTTACTGATTGCAAAAGTAATTAAAGATGCTTATAAGTATATACAAAAAATCAAAGGTTTTCTGGACCCGTAACTTAGATTTTTGATGAAAACAATGTGTGATGGAACCAAGTGTAATGTAAAATTCAGGTCAAAACATGCTAGCTTATGTTGTGTAACTGTCACCGTTATAAATCTAAGTCATAATTTTAAAATCTAACCCTCTGACTTATTGCTTTGCCTAAAAATACCCCGTGTTCATTCAAAGTTTGCTCCCAAATATTAGAGAGTACCAAACTTTGCTCCCAAATATTAGAGAGTACCAAACCAATACCCTAAGCACAGGACATAAAATTAAGGACAAAATCGGAATGTCATGGAAGCAAGCCATAACATGACAATTTTTCAGTTTTTATGCTCACCTTTTCACACTCCATCCCCTCTCCGGCCCCTCTCTTGCCTCCCTGCCTGCCTGGGTAATTGGATTTTAGTGGTGAGCCAAGGGCCTGCTCTTTCTTCGAACTTTCTGGAAGGTCAGAGGTGGCAGGGCAATACTGTGTCACAGCTAATCTGTCCCTGGACGGCTCCGGGTAAGTCAGGAGAAATGACATGGCGGTCTCTGTGTGTGTGTGTGCTTTATAAAGACAGTAGGCATACGTTTTTGTGTGGATGTGGGTGGCAGGCAGGGTCAGACTCCTTGCGCGGTCCCGTACGGCTGAGGGGTGGGATGGTGGGATGAGGGGAGCTGAAACAGATATTCTGTCTGAGTCATTTATGAAGAGGTGACCCTGAAGCAGCAGCCCTTCCCTGACTGCACAAGGCACTGGAGAGGAAAGATGCATTCCCTGACATGCGTTATCCGCACTTAAATTATTCCCAGATAACAGACATTATGTGCTGAACTTTTATGACTGTGACCCACGCTAGAGTGTCCTTGATAAATCCCCTTTAATCTCAAGAAGGGATTGTATTTAAGTTGTTTGATATGTTTAAGAAGTTGCTGGTGCAATCTAAATCAGCCAGCAAATTGCTCATGTTGTTGTGTCTTTGAGCATCACAGAAGCATCAATAGTGGCTATAAGACTTCAGTTTAACAGCAAGAAGGTCCCCGGGTTTGATTTTGTGTTGTGTGGGGGGTCTCATTCAGTATTCACAGGTTTCCCTCATTAAGATACTTACAGAGTTGTGATTAGCTGCAGACTTGTTTCATTAATCCTTTGGCTCTGAGTCTGAGCCTCACAAAAACACTTTCACAGAACTGTGATGTCAATGGTATGCATTACGCCACACATTCAAATGGCCGTGATTGACAGGTGGATTAGCCAATCAGGGACGCACATGGTCCGTCCATATCAAAACTGCTGACGAGGAAAAAAGTAAGGAAGAAAATATCAGTGAACTGAAAAAAAGGGCGCAACCTTCTGCTGAATCAGTGAGTGCAAAAGTGCCAATCTGATGTGAGAGAAGTTTAACCCTCGTTCTCTCTTCGTTTAAACAGTGCACATTTGGTTAGAGCAATACACATTTTCATATCAGGAAACTCATTTTTATTTGTTTCCTGATGTGAGGTGATGTGAGGTGATGTTTTGGACCACATGTCAAAGTTTCATAATGATGAAATAAAAAATAAAACAAAAAATCAAGATAGGGTCAAATGGACCCGAAGAAAGATAGCGGGAAGGTTAATTTTGTTCTACAAATTAGATGACCGATGAACTTGTTAGTTCATGTCAAGTGTCAACTGATTTGATTGCACAGTTCTGTCTCTGGATCTGGAGGTCTCATCACTCGTTCTGAGCATTTGTGCCGTCAAATTGCACTCATTACTTACTACATGCTTATATTAACATAGCTTAACTACCTTTTGTTTATCTCCCCGTGGTAATTCATTCTGCTGCCAGATGGAGCGCCAACACAAATTCTGACAAGAAAACACCTCACTGATAATAAGTTATGTGTGCTATTTTGTATATATACATTATTTTTAAATCTAAAACATGCTCAACCTCTAAGTTGGTCTTCTCACAAAGCTTAGGTAAAGATATGGAGCTGGATCCCTGGACACTACACTGCAGTTGGCGCTGCTCCCGACAGGATGCTCCCGTGGCACTGAAGGATGGCTCAAATGTACAGGACAAATTTCTCTTCAGGGATAATTAAGCATACCCTACCTTTAAATTACAAAAGTCTGGATTACTTTTTTTCGCTGAAACATACAAAAAACAGACGACGTATACATTTAAGTAAAGTTCATTGGTAAAATGAACACAGCTTCGCCTTCAGCAAGCTCCCGGTCTGTTATTCTCTTCAGCGTAATGGGGTCACTCCAGGTCTCCCCGTCCATATTACAGCGCAAAGGGATTCTCCAATGACAGGACGACACAATCTACATGACTTCTCAGCCCGAGTCTTTAGTGTTGTGGCTGCTTGTGGGAAAATTTGTGTGGAGACATACGGTCTGACATTGACTAATCTGTTAAAGGACCTCACAGGGGAGATGTTACTGGCCTGTCGGTAAAGCCCCTCATCACCTCGTGGAGGAGTGAGCATACAGAATGGCTGAAGTGTACAAATAATAGATTCGTCGTGAAGGATTTCTTCGTAAATAGTGAAACTACCATATTTTTTTAATGGTCGAATGGTAAAAGGTAGAAAAGGCCTCCGAGGTACAAATCTGGACAATGGATTTTAAATAAAGATGTTAGACCTCCATGTGAAAGTAATTTTAAGTGTACATTTTTGGAAAGCTAGATTTTACAGACCAGCTTTTTGAGATTGAAAAATGTTATTTTCTTCCAATTAAAACCATCTTGATTTTTAAAGCATTTTCTAGATCAGTGGTTCTCAAACTTTTTCAGTCGCGACCCCCAAAATGACAATAGTTCACATTCGCGACCCCCAAACACAAAAGATAGGTGACACGCAAAGTGATTAATCAGCCTTATATCTAATGTTTGATTTTATTTTGAGAATATAGACCTAGAAAAATGACTTAAATAGGCCAACAAATAGGAATCTACATTTACCACTGTATTTGAAGGGTGTCAAGCCTTTTTAAAGACTATTGAATCAGTTGTCCCCCATCATCTGGGGACCCCCGGAAATCATTTCGCGACCCCCATTGGGGTCCCAACCCCTAGTTTAAGAACCACTGGTCTAGATAACTACCTTTGAAACCCTTTCTACTATAGACCACTCCTTGGCAAATTGAATGGTAAAGTTCATTCATCCATTTTCTACTGCTTGTTCCTGCTAGGGGTCGTGGGTGATTGGAGCCTAGTGACTTTGAGCCTTATGAATGGTAAAGTGAACTCCAGAATGTAATTAAAGGGCCTGTTTTTTTTTTTTTTTTTTTTGCATATAATAAAGTAAAATCTGTTTTGCCCCAGGACAGATATATTGTTTAAAAAAATACATATGGGTGAAAATTAGACCACAGCGCTTTCACTGCATCTAATTATAGATATACAGTGTTTTATTCTCCGCAAAGCAGGAAGTGTGCTGTTAACATGCTAATATTTGTTAACTTTACCAAGACGTCAAAACTCACTCACTTAAAAACTCATTGTGGTGAATATTTAGGAATCTCAGAATGCATTCAGTCAGTAAGCAAGCCGTGTGAACTGTTGCAAAGAGTTCAAAATGAACTACTTCTGTTTTTCACATTTTATTACCATAAAAATCTGTGTCAAGTAACTACCTAACTAAGCATAATCCAACAACTGGCTTACTCCATCTTTATCTTTTTGTTTTTTCAAACCAATTTCTAGGCCAATGTTGCTTTAATCGTTCGCCTTCATTCCCAAAACACACAGCAACCGCTCAGTGTTGTAGTAAATCATTTCTACGTTTCATAAAAGTTTGTCCTCTGCTCCAGCTCATGAATGCTGAATAGAATGCAAAACCTAAGAATGTACCTACAAAACGTGTACACCGCGTTGACTTCCTTTACAAGCACCCTAAAAGAATGCATAAACAATCTTATTTTTACATTACATTCTTACACCGCCGTCAGGTTTGTTTTGCTACTGTACACAAGTCTCATTAGAAAGTGAGCCGAATATTTAGTAGTGCCCGAGAGATTTATCATCCTAATGAACGCTATCCAGAGGCGAAGAGACAAAATTATAGACAAGATTAGTGCGATGGACGAGAGAGGAGCCGTGGATTAGCAGGAGATATGGCTGTTTACTCTGTGCTAAGCTAAATCATGAGGCACTTTGGAGCTTTGTGTAGCGTCCTGACGTCATGCATTTACGCGAACCACTCTGCTTATCATTACGTGTTCTTAGATACCGGCCGGAGCGCTGATCTGCACGGACCTGATGTCATGCCGTCTCTATGGAAGCGCTAAAGCTAACATCCACGGCGTACGCACAACAGCGAAAGACAGCGCGCCTCACCCGGCTCTGAACTCTTGGGACATAAACAAATGCTCAGCAGCCAACATGGAGACAGGATGTTAAGCTTCTGTTGGGAATTTTAAAGCCAGGAGTGGATAAAATAAATATGACAAGTCGTTGAGGGGCACGGTCGCTGAGTCTGAATTCATTCTGACTGATTGCGCCGCCACGACCGCAATTGTTCACAGTTGCAGTGGCTTTAGCGCGCCAGGCAACAATATGAGGGATTGTTTATACTCCAGTGCAAAAAAGAAAAGACGGAAGCAAGGACATGTGTTGGCGTTCCAAATATACTCCATTTACGTCAGGCACGCACACATTTGTCACACTAGGCCAGATGCGCCAGTGCACATCGCGGAATGAGCAAAAGGGCGAAAGCCGTAAAGAAGCGTGGAGCGAGATAAGGTTTTGAGGGCTGAAAAGAGTTCACTTTATAAAGAGGTCTGCGGATTGACAGCGCTATAAATTGGTTGGACCAGAGCAGTGTTAAAGGGCGTATGACAGATTTTTATGATTTTCGAATTTTGACTTTTTTCAGTGTATTTATACCTCTTGTAAATATAAATTATAGTTTTACACCAATCAGGTCAGTATTTGTGGAAAAAAGTCGAAAAATCTTGAAAATTACAGGAAGTAAACACACTGATGACATCACACTAGGGAGACAAAGGTCATGCATAATTTACAGAAAACAAACTGCCTTTTTGACACTTTAAACATCGATTCAACAAAATAAAGGCGTTCACGTGCATTTCTCTTTGTCAAATGAACACAATCTGTGACATTAGATGAGTTTTGGCCAGTGTACAGTATGGTTTCTATGGTAATTTCCTAGTGTGATGTCATACTTTACAACCAGGAAGTAAAATTAAAAACCTAAAAAAAATAGCTAAACTGGGGTAAAATTTGTGAGGATTCTAGCAGAAAATGAAATATATTTATCTTAACTGCAACTGCATGCAACCTGTGATGCGCACTTTAAGTCCAGTGAATTTGATGAGAGAGGTTGACAGATAACTATGCTTTTTTTTTTTTTTGCACGTTTAATTATTTCATTACATACTGACTCATTTATAGTGTTTAAGTTCAGAGATGTCATTTTGAACCAGCAGGTTTTTCATCATGTAATGCAAATACAAACAAGACACGCGTAATCTTGGTGACATGTAAGATATATTTTAGCTTTCTTATTAGACATTGAGTAAACTACATTTTACAGAAAATTGGCAAACAAATTAAAATTTTGATAAATTTACCCTAACCCTAATCTTTTATCAATCAGGTTTTCAATTAGATACCAACAAATCCTTCCAAAAAGATCCTGCATGCATTTTGTTAACCACTGAATCTGCCGACATCGCATTCATTTCACTTCGCTTTGAACACAAGTTATATTTCACCAACTTTTCTCGCTGATGCCACAAGGTTTGGATTTACCCACGGCAGGGACAAACGGAGTCACGTATCGGCAGGAGATGGAAGAGAGAAGCCGAGACACCGAGCCGAAGATAGTGGTTTTCTATTTCCGGGGAAGTGCGCTGATTCAAGTAATGGGTGGTATTTAATAACCATTATGTGAAGAATGTTGCACAACACAAAATATTGTCACTGTGAAAGGGGAATATAACCAATTATGGACCAGTAAGGGTGGGTGTTTTGTGGACATTTGTGGCATGGCTTTCCTCTGAGTCGTCCAAGTTTCTCCCATCAACCCAAACATGCGCTGTATGTAAAATCAGTTACAGTATTCCAGACCAAGACCAGCTGAAGATCTGAAGATGGGTCAAATGCAGAGGGGACAATAAAGTGCCAAGCGTTACAGGGCTGCAACTAACGATTATTTTGGTAATCGATTAGTTCAGTGATTGTTCTGTCAATTAATTGTTTAGTTGTTTCGAATCAAGTGATGAAATTAGTTTTTTACTAAATTGATCCAGATAGAGCTGAAGTGAAGTTTGAGTAAATATATGGACAAAATAGTGTTTTCATTAAATACAGTTCAAATTTGCACATTTTACTGTAATTTCTATGCAATTGCAACTCAATTTGAGTCATAAATCTTCTCTTGGCTCATTGCATGTTCAGAACCTTTGTATACACCAGTTGACAATTATTCAGTTACTAAATTAGTTGACAATTATTGAAAAAAATCAATTAGTTGTGATTAATTGATTAACTTGTTGCAGCCTTAAAGTGTTAACCTTAACCTCACTTCATAAGTCATAGGTATTAATCCATTATACTTTTTAAATGAATTGTTAATTAACTTCTAATTTTTGATGACGTATTCACTTACTTTTTAATTATGTATTTAGCCTATCTATTTAATATTTTCACAGTCTATCCTCCAGAGATATTTGATATGGACAGGGAAAAATCAATAGTGAATGAAAAAAGAACAATAAGAACTGAATTTGCTGGAATAAATAAATATCGTAATGATGTTGGGGGTCGGCTTTGGTGTCTGCAGAAGGGGTTTCGGACTGGGCAGGTGCGGCGGGAGCAGAGGTGTCGGGAGATTTGAGGCCCTCTGTTGGAAAAAGAAAAGATGACTGTTATTATTATGTTCATGTAAATTAAGGCGAGATACTAAAGGCCAAAACTCATTCATTTACATTTTTTGTTGTGTGTGATGTGATCTGTGTTATGACTGTGATGTTATTTTCCTTATTTTATGTTTTTTTGTTTTTTGTTTCCAACTAAACTAAGTAAAATAATACTTCACCAGTAAATAGAGCACATCCGAAGATCAAATTTGATGCACACGACTCCATTTGGTCCTGAAATGTCACTTACGCCCTTTGGATTCCCATCCCCTCGAAATGAACAAATCTCAGCGCCGACACGGGGCATCTTGGGATACCACGCGCGCGGAGGTATGATATAACTTATTGCTGACCTCGCTCTAACTGGTGGATTCTCATGCGCGGTTGAGTCATTGCACACAAATCAGAGTGGCAGGAGCGAGCCGAGTGACGCAGCGGTTACAAAGACAAATCTGACACGATCTGGCACGAAGACGCATTTGTCACAGCGAGGCGGCACGGGCACAGTCGACGGACGGAGTAAGATACAGCCCTACAAGTGCATTTGACACCAGCAGTAAAAATCGCGAGGAGTGAGAGCTCGCCACAAATCCTGCAGTAAAGACTCTCAAACTGAATGAGAGGTTTAAATGACTGAGTGGAGAAGCACTGGCTCCAAACAAAAGGCCTTTTCCGGTTGCGGAATCAGTTATTTCTTATTTATTAACTGTATGTGAATGATATGCTAATGTTTTATGACGCTAAATGGTATAGACTACAATGCAGGTCCCACAAAATGTTGTATAGGTTCTTATGAGTGTAGTGTATAGGTAGTTTTGTTTATTTAGTTAGTGAATTTTTTTGAGCTTGTGGTAGAGAGCTATAGAAATAAATGAGATTTATCATAGTGACCTTTTAATTTCATGTTTAATTAGGTCCTTTTAGTCACAAAACATTCAGGAATGTATTAAAACACAGAAAATGTATTAATTTAAAGGACACACATTGTGCATTATCTGTCTTGTTATTGGTCTTTAAACATACTCGTGCTCTACTTTGGCATTCCCTCGTTAGAACTAGTGTTAGAACTCCATCTACCGGCAGCAGAGATGGACAAATAAACCAAAGCTAGCTTAGCCCGACATGCTAATGCAAATGTAAGAGATGCACAGGATGAGTCTAGTGATGATTTATGGACTTAAAAACTGTGTAGGACATTTCGGAGTGCTGTGATGTTACAAAACTGGGGAATTTGAAACTGGGTGTTTTGTGAGGCTCAAAGGGAGAAACAGGATTAATCAAAGAGGCTATGATTGAAGTTAAATTCACAAATAGGCACGTGTTTTTTTTTTTTTTTATGAAGAATGTTTTAAAGAATAAAATACATTTTGCATGTTTTTTTCATTACTTTTTTATCTAAAGAATACAATTTAGTTTAGCATATTCTCTATTCACCCTTGCAGAGTGTCATCAGTGCCCACCCATCACTGTCAATCTTTAACCTCAATATACCTTTAACTATCCATCTTTCCAGCACCTATGGTTCCATAACACTTTTTTCCCCTTTACATCTTTCATTTTTTATTGGTGTTATTTGTCAAAAATCTGCCACCCAGCCATCCATCGTGTTAATTAGGTTCGGCGTCACTGTGCTCATCACATTTCTCATGTCTATCACTGATCTCAATCCGTTTAAGTCGAGGATGTTTAACTGTTTCCATCAATTATTGGTGTTGAATAGAGAATATACAGTATAATTTACAGTATAATTTTCATGTTACACATCTGAACAAAAGGTTTCAGTAGATTTTTTGTTCGTAGGGAAATATGTTGTCTGTATTTTACCCAGGTTTCTGCATAAAACTAAAAATTATAAAAATACAAGATTATTTATCCTTACACCCGTGTTACGTTCAAGACCAATTAAACAAAAAACTGCCCTAGTACATTCCAAAAAAAATTCTAAATCACTTCTCCAAAAGTGACTATTTACCACCAAATAATACCATGAGTAGTCAGAATGAAATGGATTTTAAGTTTGCCGGTGGATTCTACTCTGATACTTTTGTTTTTCAAACTTTTTTCTTGTGAATGAAATAGGAGGTGCCACTTTATATCACTTCCCGTTTCTCACACTTTCACACAGTACAGTGCAACCACCTGATTTGGCTTCTATTCAAAGTTCTCTGAGTTCGAAGCAAAAAGTTTTCTAAAAAACAAATACAAACTTTTGAACGTTTTTTTTTTTTTTTTTTGCCTGCGTTGTCTTGTTTCCACCCCTGCTTGAGGTTGAGAATGTCATGATGTTCTCTCTCTTGCCTCATACAGCGAGCCTGGACTGCTGTATGTTCGCTGCTGTGCTCTGCCTACATACAAAACAAATACAGATGCACTGGGAATTATGTAAACATTAACTTTTTGTTTTTGCAGTTACTTTGTGAAAAATAAAGAGAAAGTAAAAATGAACGATATACATACAGAAATTGATTGAATGCATTACAGATCTCAGCATGACCAGGCCACGTTACAGATCCATGTCAGATCTGCGGAGAGCAAACCCGCAAACAGTAAGAATGCATTTTTAAAAAAGACATATCTTATGTTATAGTCACTTTTTTGAGATTTTAACCATGTTCTAGCAATGTTTCGCCATCAAAAATATACCTGGAGTTGCATTTTTAGGAATGTTGGTCAGAAAATCCTCTCCCCTCCGACCATTAAAATCACTCCCTGCTGAACTCCCTTGATCAATGACATTTTACGATTTTAGACGTCATTTATCTGAAAATCTTAGGCAATTTTAAGTCCTTAAATCATCACCAAACACGTTCTGAGCTATTCTGCCATCCGCAAGGCTACATCAGCATTTCGCACAATCACTTAAGTATTAACGCATACATACATGCAGCCCAAGTACCAGGGCAAACAGCAGAGAAACAGATGTTCATTTAGTTCATAATAAGTTTGTTTGTTTGTTTCAAAATATAAGATGGTAAACTTAATGTACTAAAGAGCATGTTTAAAGGCTACTAACATTACAATATTTTTCCTTTAAGATTAATTTACTTTTTCAATTACAAAAAATGTTAGCTATACTGTGGAAAATTCAAGGCAAAAGAATAACATATCCCAATAGTAAATAACAAATGTGAGTTCTAATAAAGAAACCTTGAACAAAGCAATAACATATCAGTGGAGACGAGCAGGTGAAACCCCACCAGAAAAGTTACATACTGTGTCTTTAAAATAAGATAAATGAGACTTGAGCAGCTGCAAGAAGAGGCCCCTTAAATAACGCTAGTTTCTGCATTCGATATTTTGTCTCACTCTATTTACCTACCTGCATGTGCGATTTGAACAAGACATTTGTTGTGAACACTGACACCAACATGATGATAATATGACACCTTCTCTGCAGTTATTGATTAACCGTCTGAAATTACCATCCATCACAGCCGAGCCACATGTTCATGCAGCTGCAATAAATCATGATTGGTGCAGGTTTTTTGCTGGCTGTGTGGTTTCCTGATCTTATCATGTTGCATGTTAAACAGTACATCTAATAACTATCGTAAATACTGTTGGCAGTTTTCCAAAACCTCTAATATGGTGTTATGTCATCATTGGGACAGACTTTAATGTCAATGGGTGATAGCAATAGTTCTGGGTAACGTCGATGTAAACCCTCATTCGTCCAGGTGTGGTTCATCGTAGAAAGGGTTTCAGGGGTTGCATCCAGTTGTCATCAAACAGCGTCCGGATGACAACCCCTGAAACCCTTTCTACAAAGTTCTGGGTAACACATATTTTAGATTGTGTGAGTTGAAAAAATGTCCCTACACAGGGCTAAACCTCACATCGCTGTGCCGTGGGTACATTTTACCCATGTAGGAGAATCTTTTGACCCATCACCAATACCACTGGGTCAGTCACTTGTCATCTTGAGCTGTGTTTTGTCTTGCTGTAGGATTTACCAAGTTAGTATATTTTAGGTTGATGGAAGGGAAACTGGATCACCCAAGGAAACACACATGAACATGTAAGCGCCAATGAAATGCTACGCAACTTTTAAATCGAATGCGACAGAAAACCCTCTTGAGGAAATGGTCCAAACCATAACATCAGAGCGGAGTAAGAGTGAGACTTAGGAGGGAGTTTTCCTGTTGATTTTCCAGAGTTCATCTGCTCCCCCAGAGGCTGTGCTGCCAAACACAGTGGAGTGACACTTTAGTCGTGAGGGCTGTCACTCTCCTACTGACCCTATCTGACGAGAACATTTTAAATGGTTTAAATTGACCTTTAGGGATAAATACAGTTATTTCTTATTGATTGATTGACATTTTAAATTAAAGGAAAGTAAAGCCAAAAAATACAGAGAAACCAAAGATTTTTTTTTTTTTTTTTGCAGATGAATTTGGGATTGCACTAGTAATGCATTTTAAAAATGTGCCGTGCTGTGAGCGGGCCTGCATCACCGCCAAACTGACTTACTCGGCTTGGAGGAGCATCCTCTTACTTGTTTCTATGGAAATATAGTTTCTTTCAGGTCTTTTTTCTTAATTGTTTCCAAGTTGAGAGATGTTTTGGGGCAAGGGTCAGCAGCAACAACATAAAAACAACGTGACATAGTACAAACAAAAAACATATTACATAGACAGTGTACAAGTCACTGCAGCTCGACACACTGCACAGTCAGTCCATGTTGTTTGAGTTGAGTTTTTATACCTTTTGCTTTTATATAAGGGAATTCTATTTCTCCTCTCAGACTGCATGAGCTCATATTGAAGGTTTAGCACACGAGAGTGGACACACACGATTGTACCAGCCAGCTTTACCAATCAAATGATCGGTGATTTATATTTTCTAGTCAGGCTTCCAAACCAGCTGACTATTCTATACCTTAACACGGACTCAATACAAGCTCTACAAAGGATCAGCATAATATTTTGGCTGACTCCAAAAGTAAAGTTCTGATGTATCGTTGCACACACACTATTTACATGCTCATGCTACAGTTCATTTGCTCATCCATTTGAGCCCGATTGTACTTAAATGTTAAGACTTCATTCTCATACGTTGTGACTTGCCATGTCACCTTATCATTTTGCTATAATATTTCATAGTATACATACAATTGTGCCATATATCTCAACGCTGCTTTGTTTTAACTTCCATAAAATTATGCATTATTCCACTTCCAGAAAGTTACATACTGTGGCTTTAACTCTGGGGCTTCTTTCTGTGAGACAACAGAACAGAACTGTCAGACAGAACAGGAGGCTGGGTGCTCCCTTAGAGATAGGGTGAGGAGCTCAGTCACACGGGAGGAGCTCGAAGTAGAGCCTCTGCTCCGCCACGTTGAGAGGAGCCGGCTCAGGTGACTCGGGCATCTGTTCCGAATGCCTCCTGAATGCCTCTAGGAGGTGTTCTGGGCATGTCCCACCGGGAGACAGCCCGGGGTAGACCCAGAACATGATGGAGGGACTATGTCTCTCGGCAATAACCATCAGACGCATCTCCGACTGAGAGGCTTCAAGAACAAAACCTCGTCCTCGTCTAATTTGAACGCCACAGAACTGCTGCTTAGACTTCACAACCACACCAACAGAGCAACCACACATGGGACATTGAAAGATGGAAGAAAGTTTTCTTTTCTGATGGTTTCAGATGTTGCTGGCACGACAAGCAGATCCAGTGAGATGTTTTCTACGCGCCACAGGGAGGGGGCGCCATAATGATCTGGGGTGCTTTTTCCTTCAGTGGAACAATGGAGCTCCAGGTGGTGCAGGTCAAACGGCTGCTGGCTCTGTGCAGATGTTGCAGAGAGCACCCCTCATGACTGAGAGCCCTCGTGTGTGTGGGGTTTTCAACAGGACAACGCTACAGTTCCAAAACGACTTCTTCCAGGAGAATGACATCACTCTTTTGGACCATCCTTTGTGTTCCCCTGATCTAAATCCAATAGAGAACCTTTGGGGATGGATGGATGGATGGCAAGGGAAGTGGACAACAGTTCCAAACAGTAGATGCAGTGATCAACAATAACAGTGGTGCTACCCATTACTGACTTCATGTTTGGGGCTTTGATTTCTATTTTGAGGGGGGTTGGGGTTGTCTTTTGAGGTGTGGTCCCAAATTTTTTGATCAGCTGCAGAACAGCCTATTTCAGTTTAATTGTTTTCAATAGAATGTTTACTCAAACTTTTTTTTTTGTCTCCATCCCATTTCTTGTTTTACGTTGAAGCTCATCTGGGAACCTTGTTAAGATCCAACCATGCGACGTGTGACTTTTGCCATTTATTAAACTGGTCTTAAACTTTTGATGTACATCTCTTCTCATTAAACCCCTCAAATCCATCTCTTTCATTGGTTTTGTTGAGTTCCCGCTAACTTCTTCCCTCCTTCACTGTCTGGAGCTGTGATGGATGAGAAATGACTGCAGTGTCTCCAGGTGTCAAACGCAGAGACGGGGTGAGGACTTTTCTTAATGGACAGCCCGCAGCACTGCTCATCTGCATTCCAATTCTCGTCTTGTTTATGTGCACGTCAGAGGCTGGAGTCTTTCGCCGCCGCATGCTTAATTCATAGATCACAACACAATAGGTTCCATTCACGTTCTAGAATTTGATGATGTCTTGATTTTAGAGGGAGGGCAAGCATTTTCTGTGAGAGATTTACTGTTTTTCAATGAAATGTCCAAACTTACGATCCACAAATTGGGATCCTTTCAGCTGAGCACAGTCTAAGAGTTTTCTGAAATGCGGTTGCTGTTCTCACTGTATTAGGGTCTCTTTGTAGTGTTTTAAATGACAATGGATATGGTTTTGTTACGCAGAATCACTGTTGTAATGATTGTACCTCGAATACCTGGAATTGTGTTTTGTTTCATTCACGCTTGTTTCAGTAATCCCATTTGGTGAAGTCCTCTCGTTCAGAACAGATTTATAAACACAACATCTATCCAAACAAATGAAACCATAAAATCAATGTGTGTATTTACAGTTCATTTCACCAGACTGGAATTTATCTTAAGTGTATTTTCTACAAAGCATTTTTCCACAGCTTCATGTTGATAAAATAGCTCCTGCAGTTGTCGTCACGCAATCCCAGCATGCACTACTAAACTTCCCAGTGGTAGTGATGGTGACGGGGAATTAAGGATACAATAAACACTTTATCGGAGTTTCAGAGATTGTTTATTATTTTTGTGCACCGGGATGTACAAATGTTCGAGGGCAGAAGAAAATCAGAGCATTTTACCAGATTTACAAAGCTCCAAATTTACGAGAAGTATTGTTGTTTTTGTATTTCGGTGTTTATTTGGGTTTTCATTTGGGGAATGATTTAACCGCCCTCTTATAACAGTTCAATTGGCAATCCTATTTATTATGAACCTATTAATTAAGCAAGAGAGAGAGAGAGTAGTTTGAAGAGAAAAACAACCACAAATACTTTTAAAAAACACTGTTTGCATAATCAACTATTTAATAAAATCACAAACTAAAGTTAAACCAATGATTTTGGGGTGTTTATTACATTAACATGAGTGTTTGCTATCATTTACAACAGCTTCCCATTAGTTAAAGTAAAACATGTTTTTACTATTTCATCAAGATCACAAAATTTTAATTGTCAATATTAAAATTTAATTTAATATAAGTGTTGAATGACAGGGTTTTAGAGTATAGTGTATTTCTGGCAAACACCTTCAGAGACACTTTTGGATGACATTAGAAGGTGGAGAGTGAATGAGATGTTCATATTTGCCAGATTTAGGCAATCTAAACTCTTAAAAACACATTAGTAGTAAAGGTCGCTAATGTTCAATCAGATTCGTTTTTGTACGGTTTTGTTTAATTAGAAAGATAAACTCTAAAACCAAAATTGTTGCCATTTGTTACCACTGTTTCTTCCCTTCCGCATAGCCGTGCTGCTCATTATTCATTTCAAAAGGCTTCAATCCTCAATGTTGCCAGCAGAGGGAGCCAAATACCTCCAAGCTGCTGTGTCACCGGTTTGCCTCCATGGAGATAGATAGGTTTATACTGTGCAACATTCTAGGCAAATCAAGGACCCCCGCACCAGAATAAAACAAAATTAAAAACTACGCAGTGGACCTTTCAGAAGTAGGACCAGTTAGTGCGTTTGTCATGCACACGGCAGTCGGCATGTCAGAGGGTGTCAGGTCGCAAATTGGTTTCTCTGCAAAGGGTTGACAGAGTTGACAAGACCTTTATGAGAGGCATAAACAAGCCTGCTTTTCGCCCTTCCTCCCTTCTTTTACATTCAATACCTTCAATGTCAAGCTCCAAATATCCTTCAAAACTCAATGCAACCAAGAGGAGATACGTGAGCACTTATCAGGGAGAGTCATTCCTCTAAAAATGACAATAAGGTCATGCGTTTGTCTGAGTAAAGGCAACAGGTGGATGCAGACGTTTGAGCGGAGGTGAAGTGTTAATGAGACCTTCAGATGGAGATGGAAGAATGTGAGTGTGGACTCTCGTTTGTGGCAGAAAAAGATAAAGTGGTGATGTTCCTAGGATTGTGTAAAAGGCAGTAACCACAGCAACATATCTGCCAATATATAACTGGTTTATTTCTTACATTTAGAAGAAATATTATGCATTATTTGTATTGTTATTTGTCTTTAAATATGCTCTTCATTACCTTTACTTTGGCATCTCATATTTTAGAACAAAAAAAACAAAACAAAATCACGTTGGTGGAATCTGGCAGAAATTGACGTTGTGCTCCATCTACTGGCAGCAGAGGGAATTATAGGTGAGATAAACAAAGGCTAGCTTGCCTCTGACGTGTAAATGCAGCCATGGAGTTGTAATGATTGTGATTTGACGGCAGAAATGCTCAGACCGAGTGTAATGGACTTAAAAACAGCACAGAAGATCTCAGAGCTCAACCAATGACATCTTAAATCGGGGAAGTTCAGAATGGACTGTTTTTGATGCTCGGAAGGACCAAGTTCATCAAACTAGTCTGAATGAAGCTATGTAGAACTACAGGTATGTTTCTGATGAGTAAACAATGTTACAACATGGTTAAAAGCTCATAAAAGTCAATTTAGCTATTTAACTGCCATCACTAAACAATTGATTCACTATTTGTGCATTGTTTTGTTGGTTTAGCAAAGGCTCATGACACATACTAAAAAATTGTCAGACTTTACAGGAATGAAGTAGGTATTTCTAATTCTCTCAAACTAGAACCAATGCATAGATTTTAGGGTTCATGTTATGATTTTAATGTCATTAAATAATCATAATAAGAGAAATCTTGAGAGACAGTCATATACATCACAGACAGACAGTGTTGGGAAGTAACTAAATAGAAAAAAAAAAATCATATTCAGACTACACATTTTGAACTAGATTGTGATCTGTACATTTACTCTTTCATCTGGTAGTACTTTCCTAAAATCAAAGGAATACATTGTAGGTTAGACAATTAAGGTTTCAAAAATAAAGAAAAGAAAACATAGCTCATGCATTTATCCTTCTCTGATTGATAATAAATGAATGCATAACAAACGGTGCAACTAACATAAAGTGGTTTAATACAATGTTGCATTTTAATACTATAATATACTGCAACAAAACTTAAAAAAATAATTACAAAACACATTTTAATTGAATATTCTGTAACTAAATAAGCACATTTTCAAAGTATTGTTCTTTTGTCATCATCATATTCTGCACACTTAATCATATTTCCATATTCTACCATTAATTTAAGCTAATTTTTTCACCAGAAATGTAATAGCAGTGACATTGTCGTGTGTTTCTGTGTGTGTCCATGTCCATCAGTAATAAAGAGCCAGTTAATGAAGGCTCCTCCATTCCAGCCGCCAGGAAATAATTACCACACGTCTGAAGCCATTCTCCATCTGCACCAGGCACCACGGCTTCATTTAGCTGCCATAGCCCAAATCGCCTTTTCCCTTTATTTATTTTTTTTTACTCATCATACGCAGAGGCAGATAAAACAACCTTCACCCCCCACACCTGTCTTCCACATATTGTGAAAAAAAGTGAAGAATAAATGTATTAAAAAGGCAGATGGTGTAAAATAATTGCCAAACGATGCACGGATTAAAATAGTGTTTTCATAAATTGATAAATCGAAGAGTTTATTTTTATTTCTTATGGTAGACTATGTACAAAAGCGATAACAACTCTAAATTTATTTCACTTTTGAACACTAGCCCTGCGACGAGTTGGCCACTGTCCAGGATGTACCCCGTCTAAAGCCCAAAGTCACTGGGATCCAGTAACGGGAACAAACGGTAGAAAAATGAATGAACACCAGAGTGGCATATATGTGGTGCACTTTTCAACATAAACAGAAGGGGGCAGTGCTCTAATTTCATTTGAATGGTCTGTCCATCCTCTCCTTATGGTAACGAGGGATCCGCCCATCCCATAAGGCCCCTCTGAAGTCATGAGCGGTGCCAGGATCCTGCACTGCCTGGTGTGGCGCTGGAGAATCTGCCTGTGGATCAGTAGATTGCAGGTTCATAGTAATAGTAGTTAGTTAATATACTGGGTTCTAGTCAACTTTAAAGGACAAATATTAGGCACTATTTGTATTGTTGTTGGTCTTTAAACATGTCTTTGAGTAGCTTTACTTTGACATCTCATGTTTTAGAACTAAAAATACAATAAGACAATATCACTTTCTCACAGCTTTGGGAGACATATTAACTCCACCTACCTGGACAGAGGCAATTTCACAAATGTGTATATGTCCACAATGATTTGTAATGAAGCAGTGCAGAGATGTGATGCAGTTGTAGTGATCAAGATTAGACAGAAGAAATGCTTAGAAAAGTGTCACACACTGAAGGAATTCATTGTTTTTGACAGTTAGAGGGGAGAGGATTTTCAAACCAGGATTCATCAAACAAGCATGAATGAAGCTAAATGCTAAATGCTGCTTTGATGATGGAACAATGTTAGAACATTTTGCATAATATGTGTCCTTTAATACTATGTAAACAAAAAACATACTACATTCCAGAGTGGAGGCAAAAGTAAAGTGGAGCATAATATAATTTCTATGGGAAAATTATATTATGCAGAGAATCCCAAACTATGAAAAATCAAGATGCTTTTGTGAAATGAAAACCAGTCATATACTCGATAGGGATATTAGAGCCTAGTTTGTAAACATTTACTATTGTATTTTACGTTATTTGTTTATTGCAAATGTTTAGATTAATAGAATACATTTGAATTTCAACTCATAATGTGTGCGATCTTGTAAGTGCTGGTTTAACTAACATTGTCAAAGTCAACTTTATTTCGATGGCACATTTACAACAACACCAGCTGCCAGCCCTACTTCACAAGCACATCATGGTAAAAACAACACCGAAAAGTACAATATTATTACATACACAACAAAAAGCCAATGCAAAGAAATGTGTCTTAAGAGCAGATGTACAATGGAGCAGCTCTGATCCGCAGAGGTAGATCGTTCCTGTTCTGGCTCCTTGTGAGCCATCCAGGGGTTATTTTATGTTATAGATGTATTTTTATTGCTTTTTGTTCTTATCTGAAGAGTTTTGTACATTTTGCATTTTATTTTGGTAAACCGGAAGTAGCGCTGTTTTTCACTTCCTGTTTTGCGCTGGATCAGACCAGAAGTCACGTTTACCACGCTGTGTCCTGGGAGCCAGCACAGCCTGTATGTTGGTAAAAATATATATATTTTACAACTGTTATATGTTATATGTTGATACATTACCAGTTGCCAGGGTGATGTCGCTGGTTTGCGTGTTTTACATTGTTAGCGCCGTATGCTAATTAGCGCCGCATGCTAGCGCTAGCATTAGCATGTTAGCTTGTTTTTGTATTTATTGTGTATCTGTTTAAAATTAGTTCTGTGTTTTCATATTACTTTTAGGCATCTTAAAAACGTTGTACATATGTTAATTCATACACACTATTTGTGTTTCTTTACAGTTTTACCTCATACATCCATACACACACACATTCATCCAATGAATAAAGCTTCACAACGGAACAACGAGTGTGGTTTGGATTGGTTATCTGCCTGCCTAGATGCATACGGGGAAGCACCGAGGGCAGAACAGTAAAAAGGCTGCTGGAAACGACTACTGCAGGAGCATCAGCACACAGCTTGCCAGACTTCAGAGCCAAAGGCAAAGATGCAGCCAGGGGAAGAGGAGAACCTCGAGGTCCGATCCACGTGCTCGTCCAGATCAAGTTCTAGATCCCACAGCTCACTCAATAAAGCAGCAGTGGAAGCACGTGCTAAGGCTGAAGCTGCACGCGCTCGAGTAGAGTTTGCACGTAAGGAAATTGAAATTAAGATAAAGCAAGCAGAGCTAAGTGCCACGTTAGAAGTTTTAAAGGAAGAAAAGGAAGCAGAAGCCGCAATTGCCGAAGCTAATGTGTTTGAAGCAGCAGCAGCAGAGGAGGTCATACATTTTGAAACTCAGTCAACACACTCATCACAAAAACAACATGAGGACTCAAAGCCAAGTCAAGGCCACACCCTCAAGACTAAACTGACCCCTCAAGCGCTAAGCCAACTTCCAGCTCCAACACATTCAGACAACTACGGACTACATACCTTCCTCAAACACTCACCAGATCATTGTGGCGAAGACCTGCCGGACACTAAATGTTTCACACCAGCTCGAAAAGGTGCCATGAGCCCAATCCCAGATCCAGCTGCCCCACTCGAATATCTTTCAAAAGCAGACTGCCAAGACATTAAAGGTGCGTTTGGTAGTTCTCTGCCTTTAGCTACCCCCCTCCCAACGCATAACCATTGGAGTACCCCAGCCCAACCATTGAGCCATTTTTCACCCTACAGTCCTCCTTTCCAGCCAAATCAATATAACAATGGCGATAATGACTTTACTAATCTTGCTAAATTTCTTGCCAAAAGAGGTTTAGTCACAGACGGTTTAACAAAGTTCACAGACAGGGCTGAGGACTACTGGGCATGGAGGGGTTCCTTTTACAGCGCTATAGAGGGGCTAAGTTTAAAGCCTAGTGAAGAGTTAGATTTACTCTCCCGGTGGCTCGGTGAGGAGTCATCCAAACATGCTAAACGCATACGCTCAGTCCATCTCAACAATCCAGCAGAGGGCCTGCGTCAAGTCTGGGCACGGTTACAAGACTGTTATGGCACACCTGAGGCGATAGAAAAGTCTCTCTTAGACCGACTTGAGCTTTTTCCCAGAGTGACAAATAAAGAACCACAGAAACTCAGAGAACTTGGGGATTTATTATCTGAGATAGATGCAGCTAAATCTGACGGCGCTTTGCCAGGCCTAGTGTATTTAGACACCTCACGTGGCATTGCTCCAGTGATCGAAAAGTTGCCAATCAATCTTCAGGACGAAGCTGGAAAGAACGTTCCAAAGTCAAGTCCTCTCCTAAAGCTTTCTCCCTATCTTGACAAGTCAGGCCTCCTCAGGGTTGGAGGTCGCCTCCTCCACTCCGACCTTGAAAATGCAGAGAAACGTCCTTTGATTATGCCATGTAAACACCACGTAACTAGTCTGTTAATTCGTCACTACCATGAAAAGGTCAGACACCAGGGGCGTCACCTTACAGAGGGTGCTTTAAGGTCTGCAGGTTACTGGGTTGTGGGGGGTAAGCGCCAGATCAGTAGCTTCATTTTCTCGTGTGTAACTTGTCGCAAGTTAAGGGGAGCGACTCAGTGTCAGAAAATGGCCGACCTTCCCACAGAGCGCTTAAGCACTGACCCACCATTCTCTTACGTAGGCATTGACGTGTTTGGGCCATGGTCAGTTACTTCTCGACGTACCCGGGGTGGGCTTGCGAGCAGCAAACGTTGGGCAGTGATGTTCACCTGTATGAGCACTAGGGCAGTCCACTTAGAGGTCATAGAGGGCATGGACACATCTAGCTTTATCAATGCGCTCCGAAGGTTCTTTTCCATCAGGGGACCAGCAAAACAGTTGAGATCAGATTGTGGGACTAATTTCACGGGGGCCTGTAGAGAGTTAGGGTTTGACAACAAGATTCCCGCTGACCCAAAGATAAAGTCCTTCCTTAACGATAGTGCTTGCACTTGGGTTTTTAATCCTCCGCACTCTTCACACATGGGGGGTAGTTGGGAGCGGATGATAGGGGTAGCTCGTAAGATCTTAGACTCTCAGCTTTCACAGCTCGGAGCCCAGCACCTCACCCACGACGTCCTGACCACCTTCCTGGCAGAGGTGGCCGCCATCATGAACGCAAGGCCGCTGGTTCCAGTGTCGAGTGACCCTGAGTCTCCATTCATCCTCACCCCAGCTACACTCCTGACCCAGAAAGTGGGAGTGCTCCCTGCTCCTCAAGGTGACTTCGATGGGAAGGATCTACTCCGGCAGCAGTGGAGAAGAGTCCAGAGCCTCGCCAACTCCTTCTGGCATCGCTGGCGGAAGGAATACCTGTCGACGCTGCAATGCCGCCGCAAGTGGTATTCCATAAGTCCCAATCTTCGGCAGGGGGACGTCGTCCTCTTGAAAGACCCCCTTGCAAAGCGTAACCAGTGGCCTATGGGGGTCATTGAGAAGATTCACTCCAGCACTGATGGACTTGTTAGAAAGGTGGAAGTTAAAGTAGTCAAAGATGGTACCAGTAGAGTTTATTTTAGACCAGTCACAGATGTAGTTCTTCTTTTATCTAATGCTGTGTAACAGGTTTTAAGTGTGACATCTTACTGATGTCAGGCGGGGAGTGTTCTGGCTCCTTGTGAGCCATCCAGGGGTTATTTTATGTTATAGATGTATTTTTATTGCTTTTTGTTCTTATCTGAAGAGTTTTGTACATTTTGCATTTTATTTTGGTAAACCGGAAGTAGCGCTGTTTTTCACTTCCTGTTTTGCGCTGGATCAGACCAGAAGTCACGTTTACCACGCTGTGTCCTGGGAGCCAGCACAGCCTGTATGTTGGTAAAAATATATATATTTTACAACTGTTATATGTTATATGTTGATACATTACCAGTTGCCAGGGTGATGTCGCTGGTTTGCGTGTTTTACATTGTTAGCGCCGTATGCTAATTAGCGCCGCATGCTAGCGCTAGCATTAGCATGTTAGCTTGTTTTTGTATTTATTGTGTATCTGTTTAAAATTAGTTCTGTGTTTTCATATTACTTTTAGGCACCTTAAAAACGTTGTACATATGTTAATTCATACACACTATTTGTGTTTCTTTACAGTTTTACCTCATACATCCATACACACACACATTCATCCAATGAATAAAGCTTCACAACGGAACAACGAGTGTGGTTTGGATTGGTTATCTGCCTGCCTAGATGCATACGGGGAAGCACCGAGGGCAGAACAGTTCCACAGTTTTGGAGCAGCCACAGCAAAAGCCCTATCTCCTCGAGTTTTTAATCAGGATCTGGGCACATTTAATAACAACTGACCTCACTGACCTGACTGGGACAAGCTCAGTCAGGTATTCAGGGGCCAAACCATTTAGGCATTTAAAAACAAACAACAAAATCTTAAAATCTGGTGAAGAGAGGCAAGCACTGGGGTAATGTGCTTATGCTTTCTTGTCCCTGTCAGCAAGCAGGCAGCAGCATTTTGGACCTGCTGGAGGCGCTGTAGTGACGATTGGTCCAGCCGTCAGTACAGCAAGTTACAATAATCTAGTAGAGGAGAAATAAACAAGTGAATAACTCGTTTAAAGTCAATGGCTGGAAGGTAAGCCTTAACTTTATGTAATGGTCTGAGTTGTCTTTTCTTGTCCATTTTATAAGCGCTGTCTAGAATTACCCCAAGATTCCTACGAGAGACAGGTCCTCTGCTATATATTAGTTTGCTTGTATTGATTTTACTGGTTTTATAAGCAAATCAAGGAAATCAAATTGAGTTTTTATATATTTTGTTTTGCCTTTTTATGTTTGTGTATGTGCAGCACTTTGGAAACACTTCGGTTTATAAAATGTTCCAATGTGGAAGTGGACAGGGGACCAAGCGCATAAGATTGTTGCATTCTTTCAAATACAGCTAATACGGACAGATGATGACAAATGATTAATGCGTCAAAAATATATAGATATGCCTTTAAACTGAGATTAATTTGAACTGTCACTCCTCAAACTGCACTTTTTCCTGCTTTGTTCCACTGTAAATGCTTCAGTTTTTGTCCGTGCCTTCTCATAATGCAGGCATAAGTCAGCGCTTGAGTTTCCTTCTTCCCTTTGAGAGCCACTTTCCCCTCGTCTCCTTTTAGGAACTGTTATTCTTAGACGGTGGAGGATTTGATTACACATTTGATCTCCTCGTGTGATCCCACAGTACTTTAGCACTCGACTATAATAAGTGCAGAAAAACACAGGAAACCGCAGAGAGACAGATGAGCCGCGCCGAGGATATATCACACCGTTTTCTTCTGATTATTGTGACTCGGGCCTCATTTTTAAACATTCCAGTTGATCCAGAAATGCTCCTCTATTTAATCTGTGTACAGAAAGCAACTAGAGACACAATTATCTGCAAACTGAAAGTGGATAGCAGAACAGAGTTAAGTCTATAAAAAGAAAGGAATAATAACAAAGTGCCAAACTTTTCTAGTAAAATAAAATTGCAAAATGTGCACGTAACAAATCGTGACGTGCAGAAGGGTTTGTGAAATCCAGCTCTAGACGGCAGTATCGAAACTTCACGTTAAAACCCTTAAAGGTCCCATATTCTGCTATTTTGCCCTTTACACAGTCTATTCTAAGGGCTTTGTTGATAAAATTTTGCGTTGTGCAATATCCATAACATAACAGTTTCCAAAAAACACCCATTTCTTGGACTGGCCCCCCTCCTTGCAAAAGCAAACGGCTCACTCTGAGAACCGACCCCCCCCGAACAGAGAGCAGGGTGCCTCCCCCGCTCAACCCGCGCGCCTCCCCCGCCCAACTCGTGCCGAAGCCTAGAGCGGAGATGGTGCATGCGCCGTGTGCTCCGGTAAACAGCGATACACAAACACAGGAATAAACCTTTTATCGTCCTGACGGTGCGTCGTGCTGAGTCCTACGTCCTGGATCTGACCTGGAGTTTGACGTGCTCCAGTACCTCCACGACGGACGCTGCCGTTTGGTAAATAACAAGCTAACTCTTCGATCTGTCGTATCCATCGTGTAATTACTGTGTAGCATTAGCATTAGCTGTTTTTATTCTGCGGCTGCGCGCTTCCTGGAGGCGTGGCTTAAACACTGCGTCATCCTTGGGAAGCTCGTCATCCTTGTGAGGAGCCCCCGTCTGCTGCTCAGCCGAGTGGGACGGAAAAGACAGTTC
Source organism: Rhinogobius similis (assembly GCA_019453435.1). Classification (NCBI taxonomy): domain Eukaryota; kingdom Metazoa; phylum Chordata; class Actinopteri; order Gobiiformes; family Gobiidae; genus Rhinogobius; species Rhinogobius similis. The sequence continues at coordinate 9,820,979 of CM033625.1, read as the reverse complement.
TCTAGCGAAAGCATGCGGGAATCAATCAAAAAACCACTTTGGGCACAACATACAAGGCCCAAATAGCACTGTAGGAAGGTTAAAACCTCTGAAAAGTCGACTTTGCATGTTATGGGACCTTTAAAGTGCATATGACAAGTTAGATTACAGATTTCTACTAGATGATTATATTCAAGATTTTACTAAAGATTTTGCGCGTTTAACCCCACAGTTTGACCATTTTGGTGACGTTTATTGTACTTCCTGGTTGGATGTGAACAGCAGATGTGTTTGTTGACTCGGGTTTCCGTGATGAGATGTGGGGCTTCTGACTTCTGTATCTAGATGTCACCAATTATAAAAATCAATGACTGTGCTCTGTTATTGTTATTGTTCTGTTATCTGTTTATTAGAGATTACAGTGAGATTCGTTTCGTAGAAAAGGTTTCAGGGGTTGTCATCTGGACGCTGTTTGAACCCCTGAAACCTTTTCTACACGCCTGAACGAATGAGGGATCACATCAAAGAATTTTGGACAATTTTGGGCAAGAAACTGAGATTTGTTGTTGTTAGCCTTCCCAAAAGCAAACGTTAAAGGACATATATTCTGCTACAGTGACTTTTTTGAGCTTTTAACCATGTTCTGAATATGTTCCATCATCAAAAACATACCTGGAGTAGCATTCAGTTGCATTCACGCTGAGATGGCGAATTAAAGTTACTCAAGAGCATGTTTAAAGGCTAATAACAAAATTTAAAGTCTTTATGACAGGTTTAGACTACTCACTTGACTAAAATGTAGCGAATATGATTGTATTTAAGATTTTACTAAACATTTTGCCTATTTGTCTTTTATAATCGTACTTCCTGGTTGAACAGCCAATATGACATATGTAGAGGTAATTCCACAACTGTTACCTAGCAACCATTTTGAAAACAAAGGCCAAAATCCATGATAATAACACAATAGTTATGATTTGACAAAGAATAAACCCTGATAACACCTTTCTTGTGTTTAAACTGTCAGACAAATGTGTCAGTTGAGTGTTAACTATCACATTTTGATGACGTGGTTGGAGGGAATCCAGCACTACTTCTTGTCATTTTAAACTTTTATTTATCAAAATTTCTTCTGGAAGTGCTGCTTGAAAAATGTAAAACTATGCTAAATATTTTTCACAAGTGTCCTCCCACCAAACTAAGCCATAATTTGAATATAATGAGAAGCTGTCATACAGACTTTAAGGATGTGTCAGCTCTATTGGGGTTTGTGCAAAATAAAAAATCATCCCCGTACATTATTACTATACACGTATCTATATATATTTTATGTTTTTTGCCTTTTACAAAAACCTGGCCCCAGATAAGCGGAAGAAGATGGATAGATGGACAAGGATGGAACACATTTAAACTATTTTAACTCCTACTACTTTATTAATCTAATCAAATATTAGTCTTAAACATAGAGATAATTGCAGCATTTCCTATTAAAAGTTAATAAATGTGTGCTTCCAATGGAAACACTTTCTTGACATGTCGATTTCTATCTAGAATTAGCTGTTATTTCTTGCTATTGAACCCTTGCAAACAAAGCCGACAGGTTCCACACACAGCTCTATGATTTAGTGGATTCAAAAGGGGTCCCCGCTGAGGCACTGAGGCATATATTTTGCCCCCAGTTCAAGCTCAGCCTTCCCATATTCTATCATTTATCACTTCATTTTTCTCTCCTCTTTTGTTCCCTCTCTTCATTATTTATTTCTGACCTTGCCCTGCAGTGCGGAGCCGGCGAAATCCACTCTCTTTCAACCCTGCACCTTCTTTTTTCTTGCGCCGTGACTTTGCTTTGCTTCCCCTCGATTTAAATTCATCCTTGCAATTTTTCGTCAACATTAATCAGTGTATACCAACTGTAGTGTCCACCTGCTTTGCACATTTATAAGGCCCAAAATTGTTAAAAGCAGATTTTGCAACTTTCTGGTGGAAAACTTCTTGTCTCCATGGATCTGTTATTGCTTAACTTGGAATGTTCCACAATTCAGCATTATTTCTATCTAAAAATGGGTTCAATTACAGTATTTATTCAAAAATACCTTAAAAAAACATGCATTTTTTTTTTCTTTTTTTTTTTGAGTGAGCTCACCTCTCCACAAATCCGACCTGTAAATTGGCCTGGGGATGTCCCGTCCTTGTCTCCATGGAGTCACAGTAATAACATTTCTATAGGGAAGGTGGCAGGCCATGCTTAAAGGTCCCGTATTCTGCTATTTTCCCCTTTACACAGTCTATTCTAAGGGCTTTTTTGATAAAATTTTGCGTTGTGCAATATCCATAACATAACAGTTTCCAAAAAACACCCATTTCTTGGACTGGCCCCCCTCCTTGCAAAAGCAAATGGCTCACTCTGAGATCTGACCCCCCCGAACCGAGAGCAGGCTGCCTCCCCCGCCCAACTCGTGCCGAAGCCTAGAGCGGAGATGGTGCATGCGCCGTGTGCTCCGGTAAACAGCGATACACAAACACGGGAATAAACATTTTATCCGTCCTGACGGTGCGTCGTGCTGAGTCCTACGTCCTGGATCTGACCTCGAGTTGGACGTGCTCCAGGACCACCACGACGGACGTTGCCGTTTGGTAAATAACAAGCGAACTCTTCGATCTGTCGTATCCATCGTGTAATTACTGTGTAGCATTAGCATTAGCTGTTTTTATTCTGCGGCGGCGCGCTTCCCGGAGGCGTGGCTTAAACACCGCTGGCCATCCTTGGGAAGCGTCATCCTGGTGAGGAGCCCCGCCTGCTGCTCAGCCGAGGGGACGGAAAAGACAGTTCTCTAGCGAAAACATGCGGGAATCAATCAAAAAAACACTTTGGGCACAACATACGAGGCCCAAATAGCACTGTAGGAAGGTTAAAACCTCTGAAAAGTCGATTTTGCATGTTATGGGACCTTTAAAGTGTATCTTAAAAATAGATAAGCAAATTTGAGGTTTAAACTGTTTAACATTGTTCATTCATCAGAAACCTGGAGTTATTACTGTAGCTTCACTCAAGTGTGTGAACATGATTCATCAAAATCCTGTTCATGAAACTGTGTTCATTACGGTCTCTTAAAGTGACAATATAACAAAACTGTGTATTCACCTTATTCTGGAAGTCACCATCTGCTGACTGGATCCACTCTGTCACTGTAGATTGTAGACAAATCCTTTCTTTCTTTTTTTAAATTTTTTATTCAGATGATGACAAATTGAAGGTACTCAAGAGCATGTTTAAAGGTAATAACAATACAAAAAAAATATTTTTTTTCCCTTTAAAATAATAGTAATAATGGGACGTTAATATACTTTATTAAATTCCACCGTTATGTTTTAACTTTATTACAAGTCCCTAAAACTTTTTTTTTTTTTTTTTGTCAGATTATCTTGTTTTCAAAGAACTTTCAAAACCCAACAAGTGCTCAATCCGGTGCATATCAGAGCATCCCCCATCAGAGCAACACCAGCTTTACTCCTCCTTATTTGGATGAAACTGAAAATCTGATATTCCTCAGAGCAAAGCTTATTCCTCTTACAACCAGAGCAAATCTGACATCAGAGGCCAAAACTACAGTCTCGGCTTCATAAAAAGTCCAGCCAATCACGCTTCAGTTTGTAATGAGGCTCATTTTAGACGTTTTGGGAAAAATTGGTAGAAATGGACAGAGGTTAAAAAGCGTGCAACATGATTAATCATGAGTAATCAAAGTTCAAAAGTGTGGTTAACTTGATATGTTTTTTAATCGATTGTCAGCACTTGTTTCCAGAGAGTTCCCCCACACCTAGCCACACCCACTAACATGACCCACTGCCTCCTGTTTCTGTGGGCCCTTTAATCCTTGTCAAACACAGCACTCTTCCTGCTGTTTCCACCATAACCATCCCACAAAGACCAGTATGGTTACCACCCACGGCACAAACATGCCTCGGCACATGTCCGCGAAGCTCTCCACCAAACAGGAGCCCTGGGGACCGCTGGAGAGGGAGGTCCACGTGTTAGATGGATGCGAGTGTGAGCCTGTGCGCACGTGTAGGTGTTTGGGATGCGTTCACGGTCCTGTTTTAGCACATGATTAATGGTGTGCCTCCGTGCAACTGTACACAAGGCTCCAGTCAGGCTCGCAGAAGAGAAATAAGTACAGTTACAGTGGATAAAGCTCGGAAATTATGGTTTCTAGAACGCAAAAAAACTGTGTATTGGAAATGTGTGTGATATAGTTGTTTCAAGAGCCTTAAAGTGCGTCTGACAGGGTTTTAGGATTTTCTCATTTTGACTTTATTTGGTGTATTAAAGGGCCTGTACCTGATTTTTACTGTTATGAAACGGGAAAAACGGAACTAGACCATGTTCCCATTTTTTTTTTTACTCGTAATAAAGTAAAATATGTGTGGCTCCAGCACAGATTTATTGTAAAAGCATCTATTTGAGTGAAAATAAGACCACAACCTTTACTCTGCGTAGTGTTTTATCCTACGAGAGAAGCAGGAATTGCGTCGTTAGCATGCTAATGTTTGTAAGCTTTACCCGGGACGGTCTGTGATGCTCTGGACTCATGAAAAGTCCTTATGAACTCATTGTTGTGAATATTTAGGATTCTGGTACAGCATTAAGAAAGTGAGCGATACATGTGACTTCAGCATGAAGTAGTTCTGTTGTACACATGTCAAAACAATAAAAATCAGGTACAGGGCCTTTAATGCCTGTTCTAAATTTAAATGATAGTTTTACACCAATCAAGTTACTGTTTGTGGGGAAAAGCTGCAAATTCTTGGGAAAATTACAACTCGTAAAACCAAATTGATGACTTCACACTAGGGAGACTCGCATTTTGACCATTTATACATTCATAAAAAAATAAAAGGTGTTATATTTTTATGTATCAAATTATTGTGTTCTTGTCAAGGTGTAGACTAAACACCACGCTACACTCCATTCACGACAAAGAGACACACAAAATACACAAGAATAAAGAACATTTTGTAAATAGTTTGATGATTTTTAAAATATGACAAAGTTGGATGCAGCTTCTTTACAATGACTGATTTAACATTAACCTTTTACTTTACATGTATCATCTTTTTTAACTAAAAAAGTACAACATTTTCATGAAATAAACACAGATATACAAATATGAACTTCTATTATGCATGTTAGTAACTTCCGACATTCAGTTCTTAACCGTGATGTGACTGCACTCTAAAGCTGCAGGTCATGTGGCTTCCCTGCCTCTCCTGGAATTACAAAACAGGAAGTGAACCAACTTTATCGACAAAACAAAACAATGAAACAGATGAAGTAATAATTCATGCTTAACAATACACAAAACCAAAAATCTTGGCCCAGTGTACAGTGTGGCTGCAAGGTCATTTCCTAGTGTGATGTCATTATTTACAACCAGGAAGTTAAATTACAAACATAAAAAAATTGCGAAACCAGGATAAAATGAGTGAATGTTTTTGCAAACTTTTAAATACTGTATATTAATCTTACCTGCATTGAGTTAAATGAGTAATCCAACCTGTCATACGCACTTTAAGATATACAACACAAGTTACTTGAGGAAAAGAGAAAAAGACGGGGAATCTTCCACAAATTAATCTTGTTTGACTCTCAGTATAAATAACAATATATGGTTGGTTGAGATGTGGAAGAAATTATTGTAAATTTGACAAATGTACTGAAGTTTTTTGCTCTTCACATATATCTTTAAAAACATTTAAAATAAAAAAAAAACAACTCTTGCAGCATTGGAGAACCAATGATGCTCCTCAAAAAGTGGATCTTTATCTTAATCTTTATTGAAATATTATACAAATATGGAGCAAACTATGCCAACAGGACAAGACTAATCAAAAATAATTTGTGGGGGACCATTTATGATGTCCTTTAATTTTGCCCAGCTCTATAATACTAGAGGGACAATATAATATAATCTGCAGATTTCCTGCCTTTAATAGTTAAAGTGTTTATAGAATTTTACATCTTCCACTTTAACTATCATATAATATAGGTAGCTTTCTTTTTGCACAGCCAAATTTACTACTGTTTAGCCAACTGTATATCATGTGTATATAGTCTAATATTATTTAATTTTATTAGTTAATTCTTCATTTTTATGCATGCCTTCTTTTTTATATATTTGGCCATTTTAGCAAGTTTCTAGTTTGTGAATTTTGTCCACTGACAATGGCAATAAACTTATTATTGATACTGATTTATGTAAATATTTGATTTATATTTAGAGCCCCAAAAGTCCCCTTTGTGATTGTCTCTTAGTCTCACAGTTTTTCTTTGTTTTTTCAGGTTTTAACCTTTTTGTTTTGTCTGCTTTGTCTGCTAGGAATATGCTTGTAGCCTTGAAAATCACAAGTAAAAACAACTGTCTGAAAAAAAAGAAACGCACAGAGGTTGAAATTGGGAACCATTGTGTGGGATCAATGTGCTGTCCGAGGAGGAAACTTGAAGGAAATGTGTAGAAAAAGAGGACAAAAAATACACTGTTACAGGCTGAAAATGAAGAAGTTAAGGAATGTGATGAAGACACAAAAGAAGAGTGCAAAAATACCATTAGAGTGTAAACTGAAGACTATCACCCTGAGATACAGACCACGGTACAGTAGGTGGCGGCATGTACCTAACTCGATGGTTGCGAGCCGCCAATCAAACAGAAGAAGAAGAAGAAGGCCCGGCTCCTCTTTGACCAGACCATGTGCTGAGCCAGGTAAGAAGGATGAATGAGAGCAAGTGGTAAAAGTAAAGCATATTTAAAAAGAACATCGTGTGATAATTAAAACTAAACGGGCTTTAAGTTTTGCTGTAGGGTTGTATATGACAAATGATAGTAAATTAACAAATACATGAATGAAAAGGAAAATAAGAGACAAAGAAAACCCACTTTGTCACATTGGGTGGAAACCTTCATTTGGCGCAGTTGTCATAAACTGATTTTCTCTAAGTTATAATTAACTTTAATTTGCTTGTGTAACATCACATTTAGAGTTGCCAGTTGTTTGTTTTGGTTTTCAACCTCTTTCCTTTTTTGTCTGATGTGGATAGTTTTAAATATAGTCTGGCAATTAATTATGTTTAAGATGTTTAAAACAACACTTTGAAAGACAGTAACCAATATTTAATAACTACTTGGTCACATCGAACATCTAAATATTCATGGATAAAAAATAATACACTAAATAGTATAAAATGCTAAAACATACTGATTTCAAAAAGCTAGAATTGTATCTTATTGTTGGAAAATGTAAGTAAAGTATTTTGCAATGATAAAAGGTATTTACTCAATGAAATTATATCCAAGTTCAATTGGATTGATTTCCCCACGTTAAAAGGTATTATTTCAAACTTTTTTGCCTGAAAAAGCTGTTTTAAAGCAGTCCACTTGTTTGAAATTTCATACTAGCAATGTGCCAAACATATAGTGTGTGGAAATTAAAAACAATTTAAGAGTCACTAGGGCTGTGTTTACATATGCACGAATAACCTAGTCATGATTAAGTTAAGTTTTCAAGTATCCTATAAATGCAGTATTCTGATTTCAATAACCTGGTTATGGCAGTGGCCTGGTTATGAGGAATATTTCGATAGTATCCAGAATACTGTGTCCATGCAGTATCCTGATTTCTCATGATGTTGTACTGAGCATGTGCCAACTACAGAAGCATATCTGACAGGAGCAGCTCATTTACCAGGACTGTTTTGTAATATTTTATCGTAAAACACGTAATTTACAGTGCAATACAGCCAACTTTTAACGCATTTTGTGACTGTCTGTTGCTCATAAATTGAACTGAAACTGTGGGTGTCTGTGTTTACACTCCTTTTACTGTACGTTGTGACTGCACTCTTCAGTCGCATGTTCTTTTGTGAATGTATCATGCCCTTTGGTTGTCAGAAACATGATAAAGTCATAATTTAGTAAAGTTGCTAACATGTTTAGCTCCTTGCCATATCTGTACCAGAGTTACCATAGTTACCACTCTGAATATACTCTACATGTAAACAGGACTATGGGTATTCTGGTTTCTCTGAGACATCATATTTAGTTCACTGTCATAACTAGGATACAGCTCAATATCCAGGTTATTCTTGCAAATGTAAACACACTCAGTACGATTACATTTCTGTTCTTAAAAATCGAAATCTGGGTGAAGCCACAAAATACCTGCAGAATAATTTAAACAGTATACAGCAGGCTATTAAAATCCAGCTTGAATAGAGAAAGTGCAGCCGATCCCTTGAAGTACGGAGCGTTCCATCAGCAGCACCTCTGCACGACTTCCCTTTGATACGACTGCATTGCTCTCAGTTGCCACATAATCTGTTTCTTGTCATTTTAACACATTTCTCTGATCTTTCTCATCTGTTGGCGCCAACAAAATGCAATTGGGTCGAAATCAATTGTTCATTTCGCCAGTGACACAAAATGAGATCAATGGAGGGTCATAGGTCAAAGGTTGCTCCTGGGCACCGGGTCAATAAAGTTCAGCCCCTCCTCCAGGTCACTCTGCTTGGTCTTCAAATTGAAAACCATAAAAAGAGGTTCAATTGTACCTTTTATATGAATTATTTGATAAAACGATAATTTATATATTCAGTTTGTCTAATTATGACTTAGTTTGGTGGGAGGGCACCTGTGGTAAATATTAATTATAATTCTTCATTAATTTCGTTGCAGTTTGTGAAGAAATTGTGAAATTTACAAGTTTAAAATTAGAGGAAGTAAAGCTGCGTTCTAAAACGGAATCCCTGTGTGATGTCATCAAAAAGAGACAGGGTCAATTTAAACGCAATAGACACATTTTTTGATAGTTTAAACAATTATTTAACAAAATAAAGGTGCTATCAGATATTAATTATTGTTATATCATAACTAATGTGCTATTTATGTGGATTTTGGCCCTTGTTTACAGTCTGGTTGCTAGGTAACAGTGGAATTACCTCTAACTATGTCATATTTGCTGCCTTTGTTCAACCAGGAAGTACAATTAAAAACTTCAAAACAACTGCCAAACTGGGGACAGATGGGAAAAATGTTTTGGTAAAATCTCAAATGTAACCATGTACATTATGTTTTTGTGTAATGTGTTGTCTAACCGTCATATCGACTTTTTTTTAAACTCTTCTATTTCGAAGTTGCTCAGCTCTGTCGTGAATATGATTATTTAAATGATCATAATGAGCGAGGTCATGGTGGACTTTAAAAATCTAGATTACCAGCAACTGACTGCAATAAATAGAAACATTATGAACTCTCAAGAAATGGAGAGAAACTGTATTGATCCCGAAGGAAATTCAGGTTCAGCTGCTGCAAAAATGTCACTGCGCATCCCAGTCGCCTTTGTATCCCAGGTAAAGGTCTCAGTGCAGCTTTAGCATGAAGATTGTCTGGTGGAGTCAGCAGATTGTGTGTCAGTGCAGGATGATGAGAGTAACAGCCATCAGGACAAAAGACTCAACACAACAGGAAAGCGCTCCTCTAAGTCCCACTCTTATACTCCGCGTTTCAGTTCGTGATGAGACGCGCCATTCTCTCGAAGGAGTTCTTCTTGAAGGTCATCGGCTCGTCATTTGGCTCGTTAGGGTATTCTTTCATCTTTTGTTTGTCCTTACACTTCCCTTTTTCGGCATGTTTGTTGTCACTCTTGTCTCGTGCCTGATTTGCTTAGTTGCGTATTTTAATCTGTATTCAAGAAAAGGCAACGAACCACGAGAAAATCGCTTCTGCCCCGCGCCGCCATTACTGAAAGTCAGAGATGTTCGTTAAAATATTTTATCTTGCAAGAGACATACCAATGCCAGGGCAAACGGTATCAGATTTTTTGCTTTTTTTTTTTTACAAATACATAGCTGAAATAGTGAAACGTCTAAATTATAGATAAATAGTGATTTTTCTGTTGCTTAACAGCTCTGTACATGATTTTTACCGTCTTAAAATGTAAAAAACTAGTTCATTTTAAACGCAACAGTCCACACGTATCACTTACTTTCCTATTACAGTCCCAGCATCCGAAATATTCACCGCAATGAGTTTCAGAGCACATTTTATAACTCTCTGAGCTAGTTTTGTCGCTCTATAATTAGATGCAGAGAAAGCTTTGTATTTTCATTTTCACCCAAATGCTTTTACAATTTATCTGCATTGGGGCATTTCACTTAAAATTTGTACCACAACCACTCTCTGTAACACAGGACTGGTGAATATCTGGAGCCAAAACATTTAGACCGCATCAGTTGCTGTATTGGTTAAATATTGAAAAAGCGATTCAGTGAAGTGTATATATAGACCATTGAACCTCAGAGCTCTGCACACAAAAGAGGTGTCTAAGGCCCATTATCTGCCCAATGATTTCCAGTTGACCTTTAGCACAGATTTTTATCTGCTTTGCTTGGAAGGTTCAGAAGGAGTCTTTTCAGAAACCCATTTTATATCATTTCTGTAGAAGTCCAAGTACTCAGTGTAAGATCAATTCCATTTTGAACAATGGTAAGTATCACAGAATGAAGCTGTAGAGTATATGTGAGATCTAATAGTCGACATATGCCTTGGTTTCATGGCTAGTCAAGACTGCATGCTTTTCTTATACTATATTCACCTTATTCCTGAGGTTGCCGTACGCGCCGCCGTCTTGTTTCTGTTGTATTAGTTTACATGGAGCAGACGAGCTCAACAGAAAATAAGTTCTACTCGGACTAAAAAGCCGTTTTCAGACTGACCAGGAAATCGTTGCGTTGTTGACTTGTTGTTGCTCGTGTTCATTAAACATTTTACACAAATCAATCTACTTTATGTAACATTTTAGCGGCGAGACTTTCCCCTCGTTCGGCATTAGCTTTAACAGAGTTCTCGTCAAACGGAAGTGCGTTTACAACAAAAGTGCAAAAACTGCAAAAGTGGGCGTGGCAGAATAAGATCAATACTAAGTCGTGTTGGTCCTCGTCTTATCAGAGTTCTGTTGGGCGTGTCTGACAGGTGGGTCAGCCAATGGGATCATTACGTATGATGTCACACACGGCGTATTGCTCTCTTCCGGGGTCTAAGCTGCCGTGGCAATTTCACACCTGATTTTGTTTTGTTTTTGACACTGTACCACAGTCTGGACTCAGCTTTGTTCAAATATATCAGTGATCAATGCAAACAGGACAGTGAAGCTTTCCTTTCAGTGATTTCCGTGGTGTAAGAATAAAAAAGAAGTGGCTTGAATTGATAAAGTGAGTTTATGTTCATCTAGCAGCTGTTTTATTTTTCCCATGATTCATAACGTACAATGTGCCTGATTGGCTAAAAAGAGGTGACCCTGGCAAACGCTTCTGAGCTAGTTGTTTCTTAACAAAGTACGTTTATAATATGCAAAGATTATACATTACAAACCCAATGTCTTTCCATGAAGTTGCTTCTATCAAACAATGTGTAATGTAAAGAGAATTTATCTTAACTAGAGTAAACAAAAATCACGTACAGGACCTTTAACAATCCCATAGCTTGCATTCCCATTCTACAAGTTTATGCACCTAACCTGACCTGACTATTGGCATTGTGAAAACCCCCCGTGGGATCTTTTATACTAGAAAATATGCACAGAACAGTCTAGGTTAATGCGGTGGTTCAAAACAGTCAATTTATTTAAAATTACAAATATTTCATGCCACGAATTTCACACTAATACAGCACTGTAAAGCACAATGTATCAGGTTTTACTTAATCTCCGCTGCAGGCTCCGCGGTGACCTCCAAACCCATCTGTTGGTGCACTGCATCTCATTAGCAACAATTCTGCTTCGCTCTTACTCATGTATTCTCCCCTCACTACGTCTCTTACAATGGGTGAGTCTCTGTGATGACACATTCTAGTGTTCGAGTTTCATCTGTTTTATTACTGTTTGTTTAACCTCCAGGAAAATTAAAAACAGAGCAGAGAACAATGCAGTGTTTCTGAACAGTACCTGCATTCAACAGGCACACCTTGTTTTCTCAGCCATGTTATATTTGAAGTAAAAGCATGATGAATCAACAAACAATTAGAAAAGCTGGTGCATTCCAGGTGAGACACTGCAGGTGAATAGGAAAAAATCTTAAATTTAAGATATCAATTTGAAACTTCCCCTGTATTTTACTCACATAAATGTAAGAAAAAAATATATTCATGTCATGTTTTCATGTAGAAATAAAGCTGTAAATAATTTTAGGTGTAAAAAGGGCCCAAAATACACATATTTGGGATATTTAAAACTGAAAAATGGACAGAATCAGGTTTAAATGCATTGGTTCATTTTGTACACATTATACAAATAAATGGATTTTAAATGAATTGGATTTCATTAGTTTTTAAGTAAACCAGATTGGACTGAAAATTGTTCTAAAAATTCAAATTTTGCCTCATTTTTTAAACATAAAACTTCAATAAATCACTTTTGGAATCCTTCTGTACGTTTCGTCAAAATCATGAGTCCAAGATTGTACAGTTTGGTGTTTATAGGTGCTACTTTAAGGCTGATCTTTGTCCTTAGGGGAGAAAAATGCATTTTAAGAAAACAGCCTGAAGTTACAATATCCCATAGAACTCTTTGGATGAAGTGGATTAAATGGAAGAATGAAATATTTCTAGGAGCAGATTGGACAAGTTTGTTGTTTCCACATGAAAGTCTATATGTTGAGAGAGCAAACTGACCCAAAAATTGAAAAAATGAGTTTTGCCTGCATATATACAATTAATTAATACAATTTAACCGAATGGAACTGGATTGTAACGGCGCAGCCAAAGTCATCATTTAACAACTCCATCGCCTCAATCAACAATATTATAGTCAAGCCATTTCTTTTGGGATAAACCAAATTAGAATGCTGATGTACTGTTGTGGGGATTTGATCAAATTTAAAACAAGATTTTATCATCTTCAATCTCAAAGGAAAAACTTGAAAACACAATCCATCAATGTCACTGCGCTCTGATAGAAAAATGTTAGCTTATCGTGTAGAATCGAGCATGTAAAATATATGGTCACCAGACAGCCTTGAATAACCCAGACTTCACTTTCTTAGCTTTGCCAAACTTTTGACACTCAAAGTCCATCCTTTCTGTTTGTGAGTTTGATAATGCCGCCTCTATTAGCGCTCGGAGATGTGCATTATAATCAGTGGCTAAGAGCTACTTGAAGTAAATAACCAAATTAAAATTTCGAACGGCGAGGACATTTTGATTAAAAATGGTATGAAATATATCGCTATAGGAGAGCGGGTAATAACACCATTGCACTTAGAGTTGAGAAAGGACCATGGGCGCAGAGACTGGATATTTATCTAAGTTTTCTGTTTTTTTAATTCTAGCCTTAACAGACACTTTAAGGCCTGAGATGATTATGTACAACATGAAGCTTCTCATTATCTGGCCGCAAATGGGAAATGCAAACTAATACAAATGGAACCTGGTCTTAAAATATTCAATTTAGTTGGAAGGTTGTAATAGGGACTTGGTATTCAGCTGCAGCTGCTCTAAAGGTTTTTTGCATGTGGGAGATGTTTTGGTGCCAAATAATTGAATTGATTGGGTTATTTGTAATTGGGGACCATTTGGAGTTGATGAATACATAACGTTTGTGCTTTGTCTACTTGTTCAAACTTTTGTACTTATTGGGAAAGAAAGACAAACAAAATACTTGGTGCCTCAATGGGTGTGGGTAACTTTTTTTATTGTTATTATTGTAAAAGTCCATTTTGTAACATTTCTGAAAGGTAAGCCACCCATTTATCCCTACGGAGATGTCCTTGCTTTGTCTAGAATGTAGAATTGTTGATCAATCTCACATTTATTCACGTGTTTTTATTGCTAAAAAAAAACAACTTGAAAAACATTCATCTTTACTGTAAGCAAAGTAACATCTTCACAATGTCATCGAGTCATTACAGTCTGCTTTCTCCTCCGTGCGGCCTCGATTACAATCCCTGAAGTTAGTTTTGAATTCAGACAAAACCGAAGCCATGGTTTTCTTGCACGGATGATGATCCCTCTGATCACGACTTCTCAGAGTAATTTTTTTGAGTTTGTTTCTAATTCGAAGTACCAAGGCTTTGTACAAGAGTTCTCTTTTAAGGCTTACTTGCAAAATTAGTGTCGAAAATCAAAGGTAAAGCTTGTTTTTTTATGATCGTAGCAATCGTTATACTTTCCAAGCCAACAAACGCCTGATATCTGCTACCCTTTTTACCTTTGTTGGATTCTGGTGATGTTCTTTATGTTAATGGAACAGCTAAATGCCTTCGCAGAGGTCACTCACGCCACATTTACTGTCAGTCAGTCACCTGGGTAAGGACTGATCAGGGTAAGTGAGCTTTCAGTTTTAAGGCAAGACACTATAGGTAAAACCTTTTTTTTTTTTGTGGTCAGTTTGCTCTCTACATGTCGACTTTCATGTGGAAGCAACATCCAATCTGCTCTTAATGTTTTATTCTTCCATTTTATCCACTTTAAATGGATTACAATCTTGGATTCAACAAGATCTTGACAGTAACGTACAGAAGGATTCTATGTTCTAAATTCTTATTGGAGTTTTAAGTCAAAATTCAGTCCAATCTAGTTCACTAAATCAGATCTCCAAAATCCCCTCAGTACATTTTTTTGTAGCCAAGATCTGTGCAAAATGAACAGACATTTAAACCTGGTTTTGTCAAATTTTCAGGTTTATACTTTTATTTTTGTTCTTACATTTATGAGAGTAAAACTACAGGAGAAGTTGCAAATTGATAACTTTTAAATTTAAGATTTTTTCCTATTCACCTGCGTGTCACCTTAAAAAACAAAGAGCGAGAATCTGGTGAAAATATCTGCTTTTAAATGTAGGGTTTTTTTTGTTGTTTTTTTTACCATTGAGTGCTGTAATTTTACACTTTGCCGCATGTCACCCTTGAAAAAATAAATAAAATGAATAAAGGTTTATAAAATACTATAGAACATTCCTGGCCAAGAAAGTACCATCACAGACTTAAAATGTTTAACACTGCACAAACTATGACTAGGTTTATGCAGTGTTTGGCCTTTTAAATTTTGAATTTATTGATTTTTGTAAGTTAAAACATTAAAAAGTGAAGGTGTGACTCATCCTTAAACCAAATGTTGTTTCTCTCATTTTCTATTTGTGTCCCATTCTCGCAAGCAATCAATGTCTGCTGTTTGCAGTCCAAATCACAGTGTCTCTATGAATAAATATTGCTTTGATTCCAAACCATTTCGTAGGTATCCCAGTCAGCTTTTCATTATGTGTCTTCAAACGCATACTATAATCTGCACAATCTTGCCGTGCCATTTTAAGTACATGCACTTCAATATAGTGACATCACGTGCATTGACAAATAGCCTTCAATTAATTCAATCTTAAAACATATTGACAGAAACAGGAGATTGTTTGGACTTAAAGTGCGAATGACAGGTTTTCAAGATTTTGATTTTATTTGGTGTATTAATATGTATTGTACATAAAAAATATATATATTGTTTTACACCAATCAAGTCATGGTTTGTGGCGAAAAATCTGTTTAAAATTACAGGAAGTAAAAAACTGATGACATCACACTAGGGAGTCTCATTCTATCCAAAGGTTTTGCATATTTTACCCAAAATAAACAACTTATTTTACCTTTAAGACATGAATTCAATAAAATAAAGGTGTTCACACATATTTTGATTTGTCGGACAAAAAAATCTCTGACATTAGCCGAGTTTTAGACCAGTGTGCAGAGTAATTTCCTAGTGTGATGTCATCATTTACAACCAGGAAGTGTGTGACAAAGTGGGTCTTTGTCCCCTTTAATAATCTTTAATTTGTCTTAATTTTCAATTTCCCATATTCAATTGTAAACTTAATCCGGGGTTTGTTTTGTTTAGTTTAGTTATCACACAACACATAAGTTCCTTTTCAATATGTTTATTTAAATTTGTATTTCAGTTCACCTCAACAAACTTACCTTGTCCACCCCATGGTCTGGTCAAAGAGGAGGAGGGCCTCATGGCGGCCATTTTTAAAACCTTTGGAGGGGTCATGGGCCAGACCATGTGGAGGGGAGAACTGCCATAGTTCAATTTGTTTTTAGTTTAATAAGGTGTTTAAAATTTATTTTTTTTGTGTTTGTAGTTTAAGTTAAACATTTGAATTGTTTGGGGACATGGGTCCATGGAGGGGGAAAGTAATTCCATTGCCTCTTTGAGAGTTAAAATGGTGCAGTTCCCTGCAATCAAGGTGTATTGTCCTAGGGGAGGGGCCTAGGGCATAAAAGGGTTCTGCTAGCCCCATTTCAGGAGAGAGACTTCAGTGCAGTTGTGTGCACATGTTTTGTTCGTTTTAATAAAGCTTGTCTGGTACAAGACTTTTGTATGTCTGCCTCCTACTTCGACCGCTACGGGCCAACTTCCCCACAAAGTGATATTACAAAATTATTATAATATTTTTAAAAAAGGCTAAAAATTATAACATTTATAATTACTTTTAGCAAAACTTTAAATATGTTTATCTTATCTGTATTTTAGTTACATGAGCAGTCCAACCTGTCATAAGCGCTTTAAACGGTGGGGGCTGGGATCAAGACATTTATGAAAAACCTTGGGGGCGTTGCAAGAGTTGTCAATAATTCATATTTCAAACAATGTTGCAAATTACAGTCGGGTGCAATCGAACAACAAATAAAAGCATTTCGACCCAGTATAACAAAGACACAGACAGGTCAATAATCAGGTATGAAAGAGACTTCACCTTTAATGAGTAACATGAGTGCACTGGCTATAAATGTATGTCATAACATCATTATTTAACTTAGCTTTTCGTTTTGGTGCTAGGCTAAATTGCGGCTTTAAAATGGCTAACGAGATTTAACCCAAGGACAGAGAAGGAGCGCTTTCACTGCGACTGTTCCTGTTCTAATTTACCATGTCACTGCTGTTAGATTGGAATTGCCATTTGCCGTGTTCCCAACTGAACTTAATTGTATTTTGTCTCCGATTGAAGGCATGTGTAAGATAAACATTAATTATGAAACCCACAGGTTATTAGCAGCCTTAATTAGACATAATCATTCTCTGATTAAAGGAAAGTTCTTATTAAAAAGCAGGGTTTATTTATAGCTGAGTGGACACAGCCGTGTGATGAGCTGGAAATGAGCGTGGATCAGACGGATCCTCAGTGGTGGAAAAAGCTCTCCATTTGTTTTTATTTATTTTTATTTTTTCAGTAAACATTCAGATATTGAAGCAAATTTTTTTATGTCACCAGATTTTTTTGTGAATAAGTGCATTTTGTGTCTTCGGCCAAATAGTTATTGTAAAAGTAGACTGCAGCAAAAATAAAAGCCAATACACACTGTCTGCATGTCGTCATAAAATAAGAGTAAAAGCCACTGCACACTCCGAGGTCTGTCACGATAACAAATGTTTATGTATGATCCTCTTTAATGCTTTTCTAAACATTTTCTAAACAAACAATATTGTCAAACAACAAGAATTGCAATAAATATCAGAATTACACAATTAAATACATAATATCTATGAAGAGTCATATGTTGCTTATTCCACATTCTAAAGCTGAACTATTATTGTATTACAGAAAATAAGGATTTCCCCAGTATTCCAAAAAAAAAACCATACACACGAAAAGTACTGAGGCCCAAAATATATGGTCCTATCTGTCATATATTGAACAATAAGTCGATATAATCATTGTGACAGGCCTACACACAGCACCACACCACATGTGGAACTTGTGGAATTGAACACATGTTTTTTGCACTTCTGAAGTGAAAACAGCCAGATCTCTGCTCTGCTATAGCTGCTGTAAACCGTGAGGAGAGGCACGAGAACTGTGGGAGGCCGAGAGAAGGCACCTTGCCCTCTCCTGTTCCCTCCGAGCATAGGCAGACGCTCGTCTCTTGCTAAATTCACAACCAGCTAAAACCCACGGCCTTTCCTCTCCACACTGACCTGCACCATGTCCCTCAGTTTGACTGTAATCTGCACATTAAACTCACATGTTCAGTGCTTTGACAACGCCGCGGCGCGCCATGCTTTGGTGTGCGTTGGGCTTAAGAGCCAAAAGCATCTCTGATTGGCTGTGCTTGGGTGGTCCACTGCAGTTTAACTCCACCATCTGAAAAAAAAAGTCTCAAACTGTGCGCATGCTTAAAATGAATGCATGTGGACTTTAACGATGTGTCAAAGGGTTTGTGAGCGATAGGAACTAGCTTTAGAACTTAAATTCCTATTTCCTCTTTCACGTACCCCAGCTTTAAGTCATAGTATTGATGTGGCTAAAAATTTACTTTTAGATTTAAAAGTAAAAGTTTTTCACACAGACTCTAGGAACTATTAAGGTGTAAAGTGTATCAATATAGATAAAGATTTGTCGATTTTTGTTTTTTTTCAACAGAAGTGACAAAAATAAATGTCTTAATTTTTCAAATTTTTAATTTGTTAACATGAACTCATAACCAGGATCTCACCATGAACCAAAAACACCCCTCAGCCTCCAGCTAAAACATACTTAGTACTTTTTAGCCCAGTTAAGAATGTAGTTGAGTAGAAAATACACATACCTGCACTCAGATGTAAAAGTATTCACTGGAAAATGTACTTAGACACCTTTGTAGTTGTTGGCCTTTGAACATGCTTTTGAGCGCCCACTCATTTTGAACTTATGTTCTGATAGATACACTTCCCATACTGAGATTTTTTTGTTAGCATGCCATCTACTGCCAACAGTGGGAATAAACCATGACAAAGAAACATTTTGGAGGCTTGGAGCAAGTTGTCCTTCCAGAAATGATCAATGAAAGAAGCATGAATGAAGCAAAATACAACTCTGGGTATCTTTGAGGGAACGACATTGTAACATGGTTAAAGGTAAATAACTAAAACAAACATCAATTTAGCATAATGTTTGTCCTTAAAATGAAGTACAGATCCCCATAAAATGCAGTTAAGTATGGTGATTTTACTTTTGTACTTTGTTGCTTTTCACCACAGCAGTAGTTTGAATGTTCCTCAAGGTATTTCTTATATTTCACACACAGCTAAGTTTAACGCTATACCGTGGAACCGAAAAGTTACGTAGCGCACTGCTCAGGGACCGAAACGAACGCAGGTAAAGCAATTGACATTGTAAGTATGGCAGCACCTTTGCATGTTTTATTCATGAACAATACAATCTTCACTTGTTTTATTTGCAAATACCTGGGATAAGGAACGTAACAGTCATCACAGCTCAGCACCTCAGTGTTGTATTGCGCAGAGAAAGCTTACTTTTCTCCCTTTCTGCAGAATATAATAGACTCGCGTATATTCTTTCTGCACTGAAGGCTGTTTGAAGCAAAGTCATTCCACAAGGCAGCTGAGTTAAAGCAGTAGCCTCAGCTCCACTCTGCCAATCCACTGACGTACCCAGCATGCACGCACAGCTAACATACACACACACACACGTATACGCAGTACTACACACATGCACCCGCTCTTATTAAACACTCGTGGTTCAGCCAGGGGACAGACGAGTTATTGGAGAGAAAAAGACGGAGAGCCCAAGAAGTGGCTTTAGTCAAACTTTTGCTGGCACTGACAACTAATAACTATCTGTGCTTTGTTTACCTCTGTCTTCTCTGAGAGCAAGCGCTGTCCTTGGAGCAGAGAAGGGAGAAAAGCAAACACTGAATGGATTTATTATTTTTTTCTTATATTTGAAGAAAGTTGTTTCAGCTAAAAACGTAATAGTAATGGCTGAGAGAACATCATTTTTGGACTTCAGTGTGAGGATTAATGTTGTAAATTAACAAAATGTTGAGTAGATTGTAATGCAATTGTAGAATTCATTGTTTTTCATGTGCAGTCAGTCTGTCCCACTCCCTCTGGGGCAGTAGATATGTGTCTTTGTTGTTTTTTAATCCCTTTGGTCATATCTTTAACTGTTAGGTTGAGAAAATGTTGAATAAAAATGGAAATAATCTATTCATCTACCGGTATAGTCAGTCTAATCCCTCATTCATCCAAGAGAGATCATCGTAGAAAACGTTTCAAAGGTGGTTGTCAGGACACACATTTCGACTTCCATCCAAAAGTTATTTCAATGTTCAGAGCTGGGTTTAGAAACTCGACTTTAGCTCAGAGCAGTTCAAAGTCGAGCGCGAGCACACATACACAAAAAAAAGTTATGTTCGTGACTTTCAACATTGAGTTTGATCTATAGAAAGACAACTTGACGTGGAAATGTGCCGGCCAAATGTCCAGTCCAAAAACTCTGAAAGGCTGGAGCTTTCAGAGGTAAAGAGAGAAGATGATCTGAGCTCAGAGAGAGGAGAAATGAGAAGTGAGCGAGTTTGTGGAAGTTTGTGTTGTGTCCGTACGTAGACTTTTAGTAAAAATTCCATGTAAAGTTTTATAAATGAGACCCCAGCTGCATACATTGAAAATTACTTACAAATGGATGCGTAAACGCCATTATTATGTACCATTATTTGATGCATTACAGTGCATAAGACACAGGCATCATATTTGGCAAATCACAGTGCTGGTGGGAGTGAAAGGTTTTTTTTTTTTTCTTTGTCGAAACAAATGTTTTTATATCTAAATGTTGGCCAATAATCTCTGCTGATATATTGAGACTGATATCAGAGCCGCACAATATGTCAAAAAAACATAGTTATCGTGATAATTGCAAGTGCGACATGTGCAAAGATGCGCTATCATTTTTAAAGGTTAAATGCAGTAACCTTGCATTTCTTGCACGCCCAAGCTTCTTTTTACATTTGACCAATCAGACACACTCCTAAATATTCACCCCCAAATGTGCCGTTTTGCTAAGTACAGAAACCGCAAGTGAATGTTAAAGTTCTAGCTTCAAAATCCTTCAAAGTGGTTCCTAATCTTTTTTGTCTCAGGTACTCCTTAAGCTTTTTTTCACACTCAGAGTACCCCTTAACTTCCCCTTAAATTTCAGGCTAATAAAAGGGTTTACCTTTCACATACTGTCAATTGTTACTATTATTTATTTTATTTTTTTTCAATTATGTTTATGGTCCATGATACTCCAAAAATATGCTAAATTTACAACAAATTACACTTTTTATTCGGATAAAAGTAAATTTCACCTTATTTTAAAACATGCAGTAACCCCTAGTAACTCCTCATGTACCCCTTGGGGTCCCCCTACCCCTGGTTGGGAAACACTGCTTTATTTTTTTGCCCGAACAAAATATTGGCCTTTGTTGGGCATGAAGGCCAATATCCAATATGCAAAAAATCAATACTGGCGACATTTCTTGGTCAAAAGATATATCCGTCAATTGCTCAGAATTAAAAAAGGAAAAAAAAAACTACTTTGGATTAAACTGACTGCAGAAAACATTTGAATTGTTCTTACTTTGGTTGGTCTTTCTTGTTTTCATTGGGATATTCATGCTTTTCCGAGAATGTTCCACCAAGCATATGGACACAGAAAGTTTACACGGACCTAAAACTACTAAACTAACTTTTTACCTTTGCTCCGAAATTGAATTCTAAACTATAGGTGTACAAAATGTGCTAAAAAATCCTTCAAAGTGCACAATGAAGGACCTTTAAAATCCACTGGCACTCATGACTTATAACTTACCTTTACCTTATTCACCACTGTCTTTCTCAAGGAGCAGGCTCTGTCCTTGGATGTGAAAAAAAAGTAAAAACAAACATAAGCTGAGAAAGTGTTTCATGTATCAAAGCCTCTGAAATCCACCTCGACCCGAGTTTGACACGAGCAATCCTTGAAGTTAAAATGACTGCACTGCGCACTGTAAAAGTCATTGTCATCACGATCCCTTTCATAATAACTCTGAATGGTTCTGATTAAACTTGAGACAGTTGCGTCAAAGGCCCTGATCAAACTGCCACTGTTGTCTTCCTCTGTTCATAACACTTAAGGCTTGTTGTTTGATGTGGAGTTCACAAGAGTCTCATGCAATGTTGAAGTTTCACGTTGACGTTCTTGCTCTTGATTCTAGTTGTTTGCCTGGGATCCAGAATACACACTTGTCCAATACTTTACAAAGATGTGAGTCTTGACACTGGTTTAATTTCCCAGAGATCAGATGGGCATGATTGACATGTGGATTAGCCAATCAGGGACCTGCTTGGCCCATCAATATTCAAAACAAATATGGCTGCGTACAAGGAAAAACAACGTAGAAGTTTCCACGCATGAAATAATAAATCCATGGAGAAAGGCAGGTGGCAGACCCCTAAAAGTGAGGTTTCATATTGCACCTTTAAATGCAAACTTACGATGAAGAAATACAATTAACGTAACATGGATTTCTTGGGCAGTGCAGTTGTTTTAACAGGCTACCCACTTTTTGTTTATGTAGTTGAGCAAATTTTGTTTTATTCCAGTATATGTTCGAAAAGTATCTCTTAGGGTCAAAATGAGACTGAAAAAACTGATTGCGTTCTGTATCTAAAAACTTGCTCTGGGCTTTGGAAGTTGTTAAATGTGCTTATAAACTCCATCCATCCATCTTCTTCCGCTGGGGCTGGGTCGCGGGGGCAGCAGTCTAAGCAGGGACTCCCAGACTTCCTTCACCCCAGACACTTCCTCCAGCTCCTCCGGGGGGATCCCGAGGCGTTCCCAGGCCAGCCGAGAGACATAGTCCCTCCAGCGTGTCCTGGGTCTTCCCCGAGGCCGCCTCCCGGTGGGACATGCCCAGAACACCTCCCGAGGGAAGCGTCCAGGAGGCATCCGGAACAGATGCCCGAGCCACCTCAGCTGGCTCCTCTCGACGTGGAGGAGCAGCGGCTCTACTCCGAGCTCCTCCCGTGTGACCGAGCTCCTCACCCTATCTCTAAGGGAGCGCCCAGCCACCCGGCGGAGGAAGCTCATTTCGACCGCTTGTATCCGCGATCTCGTCATTTTGGTCATTACCCAGAAGCTCATGACCATAGGTGAGGGTCGGAACGTAGATTGACCGGTAAATCGAGAGCTTTGTCTTTTGACTCAGCTCTCTCTTTACCACAACGGTCCGATACAGCGCCCGCATCACTGCAGACACTGCACCGATCCGCCTGTCAATCTCACGCTCCATCCTTCCCTCACTCATCTCAAACTCATCTGAGAATAATGCAAGGAATATGTGAGAAAGTGGGGAATACGTTTGGACTGATGTGATTTTAAGACAGTTAAAATCAGATACACAACTTGTAAGCAATGGTCAAGCAATCAGAGATCACTTCACAATCACCTTTGTGTCATTGGAAGACACACTCCACCCCATTTGCCAATTCTAATCATAATTATATGGCAGGTTGTGGCATGGTTTGTGGCCACACTTTCTTGTCAGTGCCTGATCATGTCAGATCTCAGAAGCTAAGCAGGTTGGGGCTGGTTAGAGATGCATGGATGGGAGACAACAAAGAGTGGAGTGAATGAACAATGCAGTGTAACACACTTTTACGGTCTTGAAAGGTGTTATATAAATACAATAATTAATAAAGACTTAGATTCTTCCAAATGTATGCAGCTTGTTTGTTTTGGAAACGCTGATGAAAGCAGCCTGGAAGAAAAACAAACATTATGGATATTTTGCTGCTAACACACATTTAAAAACAAATGCAGGCTTTCCATAATTTTGTAGCTAGCAGTGTCTTCTCAATGATGTACAATCAAACGAAATGGAGACCCTTCCAGGAGTGACGTTTTGAACAGCTTTGCACGTACTTATGATTACATTCTAAGGCATTTATTTGATTAGGGCAGCAAATAAAAAAAGAAAAATAATAATGTTGTTGCTTGTAGACAGCGCAGACACATGTTTTTTGTTGTTCATAAGTTTATAACATTTGCCAATATCCAAATTCATGTTGGATATTGACAGTTCACGGCAGTTTGTAAAGTTCACTCATTACTGTAGGATTTGTTGTGATTTAAGAAATGCTTATTATGAGGTTGAAGGCATGTATGCTCATTTTTGTGCAAATTGCTAATGCTAGCAATGTACGCAAAAGTCTTTTACATGTGGTAATGTTTTCTAACAAGGCTCTGGTGGTCGTCAGGCGTCGAAACAGTGCTGCAGTTTATCATTTGTGATGTTTGGAGGCTAACATTAACTCTTCCATTGGAAATGCATTAGTGCCAACACATAAAATGGTACAGTGGGCTGATGGAAGGCAGTGTTTGTTTACCAACACTGAAAGGCTCTATATTCTAGGCCGTGTAGGGTAACCTGCTCAAGTGCTTGCAATTATTTATTTGGATTAATTAGTCGACAGTTGCTGTAAGCTCTAAAACCCGGTATCTTGCGGTAGTAATTGTGGCTAGAATAATGGATACCAAGTCTATCTGAGGCCTCCGATGTAATTAACCCCACTCACTGATGCACATTGTATGTTGGTTGGAAGAGTGTGCAGACCAAATAAGCCTTGCTATGATGTCATCCATTCACCGTGAAGACAAGAGCTAGCACCAAATTGCCTAGCGCCCATTCTGGTAGATTAGTGCTTTTGCTGACTGATCAAAACGGAGCTAATTAGTGAGGAAGTTGTCCCAATGTTCACTTGATGTTTCTTGTTTATTTCGGGTGGAGATTTATCAGTTAGATGGGCTGCTGTGGAGATGTAATTGCAATCATGTGCTTAGTTTACTTTCTTCCTTTCTGCAAACAGAAATAGGCATAGTTATATGTAGGGTCAGTGAAATGAATGATGTATGCAGCAAAATTACTTTATTACATTGTATAAAATTATGCTTTTTTGTAACTGAAATTTATACACATTTATCAAGTGTTTATCAAAACTGGACGCAGATATACAAATGTATATATAAACTTCACTTAATTTGTATGCTAATTTAACTATTTTAATTTAACACAGTGAACATATTCAGTCATAGTTAGCATAACCTTATACATGGGGCTGTAGGCAACTCTAATAGGCACTCAGTGATATTATTATAGAAACTGCCGCAGAAAAACACACAGTATGCTATTTTTTGGTCAGATTTTCACTTCTTTTTTTTTCAATTTTGAAAGCTGGTTTCAGACATTCTGCATATTCAGTCTGTCTCCTTCTTGTGAGCTAAAACTCTCTGTTCCTACAAATTATGTCACGAACTGGTAATCTACTACAGTAAGTGTTCCTGTGTGTTATTACGGGTGTTCTCTCATTACTCCTGTTTTGGCCCTGGTTTGAACCCAATTTAGTCCAAACATAAACTTGGTCCTGTTCTAGTTTTGATTTAGACCAAGGTTTAGTGATGTGTGTGGTTTATTGCGGCAAGCTCCATTCAGTTACGTGGCATCTTCAGGGCCCAGTAAGGCTGAAAAACTTTGCCCAAACCCGATTGGACCCAACAGGTACGGGTTGGCACTGGCATACGGTTTGGACTGTGTGCGGCTCCTGTCGGGCTTAACTTTTAAGGCCTAATTACAGCACCAGCCTTAACTACTAAGGCTATAAACTATCACTTTGGGCTTGGGCAGACATTTTTGTGCCAAACTTTAATTTTAATAATAATGCCTTACACTTGTACTGCACTTTACAGACTTGTCAAAGTCCCTCAAATCGCTACACGGTTCATTATTCTTTCACTCCACACTTGGTGATGGTAAGCCACTTATGTATCACAGTTGCCCGGGGGCAGACTGACGGAAGCAAGGCTGCCAGTTTGTGCCATTGGCCCCTTCGACCATCACCAACCATTCACTCACACACACACACCAATTTCATACTAGGCAATGTGGGTGAAGTGTCTTGCCTAAGGACACAGCAGCATTTCCTCCTCCAGTCGCCCCCCTGTGGCACCTGGTCTCCCATCCAAGCACTGACCAGACCCCACCTGCTTCGCTTCTAAGATCTGACGGGATTGGGCACTGACAGGCAAGTATGGACTTTAGCAGTTCCAAGACATTTTTAATCTTCCATA